>JAAALK010000287.1:69633161-70233161 GCA_019279435.1 Zizania palustris | reverse complement strand
GCCCCCGCCTATAAGATCCTTCGTCTCCACGAGATCCGCCCCAAATCTCACCCCCCTCGCCGGCCGACGCCTTAATGCGCCTCAGATTCGTTGCTCCCGACCCCTCCCCCCAAATTGAGCCCGGCATTCAAACCCCTACACTCCAGCGACCGTTCCCCCCTTTAAATCCCGCCGGATCGTGTCCCGATTCAATGAATCCGCATGCAACCCGAAGCTCGCCAGCATTTAAACGCGTTTACTCCTAGCCACCGTCTATTGTGCCCCCTGCCCCCGCCGATGACCCTATTTAAACCCCCTGGCCGTCCGTGTTATACCCCTACGCTCACACGCTGCAAGATCGAACAGAACACCCCCTCTATAGCTTTTAACTCTCCACCGCCGCTCGCACTCCGGTCGCTGCTCACCGTCGCCGGTGACCTCCTCCGTCCTCGCCGTCCACACCATCGTGACCGCACGGACCTCACCAGCCTCGGCCACCACTCCGTCGTCGACGAACCCCGCCAGATCGCCGTCGCCGCCAAGGACCCGAATGCCTTCGCCGCCTCCGCTCTTCGTCGGCCTTGCTCCGTCGACCGTTCGTCACCGTAAGGGTACCCTCATGACCCCCGTAGCATCCTCTTTCCATTTTAGGCCTTAGGTACGACCGTCGTCGCTCGCCGTGGCCCCTGGCCCGCTCGCCATTGCCGGAGAAGATGACCGACATGGGTCGAGTACCCGTGCCGTGTCGGATTCAATCCTGGCCGTGCGATCCAGATCCAACGGTGGCGATTAAATCATATGTGCGGTTTAGTCCACGCCGTCGGATCTGAGTGAAGTGGTACGGTGCGATCTCATGCGTTCGTTTATATTTAAAACTCACGTTTAATCTAGAGCGTCCATCGCGTACCAGTTCAGCATTTTAATCCTGGCCATCCGTGATAACTTAACTCCCCCGCCTCACCCGTGACTGCCCAATCACGATCCAACGGTGGATCTCGATCCGGCGCACGCGCACATTGCGCGGGTTCACCGTGGGCCTGGCTCACCGTGGACCCGAGGTGATTTAAATTTAAAATAAATTCCAGAAACTGTTTTAAACTTGTAAAATTCATATCTGGCGCATTTTAACTTCAAAAATTATCATTTCAATGTCAGAAAATTTGTAATATTATTCTCTTCATGTTCATTCAATAAAAACAATATGTTTACTTTGGATTTTTCATGATTATTTAAATAGGTATTCAAATGCCCTTAGGGTAAAAATGTAAATTCAATTATTTAAATTTCAGTAAAGTTTATATTTATTCCTTTCTGTTCATATACTGAAAACCACTAATTTGTCCATGAACCTTTTATTTTAAAATTTATTAGGGGACTTAAAATGAGACTACTCACATTTAGACCCCTTTTTACAAAGGACAACCTTTCATTATAATTTCTTCTAAATTATTTATAAAATAAATTTCGGAAACTCAACAACTTGATTTCCTTTAAATTAAACCAATTTAAACCTATGTGCTTGTTGCGTGATTTTATATTGTTTAATTGGATGTTGTATTTATTTTATTTTACTTTATTTATATTAGGAAGATTACGCCACCGCTGAGGAGCCGGAATATTACCCGGAAGTTCCTCCCTCCCCATTCGCTGAGCAAGGCAAGTCACCAAACAACATTTTTGAGCATATTGAACCCATGTTTTATTAAACTATCGTTAAAACACAGGCTATACATGCATTAGTCTAATGAAAACCCTTACAATATATTTATTTAGGATCCCCTGACCTTGATGTGCAACCCAAGCCATGCTATCTCGCCTAACCTCCTTGTCACCATATGATTAGTATTATTAGCTAGTGTCCAATGTATTGACACGATCGCTATAGGATAAAAATGATTCGTAGCAAAATGGTTCTACTATATGATCCCCGTTACTTCTTATCCTTGGAATTCTGTCGGTGATGAGTTGTGGTTGTGAGTGAATGAATGGTGGGTTCTGGGTGCAAGCTAGGGCATTGGTCGGTAGCACCCGGGGCACTATAAGGACCGGTCTGCAGGATCCGTTGCAATACACTTCCGTACTAACCACAAGTCTAATGGGTAAGTCCTAACTAAGGTATGGAGTGTTCCAAACCGAGGCCACCATTTGGAGATGGGTCAAGCAGCACCTGCGGGTGGCTTTTACCGACGTGGCGCAAAAGGGGTGCGACGTTAGCCGGGATGCGGCCCGGCGCGCCGGCGAAACCTAGAGTGGGTGGTTATCGCTTGGAGCATCTCATGCCGAGATTTTGGCACGAGTTCCCGTGGTATGGGTCATCTCGTTTGGGATGAGTGCGTGCCTTGTGGGTACAGTAGTATATCTCTGATCAGAGTCTTAAATCTTTTCGAAAAGCCGAGCCCACGGTCAAGGGCGGGTTGCGTGACATCCCACAGTTAGTTTACTCTTGAATGTATGTGCATGATGGTTTGACATGTAAGGACTGTTGTGCGAGGAGGTAAAACGTACTCCTCGAGTTAGATGATATTATTGATGTTCATGTTTACATTTTCGCATGATTAAATTTGACTACACTAAAGACAATAACTGAAAATGTACTTTTCCGCACTTTTAGCCATTATCCTTCCGTTGTTATTACCTTGCATTACTATTGCATTTGCGGTGGCTTGTTGATTACTTTTTGTACTCATACCCGTTGAACACCTCAGAGGATGCCTACTATGAAGACGGTCTGGAGTAGCGACCTAGTCAAGCAGAAAGATCTTGAAGAAGGCGTTCGTCATGCTGTTTACTTTTATTATTATTTTTATTTAACTCTGATGTAATAAATATGGTCTGCGCACCATGAATACTGTCGTATGTACAATTGTTGCATGATGAACCTCTTGTATTATTGTTTTTCTTATGAAATTCAATAATGTTCCGATTTGATAAATCGGGACGCCACAGCGTGTGCGGGGGCCGGCACACGTGGGACGGGCTCCACATTCTACTAGTGTAGCCGGTCCAACTGCGCTTGTTGGTGCTGCATTTGGGTGAGGAGGGCGGTAATCAGCTGGTTCTGATTAGCCATCATCTCCGCCAAGGTGGTGTGGTTGGCGGATGAGGAGCCATGCTGAATAGCGTGGGCCTCATGGCTCTAGATGTGATGAGTCATTGTCAACGATAGTCAAAGAGGACAGAAGAAGAGAGAAGATCTGCTGCGTCATGGGCCGCGTGTGACTCAGGTACACGGGAAGCGAGCGACTGTCGGGCAGAGGGGCCGCGAAGTCGGGCTGGCCCAATCCAAGTACTTGGGCTAGGAGCAGCAGAAGACCCACTAGGCTATTGACCAGGATTGACTCAGGTACACGGGCGGTGAGCGATTGCCGGGCTGAGAGAGCTGCGGAGTCGGGTCGGCCCAATCCGGGTATCGGACTGTCCAGAAGAGAAGCCGTATTCGCTATGAAAGCTTAGCTTCCGGATAAGTCATATGTAAATAGGAGTTTACTATTTTTTTCCTAGGCCCACAGTTAGTCAGTCGAGTCTGTAAAAATATCCTAAGGGCAGTTTAGTCTTTTCCTTTTATTTCAGTGTCTGTAAAAACCCTAAGGGGCTGGTGGAATATTCCTAGCTATTGGGCAGCCTATAAATAGGGCCCCAATCCCTAGGGTTAGGTCACCCTTCCATAATTCACTTTTTAATCAAGAGGGTCACTTTTTGTTCTTCTGGTTCCCTGCTCATTCTCATGTTCATGCTTGCGCGCCGCCAGGAACATTATGTTCTTCGTGAGTTCGGTTTTCATCCTGGTTCTGTTTTTTCTACGTGCTGTGATTCGTGTGTGTAGTGAATTTTTTTAGTGGATCTGAAGCTTCGGTTTTTGTGCTCCTATTTTTTAATCCAGAGCTCACACATTTCTTCTGTTGCTTCTGTTCTTCACGTGAGGAGTACTAGTTTTTGCTTGTAGCAAGTAGTACCTACTCCCTGTAGCAATAGTACACTAGTACTCTAGCCTTTCTTTTTCCTGCGTAGCTTTTTGATCGAGTAGACAGGGCCAAGTCCTTTCTCTGGCTGTTTCTGGCGAAGCCCTCTTCTTTGTTCGAAGTCCCTCAGCTCCGTGAGGCAGGCTTCGACCTGACATCTTCTAAGGCTTCGCTAGAACTTTTGACTCCAAACTCGAGCTATGAATCTTGCTTCAAAGCATGCTGAGTTCTAAGGTTTTGTTCTGGCATACTTCGGCTCTTTTGCGAAGCATACTTCGACATGCTTTGAAGTTAGCTTCAAAGTATGTCTCTCTGGTAGATTTCGCTCGAAGTGTGTTCTCTGAGATCTTTCTGTTGCTGTCTTCTTCGAGGGTCATTGCTTGTGGGTTCGGAGCTTGTTATTCGAAGTAAGTCCTCGGTTCGAAGGTTACCACTTCGGTGGTCATACCTCGATCAAGCTAACTTCTAAGGTAGAGTGTAGGCTTCGATTTGGTTTGCTGCTGTGTGTTTAGCTTCGCTACTCTTTTGAGGTTGCTTTTCTGCGAGCTTTGTTCGAAGCTTTCTGATTAAAGTTTAGGCTTCGAAGTACACTGTTCGAAGCAAGCCTCGATACTTTCATACTTCGCTTCGAAGCATACTTCGCTCTCTGCCACACTCGAATTAGGATAGACTCAACAAACCTTCGGCACTTCATTGACAACCTTTGCTAGACTTCGACAAAGGGACTCTGAAGCAGGCTTCGACACAGCGAAGCAGGCTTCGCCAAGTTTTGAACAGGAGACAAATTTGAACAGTAACTTCTCATCTCCTTTCATGTATACTTAGACCATCTGCTGAGAAGTTTTATCTGCCATGATTTGAACACTCTGTTTATCTGCCTGATTAGCACTGTATTGGTGTTTCTCTGTCTAGAACACCAGACTTTCCTAGGCTAGATACTTTTAGACTTAGGCAATCTGTTCACGCTTTGTTGCTTAGTCTTTTGAGGAGCGTTGGGTGTTGGGAGCAGGCCATTGATTCAAAAGAATTTTTAGGCGCCCATTCACCCCCTCTGGTCGCTACTTTCGGTCCTACAAGTGGTATCAGAGCCTGGTTAGGGTTTTCCATACCTTAACCGGTTCTAAACCCCAGTAGTGATCATGACGTCTCCTGGCAAGGTCCCGTCCTTGGAAGCTTATGGCTATAACTATTGGAAGACTCGCATGCAAGCCTATCTTATGAGCCAAGGCTCGGACATCTGGGACATTTGCGTTCATGCTACGTTCGTTATATTGCCAGTTGCTGAGCATGGCACTCCTAGTATCATTGCCCAGCATCTGAATAATAGTAAGGCTGTGAACATTTTGTTTTCTGTTTAGGTCCCACTGAGTTTGAGCGTGTGAGCCATCTCTCCACTATGAGAGAGATCTGGGCTACCCTCAAGGCACACCATGAGGGAACAGCCCAGGTCAAGGCTCAGCTCTATCAGACCTACCGGCGTGAATATGAGAACTTCACACAAAATCCGGGTGAATCTGTTGAAGCGTTGTTTGGTCATTTTCAATCGATCATAAACAAGATTCGGGACAACAAGGCTGAGTTAGTCTCAGATCACGAGCAGGCACTCAAGGTTTTCCATACCTTGGACCCAAAGATCAGGGAGATCAAGGTATCCTCTATCGTTGAGAGCACATCGTATGATACCTTGACCATTTCTGAGTTGTTTAGCAAGCTGAAGGCCACCGAGGTCGATATCCAGTTGAGATCAAATCTCACTGGCTCTGGATCAAAGTCTCTGGCCCTTGCTACACCTTCTGTTGATCCCTCTTCTGTGAGCTGTACTGGGTTCTCTTTTGATGGGGGACTGGTCCCGATCTTCCGCTAGGTAAAGGATAAACTTGGGTTGGTGGAGAATCTCGACGTTGGCGATCCAAGGCTCCGGTCCGGCGGATCAAAACCTTGCAATCGTTACACCACTGTCTCCGTTGGTTATCAACCACGCAGAACGCGATTGACCTCGCCACGAAGGCTAATTCCTGCAAGCGAACCCAAGAACACAAGCAAGAACAGGAAGGATACAAATCGAATGCCAAATCACAGACAAACGAAGATAAGGTGAGGTTTCACAAACGCCAATGCAGCAGCCAATCGGTCCGGTGCAAGAGGCGGGATCTAAACACAACAGTGTAGATGCAAACAAAGCAAAACCTAACCCTAGAGGCGGCTGGCGTGAGAATATATAGGGCGGCAGCCTGTGGAAGGCGAACAGACATGGGCTGTGGGCTAGAAGACGTACAGACTCAGACTATGGCCCAACACGGCCCAGTTCTGTCATGCAGGACGGTTTCAATCACACAGAACGACTCGAGACTCCAAATGAGGTGAAACCAACGGCAAACGATCCGTCTTCTCCTCAGCTTTCCAAAAAGTCAAAGAACGCGCCAATCGGACTTCGTATGAGGAAGTTATGCCCATTTTGGTGCAGGGTGGTTGATGTAGTCCGAACCAGCGAATTCTTGACTTCAAATCATCTGTGCGACTCCGTCTTCAACTCCAATTCTTCTATTCCATCTCCCATGTTCCTAAGCAACAAAATATCGCTAGTATTCAGTAGCATCCCATCCAAACAAATATTAACATAGTTGCTAAGGAAAGAATTAACCTCATGGTTCAAGCGACGGGCACGGGCGCGTGTGATCGGTCCTTGTAGTTGAATTGTAGGTGGAGGCTCCATGTGTGTATCATGTGAAGTGATGTCCTCATCATCCTCCCCTTCTTGAATTGGAGTCGTCCTTGACTCAAGCTCATCGTCATCTCCCAAATAGGGCTTTAAATCTAAAATGTTAAATGTGGGACTAACCCCAAAAGCTGCAGGCAACTCAAGTTTATATGCATTATCATTTATCTTCTCAAGCACACGGAAAGGGCCATCAGCACGGGGCATCAATTTAGACTTTCGCAAATCAGGAAAACGATCCTTGCGCAAGTGCAACCAAACAAGATCACCCGGTTCAAATGTTATCTCTTTTCTACCCTTACTACCATAAGCACGATATTTCTCATTCATTTTCTCTATGTTTGCTTTAGTAGTTTCGTGCATCTTAAGCAATAATTCAGCACGTGTAGTAGCATCAAAATTCAAGTTTTCAGATGGTGGTAATGGTAGCAAATTAATAGGAGCACGCGGATTAAAGCCATAGACCACTTGAAACGGACTTACCTTAGTAGTGGAGTGTACTGACCTATTATATGCAAACTCAATATGAGGTAGACACTCTTCCCAAAGCTTCAAGTTGGTCTTCAAAACAGCCCTCAACATGGTGGACAATGTACGGTTGACGACCTCCGTTTGTCCATCCGTTTGGGGGTGACAAGTAGTAGAAAACAGCAGCTTCGTCCCCAACTTATGCCACAACGTCCTCCAAAAATGACTTAAAAATTTAGCATCACGATCTGAAACGATGGTATTGGGAACTCCATGCAAGCGTACGACCTCTCTGAAAAACAAATCAGCAACATTTGTAGCGTCGTCGCTCTTGTGATAAGGTATAAAATGCGCCATTTTAGAGAAACGATCTACCACCACAAAAATACTATCTCTCCCCCTCCTAGTTCTAGGTAATCCTAACACAAAATCCATAGAAATATCCTCCCAAGGTACACTAGGAACGGGCAGAGGCATACAAAGACCATGTGGGTTTAGACGGGACTTAGCTTTATTGCAAGTAGTGCATCGTGCCACATAGCGCTCAACATCGCGTCTCATCCTAGGCCAATAGAAGTGTGTGGACAGCACATCTTCGGTTTTCTTTGATCCAAAATGACCCATCAAACCACCACCATGTGCTTCCTGCAATAACAACAAGCGAAGAGAGCTAGCCGGCACACATAACTTGTTAGCACGAAAAAGATATCCATTATTCAGCACATATTTTTTCCAAGCACGGTCATCGGTACAATTTGAAAAAGCATCTTTGAAGTCCAAATCAGTAGCATACATATCCTTCAATGTTTCTAAACCAAAGATCTTATAATCAAGTTGAGAAAGCAATGTATAACGTCTAGATAAAGCATCGGCAATCACATTATCTTTCCCTTTCTTATGCTTAATGATATATGGAAAAGTCTCAATAAATTCTACCCATTTAGCATGTCGTTTATTCAGATTTGCTTGACTACGTATATGCTTCAATGCTTCATGATCTGAATGAATAATAAACTCCTTAGGCAAAAGGTAATGTTGCCACGTTTCAAGCACACGCACTAAGGCATATAATTCCTTATCATAGGTAGAATAATTCAACTGTGGACCATGTAATTTCTCACTAAAATAGGCCACGGGTTTACCTCCTTGTAGCAGCACACCTCCTAGTCCAAAGCCACTAGCATCGCATTCTAACTCAAAAGGCTTACTGAAATCGGGTAGTTGAAGTAGAGGTGCATGTGTAAGACGATCTTTGAGGGTGGCAAAAGCTTGTTCTTGTGCTGGTTCCCAAGTAAAAGTGACTCCCTTCTTGGTCAACTCATGCAACGGACCGGCTATGGTGCTTAAATCTTTCACAAAACGCCGGTAGAAACCTGCAAGACCAAGAAAACTACGTACCTGTGTGATAGTTTGGGGTTGCGGCCAGCTGTTGATTGCTTCTACCTTCGCCGCGTCGACCTCAATACCCTGTGAAGTGACAACATATCCAAGAAACACAACTCGATCCGTGCAAAACGTGCACTTCTCAAGGTTACCAAACATTCTAGCCTCTCGGAGGACAGAAAAGACAGCACGTAGGTGTTCAACATGTTCAATGAGAGACTTGCTATAAACCAAGATATCATCAAAGTATACAACCACAAAGCGTCCTATAAAGTGCCGTAGGACTTCATTCATCAAGCGCATGAAGGTACTAGGTGCATTAGTAAGTCCAAAAGGCATGACAAGCCACTCATATAATCCAAACTTTGTTTTAAAAGCAGTTTTCCATTCATCACCTAGTTTCATGCGAATTTGGTGGTAGCCACTACGGAGATCGATCTTAGAAAAGATAATGGCACCACTAAGCTCATCAAGCATGTCATCCAATCTAGGAATAGGGTGTCGATATCGAATGGTGATATTATTAATAGCACGACAATCAACACACATGCGCCAACTACCATCTTTCTTAGGTACCAAAAGAACGGGTACTGCACAAGGACTAAGGCTTTCACGGACGTACCCACGATCAAGAAGGTCCTGTACTTGGCGCTCAATTTCTTTTGTCTCCTCCGGATTGGTGCGGTACGCTGCACGATTAGGAAGAGACGCCCCCGGGATTAAATCAATTTGGTGCTCGATGCCGCGTATCGGTGGCAGCCCGGGTGGTATCTCAGCAGGAAAAACATCGTTAAACTCCTGCAAAAGGTCAGTGACTGCAACAGGAACAGAGCTAGGAATGTTTGCAAGTGAAAACAACATGTTTGTGCAAATCAAGCCGTACAGCAAAGGAGTATCATCACAAATTTTAGCAAGGTCAGTTTTAGTTGCAAGCATGACATGTCCTTTCAGATTAATAACTTGTGATGAAGAAGGAGAAGCAATTTTACCTTTCTGTTGCCTCAAAAGCATCTTAGCTACTTGCTGATTTTCAGAAGGTTGTTTGCTCTTTTGTGCATCCCTAGCATGTTTTTCTTGTTCAAATTTTACAATTTCAGCAGGAGTCATAGGAAGCAATGTAACTTTCTTTCCTTTATACATAAATGTGTACTTATTGCTCCTACCATGGTGTGTAGCATCAGTATCATACTCCCAAGGTCTACCAAGTAACAGAGAACATGCTTGCATTGGTACTACATCAAAATCAGCAGCTCCGAAGTATGTACCAATGGAAAATTTGATGTGAGCAGTTTGTGTTACCTTGACCTTACCGCTATTGTTGAACCATTGCACATGGTAAGGGTGTGGATGCGCACGTGTGGGAAGTTGAAGCTTCGTTACCATGTCGTGGCTCACCAAATTGTTGCAACTACCGCTGTCGATGATGACACGTACACGACGGTTATTGACGCCAAAGAAGGTCTGAAACAGATTGTTCCGTTGTGCCCTGTCGTCTTGCTCCATGTGAGTGCTCAAGACGCGTTGTACAATAAGTGCTTTAAGGTCGGCAGAGGCATCCGACGCAAAAACAGCGTCATCGTCGAATGTATCATCATCTCCTGCAATGTTAGCAACAAGTGCATATTCATCTTCAACATCACTAGCACTTACGTAACCACCGTCTTCTGTAGCAATATAGGCCCGCTGACTAGGGCAGTCCTTCATAACGTGGCCAAGTCCTTTGCATCTGTGACACTGGATCGCTGCAGAACGTGCAGTAGAGGCCGCCGAGGAGGTGGGCTTGGCTGGCGCCTTGGATGCTGCAGCCTTGGAGCTCTCAGCCTGGGCTGTAGATGTAGAAGGTGCTGATGTAGCCATCGGTCGAGAAGGGGGTGGGGGAGGTCGTTGCTGCTGCCCACTTGAGCGTGAAGTAGCACCACCAATGTTGGTCCTCATGCTGCGTTGTGGTTGTTGGCGACCCTGCAATTCTTTTTCTGCAAGCATAGCAAGGTGGAAAAGACGAGTGATAGTATTGTATTCTTTATAATCAATGATATCCTGAATTTCACGTCTTAAACCACCATAAAAACGGGCCATTTTATCCTCATTGTCCTCCTCAATTTCAGCACGCATGCAACCTATTTGCAACTCCTGATAATACTCCTCTACCGATTTGTTTCCTTGGTTTAGGCGCTGCAATTTTTTTCTCAAATCACCTTTATATGAAGGAGGGACCCATCTACCACGCATTTGCCGTTTTAACATATCCCAATTTTGTGATTCATTGCCAACCTGAACTATTTCAGTCCACCAAAGAAGAGCATATCCAGTGAAGTCACTAGTAGCTAAGCGCACGCGGTGGATAGCAGGAACCATGTGAGCATTAAATTTTTGTTCGACTGACATCTCCCAATCTAAATATGCATCTGGATCATAGGTGCCAGCAAAAGGAGGTACTGAAAATTTTACCTTGGAGTAGGGATCATCGTTCCTGCGGTTGTCATTGTTACCTCGTGGTTGGCGGTTGCGGTGGCCGCCCATACCTTGACGGTTGAACTGAAAACGATGATGTGCAGCCTCATCAGGTCCAATGCCATTGTTCCCAGCATAGGATAGGTCGTCTTCCTCTTCAATATGGTCGTCTTCCTCTTCAACATGGTCATTGTTGGCTCGTGCAGCAGGCAGGCGTGTTTCCAAGGCAGTCATCCGGTCTACTAGGTCAGCCACAGTACGTGCGAGACGTTCGATGGAATGTTGGGTCTGCCGCTGAGACTCTAGTAGAGCACGTCGTGAGACACATTCATTAAAATCAGATGGAGGGGTACCGCTGTTATCTGTCATGTTAGTGAAAGACAAAACAACAAAGAATAATCCTGATGGAAAACAGCTAGGTGTGGTGGTGGGTGTGGGGTGGAAGCAATCCGTCAAGCACCTTACCCACGCTTGCAAGTGTTCTTACCACGCCGCAGTGAGGTCACCGGCCTACAGGTGATGAACCAAGTGGAGGGTGGTGGCAATTGCAAGGAATGAACCTGTCCTGACCAAGAGAAAGGTGTAGCTTGGAAGGCAAAGTGAGTAGCAAGGATTAGCGATAATAATAACAGTTAAACCAAGTTCAATAAGTATTCCCTAGTACTCGTCAAAGTTGCTGGCTTTAGTGCTCCTAAGGTGAAAATTCAAGCAATAGAGGGAAACTATGTGCCCAAAACTCAAATGGAAGCAACACAGGCCAAATTCAGCTCTCTGCAGATCGGACAAGAGTTCGGACAAGGGATCGGACAAGGGATTGGACAAGCAGAAACTGCCACTGCCTACCATTGATCGGACAAGAGATCAGACAAGAGTTCGGACAAGGGATTGGACAAGCAGAAACTGCCACTGCCTGCCACTGATCGGACAAGAGTTCGGACAAGAGTTCGGACAAGCAACTAACAGGACCGCTTCTCTCTTTTTTTATATATTTTTTTTCCTTTTTTTCACTCTATTTTTTTTGAACAAGGATGACCAGAGATGCAACCACAAAAATTGGCACCTACAACTGAGGTGGGATGTGGCTCACAAAAATTCAAACAAGTTCACTGTCCGGCGAGCAAAAACTTTGACCAATTTTTTTCTTTAACTTCCTGAATTTTTTTGGCGATTCTGGTGAGGGCTAACTGGGGAGCCTAGTTAGGGTACCCCCCCAAATTGGGTCAGGAACACGCTCAAAAAATTTCAGATTTTTCTGCCAAACGAGCGAAAAGTTATGCCTGTTTTACTGAAGGGGGGTCACAAAGACTCGATGTGGAAAACAAATAGGGTTGCGGAAGGGGTGTTTTTTTCGGTGGGAATTTTTTTTTGAGACACAAGAACAACTACTACTCAAACGACACAGAGGGGTGACTAAACCAGCAACAAGACTCGACCAAGAACACGAACTCAACAAAGTTAAAACTGAAATTAAAATCGCAAGGCACAAAGGGGGTTCTCGGTGGGGAATTTTTTTGGTGCGGTTTTCTGGACTCTGGGTAAAAACAAAAGCAGATCGAGATTACCTAAGGGGAAAACTGAGCTCTGATACCAACTGATGGGGGACTGGTCCCGATCTTCCGCTAGGTAAAGGATAAACTTGGGTTGGTGGAGAATCTCGACGTTGGCGATCCAAGGCTCCGGTCCGGCGGATCAAAACCTTGCAATCGTTACACCACTGTCTCCGTTGGTTATCAACCACGCAGAACGCGATTGACCTCGCCACGAAGGCTAATTCCTGCAAGCGAACCCAAGAACACAAGCAAGAACAGGAAGGATACAAATCGAATGCCAAATCACAGACAAACGAAGATAAGGTGAGGTTTCACAAACGCCAATGCAGCAGCCAATCGGTCCGGTGCAAGAGGCGGGATCTAAACACAACAGTGTAGATGCAAACAAAGCGAAACCTAACCCTAGAGGCGGCTGGCGTGAGAATATATAGGGCGGCAGCCTGTGGAAGGCGAACAGACATGGGCTGTGGGCTAGAAGACGTACAGACTCAGACTATGGCCCAACACGGCCCAGTTCTGTCATGCAGGACGGTTTCAATCACACAGAACGACTCGAGACTCCAAATGAGGTGAAACCAACGGCAAACGATCCGTCTTCTCCTCAGCTTTCCAAAAAGTCAAAGAACGCGCCAATCGGACTTCGTATGAGGAAGTTATGCCCATTTTGGTGCAGGGTGGTTGATGTAGTCCGAACCAGCGAATTCTTGACTTCAAATCATCCGTGCGACTCCGTCTTCAACTCCAATTCTTCTATTCCATCTCCCATGTTCCTAAGCAACAAAATATCGCTAGTATTCAGTAGCATCCCGTCCAAACAAATATTAACATAGTTGCTAAGGAAAGAATTAACCTCATGGTTCAAGCGACGGGCACGGGCGCGTGTGATCGGTCCTTGTAGTTGAATTGTAGGTGGAGGCTCCATGTGTGTATCATGTGAAGTGATGTCCTCATCATCTTTGATGCCTATCACTGAGGACCAACTTGAGTCTTTGGGAGATGATGACCTGTGTCTTTTTAACAACCGGGTGCGTCGTGTTTGTGACAAAAGAATGTTCAAAAGACACGGCACAAAATCCAGGTGCTTTGAGTGTGGTGACCCAGGACACTTCATCGCCGACTGCCCCAAGCACAATGGACACAAGAAGGGCACCGGTGGTGGCTTCCACGACTCTGGCAAGCACGACAACTCTTCCTTCAACAAGGGCAAGTCAAAGACAAGATTCTTCAAAAAGGCCCTGAAGGACTACCGACGAGAGAACAAGAAGCGCGACAAGGCCTTCTTCGCCGAAATGGAGAAGAGCTACTCCAAGCGGTCTACGTCTTCTTCCTCTTCATCGAGCTCAAGCGATGAGGAGATCGTCATCAGGAAGGGGAAGGACAAGGACGATCCGGCGGGCCTTTGCTTCATGGCCTTCGGGGACAGACCGAAGAGCCGCTCACACCAGCGCTGAAGATCCCGCAAGAGTTTCTATTCAATGTCTCTTGGGGATAAGGAAGAGAAGGGCTCCTCCGATGACTCTGACGACGACGACAACGAAAAGGTATCATCTTATGAACGCGAAATCATTGATTTACTTGAAAGCAATCGTCAGGAGTTAAAATATCGGGAAAAACTGCTTAGGGGGGCTAAGAAGAGGATAGATGAGTTAGAGAGTGAGTTTGCCGTGGCCAACCGCAAAATTGAGAGTCTATCTTCTTCCCCTTGCTTGGGTGATAGCAGTGAGTGCCCAAAGTGTGAGGTGCTTCTGTGTGACCTGTCGACTCTAAAGTCCAGGTACATAGAAAGGGTTGATGAGAGGGACGCTTTGGCCACTAAGCTTGAAAGCGCTCAGCTGGAGCTGAAAGATGCTCAAGCCACTGTCGTCGTCCCCTGTGCTGATTGCCCATCTCATCTAGCTGTCTTAGTTGAGCTGAAAGCCAAGGGCGATGAGCATTTGGGGGATTTGGAGAGAGTGAGAGCTGAGGTGACGCAGACTAGGCTAGAGCTTGAGACACTATCAGTTCCACCCACTGTCTGTGAGAACTGCTTGTCTCTTAGACTGGAGTTGATTAAGCTGAAAGCCAAAAAGTCTGTCTAGGTAGATAGCGAGTGTGAGACCTACTTGTCTCAGGTGGAGGTTCTAGCTTCCTTGAGAGAGGAGCTAGCTGATTCTCAGAATGAGAACTTTTACCTTCGTTCTATCCTGAGTTGGATCAGTGCCAGAGAGCCACAGCTCGGCATGATGATCCAGCAGTTAAAGAGGCAGGATGGGTTTGGGGTAGGTTACACCTACACCAAGGTTGACTTTGAGAGTGCCATTAGCCGGGCAGTGGAGTGGAGTAAAATGACTCCAGAGCAGAGATACCCCAAGACTCACTCCACTGAGTCTTCCCTGGCTAGTCAGCCCAAGGATGGAGTAATCCAAGAACAGTCCAAATCTCCACCCAATAAGCCCATCTAGGTTCCAAAGCCCAAACACCTCCACACTTCTCTTGACTCTCTTCTTGGACCCTCTCAACCCAAGAAGACTACACCGAACACCACTAAGCCCAAGAACCCCAAGCCTCAACCACATCCCAAGAAGCCCACCTACCATTGTGAGTACTGTCAGAGCGAAGGGCATCTTGCAGAGTTTTGCTTCAGGAGGAAGCGGGTTGAGAGAGCAGAGAGAGCTCGTGGTGGTTAGGAGCAGTTCTATCAACAGGGTGGTAGACTGCGTGTTCCTCGACACGGGGAGAGGCTGGAGGCCAGGCCGCGTCGGGTAGGTGGTGGTAGAGGAGACGGCTTTCATGCCCGTGCTCTAGATGGTGGTGTCCGTTCCGGCAGAGCTCCAGGCCGTGTTGGCTACAGTCCTGGACCTCGTGTCCAAGGCTTTAGGCAGAACAGAGGACTGTGCTTTGAGCCGCGTTTTGGTCCAAACTCTTCTCGTAATTTCTGCTTCCCGTCTTTTGAGCAGATGGCTCAACACTGGTTTAGTTCTTTTGCTAAACCTGGTGCCGGACCATTTGCTCCCCATTACAACCACTGATTGTGCAGGATCGGGGACTGGAGGATGTTTGGATCATGGACTCAGGATGTTCTCGCCACATGACGAGACATCGTAGATGGTTCTCTAGTCTCATTCCCCCAAGCTCCAAAGAGTACATCACCTTCGGGAACAGTGGTCAAGGGAAGGTAAGTGGCATTGGCTCAATTTGCATTTCAGACCATTTCTCCTTGAAGAACATTGCTTTAGTTGGAAACTTGAACTTCAATTTGATTTCTGTTTAGCAACTTCTTGAGGATGGTTTGGAGGTGCGTTTTAAGAATGGCAATTCTTCTGTGTTTGATTCTAGAGGGTCTTTGATTTGCCAGATTTTACCATTCGGTAAAGTTTTTCGAATTGACTTCTCTAGTTCTTTTGGCCCTTCTCGATGTTTGATTGCTGGATCTTTTTTGAGCTCTGGAAGTGGCATAGGAGGTTAGGTCATTTGAGCTTTGATCTGCTAGTCAAGTTAAGCTCTATGGACCTCATCCAAGGATTGCCCAAGCTTAAAATGGAGAAAGATCTAGTTTGTCATCCCTATCGTCATGGGAAAATGGTTGCCGCTTCTCACTCACCTGTGACTCAAGTGATGACTTCGTATCCGGGCGAGCTGTTACACATGGACACTATCGGACCAGCTCAGGTACGATTAGTCGGTGGGAAGTGGTACGCACTTGTCATTATTGACGACTTTTCTCGATTCTCGTGGGTTTTCTTTTTGGAGTTTACGGATGAAGCTTTTCATTTTGTTCATGACCTGATTTTGAAGCTGAAGAATGAGAACAATGGTCGGATGCGAGCAATTCACTCCGACAACGGCTCTGAGTTCAAGAACTCTTAGTTCGTCAGCTTCTGTAGTGATCAAGGTCTTGACCATCAGTTTTCTGCTCCTTACACTCCCCCACAGAACGGCATTGTGGAACGAAAGAACCGCACGCTAGTCGAGATGGCTAGGACGATGCTCGATGAGCACAGGACTCCTAGGCGTTTTTGGGCTGAAGCCATGAACACTGCTTGCTATCTGGCCAACCGCATGTTTCTTAGAGCTTACCTTGGTAAGACTTCATATGAGTTGCGGTTTGGCAGGCAACCCAAAGTGAGTCACTTGCGAGCGGTTGCTGCAAGTGCTTTGTGCTCAAGAAGGGAGGGCATTTGGACAAGTTTGAGTCGTGTTACTGGGATGGTGTTTTTCTTGGTTATGCATTGCATTCTCGAGGTTTCCGTGTTTGGAACCTCGAATCCCAGCAGCTTGTCGAGACTTGCGAAGTTTCATTTGATGAGTCCTTGCCTTCTTTGACTCCTTCTTTTGAGCTTTCTGGTGATGGTGAGCTCAGAGAGTCCATCTTCGAGGAAGATGAGGATACTCCAGCTGCTGATGAGGGTGGGCCTTCTGCACCTCCTGCAGAGCCCACACCCTTTGAGACTTCGACTGAGGATGAGGGTGGACCTCTGATCACTTCTTCCACTTCAATCGAGCCCCCTCAGTCGAGTCCAGAGGTGCCAGCTGCTAACTACGGTGAGGTGACTTCAGATCACCAGGGATCCCGAGCAGTTCAGCGTGATCACCCCTCAGAGCTCATCATCGGTGATTTGACTGAGAGAACTTTGCGTTCATCTAGTAACTCTCTTGCTGTGTTTGCCGAATCTGCTTTTGTTGCATCTTTTGAGCCCAGAGATGTTTCTCATGCTCTTTTTGATTCTAATTGGATTAATGCTATGCAAGAAGAGCTTGAAAATTTTGTCCGTAATCAGGTTTGGACACTAGTTGATCCGCCACCAGGATGCAACCCCATAGGCACCAAGTGGGTGTTCAAGAACAAGCAAGGTGAAGATGGGGTTGTGGTGCGCAACAAAGCTCGACTAGTTGCCCAGGGTTTTTGCCAGAAGGAAGGTATTGACTTTGAAGAAACCTTCGCTCCTGTTGCCCATCTTGAGTCCATTCGCATTCTTTTAGCTTTTGCCACTTCGAAGGGTTTGAAGCTTTTTCAAATGGATGTCAAGAGTGCTTTTCTGAACGGGTACATAGAGGAGGAAGTGTATGTTAGGCAGCCCCCCGGTTTTGAGAACCCCAAGTTTCCTCGACATGTTTTTAAGTTGCAAAAAGCTTTATACAGGTTGAAACAAGCTCCCAGGGCTTGGTATGACTGGTTGAAGCAGTTTTTGTTGGGGAAGGGCTTTGTGATGGGTTCTGTGGATAAAATTCTTTTCTTGCTCAGAGATGCTTCAGATTTCTAAGTCGCTTAGATTTATGTGGACGATATTATTTTTGGCGGTACTACTAATGATCTAGTGTCCAAGTTTTCTGAGCAGATGCACAATGAGTTTGAGATGAGCCTCATGGGTGAGCTCAAGTACTTCTTAGGGCTCCAGATCAAGCAGACCAAGGACGACACTTTCATCCACCAAGGTAAGTACACTCGTGACATGTTGAAAAAATTTGACTTTGGTGGTGAGTTGAAGCCGCAGATGACCTCGATGGGCACATCTAAGGGTCTGGACAAGGATGAGAGCGGTGTCAAGGTCAACGAGAGGGAGTTTCGAGGGATGATCGGTTCGCTGCTGTACTTGACGACGACAAGACGAGACATACAGTTCGCCATGGGACTTTGCGCGCGTTTCCAGTCTTCACCACGCGCGTCTCATCGACAGGCTATCAAGCGCATCTTCAGGTATCTCACTTATACGCCCGATCTCAGTCTTTACTATTCAGCATCATCATCTCTTGATTTATCTGGCTTTTCGGACGCCGACTTTGGTGGGTGCCGGTTGGATCGCAAGTCGACTTCCGGTACTTGCCAGTTTCTTGGTTCTTCTCTTGTCTCTTGGTCTTCTCGAAAGCAATCTGGAGTTGCTCTTTCGACCACTGAGGCTGAGTATGTAGCTGCTGCTAGCTGCTACTCATAGTTAGTTTGGATGATTTCCACTTTGTGAGATTTTGGGTTGTTCTTTCCTACCAGAGTTCCTTTGTTTTGCGACAACACCGGTGCTATTAGTGTAGGGAAAAACCCTTGTCTCCATTCAAAAACCAAACACATTGATGTGCGCTTTCACTTTCTGAGAGATCAATATGAGAAAGGTGTCATTGACCTTGTTCATGTTGATACCCATCATTAGTTGGCTGACATTTTCACCAAACCCCTAGATCAGTCTACCTTTGAGCGTTTACGAGGGGATTTGGGTGTTGTGTATCCTTTCTAGGATATTTTGCGTCAGTTTTCTTTCGTCGTTACTCTTTTCTTGAGTCTTTTTGTGTGTGTTCATATCTTGCATATTCACATATCACACTTTTGAGCTTGCTTTTGTTATATGATTGAACTGCTTTACTTAGTCTAGCTGGTACATGCTTTTGATTACTTGTCAATGATCATGCCTTGTTTCAGTTCGCTTGATATGTCTGATATCTGTCATATGCATAGCTTTTACGCTTTACACTTGAAAAATGATCACCATTGCTTCTGGTAACTAGCATGTGTAGGCTGAGTGTTTTTTCTATCTGTTACATGCCTTGTAGCTAGTTCCTCACATAGATGCCGATATGCAACTTGGACATCTTTATGCTTTAACATGGAAAATATGATATAAAATGATAAAAATCAAAAAACAATGAAAATTCCATGCCTTTTTATGCTTGAGTTGAAAAGATCCAAGTGGGTTTGTTTTGTCGCATTACATTGTTCTGGACTGCTTACCATAACACTTTGGTATGAACTAGGACGGTGTAGTGTATGCCAAGACCAATGTCTTAAGCTTCTGATGGTCCAGTTTTGGCCTATGCTTGACTTGGTCGGTTAGCATAAGGTTTGACATACAAATAACCCTTGGCAAAACTGACAAAGGACAATAAAAAAGCCTGAAATTTAAAAAGAAAACAAGTCTGCTGAAGCACTTTGTTTCAAACATTGCTTATCTTGGTAGATATCAGTTAGCTTCTGCATCTCGTGCTTTACTTTGCTTGTTAACTGGAAAATGTGGTGATGCTTTTGTTTGCAAAAAATTGAAAAATGTTTGCAAATGACTCTCTTTAGATATCATCTGTTGCACTGATCATGTCATGCGTCTTAGACAGTATGTCGTTTGCTATACCTGCTAGATTTTGTTAATTGCAGTCAATCATATCTGAGAAG
This sequence comes from Zizania palustris, assembly GCA_019279435.1. Classification (NCBI taxonomy): domain Eukaryota; kingdom Viridiplantae; phylum Streptophyta; class Magnoliopsida; order Poales; family Poaceae; genus Zizania; species Zizania palustris. The sequence goes on along the minus strand of JAAALK010000287.1, from coordinate 70,213,526 downwards.
CATGCCTTTCCACACTCCACCTGCACCCCAGTTGCATTCATCGCATATTTTGAGGGGGAGTTGCGTTTCAGGGGGAGTCAGTGTCTTTTTCGAGTGCTTGATGAGTTCACTTGTCAACAAGGGGGAGAAATTTTGGGATAAGAGTTTAAGGGGGAGTTTTGGCTTTCTCTGGGATTTGTTTCTGGGGGAGTTTTTTTGTCTCGTTTGTCCTTACTCTTTTGATATCCTTGTTGATGTTTATGAGATCGCACTCATTTTGAGTTACATTTTGGTTAACCATAATGACCACTTCTTGCTTTTGTTTGGCTTTTGGTCATTAGGGTTAAACTTTTACGTTATTTTCTTCTTCTTTGTTTTCTTGTGCTTTGTTTTTGTGTTTCCACATGTGTTCGCAGATACTAAAGAGATGAAGAAGTGAAGTGTTGACAATGCACTCATCAAGGGGGAGATTGAGGAGCCATGCTGAATAGCGTGGGCCTCATGGCTCCAGATGTGATGAGTCATTGTCAACGATAGTCAAAGAGGACAGAAGAAGAGAGAAGATCTGATGCGTCATGGGTCGCGTGTGACTCAGGTACATGGGCAGCGAGCGATTGTCGGGCAGAGGGGCCGCGAAGTCGGGCTGGCCCAATCCGAGTACATGGGCTAGGAGCAGCAGAAGACCCACTGGGCTGTTGACCAGGATTGACTCAGGTACACGGGCGGTGAGCGATTGCCGGGCTGAGAGAGCTGCGGAGTCGGGCCGGCCCAATCCGGGTACCTGGTGCAAAGTCGATGGAGGCTTTGTCAGTTTCGGCGCAAAACTGACGACCGCTGATCTTGTATCGGACTTTCCAGAAGAGAAGCCATAGTCGCTACGAAAGCTTAGCTTCCAGATAAGTCATCTGTAAATAGGAGTTTACTATTTTGTTCCTAGGCCCACAGTCAGTTAGTCGAGTCTGTAAAAATATCCTAAGGGAAGTTTAATATTCCTAGCTATTGGGCAGCCTATAAATAGGGCCCCAATCCCTAGGGTTAGGTCACCCTTCCAGAATTCACTTTTTAATCAAGAGGGTCACTTTTTGTTCTTCTGGTTCCCTGCTCATTCTCCTGTTCATGCATGCGCGCCGCCAGAAACATTCTGTTCTTCGTGAGTTCGGTTTTCATCCTGGTTCTGTTTTTTCTGCGTGCTGTGATTCGTGTGTGCAGCGAATTTTTTTAGTGGATCTGAAGCTTCGGTTTTTGTGCTCCTATTGTTTAATCCAGAGCTCACACATTTCTTCTGTTGCTTCTGTTCTTCATGTGAGGAGTACTAGTTTTTGCTTGTAGCAAGTAGTACCTACTCCCTGTAGGAATAGTACACTAGTACTCTAGCCTTTCTTTTTCCTGCGTACCTTTTGATCGAGTAGACAGGGCCAAGTCCTTTCTATGGCTGTTTCTGGCGAAGCCCTCTTCTTTGTTCGAAGTCCCTCAGCTCCGTGAGGCAGGCTTCGACCTGACATCTTCTAAGGCTTCGCTAGAACTTTTGACTCCGAACTCGAGCTATGAATCTTGCTTCGAAGTGTGCTTAGTTCTAAGGTTTTGTTCAGGCATACTTCGGCTCTTTTGCGAAGCATACTTCGACAGGCTTCGAAGTTAGCTTCGAAGTATGTCTCTCTGGTAGACTTCGCTCGGTTCGAAGGTTACCACTTCGGTGGTCATACCTCGATCAAGCTAACTTCGAAGGTAGAGTGTAGGCTTCGATTTGGTTTTGCTGCTGTGTGTTTAGCTTCGCTACTCTTTTGGAGGTTGCTTCTCTACGAGCTTTGTTCGAATCTTTCTGATCGAAGTTTAGGCTTCGAAGTACACTGTTCGAAGCAAGCCTCGATACTTTCATACTTTGCTTCGAAGCATACTTCGCTCTCTGCCACACTCGAACTAGGATAGACTCAACAAACCTTCGGCACTTCATTAACAACCTTCGCTAGACTTCGACAAAGGGACTGCGAAGCAGGCTTCGACACAGCGAAGCAGGCTTCGCCAAGTTTCGAACAGGAGACAAATTTGAATAGTAACTTCTCATCTCCTTTCATGTATACTTAGACCATCTGCTGAGAAGTTTTATCTGCCATGATTTGAACACTCTGTTTATCTGCCTGATTAGTACTGTATTGGTGTTTCTCTGTCTAGAACACCAGACTTTCCTAGGCTAGATACTTTTAGACTTAGGCAATTTGTTCATGCTTTGTTGCTTAGTCTTTTGAGGAGCGTTGGGTGTTGGGAGCATGCCATTGATTCAAAGAATTTTTAGGCGCCCATTCACCCCTCCTCTGGTCACTACTTTCGGTCCTACAGCGGATGGCGGCCCAGTCTAACGTTGGCCCGTTGCGCCCTAGTTGGGCACAACACTTCTGGGCAAACCGTTGCTTGCACCTTCTCCGTTGTTGGACCCGGTGTTCTGATTATCGACCATCTTCTGAACATACAAGATTTTTAGTCATAAGAGAAAAGCTTTTAAAACAAATTTTTAACCAAGAATAGCCCAGAGGGTCTCACACATATATATAAGTGGTAAAAAGTGTTCATTACATCAATGCTTTTATTTTAATCCACCTTCAAGTCATTGCAGGTGGTACCACAATCATAAATTATTACAATCAACGAAAACTACCGCCTACTCGTCATCCGGGGCAGTCTCCGTGCTCTCAGAGCCGAGAGGGTCCTGAGGGATGGTGGGCTCGAGAAAATTCTCGATGATAGGGTTGGAGATGATGGCGGGGCGCGAGGCAGGAGCGCTGGAGCTGGATGGTCCGGTGGCCGTGGGGTGTGGTAGGATCCTCTTGGGGTGAGGGGTGGGCTCGCAGATGGGCTTCTTCCTCCTCGGGACGAGGGGGACCATCTCCGCTATGTCCTTCTGCAGCTGTATGATCTTACGCTGCAACTCGCCATTTTGTTGGATCAAGTTCTTCATCTCCTGGTGAAGGAACTCGACCGCCTCATGGTGCTCCTCGGTGTCAAGCATGGCCTTGGTATGGAGATCGTCCATGGCCTGAAGAAGACGCGTCTGCCGGACAATGACCAGATCGCGATCGGAGTGAACTCCGATGTAGATGCTGCGGTGGGCGCCGTGTCGCGCCCCGATTCAATAAATCAGGGCTTTATTGAAATTCCATAGAAAATCAATAAAACAAGACGTTCATCATGCGACCTCGTACAATACGGGCAATCATTCACGGTTCGTAGGCCGCATTAATACAAAAGTGAATAAAGGTGAAGAGAAACTAATAAAATCAAGAGTCCTAGATGAACGCCTCCTTCCAGTCTCGCCTTGACTGGGTCGCTACTCCAGACCTGCATCCTCCTCGTAGTAGACGGGCTCTGATGGTGTAAGTCAATGGGGTGATTACAGGAGTACTCAGCAAGCCACCGAATGCAAATATAATGCGAGGTAATAACAAGGGAGATAGTGGCTAGTTTTGCGGAAGCGAGTAATTTGTAAAGCAATTTAATGTGAACAATTTATTAGAACTGAAATGTAAACATGTGTATGCATCATCATCTTCTAACTCGAGGGGTACAGTCAGCCCCACCTCGCTCAATAGTCCTTACATGCCATGAATAACTCAACCATTCAAACAATTGTAAACTAACTGCGAGTAGTCACACAACCCGCCCTTGACCGTGGGCTCGGCTTTTCGAAAAGATTAAATTACTCTGATCAGAGATGTACCACTGTACCCACAAGGCACGCACTCATCACTTACACCAAAGTGTAACGAGATGACCCATTTCACGGGAACTCGTGCCAAAACCTTCCATATAGTCCTCCCCGACGCAACAACACCCTCTTATAGGTTTCATATGGTGTCCCGACGCATCGGAGCCCCACCATACCCCCCCCCCTTGAGCCTCGTCGGTACAAGTCGCCCGCAGGCTTGCCCCTTGCCCCCTCCACTATGGTGCATCGAGTCGGAGTATTCCATACTTCCAGTTAGGACTTACCCATTAGACTTGTGGTTGGTACGGAAGTGCTTTGCAACAGATCCCGCAGACCGGTCCTTATAGTGCCCCGGGTGCGACAAACCAATGCCCGAGCTTGCACCCGGAACCCACCATACTTATAACTTAGCCAACTCCAACAGAGTCCAGAGACGAGAATAACAGGGAAATTCATATATCAGAATCCATCTATCTACGACTCATTCTTTTTATCCTATAGCAGTTGTGCCGGTACATTGAGCACTAACTAATAATTTTATAGTAGAGTGACAAGGAGTTAAGGCTCAATAAGCATGGCTTGGGTTTGCACACAAGGACGGGGATCTAATAAATATAAGTGTAAGGCTTGATTATTGGACTAATGCAATATTAACCTATGAGTTATAGCGATAATTTATTAAAACATGGGCTCAATTATGATCAACTGTTTCCACAGAAGGGTCGATGACTTGCCTTGATCAGCAAAGGGGGATGGAGGAACCTCGGGGTAGAACTCCTGCTCCTCGACGAACCCGTAGTCTTCTCGATACGAAAAAATAAACAACACATTCAATAAACAGATAAAAATTCCACCCAATATTAAACATACATATTTGTGGGTTTTATTATGGGGAATAAAGTTTTAATATTCTGATGTTTGGTGAATAAACAGTAAACTTATTTTCTTAAGGCTTTTCTAATTTATTTTTCTGAATTAATAATTTATCCCTAAGGGGTTTTTATTCTTTTATTTGTTAAAAATATTTTGGGTAACAGTAACATACTGTTTTTATGGCATTAATGTGTAGAGAATAATATTCTGGTTTTAACAAAATTTGAATGGTGAAATTTGGAGTTAAAATGAGCAAGATATGAATTTTCAAAGTTTAAATCAATTTCTGGAATTTTATTTAAACTGGAAAATGGGCTCTGGTCCACGGTGAGCCAGGCTCACGGTGGACAGGCGCACTGTGCGCGTGGACCGGATCAACCAGATCCGTTGGATCCAGATCCGGCGGCCAGGCGCGAGGCGTCATCCTTTAAGTGGAAATGGATGGCTCAGATTAAAACAGAGCGAACGGGTACGCGTGGACGCTTGAGATCGATCGGGGGTTTTAAGTGGCGATCGACGGCCGAGAGGCCTCGATACCCCTTTGACCAGATCCGAGGGCCCAGATTAAATCCCGAAGGGATTTAATCCTAGCCCTCCGATCACGATCGGACGGCCGAGATGGGGTCCGGCACGGCACGGTCGTAAGGGGCTCGTACCCTTCGTCTCCAGCGACGGCGAGGGTTCGGGCGCAGTGGCAGCGGCGGCGGCGAGTGCCTAGGTGCCTAGCTAGAGCCAGAAATGGAATGCGGAGAGGATGGGGGTCATGACCGTACCTTCGACGGGGAGGATGGGCGAAGGATGGTGGCCGGCGGCGAGGTAGACGGTGAGGGATCCTCGGGAGCTCAACGGCGACGAAGATCCGGCGGTGTTCTTGGCCAACGGAGGGGTGGCCGAGGACGGGCGGTCGTCGACGGTCACTCTGGTGGCGGTGGCTAGGGCGGAGGAGGTCGGGATCGACGGTGAGGGGTCGCCGGAGGTGGAGCAGACCCGAAGTTCGAAAATAGGGCGACGGCGCTCTGCTTTCGCTCGGGGAGGGCTCTACTGGTGTGGCTGAGGGCGGTGGCCGAAGGGGTTTATATAGGGGGTTCATCGGCGTCTGGATGGAAGGAATCCGAGGGGTTCCCGAGAGCTCCGGCGAGGTTTCCAAAAGCTTCGGATGCACTGCCATAAGCGTGAAAATGCGTCGGCCATAGATGGAAGGGGAGCGGTGGCGACCAGGGAAGGTGATCCGGGCGATTTCGGTGGCCGGCGGCGAGGAAACAGCAGGCGATCGCCGAGAGGAAGGAAGGGGGCGATCCCCTTCCATCGGAGACGACGGATCTGACAGGTGGCCCCCACCTGTCAGTGGGTGAACCAAATAGGAAGGGAGCCGACAGATGGGCCATGTTGGTCAGAGGGCGGACGCGAGCGCCTGTGGCTGCCATGTGGGGTCGGGGCGAGCGCGGGTGGGAGAGAGAGGGGGAACGCGCTGACAGGTGAGTCTCACATGTCAGTGGCTGGCAGTTTGGACTGGGCTGGGCTCGGTTACTTTGGAGGTTGAGGCCCGTTAAGCTTTTTAATCCTTTTCTGATTTAAAATAAATCCAGTTATTCATATATTTGATTAAGGGTGGAATCACTGTTGATAAAAATTTGTAAAAATTCCTAAAATTATATCTTAGTCTCTAGTTCATCTCATAAATTTTCAGGTCCAAATTTTGAATATTTCTCCCTGTTTGGCTTTATTAGGGCTCTTTAGGATTTTCTTTAATAATAAAATCCAGAAATGATTTAAATAATATTTTTCTTTTCTTTTATTTGTTTTTATTTCTTGGGGTGTTACACGCCGGGAGTGCGCTTTGGCACAAGCCGGAACGACGTGTTCTGAAGACGATCATCGTAGATCATCCTCAGTTCCATGAGGGCTTGGAGGGCGACGCGTTGGCACGCGGCGTCGAAGGTTGGACCCCCAAGTGCTGCCGTGAAGAACGGCAGGTGCTCGCCGAATGCATGGATGGTGAGGGAGACGTCGCAGGGTCCTATGAACTCTTCCATGTACACGCCCTGGAACTCGGGCTCGAAGAGGAACCCAAGGAAGGTGACCATCATTTGGAGCTCCCTGACGAAGCTCTCGAAGTGGCAGCAGAAGCTGTGCACTTGGTAGACCGGCATCTACAAAACAACAAGTTGAAGAAAAGTGAGGGGAGGAACAAAGTTATAAAGTAGGTTTTCATGAAATAGTTTTTATCCAACTAAGGGCTAGGCTGGTCCGTTGGGCTTCCTACAGTCAAGTCGGCTCTGATACCATCTTGTGACGCCCCGATTTATCGAATCGGAACATTATTGAATTTCCAAAAAAAACAATAATACAAGAGGTTCATCATGCGACAATGTAAATACGGCAATCATTCGTGGTACGCAGACCACAATTATTACATAAGAGTAAAAATAAAATAAACAAATAAAAGCATGATGAACGCCCTCTTCAGGATCTTCTTCTTGACAGAGTCGCTACTCCAGACCATCTTCCTCGTAGTAGGCATCCTCTGAATGGTGTGTCCAACGGGTATGAGTACAAAAAGTACTCAATAAGCCACCGCAAATGCAATAATAATGCAAGGTAGTAAAAAAAGAAGGATAATGGCTAAAAGTGCGGAAAAGTACATTTTTCGGTTGTTGCGTTTAGTGTAGTCAAGTTTCATCATGCGTAATAATAAACATGAATATCATAACACCATCTAACTCGAGGAGTATGTTTTCCCTCCTCTCACAACGGTCCTTACATGTCAACTCATCATGCACATTCATTATAGATAAACTAACCGCGGGATGTCACGCAACCCGCCCTTGACTGTGGGCTTGACTTTTCGAAATATTTATGACTCTGATCAGAGGTGAACCACTGTACCCACAAGGCACGCAATCATCCCATACACCAAAGTGTAACGAGATGACCCATACCACGGGAACTCGTGCCAAAACCTCAACATGAAATGCTCCAAGCGATAACCACCCACTCTAGGTTTCGCCGGTGCGCCGGGCCACATCCCGGCTAACGTCGCACCCCCTTTTGCGCCACGTCGGTGCAAGCCACCCGCAGGTGCTTCTTGACCCATCTCCAAGTGGTGGCCTCGGTTTGGAACACCCCATACCTTAGTTAGGACTTACCCACTAGACTTGTGGTTAGTACAGAAGTGTATTGCAACGGATCCCGCAGACCGGTCCTTATAGTGCCCCGGGTGCTACCGACCAATGCCCTAGCTTGCACCCGGAACCCACCATGCATACACTCTCAACCATAACTCTATCACCAACAACATTCCAGAGATGAGAATAACGGGTTCATATAGTAGATTCCAATCGCTACGACTCATTTTTAATCCTATAGCAATCGTGTCGTTACATTGGACACTAGCTAATAGTACTAATAATATGGTGATAAGGAGTTTAGGCTAGATAGCATGGCTTGGGTTGCACATCAAGGTCGGGGGATCCTAATAAATATATTGTAAGGGTTTCATTTGACTAATGCATGTATATCCTATGTGTTTTAGCGATAGTTGAGTAAAACATGGGTTCAATATGCTCAAAAGATTGGTTTGGTGACTTGCCTTGTTCAGCGAAAGGCGAGGGAGGGACTTCCGGGAAGTACTCCAGCTCCTCGGCGACGTCGTAGACTTTTTGACAAAAGTAATAAACATAACATTCAATAAACATTCCAAAATCACACAACAAGCATATTGGTTTTGATTAGGTTTAAATTAAGAGAAATAAAGTCATTAACTTTCTGTAATCTATCTTAAGAACATTTTAAAATGAACTTTAATGAGATAATGGCCATTCTAAAAAGGAATTATTAGTAAACTAACATATTTTAAACTTCTAACCGCTTAAAATAGAAAGTTTAGAATGAACCTAGGGTTTCATTTATTCTAGTATGAAAAGAATAAAAGATAAATTTTATCTAAGGTTGAAATGGACAAATTTGTAATTTATCCTAAAGTGCACTTGAATATTTTATTAAATAAACATGAAGTACTCAATGTAAACATACTGTTTTATTGCACTAGCATGTAGAGAATAAAATTATAAATTTTCTAGAATTGAAATGGTTAAATTTGGAGTTAAAATGAGCAAGATATGAATTTTTGATGTTTAAAACTATTTCTGGAATTTAAATTAAATTGAAAACAGGCGTCGGTCCACGGTGAACCGGGCTCACCATGAACCCACGCACTGTGTGCGTGCGCCGGATCTAGATCCACTGTTGGATCGTGATCGGGCGGCCACGGGCAAGGCGGGGGAGTTAAGTTATCGTGATCGAACCGGTACGCGATGGATGGCCCAGATTCGATGCGGGTTTTAAATACTAACGGACGCACAAGATTATACCATACCGCTTCGCTCAGATCTAACGGCGTGGATTAAACCGCACATGCGATATAACCTGCGTTGTATGATCGCGATTGCACGACCGCGATTGAATCCGACACGGCACAGGTACTTAACCCGTGCCGGTCGTCTTCTCCGGCGACGGCGAGCAGTGGCGGCCGGATCTAAGGGCTAAAACAGAAAGGTGACACTACGGGGATTACGAGGGTACCGTTAGCGGGATGAATGGTCGTCGGAGTGTGGCCGGTGACGAGCGAGGGCGGCGAAGGTGTTCGGGTCCTCGTCGGTGATGGTGTTCCGGCGGGGTTCATCGGCGACGGAGTGGTGGCCGAGGTCGAGGTGGCGCCAGCGGTCACAGAGGTGCGGTCGTTGAGGACGGAGGGGGACTCCGGCGACGGCGAGCGACGACCGTAGTGAGGGTGGCGGTGTGGTGTTAGAAAGGGTGTTACAGGCGCTCTGTTCGATTCCGGTGCAAACGCTAGCGAGGGGTGGACGCAGACGCACCAGAGGCTTAAATATGGACGTCGGCGGGGGAAAACGGGCAGTGTATACATGGAAAGTTGAGGGTGGGGTCTTCAATGGGACTGGTGAGGCTCGGCCATGCACGCGCAGCGTGATCTCGGGGTGTAATCATGAGGACTAATGAGGAAAAACGGCCGGCAGGGCTCGGGGGACCGATTAATGGCGCCAATTTAGTGGGAGAGGGGCGGCGAGGCGGATCTGAGGGGGGTTAGCGTTTCGGCCGGCGAGGGGGGGATTTGGGGGCGGATCCTGCGGGGAAGACAGATCCGACTGGTGGGGGCCATCGGGAAGCGGGCGCGAGCGTACGGGTGTAGCGACTGACGGGTGGGGTCGGGCTGTCGGGCGCGCGCGCGAAGGGAGAGGAGGTCGCTGACAAGCGAGGCCCGGGTGTTAGTGCGGGTGCGGGGAAGGGAGCGGGCTGGGCCAGCCGGTTGAGGGAGATTGAGGGAGGGAGGCCCGTTACTGTTTTAATCATTTTCTGAATAAAAATAATCGCATAAATTAGTTTAAAATATTTAGGCTACCTCCAAGGGTGATAAAAATTTGTAAAAATGCTCAAAAGTATATCTTGGCCTTGGGATCACATACAAAATTTTCTAACCCCTGGTTTGGATGTTTTATCTAGGTTCTAGTTCAATTAAGCTTAGAAGGGTATTTAAGGTATTTCAAAATAAATTATTTCTAGAAAAATATATTAAATGGTATTTTTATTTCTCTGAAAATTTGGGGTGTTACAGTACACACTCTGATCTTTTATGCATACCAATCTATATTCTATAGAAGCTGGATCTAAAGTAGTAGTGTGTTCTTTTCACCATAAGTTCTTAACCTGTTGTCAGTACATTGTGGATTTGTGGAACTTGTGCCAGTTATTTTATTTTTGATGTGTGATTAAGTTAGGGTATGAATGCAATCTTACTTCCACTATCTTTTTGGATATCGCAGAATATATGCCAGTACCAATCTATCTGCTGTTATGCACTATCAACTTTCAATGGGTAATTGCTGCAGAGTGGCTCTTCAGGTAACTTGACACCTTACAACCATTACCTACCTATGTATGATTCATCAACCCTTTTTCCTTTTCTAGAATCTTTGGTTGCATTGGCTAGTACTTTTACACCACGAAGTTTCCTGAACTATTTGATTTGTGCTAGTTTTTCCAAATTTCATGCAAATTCCTGAGCGAATAGCTAATGTAAAGCTTTGATATAAATTATGATTCTTCCCTGCTTGTTTGTGCCTTGTCAAGTAGGCTGTTTGCTCTGGCTGTTGGGTCATAGTACGAAGTTGGGGTAGTGAGTAGGTGTAACACCCACATTTAATAAAACCTGGATTTTATTGAAATTCCATAGAAAATCAATAAAACAAGACGTTCATCACACGACTGCGTACAATACGCCAATCATTCATAGTTCGTAGGCCATATTATTACAAAAGTGTTAAATCAAAGAGAAACTAATAAAATAAAACTCCTAGATGAATGCCTCATTCTAGTCTCGCCTTGACTGGGTCGCTACTCCAGACCTTCATCCTCCTCGTAGTAGACGACCTCTGATGGTGTAAGTCAATGGGGGTGAGTACAATCGTACTCAGCAAGCCACCGAATGCAAATATAATGCAGAGTAATAACAAGGAAGGTAGTGGCTACTTTTGCGGAAAAGCATATTTGTAAAGCAGTTAATGTGAGCAGGTTATTAGTATAGAAAATTAAACATGTGTAATGCATCATCTTCTAACTCGAGGGGTACATTCAGCTCGCCCTCGCTCAACAGTCCTTACATGCCATGAATCACACCATCATTCATACAAAAGTAAACTAACTACGAGAAGTCACACAACCCGCCCTTGACCGTGGGCACGACTTTTCAAAAATATTATACTCTAATCAGAGGTGTACTACTGTACCCATAAGGCACGCACTCATCCGACGCGTCGGGCCAACACCATACCCCCCTTGAGCCTCATCAGTACAAGTCACCCGCAGGTTGCCCCTTGCCCCCTCCACTATGGTGCTTCAAGTTGGTACGATCCATACCTCCAGTAAGGACTTACCCATTAGACTTGTGGTTGGTACGGAAGTGCTTTGCAACAGATACCGCAGACCGGTCCTTATAGTGCCCCGGGTGCGACCAACTAATGCCCTAACTTGCACCCGGAACCCACCATACTTATAACATAGCCGACTCCAACAGAATCCAGAGACGAAAATAACGGGGGAAATCATATAGTAGAATCCAACTATCTACGACTAGTTCTTTTATCCTATAGCAGTTGTGTCGGTACATTGGATACTAGCTAATATAATATTGTAAGAGTGACAAGGAGTTTAGGCTCCATAAGCATGGCTTGGGTTTACACACAAGGACGGGGATCTAATAAATATAATTTAGGACTTGATATTAGACTAATGCAATTATATCCTATGTGTTATAGCGATAATTAAATAAAACATGGGCTCAATTATGATCAAAATGGGGGTTGTGACTTGCCTTGATCAGCAAATGACGAAGGTGGAACCTCGGGGTAGAACTCTGGATCCTCAACGACGTCGTAGTCTTCCGATATGAAAAATAAACACGACATTCAATAAACAAGCCAAAATCACCAATACAAGCATATAAAGTTTTTATTGGTTTAAAATAGTGAAATGAAGTTATTATGTCCCTTGAATTTATTATCTGAATTTTTAAGGTATTTTCAAAGAGTTCTGAATTTTTATTATGTGAGATAAACATTTATCCTAAAAGGGGTTTTGAGTTATTATTTAATAAGAATAAATTGTGCAAAATAATAATACTGTTTTATGGAATAATTGTGTAGGGAATAAAAAGACATATTTAACAAAATTTGAATGGTGAAATTTGGAGTTAAATTGGGCAAGTTATGGATTTTGTAAGTTTAAACCATTTTCTGGTTTTTTTAATTTAAACAGAAAACAGTCTCTGGTCCACGGTGAACCAGGTTCACCGTGAACTCATGATTGTGTGCGTGGACCCGATCGCCCTAAGCCGTTCGATCCAGATCCGAGGGCTGGCGGCGAGGCGGGAGACTTAAATGAAAATGGGTGGCTGAGATTAAAACGTACGAAAGGGTACCACGTGGACACACGAGATTAACTCGGGGTTTTAAATGAAATCCAACGCTCTATATTAACGGATACCGATTCGGTGAGATCCGAGGGCCCAGATTAAATCCCGTGGGCGCCGCTCAGATGCGATCGCACGGCCAGGATGAAATCCGGCACGACACGCGTCTAAGGGGTAACTACCCCCTTCGTTCCCGACTCCGGCGGGCTTGGGCACAGTGGCGACGGTGACGGCGATGGCGAGGGGGCTAGGCCCTAGCTCTAGGCAGAAATGTATATAGGAAGGGGAGGGGATTACGACCGTACTGGAGACGATGGCGACGGGCGACTGACGGCGACTGGCGGCGAGGAGAGGCGATACCACTCTTCGGGGTCGACGGTGGAGAGGTGTTACGGTGGCGATCCGGCCCAATGGAGGTGATGCCGAGGACAGGCGGGCGGTGGCGGTCCCAGAGGTGGCGTCGGTGAGGGCAGCGGTGGCCTGAGTCATCGACTGGGGCTTGCCGGAGTCGAAGCAGAGGGCGGCGGGTGTTTGGCGTCGCAAAGCTTCGGCAGAGCGTGGCTAAGGCAATTTGTGGCGTGACCGGAGTGCGGGGAGGGCGAGGGTACTTATAGGGGGTCACCGGTGGCATGGATGGAAGGATAAACCAAGGAAGCCGAGGAGAAACCTTCCAAATTTTTGGTGAACTTTCCAAGCGTCCTCATACATTGAACCTGGATGGATTCCTCCGGCTTTTCGAGGGAAAGGGATCCCTAAGGTAAGGAAAGCTTGCTGTGCACTCGAATTGGCAAAAAATGGCACATGGTGGCGGATTTATGGAAGAGGGTCGCCAAAATAGGAAAGGGGGGATTTCCATCGGAGAAGATGGATCTGATAGGTGGCCCCCACCTGTCGGTGAGCGGGCACGAGGGGAAGGGTGCCGACAGGCAGGCCCAATCGGTCAGAGATGAGGGCCGTGAGTGCGAGGCTAACAAGCGGGGCCGGCTGACGCGCGTGCGCGGAAGTTAGAGGGAGGGGATGCGCCGACAGGCGGGTCCCACCCATCAGTGAGTGCACGGCTGGGCTGGGCTGGGCCGAGGCGGATTTGGGGGTTGCGGCCCAATTTCATTTAAAATGTATTTTCTGTTTAAAATAATTTCAGAAATTCATATATTCATTTAAAGCTTGAAATACTGTTGCTAAAATTTTGTAAAAATTCCTAAAAATATTTCTTGGCCTCTAGATTCCACCATAAATTTATCAAGTTCAAATTTGGAGTATTTCTCCTTGTCTTGCTTTAATTGGGTTCTTTTAGCCTTTTCTCTAAATAATTCCTTTTTAATTCATGAAAATTTATTTGCCCCATTTTATTTTATTTTTAATTCCTGGGATGTTACAATCTTATCCGCCTTACAGAGAATCTCGTCCTCGAGATTCGGATCAATCCTCGAATAACTCTGTGTGTTGCGCTTTTAGTTCCTCTTCCTTTTCCCATGTAGCTTCCTCTACTGGATGATTACTCCACTGAACCTTGCAAAAACGAATGACCCGACTTATGCTTATACTTTCTTTGACTTCCAAGATTTTGACAGGCTTCTCAACGTAGGTCAGATCCTCTTGGACATTCAACTGCTGGAGTTCGACCTGCTCTGTCGGAACTCGAAGACATTTCTTTAGCTGTGATACGTGGAACACAGCATGTACCCTAGACAATGAGGGTGGTAGATCTAACTGGTAAGCGACCTCGCCTTGACGTCGGATGATCGGGAAGGGTCCAACGTATCGAGGTGCCAACTTCCCTCTCATATTAAATCTGTAGGTGTCACGGAGGGGAGTGACTTGGAGATAATCATAATCTCCTTCTTCAAAGGCTAGATCCCGGCGAAGATTATCCGCATAGCTCTTCTGTCGAGACTGGGCGGTCTTTAGTCTGTCTCAGATGATTCTAACTTTCTCTTCAGCTTCCCAAAGAACGTCCGTACCAAAGACTTGAGATTCACCGGTCTGATTCCAAAGCAAAGGTGTTCTGCACTTGCGCCCATATAAGGCTTCAAATGGAGACATCTGTAAGATGGCTTGATAGCTATTATTGTACGATAACTCAGCGTACAGTAAACTCTTATCCCATGTGCCTCCAAAATCCAGGGCACATGCCCTAAGCATATCTTCCAATATCTGATTCACCCTTTCAGTCTGTCCATCCATCTAGGGGTGGTATGTTGTGTTGAAGTTCAGTCTTGTCCCCATTTCCTCTTGAAGGTTTTTCCAGAACCGAGACGTGAACTGACTCCCTCTGTCGGAGACTATCTTCTTAGGCACTCCATGGAGGCACACTATACGGGCCATGTACAACTCTACCAGTTTAGGGCCATTGTAGATCGTCTTGACGGCTATGAAGTGAGCTACTTTCGTAAGTCGATCGATGATTACCCATATGGAGTCATATCCGGCTTGGGTCTTTGGGAGTCTAGTGATGAAATCCATACCGATCTCTTCCCATTTCCATTTGGGCACCTTGAGGGGCTGCAACAATCCTGTTGGCCTTTGATGCTCTACCTTTACTCGCCGGTAAGTGTCATTCTTCTACGAACTGGGCAATCTCCTTCTTCATACCAACCCAGCAATATCTCTCTTTCAAATCTTGGTACATCTTTGTACTTCCGGGGTGAATTGTAACACCCCAAATTTTCAAAGGAATAAAAATATTATTTAATCCAATTTCCTAGAATTTATTATTTTGGAAATACCTTTAATACCCTCCTTCACCATTTTGAACTACAACATAGATGAAATGGCCAAATCAGGAGCTGAAAATTTTTATGTATGATCCTAAGGCCAAGATATATTTTTGAGAATTTTTACAAATTTTTACCAACCTTGGAAGTAGCCCTATTATTTTAAACCAATTTCTGTAATTATTTTTAATCAGAAAACATTTTAAACAGTAATGGGCCTCCCTCCTCCCTTTCCCTCTCTCCCGGCTGGCCCAGCCCGTTACCCTCGCCTGCCTCGGATTGATAGCCTGACCCCACCCATCAGCGAGCCCCTCTCCTCTCGCGCGCGCGCCCGACAGCCTGGCCCCACCTATCGGCGCCAACCACCCCCTCTCGTGCCCGAGCCCGAATCTCACCCCCCTCGCTGGCCGACGCCTTAATGCGCCTCGGATCCGTTGCTCCCGACCCCCTCCCCCCAAATTGAGCCCGGCATTCAAACCCCCACACTCCGGCGACCGTTTCCCTCTTTAAACCCCGCCGGATCGCGTCCCGATTCAATGAATCCGCATGCAACCCGAAGCTTGCCAGCATTTAAACGCGTTTACTCCCGGCCACCATCTATTGCGCCCCCCTGCCCCCACCGATGACCCTATTTAAACCCCCTAGCCGTCCGCGTTATACCCCTACGCTCACACGCTGCAAGATCAAACAGAACACCCCCTCTACAGCTTTTAACTCTCCACCGCCGCCCGCACTCCGGTCGCCGCTCACCGTCGCCAGTGACCTCCTCTGTCCTCGCCGTCCACACCATCATGACCGCACGGACCTCGCCAGCCTCGGCCACCACTCCATCGTCGATGAACCTCGCCGGATCGCCGTCGCCGCCAAGGACCCAAACGCCTTCGCCGCCTCCGCTCGTCGCCGGCCTTGCTCCGTCGACCGTTCGTCACCGCAAGGGTACCCTCATGACCCCCGTAGCATCCCCTTTCCGTTTTAGGCCTTAGGTACGACCGCCGTCGCTCGCCGTGGCCCTGGCCCGCTCGCCGTCGCCGGAGAAGACGACCGTCACGGGTCGAGTACCCGTGCTGTGTCAAATTCAATCCTGGCTGTGCGATCCAGATCCAACGGTGGCGATTAAATCATCTGTGCGGTTTAGTCCACGCCGTCGAATCTGAGCGAAGCGGTACGGTGCGATCTCGTGCGTTCATTTATATTTAAAACTCACATTTAATCTAGAGCGTCCATCGCATACCGGTTCAGCGTTTTAATCCTGGCCGTCCGCGATAACTTAACTCCCCCGCCTCGCCCGTGACCGCTCGATCGCGATCCAACGGTGGATCTCGATCCGGCGCACGCGCACAGTGCGTGGGTTCACCGTGGGCCTGACTCACTATGGACCCGAGGTGATTTAATTTTAAAAATAAATTCCAGAAACTGTTTTAAACTTGTAAAATACATATATGGCGCATTTTAACTTCAAAAATTATCATTTCAATTTCAGAAAATTTGTAATATTATTCTCTTCATGTTCATTCAATAAAAACCATATGTTTACTTTGGATTTTTCATGATTATTTAAATAGGTATTCAAATGCCCTTAGGGTAAAAATGTAAATTCAATTATTTAAATTTCAGTAAAGTTTATATTTATTCCTTTCTGTTCATATACTGAAAACCACTAATTTGTCCATGAACCTTTCATTTTAAAATTTATTAGGGGACTTAAAATGAGGCTACTCACATTTAGAACCCTTTTTACAAAGGACA
Organism: Zizania palustris; assembly: GCA_019279435.1. NCBI lineage: Eukaryota > Viridiplantae > Streptophyta > Magnoliopsida > Poales > Poaceae > Zizania > Zizania palustris. Next base: position 70,196,536 of record JAAALK010000287.1, on the reverse strand, counting down.
ACCTTTCATTATAATTCCTTCTAAATTATTTATAAAATAAATTTCGGAAACTCAACAACTTGATTTCCTTTAAATTAAACCAATTTAAACCTATGTGCTTGTTGCGTGATTTTATATTGTTTAATTGGATGTTGTATTTATTTTATTTTACTTTATTTATATTGGGAAGATTACGACGCCGCCGAGGAGCCGGAATATTACCCGGAAGTTCCTCCCTCCCCATTCGCTGAGCAAGGCAAGTCACCAAACAACATTTTTGAGCATATTGAACCCATGTTTTATTAAACTATCGCTAAAACACATAGGCTATACATGCATTAGTCCAATGAAAACCCTTACAATATATTTATTTAGGATCCCCCGACCTTGATGTGCAACCCAAGCCATGCTATCTCGCCTAACCTCCTTGTCACCTTATGATTAGTTTTATTAGCTAGTGTCCAATGTATTGACATGATCGCTATAGGATAAAAATGAGTCGTAGCAAAATGGTTCTACTATATGATCCCCGTTACTTCTTATCCTTGGAATTCTGTCGGTGATGAGTTGTGGTTGTGAGTGAATGCATGGTGGGTTCTGGGTGCAAGCTAGGGCATTGGTCGGTAGCACCCGGGGCACTATAAGGACCGGTTTGCGGGATCTGTTGCAATACACTTCCGTACTAACCACAAGTCTAATGGGTAAGTCCTAACTAAGGTATGGAGTGTTCCAAACTGAGGCCACCATTTGGAGATGGGTCAAGCAGCACCTGCGGGTGGCTTGTACCGACGTGGCGCAAAAGGGGGTGCGACGTTAGCCAGGATGCGGCCCGGCGCGCCGGCAAAACCTAGAGCGGGTGGTTATCGCTTGGAGCATCTCATGCCGAGGTTTTGGCACATGTTCCCGTGGTATGGGTCATCTCGTTTGGGATGAGTGCGTGCCTTGTGGGTACAGTAGTACATCTCTGATCAGAGTCTTAAATCTTTTCAAAAAGCCGAGCCCACGGTCAAGGGCGGGTTGCGTGACATCCCACAGTTAGTTTACTCTTGAATGTATATGCATGATGGTTTGACATGTAAGGACTGTTGTGCGAGGAGGTAAAACGTACTCCTCGAGTTAGATGATATTATTGATGTTCATGTTTACATTTTCGCATGATTAAATTTAACTACACTAAAGGCAATAACTGAAAATGTACTTTTCCGCACTTTTAGCCATTATCCTTCCGTTGTTATTACCTTGAATTACTATTGCATTTGCGGTGGCTTGTTGAGTACTTTTTGTACTCATACCCATTGAACACCTCAGAGGATGCCTACTATGAAGACGGTCTGGAGTAGCGACCTAGTCAAGCAGAAAGATCTTGAAGAAGGCGTTCGACATGCTGTTTACTTTTATTATTATTTTTATTTAACTCTGATGTAATAAATATGGTCTGCGCACCATGAATAATGTCGTATGTACAATTGTCGCATGATGAACCTCTTGTATTATTGTTTTTCTTATGAAATTCAATAATGTTCCGATTTGATAAATCGGGGCGCCACATGAATGGAGTACAAAGTGTCATGGGCCTCTCTTAGAATAAGGGTATTTATCTCTGGTTTATCGGGCACACATATCCTGGTTCCGAACCATACGGTGTCGTTCTCGTCTTCTGAGAACCCTGGGGCCTTGCCTTGCCTCATGTTCTTCTTGATTGCTGCTATATTTGAGTCTTCAAACTAAGCTTCACAAATTTGATCGAATAGGACTGGTCTGGCCTCAAGTGTGGCTAAATAGGCACCCGTGGTTATCCTGAGGATTAACCTCTCCATCTCCTTATACAGCAAAGGCGCGTGATCCTGAACCATGATAGCGGTACAATATCCTTTACAACTTAACGCATCAGCCACCATGTTTGCTTTGCTGGGGTGGTAATGAATGCCTAAGTCGTAGTCCTTTATCAATTCTAGCCATTGCCTTTGCCTAAGGTTGAGATCCGCCTGCGTGAAGATATACTTCAAACTCTTGTGGTCCGTGAAGACTTCACAACAGTTTCCAACAAGGTAGTGCCTCCATATCTTCAGAGCATGCACTACGACAGCCAATTCTAGGTTATGGGTGGGGTAGTTCAGCTCGTGTGGCCTCAATTGCCGGGAGGCGTATGAGACAACCTTTCCATCCTGCATAAGAACACAACCCAAAACCTGACGAGATGCATCGCAGTAGACATGAAAGTCTTTCATTATATCTGGTAAAGTCAATATTGGTGCAGACACCAATCGCGACTTGAGGGTCTGAAAGCTTTCCTCGCATTCTAGAGTCCATTCAAACTTCTCTCCTTTCTGTAGCAACTTGGTCATGGGCTTCGCTATCTTGGAGAAATTCTCAATGAACCGTCGATAGTAGCCTGCTAATCCTAGAAGACTTCGTATCTCAGATACGTTGGTGGGTGGCAGCCAATCCGTAACTGCTTCCACGGTGGCAGGGTTTACGCCTTGTGCTGAGATAATGTGCCCTAGGAATTTTACTTCCGCCGTCCAAAACTTGCACTTGCTGTACTTGCCGTATAACTGATGTTCCCTGAGTTTTCCTAGGGTCAACCAGATGTGAGTTTCATGCTCTTCTCTGCTCTTGGAATAGATGAGGATATCATCTATGAATACCACGATAAATTTGTCCAAATACTCCATAAACACTTTATTCATCATATTCATGAAGAAGGCCGGGGCGTTAGTTAATCCAAAGGACATGATGGTGCACTCATAAAGTCCATAGCGGGAGGTGAATGCCGTCTTAGGTATTTTTTCCTCTCGAATCCTCAGCTGATGATATCTGGACCGGAGGTCGATCTTGGAGAATACCGTGGCTCCTTTCAGTTGATCGAATAGATCATCAATCCTAGGTAGAGGGTACTTGTTCTTGATGGTCACCTCATTCAAAGCCCGATAATCCACGCACATATGCTTAGCCTTATCTTCCTTCTTCTCGACGAAGATAACGGGGGCTCACCACGGGGATGTGCTGGGTCTGATGTATCCTTTTCTCTCCAGGCCTTCTAGCTGCTGCCTCATCTCAGCTAACTCGTTGGCGGCCATCCGGTAGGGTCGCTTGGAGATGGGAGTGGTCTCGGGAACTAAGTCAATCCTGAACTCGATGTACCTCTTAGGTGGCATCCCTAGCAAATCTTCCGGACTTCTGGCTGGGCATCTGAAACGTGATGGCAGTTCCTTCTTCACTAGTCACGGTCACATTCCTTCTTGCACACTCTATCACCCCTTGGTTCTTGTTGAGCCAATCCATTCCTAAGATAAGGTCCAAACCTTTGCATTCTATCAGAATGGGTTCGGCCTAGAATATGATACCTTGGATATCTACCCATACCCTTGGACTATAGGAGTGGGCTTGGGTCTGTTTGCCGGGGATGGCTATTAGTACCAGTCTTGCTAACTCACACTCATTCAAATTATAAGTTTTCACAAAACTTGCTGAGATAAATGAATGAGTAGCTCCAGTGTCAAATAAAACCACTACAGGTACTGAATTTACGGTGAACTTACCCATGACTATCTCCGGTGCAGACTGAGCTTCTTTGGCGGAGACGTGGTTGACGCGGGCGCGAACTGCAGGATTCGTCGTGATCCCTTGCGGACGCTTGGGATGGGGACATTGATGGGAGTAGTGTCCCTCTTGACGGCAGTTGAAGCAGATAATCGGCTTGCCATGCTTGTCGCGCAAAACTTTTGCTTTCTTGGTGGGGGTGGGTGGAGCAGCTGGTGCGGCGGGAGCAGGGCGAGGATTTCCGGCTCCCGGGTTGCTGGCTGGCGGAGCTAGCCTGTATACGGGGCACGGATGATAATGGGGCACCGTTGGGGGAGGCGCGTAGCGGGGCCTCTGCGCCATCCCCTGGTGCTGGTGGAAGGTGATCATCCTCTTCTTCTTTAAATCCACCTTGTTCTGCTCGGTTTCTTGGATTATAGCCTTATTTACCAACTTTTGGAAGTTGGCATAGTCTCTATAGACCAACTGAAGGGAAAACTCATCATTCAGCCCCTGGAGAAATTTGGACTGACGGGTCGCATCTGTGCGTACCTCTTCTGGTGCATATCGGGCAAGCTGGTTGAACTCATGCAGGTACTCCGTAACGGTCCTGCTTCCTTGTTGCAGGTCCCAGAATTCCTGCTGCTTCTAGGCTATCACGCCGTCTGGGACATGGGCGGCGTGAAATGCGGCGGTGAACTCCGCCCATGTAAGGACATGACCCTCAGGCTGGGTCTCGCGTAGGTTGTCCCACCACTCTGTGGCGGGTCCCTGGAGCTGGTGAGCAGTAAAAGCCACTCTTTCCTGCTCGGTGCATGGCAGAAGATCCATCTTCTTACCAATTGTCCTCAACCAGTCACCCGCCTCCATCGGGTTGGTGGTGCTGGAGAACACTGGTGGCCGAACACCCAGGAACTCCGAGAGTTGGGAGGCTGGTGCCGGTGCCGGGGTAGCGGGTTGGGGAGGTTCCGGCTGTTGTTGCTGAAGGCGGAACAATTGGGCTTGTTGTTCTTGCATTTGATTCTGTTGCTGCTGCATCTGGTTTAGCAACGTGGCAATCAGTTGATTCTGATTGTCCATCATCTCAGCCAACGTGGGGTGGTTGGCGACTGGGGCCTGCCGCTGGCCGGTTGCTCCCCACTGAGGCAAATTCCCGGAGTCATTCCCATTCTATGGGGTGTCTGATCCTTGGTTGTTGGCCATCCTAAAGTTGAGGGGTTTAAAAAAGAAGATACACATTTTAAGAGGGAACACAACTAATCTTTATTTCTCAAATTTAAAAGTTTTAAACTTAGACAAATACATCCTTATTCTTATTTAATCTTCACTCATGTATTATATCTAACATGAGTGACACCACAATCATAACAAAATAAATGAAACAATCAATCGTAAACTAGCGTCTAAAATAGCTCGGGGGAGGGCTCGATCGTTGGCTCGACGGGGACGATCGTTGAAGGGGTGGTGGAGTTGGAGGGCCCGGTGAAAGAGGCACTGTGAGAGATCCTCTGGCTGAGGAGGTCCTAAGCATCTTTCGCTTGTGTGGCGGAAGGGGAGCGACCTCCTTGAGATCCTTCTGTAGCTCCTTGACCTAGCGATGCAACTGCGCGGTGTCAGAGACGCCCTGGTGCAAAATCTCGTTCTGACACCACAACTCCTCCACCTCGGCGGCTAAGTGGCGCCCCTGTTGGACCTGGCAACGAAGCTCTCCGTTCTCGCGGTTCAGGTTCTCTGATGAGTGGCGGTAGTAATCAATGGTGTCGTGCTGGCTGTCGGCGTCGAGTATGACCTTCGTGTGAAGATCGTCCATCGCCTCAAGTAGACGCATGGTGCGGGCGATGGTGGAGTTACGCTGGGAGAAGGTGCTAACATAGATGCTTCGATGACTCCCCGGGGTGCCCATGGGTATCAAGCGGTAGGCGGTGTCATAGAGCTATCCGTCGTAGACCATCCGAAGCTCGGAGAGGGCCTGAAGTGCGGCACACTGGCTGGCTACCAAGAAGGTAGGTCCTCCGACTCCGACGACGGTGACCTCGCAGTATCCCTCGTTCGCATCGGGGAAGATCCCGTGGAACGTACGCTCATGCTCGAATCCGAGGAAGTCCACGAGCATGCGAAGCTCGTGAACGAAGCCGGCCTCATCGCGAAGAGTACCACTCATGGTGTGAACCGGCATCTACAAAAAGAGAGAATTTTGCTAAACAATTTTGGAAGACGAGATAGTAAGTAGTTTGTAAAAATATGGTTAATATAAATCCTAGGGTCAGGTCTGTTTGGCTTCCTACAGTCAAGTCGACTCTGATACCATCTTGTAACGCCCGAATTTAATAAAACCTAGACTTTATTAAAATTCCATAGAAAATCAATAAAACAAGACGTTCATCACACGATTGCGTACAATACGCCAATCATTCATGGTTCGTAGACCATATTATTACAAAAGTGTTAAATCAAAGAGAAACTAATAAAATAAAACTCCTAGATGAACGCCTCCTTCTAGTATCGCCTTGACTGGGTTGCTACTCCAGACCTTCATCCTCCTCGTAGTAGACGGCCTCTGGTGGTGTAAGTCGATGGGGGTGAGTACAATCGTACTCAGCAAGCCACTGAATGTAAATATAATGTAGAGTAATAACAAGGAAGGTAGTGGCTACTTTTGCGGAAAAGCATATTTGTAAAGCAGTTAATGTGAGCAGGTTATTAGTATAGAAAATTAAACTGCTTCGAAGTTTGTGATGAGTGACTGACAGATTTTACCCACTGATTTGAAAGGGTCCCTCCGAAGGGGTTCAGAGGTTGTTTCACCGAAGGGTTCAGTGGGTCTGGTTGCTGCAGTTGTTGTAGCAGAGTGTGCCTGTCGGAGGGGTCCGACAGTACACAATGACTTGGTTGTACCGAAGGGTTCGGTACTATGGGCGGTACACCGGAGTGTATGCCGAAGGGTGCTTACCCGGAGAGGTATCCGGGGTACTAGATACACTTTTCTGTCTGTCTATGGTGCGTAGGTGACTTCGGAGGCGACGGACGGTTCGCATCAAGTGAACCTGAGTCAAGCGGGAGGCTTGATGCCGGGCGAGTGGGGAGCTCGGTCACGAAGGCTGCGTGGGGTCGAGGTCGGACCTCGGGTCGAGGTGCACCAGGTGAAGGCAGAGAGTGCGGAATGAGGCTCCTGCTGAAGGTACCCCGAGACGAAGTCCTCGGAGGTGAGGCACTTCGAAGGGTACTCCGAATGGAGTGATTTTGGAGTATGGTGGACAAAGTCCTCAGCAATGAGGCAAGGCGTTCGAAGTGTGCTTCGGAGGGAGGCACTCGAAGGTATACCTGACGGAGGTCTCAAAAGTCAAGGTGCATCGAAGGCATGGTCCGGGTGAGGTTCGTCGAGGAGTGTGCTTGGGGAGAAACACTGCGACGAAGGGCTCAAGGAATGCTTCATGCGAAGGCCTTGGACGAAGGAGGGACTTCGAAGGGTGGTACTTCGAAGGTGGGGCTTCGGAGTGTGACTGTCTTCAAGTACTTCGGCCATGCATGGCTTCGGTACACGGACTGACGGAGTTCGAGCTGGGAGTAGCTGCGAAGCCGTGGTGGTCCACTCTGGAGGTGATGGCGCGAAGGCTCAAGGGCTTTGACGGTTTCGGCTCAAAACCTTCACTGTATCGAAGGCTGACTTTGGTGAAGTGAAGGCTGTCACGCTCAATGCTTCTCATCGAAGCTACCGCACCCCTCGCGTGCGAAGGGGGGCTTCAGAAGAATCCAAAATAGCAAAGGCTGACCGTGTCTGCTCTGCAAAAGCTGATGTTGTCCCCTCTGCGAAGCTGACAAAAGAAGCCTCCAAATAAAGTAGACTACCAACAGTACCCCCCTGTTCCGATGAGACAAAAAAGTGTAAACCCTGGGTTTAAAGTAGTCTATTCACAGGGCTGAATAGTGCCTATAAATAGTGGAGGCTAGCTAGGTCACATCAATAGTTTGAGCAGTCATTTTTGAGCTCTTGTGCTAGCCGCCACATACTCTTGTGTTCATCCTGTGAGTTCATTTTGTGTTCCCTGTTCAAGTAATGAAACCTTGATTCTGTTCTCATTTGTGCTTGAACTTGTATTCTGTGTTGCACTACATGCTTTGATTCCTCTGTACACCTTCTTTCTGGGTGAAGTTGTGTTTTGAATCTTTTCTGGAGAAGTGTGTGAGAGGTTTGTGCGTGTGAAGTGTGTTTTTCAGTGTCTGTTCGCTCTGTGTAAATTGAAGGCTAGACCTCTCTAATTACTAGCGAAGCACTGTCCTTGGGTTGATTCGAAGCCCATTTTCTTCCCTTGTCGAAGTCCTCGCCGAAGTGTGTTCTGTGCGCATTTAGACATTCGAAGTACGAAGCCTAGTACCAGTTGCTAGCGCTGAGTGTTTGGTCGAAGTCCTTAGAGGGAAGTCTACTCTTGCAAAGGGTGAAGTGCGAAGTTTGCTCAAAGGCACCTAGTGTGTGGAGCCTGCACTGACTTAGCAGAGCTGAATTTTCAGAGTTGTTAGTGGAGCGAAGTCTTCTTGACTTCGAACTATTGCTCCTTGCGAAGCCTGGTTTTGGAGGTGTAAAATACCTCCAAACCAGAACTTCGAAGGGTGTGTTCGAAGCCTGTTCCGCAGAAGACAGATTTAAAACAGAAGGCTATTTTTAGTCTGAAATTTTAAAAGCTCCCATTCACCCCCCTCTGGTCGCCGTTTCTGGTCCAACAATTAGTATTAGAGCAAGTTAAGATCACCAGTTGACCTTAACCGGTTTTGTGATCTGTTGGTGACATGGACAGAGTTAGTAAAATACCTCTGTTCGATGGGACAAATTTTGCATACTGGAAAGTGCGCATGGAGGCTTACTTGTTAAGCCAAGGAAATGCAATTTGAGAGATTGTGGACTCAGCATACTCCATCCCTGAAACTCGCACCTCTCAAACAGAGAAGGATCAGTATAATGCCAACTCCAAGGCTAGAAATATACTGTTCATTGGTTTGAGTCGGAGTGAGTTTGATAGGGTGCAGCACCTTAGGACAGCTAGGGAGATTTGGACTACACTCACTATTTTTCATGAGGGCTCTACACAGATTAAGGCCAGGCGCCAAAGAACATACAATCAACAGTATCAGCTGTTTGTGCAGGCACTGGTGAATCAATAAATGCCATGTTTTCTCGCTTTGATGCGATAGTGAGTAACTTGCGGTCCAACGGGACGCTTGCTTACAATGATCATGATAGGGCTATCAAGCTTCTCTATGCTCTTGATCGTAGCATATGGGAAGTGAAGATATCCAGCATTGAGAGGTCCGTAGGTTATGACACATTGACCTGTGATGAGCTCTTCAGCAAGCTGAAGTCCACAGAGATTGCCAAAGCATCTCTTGCAGTGCATAGGAACTCCTTGCCACAGCCATTGGCACTAGTTTCTAGCACTAGCCATGGCACCACTGCAGAACCAAGCACATCAGGCACTTGTGCTCTTGCATATGGTTTTGCTTTGTCCTCCCTGGTCTCCGTCACTAAGGAGCAGTTGGATACTTTGGATGATGATGAGCTTGCTCTCATTGCCAGAAGGTTCACCCATTTTCATCATGAGAGACGAGATCGGAGGAGAAGTGGTTTTAGTGGTTGTTTTGAGTGTGGCGACACTTCTCACATCAAGGCCAATTGTCCTAAACTCTAGAAGAGAGATGAGAGTGAGCGCCCCAAATACCACAAAAAGGAGAGGAAACCCTTTGTGAAGGGCAAGCGCGGCAAGGTGGCTAAGAGGGTATCCAAAGCCGCTTCTAGAGAATTTGTTGTTGCTCTCAGTGACATCGACACTTCCTCAAATAAGGAGTCGAGCTCTGAGGAGGAGGATGTAGGACCGAAAGTAGCGACCAGAGGAGGGGTGAATGGGCGCCTAAAAATTCTATCGAATCTATGGCCTGCTCTGAAACATCCAACGCACCTCAAGAGACTAAGCAGCAAAACGTGAACAGATAGCCAAAGCCTAGAAGTATCTAGCCTAGAAACGACCGGTGTCCTAGACAGAGAAACACCAATACAGTGCTAATAGGCAGATAAACGAAGTAATCAAAACATGGAAGATCAAACCTCTCAGCAAATGATCTAAGTGCACATAGAACGAGATGAGAAGTTACTGTTTAAATTTGTCTCCTAGTCGAAACTTGACGAAGCCTGCTTCGCAGTGTCGAAGTCCAGCGAAGTCTGTCGTAGATATGCCGAAGGTTGATGTAGTCGAAACTTGTCTGGAGGTGACGTGCGAAGTTGGAAGATATCGGAGGTTTGCGGAATCTAGCCTAGTTCGAGTGTGATAGAATGCGAAGTATGCTTCGGTGCGAAGTATGAAAGTGTTGAAGCCTGCTTCAAACAGTGTACTTCGAAGCCTATACTCCGATCAGAAAACTTCGAACAAAGTTCACAGAAAAGAAAGCTTCGAAAGAGAAGTGAAGCCAAACACACAGCAGCAAGATCAAAAACAAAGCCTACAATGCTACCTTCGAAGCTAGCTAGATCAAAGTATGACTACCGAAGTGGTAACCTTCGAACCACATACCAACTTAGAATCGAAGTCTGCTAATGCTTTCAAAATAAATCGAAGCCTTGAAACAAACTTCGAAAGACAAGCTTCAAACTCACAAACTGAGATCCACGGAACTGACAGCAGCAGAAGAACTTCTCAAGAAACACACTCCGAGCGAAGTCTACCAGAGAGACATGCTTCGAAGCTAACTTCGAAACCTGTCGAAGTATTGACTACGAAGAGCTCGAGTCAGAGTACACCTTCGCAGATAAGTTCGAAGCCTGTTTCACAAAATAAAAAGACTTCGCACAAAACATGGGGCTTCGCCAGAAACAGCCAGTGAAATCCTAGATCATGTCTTCTTGATCAAAAAGCTATACAGGAAAAAGCAAGGCTAGAAAAACTAGCATACTGTTGCCACAGAGAGTAGGTACTACTTGTTGCTATAGGAACCAGCAAGTAGTACTACTCAGCCAAAGAATAGAAGCAACCAGAGAAGCAGTTCGCTCAGGAATAAAGGATTTTACACGCAAAACGATGTAGTCATAATCACAGAAGAATGCTGCGCACAGAACATCAGAGAATAAAAAACTCACGGAAAACGTGAAGAACAGATAGCACTCATGGAAGCATCGTTCATAGGAAAAATTGCAAGAACAGAACCTGGCGGCGCACGCAGGGAGTGGGAGCAAAAATGGCCTAATACTTTAATTGAAAATGTGATTTCTGAAAGGGTGACCTAACCCTAGGGATTTTGGCCCTATTTATAGGCTGCCCAATAGCTAGGAATATTCCACCAGCCCCTTAGGGTTTTTACAGACGCTGAAATAAAAGGAAAAGACTAAACTGCCCTTAGGATATTTTTACAGACTCGACTGACTGACTGTGGGCCTAGGGACAAAATAGTAAACTCCTATTTACAGATGACTTATCCGGAAGATAAGCTTTCGTAGCGACTACGGCTTCTCTTCTAGACAGTCCGATACAAGATCAGCGGTCGTCAGTTTTACGCCAAAACTAACAAAGCGTCCACCAGCTTTGCACCAGGTACCCGGATTGGGCCGGCCCGACTCCGCAGCTTTCTCAGCCTGGAAATCGCTCGCCGCCCGTGTACCTGAGTTAATCCTGGTCAACAGCCCAGTGGATCCTCTGCTGCTCCTTGCCCATGTACCCAGATTGGGCCAGCCCGACTTCGCGGCCCCTCTGCCCGACAATCACTCGCTGCCCGTGTACCTGAGTCACACGCGGCCCAGACGCAGCAGGTCATCTCTCTTTTCAGTCCTCTTTGACTATCGTTGACAATGACTCATCACATCTGGAGCCATGAGGCCCACGCTATTCAGCATGGCTCCTCAATCTCCCCCTTGATGAGTGCATTGTCAACACTTCACTTCTTCAGCTCTTTAGTACCTGCGAACACATGTGGAAACACAAGAACAAAGCACAAGAAAACAGAGAAGAAGAAAATAAAATAAAAGTTTAACCCTAATGACCAAAAGCCAAACAAAAGCAAGAAGTGGTCATTATGGTTAACCAAAAGGTAAAAGCTCAAAATGAGTGCAATCTTAGAAACATCAACAAGGATATCAACAGAGTAAGGACAAACGGGACAAAAACTCCCCCTGAAACAAATGCCAGAGAAAGCCAAAATTCCCCCTTAAACTCTTATCCAAAATTCCTCCCCCTTGTTGACAAGTGAAATGAATGCAATGAATGCAACTGGGGTGCAGGTGGAGTGTGGAAAGCATGCTTCTCAGATATGATTGACTGCAATTACACCATCTAACAAGTATAGCAAAAGATATACTGTCTGAGACACATGGCATGATCAGTGCAACAGATGATATCCAAAGAAAGTCATGAGCACGCATTTTTTTCAATTTTTGCAAATAAAAGCATCACCACATTTTCCAGTTGACAAGCAAGGTAAAGCATGAGATGCAGAAGCTAACTGATATCTACCAAGATAAGCATTGTACAAAAACAAAGTGCTTCAGCAAACTTGTTATCTTTTTAATGTTCAGGCATTTTCATTTTCCTTTTTCATTTTTGCCAAGGGTTATTTGCATGTCAAACCTTATGCTAACCGACCAAGTCAAGCCTAGGCCAGAACTGGACCATCGAAAGCTTAAGACATTGGTCTTGGCATACACTACACTGTCCTAGTTCATACCAAAGTGCTATGGTAAATAGTCCAGAACAATGTACTGCGACAAAGCAAACTGTTGGACCGGAAACGGCGACCAGAGGGGGGGTGAATGGGAGCTTTTTAAAAATTCGGGCTAAAAACTTAGCCTTCGGTTCTGTTCTGTCTTCTGCGGAACAGGCTTCGAACACAACCTTCGAAGGTCTGGTTCGGAGGTACTTCGACAGCTCCGAACACAGGCTTCGCAGGAGCAAAAGTTCGAAGCCAAGAAGACTTCGCTCCACTAACAACCCTCGAAAATCTACTCTGCTAAGTCAGTGCAGGCTCCGCACACGAGGTGCTTCGAGCAGGCTTCGCACTTCACCCTTCGCAAGAGTGGACAGCCCTCTGAGGACTTCGATCAAGTACTTGGCGACAGCAACGGGTGCTGGGCTTCGTACCCGAAGGTCTACACGCACACACAACGGACTACGCTAAGGGCTTCGACACAGGAAGCACTACGGGAAATGAACAGGGCTTCGCTAGTAATCAGCGAGGTCTTGCCTCGTGTTACACAGAGCGACAGCACACTGTAAAACACACTTCGCGATAAAACACCCTTCGCCAAGACAGGCTTCGGTGAACTGAAACTAGCGAGGTATGCGATACGAGCTCAAGCAAAAGCACACAGAAGCAGGGCTTCGCCGCTTGAACAAGGAACACAAAATATATTGAACTCAGAATGAAAACAGCGAGGTCTGTCTACAGGAGCTCAACAGTAAATGCTCAAAGTGTTAAATGTTACCTACCGAGCCCCCATATTTATAGCCCACGGCTTCATCCTAAGGAAGTGACTACTTTACCCCTAGGGTTTACAACAGATTTGTCTCTACAGAACTAAGGGGTACAAAAGGTAGTCCACCTTTATTTTGGAGGCTTCTCTGTCAGCTGCAGAGGGGACAGTGTCAGCCTTTTTCAGAACAGACAGTGTCAGCCTTTACAGAGTTGACTTCTGGAACCTCCCTTCGCACGCGAGGGGTGCGGAAGCTTCGGCGAGAAGCCTGCAGCCTGTTGGCCTTCGCTCCGCCGAAGAAGACCTTCGATACAGTGACGGTTTTGAGCCGAAGCCGTCAAAGCCCTTGGGCCTTCGCACCACCACCTCCGGAGTGGATCACCACGGCTTCGCAGCTACTCCGAGCTCGAACACCGTCCGTCCGTGTACCGAAGCCATGCATGGCCGAAGCACCTCAAGTCATCCTCACTCCGGAGCTAGCCTCGCTCCGAAGTCCTTCACACTCCGAAGCCCCACCTTCGGAGTACCACCCTTCGAAGTCCCTCCTTCGTCCAAGGCCTCCGCATGAAGCATTCCATGAGCACTTCGTCGCAGTGTCTCACTCCGAGCACACTCCTCGACGAGCCTCACCCGGACCATGCCTTCGATGCGCCTCGACTTCTGAGACCTTCGTCGGGCCACCTTCGAGTGTCTCCCTCCGGAGCACACTTCGAACACCTTGCCTCCGCAGAGGACTTGTTCCACCAACTCCGAAGTCACTCCATTCGGAGTACCTTCGAAGTGCCTCACCTCCGAGGACTTTGTCTCGGAGTACCTTCAGCCGGAGCCACGCTCCGCACTCTCTGCCTTCACCTGGCGCGTCTCGACCTGAGGACCGACCCGGACCACCTTCGCAGCCACCGTGACGGAGCTCCCCGCTCCCTTGGCATCAAACCACCCGCTTGACCCAAGTTCACCTGGCTCGAACCCTGTCCGTCGCCTCCGAAGTCCCTGCGCACCACAGACAAACAGACAAGTGTATCCAGTACTCCGGAGACCTCTCCGGGTTAGCAACCTCCGGCACACACTCCGGTGTACCGCCCAAAGTACCGAAGCCATCGGTACGAACCCAGTCATCGCGTACTGTCGGACCCCTCCGACAGGTACACTCCGCTGCACAGCTGCAGCAAGCAAACACCGAACACACTCCGGTGACACACCTCCGAACACCCTTCGGAGGTACCACCTCCGAAGCCCCTCCGGAGGTACCCTTCGAACAGAGGGTAAATAATCCTGTCAATCACTCATCACATACACCGAAACCACCCTTGGTTTCTCAATCTCCCCCTTGATGAGTGCATTGACAACCAAATCCAATTTCAAGAAAATGTAAAAATTTTCAGCACACAAGTGACCATAAAAACTCAAAAAGAGCCAAAGCATGTCACTTGATAAAAGAAATTTTCTCCCCCTTTGTAAAAGAGTAAAAACCCCTTCGGCAAAACTCCCTTTGGATAAAAAACACCCCCTGAGTTGAGCAAATGTTTCTCCCCCTTTATGTCAAAAATCTCTCCCCCTTTAGAAATAATGCCTTCTTGCAGCAGAGAACATAGCAAAATCTCTCCCCCTTTGGCAATGCAAGCATCAAGGAGCATTCAAAAGATGCAAAGCTTCGAAATGAATAGAATTGCAAGGACATATAATGCAAAAATATGCCAACAGTAGCATCAATGATCATGTGCTCAGCTCAATTTAACATTCTGTGAAACAAGATGATGGCATGCGATTTAGACATTTTGGAAGTAAAAGCATCACCACTGAATCAAAGCAGCTAGACATGTGAAGGCAAGGACTGCGCAAAGCTAACAAGTTCTACCCTAGACAGACAAGTCTTGTTCAAAAGGAGCTGTGAAAGCAACCTTGATGAGCAATTAATTTTGTTGTTCTTTTTCTTAATGCCAGGGGTTATTTGTTTGTCCACCTTATACTTTCCAATCAGGCCAAGCCTAGGCAAGAAAGCCATCTGAAGCTTAAGGCGGTGATTTTGGCATACACTACACTATCCCAGTTCAGACCAAAGTGCAATGGTAAGCAGTCTAGAATAGAGTAGTGCGACAAACAAACCCTCCTGGATCTTTTCATTGAAACCAGGTAAATCATGGAATTTTTTGATTTTGATTCAGATGAATGAAACATTTTGATGAATATCCATGAATAAAGAACACAATTTTTCAAGTTGCAAATTTTAGCATCCAAGGAATAGTGTCTTGCTGTCAAGTAGAAAAAAGATAGCTAAAAGCAGTCCAGCCTAAACAAGCTAGATACACGATTATGTGGTGAGCAAGTTTTGATTTTAGAAAATAAAACATCATGCATAATCAATGTTCCAGACATATTTCAAAGAGCTGAGCTGTCATGATTTCTTTGAATTAAAAGCAGGCATATAATAGCAAAAGATGTAAGTGCAATTCCACACATAATGAGCATATGCAAGACAATTAAAATCAGCTCCCTCTCACAAAATGCCGTAGGGATGACAAATACCAAGTTCCCCACGCAAGTAAGCAAATCGAGAAGCATCGAGGGGTTTTGTAAAAATATCGGCAAGCTGGTGTTGGGTATCAACATATTGAAGTTCAATATCACCCTTCTCATTGTGATCTCTGAGAAAATGATACCGTACATCAATGTGTTTGGTTCTGGAGTGCTGAACCGGGTTGTTTGCAATACAAATAGCACTAGTGTTATCACAGAAAAGTGGAACACTCTTATAATCTAACCCGAAATCCCGCAAAGTGGAAACCATCCACAAAATCTGAGAGCAACAGCTAGCTGCAGCAACATATTCGGCCTCAGCCGTTGATTGTGCAACACTAGACTGTTTGCGGGAAGACCAGCAAACCAGAGACGTACCCAGAAAATGACAAGTACCAGAGGTACTCTTCCTATCGATTCTACACCCAGCAAAATCCGCATCAGAATAGCCTCTAAGACATAAAGATGAAGACGATGAATACCATATGCCAAATTCAAGGGTGTGTTTGAGATACCTGAGTATGCGCTTAACCGCTTGGCGGTGCGAAGCTCGTGGTGAAGCCTGAAAACGAGCGCACAGACACACAGCGAAGTGTATGTCCGGCCTCGTGGCAGTCAAGTAGAGGAGGGAGCCGATCATGCTCCGGAACTCCTTCTGATCTACAGCTTCTCCATCTTCGTCAGGGTCCAATGCTACAGATGTAGCCATTGGAGTGGCGAGGGGCTTCGCATCGGACATGTCGAATTTCTTGAGCAGGTCCTTGGTGTACTTTGTTTGGTGGACAAAAGTACCTTGTTTGCTTTGCTTGATTTGCAAACCAAGGAAAAAGGTGAGTTCACCCATCATCGACATTTCAAATTCCCTGCTCATGGTATCTGCAAACTCGGCAACCAAAGCATGAGAAGAGCCACCAAAGATGATATCATCCACATAAATCTGAACTAGGAGGAAATCTTTGCCATGCTTGAGAGTAAACAATGTTTTATCAACAGAGCCCATCACGTACCCTCGCTCAAGCAGAAAAGACTTAAGTCTATCATACCACGCCCGAGGGGCCTGCTTGAGTCCATAAAGAGCCTTATGAAGTTTAAGGACTTTATGTGGGTACTTGGGGTTTTCAAAACCAGGGGGTTGTTTTACATAAACATCTTCACCTATGAAGCCATTAAGAAAAGCACTTTTGACATCCATTTGATAGAGTATGAATCCCCGGGATGTCGCAAAGGCAAGCAAAATCCTAATGGCCTCAAGGCGTGTAACAGGTGCAAAAGTTTCAGTAAAATCAATCCCTTCTAGTTGAGAAAAGCCCTGAGCTACTAGTCTGGCCTTATTTCTAACAATTGTTCCATCCTCCCCTTGTTTATTTTTAAAAATCCATTTTGTTCCTATGAAATGAACATTTGGTGGAGGATCAACTAAAGTCCAGACTTGGTTTCTTTCAAAATTCTCAAGCTCTTCATGCATGGCATTGATCCAACTAGAATCAGAAAGTGCATGACTAACATCTAAGGGCTCGAAAGAAGCAACAAAAGCAGCATTAGTAAAATGAGCGTGAGAACGTGTTACCCTTTGATCAAGCTCACCAATGATCTGCTCGGGAGGGTGCATCCTTTGGACATGATGTGGAGCCTCGCGGCGGGATGCAGTCTCCCCCTCAACTTGTGCGTTGGAGTGGTCCAAGATGACCGATGTTGAGGTAGTCGCTTCGGGACCTCGTGCCGAAGTAGTAGAAGCGGGGTCAGCTTCGGGGGTCGATGTTGAGGGTAGTAGGGGATCATCCTCGAATTCTCCGAGATCTTCTTCTTCGAATAAGGTCTGTTCCATGTCGTGTTCATTTGCCTGTTCAAGAGCAGAACTAACAGAGGGGGTTGATTCATCAAAAGTCACATCACATGACTCGATGACAGTGTTAGTTTCCAAGTTATAAACACGATAAGAATGACCATGAGTAGTATAACCCAAAAAGATCCCGTCAGAAGATCGCGACTCAAATTTATCCAAGTTACCACGTTTTAGGATAAAGCAGCGACAGCCAAAAACTCGAAGATGAGTAACCTTGGGCTGTCTCCCAAAACGCAGCTCATAAGATGTCAAATTTAAAATTGAGCGCAAGAAAATTCGGTTTGAGATGTAGCAAGCAGTGTTCATGGCCTCAGCCCAGAATTTTCTAGGAGTCCTATGCTCATCAAGCATCGTCCTAGCCATCTCAACCAAAGTGCGGTTTTTCCTCTCAACAACACCATTCTGTTGAGGAACCCGCGGAGCAGAGAATTGATGTTCTATGCCATGCTCCATGCAAAAGTCAACAAAGAGACTATTTTTGAACTCGGTGCCATTATCGCTTCGAATGAATTTTAATGCACCTGGGAGTTCAGTGAAAAGTCTCAAAGCCAAGCTCCGAAAGTGTGAAAACACTTCATCCTTGCTGGCAAGAAAGAAGACCCAAGAGTAGCGAGAGAAATCGTCGACAATAACAAGTACATACCACTTGCCGCCTAAAGAACTAACCCGAGAAGGACCTACAGTGTCCATATGGAGAAGTTCTCCGGGCTGTTCAGTCATCACTGTGGTGACTGGCGAATGCGAAGCGGCAATCATTTTTCCATGTCGACAAGGAGCGCAAACTAAATTCTTCTCAAACTTGAGCTTGGGCAATCCTCGGATCAAACCTAGGGCGCTCAGACGAGCGAGCAATTCAAAGCTCATATGCCCTAGTCTCCTATGCCACTTCCAAAGCTCAGAAGTCGAATGTGCAACAAGACAATGAGAAGAACCAGACGATTCTGAAAAATCAGCTCCAAAAACTCTCCCAACTCTAAAGATCTTACACACCACAACGCCATCAGAATTGAGCACTTGCGAAGTATCGCGATGAAATCGCACTTCGAAGCCCTCATCAAGCAACTGAGATACAGACAGCAAATTGTATCCCAGGTTTTCAACCAAAGCAACATCTTTGAGAGTGAAGTTCGTGTTAATCCTTACCACACCTTTACCTTTCACTCTACTCCTTCGATTGTTTCCGAAGGTGATATGTTCCCTTTGCTTGGTTGTTGTGAGGCTGGAGAACCAGTTTGCATCTCCGGTCATGTGGCACGAACAACCGGAGTCCATGATCCACGTGCCCTCCAAGCCTCGACCTGTCGCCTACACATGATAAGAACGCCTCGATCGCTCAGTGCTGGGGTGAGTAAAATAATGACGAGGCATCCAGCACTGAGTGACACGAGTAGTAGGCACAGTAAAAGTAGACGGTCTACGCACATAATAATCAGAATGATGCAAAGTGCGAGGTCTACCTACATGCTGTGAAAGAACAACATGTCGAGGTCTCCTACTCTGACGAGGTACAAATCTGCTAGCCCGCGGTCTACCACCATATGGAACATGGTGAAGACCTCGAGGAGCAAAACCTCTCCGAGAAGCACGAGGAGCCTCAAAAGCAGGACGATAGTACATCTCAGACTCATGCATACCTAAAGATGGGTAATGCATGTCCTGGTAACTCATCGCCTGAGCGCGTCGCTCATCCTTGATGCGACGAAAACAAAACCCAACCAAATGACCCGCCCGCTGACAATAAGAACAATGAAACACTCTCCTAGGGGCACTCTCATGGGTCACAGGAGCAACTCTCACAGGCTCCTTGGGTTTCTTCACAGTGGTTTTCTTGGGAGGATTATTCTTGGTAGGAGGTGTGGTTTTCTTTGGTGGATGGGTAGGCTTTTTGGCTGATGGGGTGTCCAACAGAGCTCTCTCTTTCTCTAGGGTGGTGGGAGAGGTGAAAACAGTTTTGGTCTTACTGTCTGAAGCTATCCTCTCAAAACCCAAACCTAGAGCTACCCCGGCTCTGTCAGCACACAACTTGGTCTTGGCCAAGAGCAAATCCATCCTACCCTTCCCCTCAGTGCATTTGTTCACCACAGAAAGAAGGTATTCATTTTCGGACATGAGATTTTCAGCTCGCTCTCTGACAGTGCCTAGTTGATCCTTAAGGGTAATGCAAGTGTCACAAACAGGTTGCACATCCTTAGAACTACCGGCCCTCTCCAATCTAGCCTCTAAATCATGAACATGCTTATCACGTAAATTAATGCTATCGCGTAATAAACAGCAGTTCATGCAATCAATAACATCATGAGGTCTAGAATCCACCTCTAAAAGCTGCTTCTGTGCAGTCTCAAGCTCAGAAAGAGTTTGAGCATGAACAGAACGCAACTGAGCAAGCTCACTCATGACAACAGAACATGATTCACATTCAGCATCATCAAACTTAGACTTAAGCATGGCATATTCAGTAGAAACATTTTCTAGCCTAAGTCTAAGGTCTTTTCTTTCTCTAGCGGCTTGCACAAGTAATCTATCCTGACCAAGTACTACTTCATTCAGCTCATCTAATTTAATTAGAAGCTGGTCAGATGATAGGTTTACCTCTGATGAGTCAAGCTCATCGCCGCTGTGATCGCTGTCGGCCATGAAGCAAAGGCCGGTGAAGTCACGTCCCTTCTTGTCCTTCTTGTCCTCCTTCCTTGGGGACTCCTCCTCCTCAGAGCTCGACTCCTCAGTTGAGGATGTGTCGATGTCGCTGAGAGCAGCAACAAAAGCTCTGGAAGCGGCCTTGGCTACTTTCTTAGCCATCTTGCCGCGCTTGCCCTTCACAAAGGGCTTCCTCTCCTTCTTGTGGTATTTAGGGCGGTCACTCTCATCTCTCTTTTTGACCTTGGGGCAATTGGCCTTTATGTGAGAGGTGTCGCCACATTCATAGCAACCACTAAAACCACTTCTCCTCTGATCCCGTCTCTCATGATGAAAGCGGGTGAACCTCCGGGCAATGAGAGCAAGCTCATCATCAGCTAGAGTGTCCACCTGCTCCTTTGTGACGGAGACCAGGGAGGACAAAGCAAAACCATCTGCAAGAACACAAGTGCCTGATGTGCTTGGTTCTGCAGTGGTGCCACGGCTAGTGCTAGAAACCAATGCCAATGGCTGTGGCAAAGAGCTTCTGTGCACAGCAAGAGATGCCTTGGCAATCTCTGTGGACTTTAGCTTGCTAAAGAGCTCATCACAGGTCAATGTGTCATAGCCTGTGGACTCCTCAATGCTGGATATCTTCACCTCCCATATGCTACGGTCAAGAGCATAGAGAAGCTTGATAGCCCTATCGTGATCACTGTAAGCAAGCGTCCCGTTGGATCGCAAGTTACTCACTATTGCATCAAAGCGAGAAAACATGGCATCAACAGATTCACCAGGTGCCTGCACAAACAGCTGATACTGTTGATTGTAGGTGCTTTGGCGCCTGGCCTTAATCTGAGCAGAGCCCTCATGAAAAACAGTGAGTGTTGTCCAAATCTCCCTAGCAGTCCTGAGGTGCTGCACCCTATCAAACTCACTCCGACTCAAACCAATGAACAATATGTTCCTTGCCTTCGAGTTGGCAATATACTGATCTTTTTCAGTTTGAGTGGTGCGGGTATCAGGGATGGAGTATTGTGAGTCCACAATCTCCCAAATTGCATTTCCTTGGCTTAACAAGTAAGCCTCCATGCGCACCTTCCAGTATGCAAAGTCAGTCCCATCGAACAGAGGAATTTTACTGCCTCTATCCATGTCGCCAACAGATCACAAAACCGGTTAAGGTCAACTGGTGATCTTAACCTGCTCTGATACCAATTGTTGGACCGGAAACGGCGACCAGAGGGGGGGTGAATGGGAGCTTTTTAAAAATTCGGGCTAAAAACTTAGCCTTCGGTTCTGTTCTGTCTTCTGCGGAACAGGCTTCGAACACAACCTTCGAAGGTCTGGTTCGGAGGTAC
Source organism: Zizania palustris (assembly GCA_019279435.1). Taxonomy (NCBI): domain Eukaryota; kingdom Viridiplantae; phylum Streptophyta; class Magnoliopsida; order Poales; family Poaceae; genus Zizania; species Zizania palustris. The sequence goes on along the minus strand of JAAALK010000287.1, from coordinate 70,175,265 downwards.
TTCGACAGCTCCGAACACAGGCTTCGCAGGAGCAAAAGTTCGAAGCCAAGAAGACTTCGCTCCACTAACAACCCTCGAAAATCTACTCTGCTAAGTCAGTGCAGGCTCCGCACACGAGGTGCTTCGAGCAGGCTTCGCACTTCACCCTTCGCAAGAGTGGACAGCCCTCTGAGGACTTCGATCAAGTACTTGGCGACAGCAACGGGTGCTGGGCTTCGTACCCGAAGGTCTACACGCACACACAACGGACTACGCTAAGGGCTTCGACACAGGAAGCACTACGGGAAATGAACAGGGCTTCGCTAGTAATCAGCGAGGTCTTGCCTCGTGTTACACAGAGCGACAGCACACTGTAAAACACACTTCGCGATAAAAACACCCTTCGCCAAGACAGGCTTCGGTGAACTGAAACTAGCGAGGTATGCGATACGAGCTCAAGCAAAAGCACACAGAAGCAGGGCTTCGCCGCTTGAACAAGGAACACAAAATATATTGAACTCAGAATGAAAACAGCGAGGTCTGTCTACAGGAGCTCAACAGTAAATGCTCAAAGTGTTAAATGTTACCTACCGAGCCCCCATATTTATAGCCCACGGCTTCATCCTAAGGAAGTGACTACTTTACCCCTAGGGTTTACAACAGATTTGTCTCTACAGAACTAAGGGGTACAAAAGGTAGTCCACCTTTATTTTGGAGGCTTCTCTGTCAGCTGCAGAGGGGACAGTGTCAGCCTTTTTCAGAACAGACAGTGTCAGCCTTTACAGAGTTGACTTCTGGAACCTCCCTTCGCACGCGAGGGGTGCGGAAGCTTCGGCGAGAAGCCTGCAGCCTGTTGGCCTTCGCTCCGCCGAAGAAGACCTTCGATACAGTGACGGTTTTGAGCCGAAGCCGTCAAAGCCCTTGGGCCTTCGCACCACCACCTCCGGAGTGGATCACCACGGCTTCGCAGCTACTCCGAGCTCGAACACCGTCCGTCCGTGTACCGAAGCCATGCATGGCCGAAGCACCTCAAGTCATCCTCACTCCGGAGCTAGCCTCGCTCCGAAGTCCTTCACACTCCGAAGCCCCACCTTCGGAGTACCACCCTTCGAAGTCCCTCCTTCGTCCAAGGCCTCCGCATGAAGCATTCCATGAGCACTTCGTCGCAGTGTCTCACTCCGAGCACACTCCTCGACGAGCCTCACCCGGACCATGCCTTCGATGCGCCTCGACTTCTGAGACCTTCGTCGGGCCACCTTCGAGTGTCTCCCTCCGGAGCACACTTCGAACACCTTGCCTCCGCAGAGGACTTGTTCCACCAACTCCGAAGTCACTCCATTCGGAGTACCTTCGAAGTGCCTCACCTCCGAGGACTTTGTCTCGGAGTACCTTCAGCCGGAGCCACGCTCCGCACTCTCTGCCTTCACCTGGCGCGTCTCGACCTGAGGACCGACCCGGACCACCTTCGCAGCCACCGTGACGGAGCTCCCCGCTCCCTTGGCATCAAACCACCCGCTTGACCCAAGTTCACCTGGCTCGAACCCTGTCCGTCGCCTCCGAAGTCCCTGCGCACCACAGACAAACAGACAAGTGTATCCAGTACTTCCGGAGACCTCTCCGGGTTAGCAACCTCCGGCACACACTCCGGTGTACCGCCCAAAGTACCGAAGCCATCGGTACGAACCCAGTCATCGCGTACTGTCGGACCCCTCCGACAGGTACACTCCGCTGCACAGCTGCAGCAAGCAAACACCGAACACACTCCGGTGACACACCTCCGAACACCCTTCGGAGGTACCACCTCCGAAGCCCCTCCGGAGGTACCCTTCGAACAGAGGGTAAATAATCCTGTCAATCACTCATCACATACACCGAAACCACCCTTGGTTTCTCACAAACCCACTTGGATCTTTTTCAACTCAAGCATAAAAGGCATGGAATTTTCACTCATTTTTGATTTTTTATCATTTTTATGGCACATTTTCCATGTTAAAGCATAAAGATGTCCAAGTTGCATATCTGCATCTATGTGAGGAACTAGCCACAAGGCATGTAATAGATAGCAAAAGCACTCAGCCTACACATGCTAGTTACCAGAAGCAATGGTGATCATTTTTCAAGTTTAAAGCATAAAAGCCATGCACATGACAGATATCAGACATATCAAGTGAACTGAATCAAAGCATCATCATTGACAAGTAATCAAAAGCATGTACCAGCTAGAATAAGTAAAGCAGTTCAATCATATAACAGAAGCAAGTTTAAAAGTGTGATATGTGAATATGCAAGATATGAACACACACAAAAAGACTCAAGAAAAGAGTAAAGAAGAAAGAAAAACTGACGCAAAATATCCTAGAAAGGATATACAACACCCAAATCCCCTCGTAAACGCTCAAAAGTAGACTGATCTAGGGGTTTGGTGAAAATGTCAGCCAACTGATGATGGGTATCAACATGAACAAGGTCAATGAAACCTTTCTCATATTGATCCCATAGAAAATGAAAGCGCACATCAATGTGTTTGGTTTTTGAATGGAGACATGGGTTTTTCCCTACACTAATAGCACTGGTGCTGTCGCAAAACAAAGGAACTCTGGTAGGAAAGAACAACCCAAAATCTCGCAACGTGGAAATCATCCAAACCAACTGTAAGCAGCAGCTAGCAGCAGCTACATACTCAACCTCAGTGGTCGAAAGAGCAACTCCAGACTGCTTTCATGAGGACCAAGAAATAAGAGACGAACCAAGAAACTGGCAAGTACCGGAAGTCGACTTGCGATCCAACCAGCACCCACCAAAGTCAGCGTCCGAAAAGCCAGATAAATCAAGAGATGATGATGCTGAGTAATAAAGACCGAGATCGGGCGCATAGGTGAGATACCTGAAGATGCGCTTGACAGCCTGCCGATGAGACGCGCGGGGTGAAGACTGGAAACGCGCGCAAAGTCCCACGGCGAACTGTATGTCTGGTCTTGTTGTCATCAAGTACAGCAGCGAACCGATCATCCCTCGAAACTCTCTCTCTCTCGTTGACCTTGACGTCGCTCTCGTCCTTGTCCAGGCCACCAGATGTTCCCATTGGGGTCATCTGAGGCTTCAGCTCTCCACCAAAGTCAAATTTTTTCAACATGTCCCGAGTGTACTTACCTTGGTGGATGAAGGTGTCGTCCTTGGTCTGCTTGATCTGGAGCCCTAGGAAGTACTTGAGCTCACCCATGAGGCTCATCTCAAACTCGCTGTGCATCTGCTCAAAAAACTTGGACACAAGAGAATCAGTAGTACCGCCAAAGATAATGTCGTCCACGTAAATCTGAGCGACTAAGAAATCTGAAACATCTCTGAGCAAGAAAAGAGTTTTATCCACAGAACCCATCATAAAGCCCTTCCCCAACAAAAACTGCTTTAACCGGTCATACCAAGCCCTAGGGGCTTGCTTCAACCCGTATAAAGCTTTTTGCAACTTAAAAACATGTCGAGGAAACTTAGGGTTTTCAAAACCATGGGGCTGCCTAACATAAACCTCCTCCTCTATGTACCCTTTCAGAAAAGCATTCTTGACGTCCATTTGAAAAAGCTTAAAACCCTTCAAAGCGTCAAAAGCTAAGAGAATGCAAATGGACTCAAGACGGGCAACAAGGGCGAAAGTTTCTTCAAAATCAATACCCTCCTTCTGGCAAAAACCCTGGGCAACTAATCGAGCTTTGTTGCGCACCACAACCCATCTTCACCTTGCTTGTTCTTGAACACCCACTTGGTGCCTATGGGATTGCATCCGGGTGGCAGCTCAACCAGTGTCCAAACCCGATTGCGGACAAAATTTTCAAGCTATTCTTGCATGGCATTAATCCAATTAGAATAAAAAAGAGCATGAGAAACGTCTTTGGGCTCAAAAGATGCAACAAAAGCAGATTCAGCAAACACAACAAGAGATTCAACAGACGAACGCAAAGTTCTCTAAATCAAATTACCAATGATGAGCTCTGAGGGGTGATCACGCTGAACTGCTCGGGATCCCTGGTGATCTGAAGTCACCTCACCGAAGTTAGCAGCAAGCACCTCTGGACTCGACTAAGGGGGCTCGATTAAAGTGGAAGAAGTGATCAGAGGTCCACCCCCGTCCTCAGTCGAAGTCTCAAAAGGTGTGGGCTCTTCAGGAGGTGCAGAAGGCCCACCCTCATCAATAGTTGGAGTATCCTCTTCTTCCTCGAAGATGGACTCTCCGATCTCATCGTCACCTGACAGCTCAAAAGAAGGAGTTAAAGAAGGCAAGGACTCATCAAAAGAAACCTCGCAAGTCTCGACAAGCTGCTGGGAGTCAAGGTTCCAAACATGGAAGCCTTGAGAATGCAAAGCATAGCCAAGAAAAACTCCATCCCAGCAACAAGACTCAAATTTGTCCAAATGCCCACCCTTCTTGAGCACAAAGCACTTGCAGCCAAATGCTCGCAAGTGGCTCACCTTGGGCTGTCTGCCAAACCGCAACTCATATGAGGTCTTACCCGTCTCTCTGACAATACTCACAATGATAGGTGGGCTTCTTGGGATGTGGTTGAGGCTTGGGGTTCTTGGGCTTAGTGGTGTTTGGTGTCGTCTTCTTGGGTTGAGAGGGTCTAGGAAGAGAGTCAAGAGAAGTGTCGAGGTGTTTTGGCTTTGGAACCCATATGGGCTTCTTGGGTGGAGCTTTGGACTATTCTTGGATAACTCCATCCTTGGGCTGACTAGCCTAGAAAGACTCAGTGGAGTGAGTCTTGGGATATCTCTGCTCAGGAGTCATTTTGCTCCACTCCACTGTCTGGCTAATGGCACTCTCAAAGTCAGCCTTGGTGTAGGTGTAACCTACCCCAAACCCATCCTGCCTCTTAAACTGCTGGATCATCATGCCGAGTTGTGGCTCTCTGGCACTGATCCAACTCAGGATAGAACGAAGGTAAAAGTTCTCATTCTGAGAATCAGCTAGCTCCTCTCTCAAGGAAGCTAGAACCTCCACCTGAGACAAGCAGGTCTCACACTCGCTATCTACCTAGACAGACTTCTCGGCTTTTAGCTTAATTAACTCCAGTCTAAGAGACAAGCAGTTCTCACAGACAGTGGGTGGAACTGATAGTGTCTCAAGCTCTAGCCTAGTCTGCACCAGCTCAACTCTCACTCTCTCCAAATCCCCCAAATGCTCATCGCCCTTGACTTTCAGCTCAGCAAAGCCTATCGTAGATATGTCGAAGGTTGATGTAGTCGAAACTTGTCTGGAGGTGACGTGCGAAGTTGGAAGATGTCGGAGGTTTGTGGAATCTAGCCTAGTTCGAGTGTGACAGAATGCGATGTATGCTTCGGTGCGAAGTATGAAAGTGTCGAAGCCTGCTTCGAATAGTGTACTTTGAAGCCTATACTCCGATCAGAAAACTTCGAACAAAGTTCGCAGAAAAGCAAGCTTCGAAAGTGAAGCGAAGCCAAACACACAGCAGCAAGATCAAAAACGAAGCCTACAATTCTACCTTCGAAGCTAGCTAGATCGAAGTATGACTACCGAAGTGGTAACCTTCGAACCACAGACCAACTTCGAATCGAAGTCTGCTGATGCTCTCAAAAGAAATCGAAGCCTTGAAACAAACTTCGAAAGACAAGCTTCGAACTCACAAACTAAGATCCATGGAAATGACAGCAGCAGAAGAACTTCTCAGGAAACACACTCCGAGCGAAGTCTAACAGAGAGACATGCTTCAAAGCTAACTTCGAAACCTGTCGAAGTATTGACTACGAAGAGCTCGAGTCGGAGTACACCTTCGCAGATAAGTTCGAAGCCTGCTTCACAGAATAAAAAGACTTCGCACAAAACATGGGGCTTCGCCAGAAACAGCCAGTGAAATCCTAGATCATGTCTTCTCGATCAAAAGGCTATACAGAAAAAAGCAAGGCTAGAAAAACTAGCGTACTGTTGCCACAGAGAGTAGGTACTACTTGTTGCTATAGGAACTAGCAAGTAGTACTACTCAGCCAAAGAATAGAAGCAACCAGAGAAGCAGTTCGCTCAGGAATAAAGGATTTTACCCGCAAAACGATGTAGTCATAATCACAGAAGAATGTTGCGCACAGAACATCAGATAATAAAAAACTCACAGAAAACGTGAAGAACAGACAGCACTCATGAAAGCATCGTTCACAGGAAAAATTGCAAGAATAGAACCTGGAGGCGCACGCAGGGAGCAGGAGCAAAAATGACCCAATCCTTTAATTGAAAAAGTGATTTCTGAAAGGGTGACCTAACCCTAGGGATTGGGGCCCTATTTATAGGCTGCCCAATAGCTAGGAATATTCCACCAAAACCTTAGGGTTTTTACAGACGCTGAAATAAAAGGAAAATACTAAACTGCCCTTAGGATATTTTTACAGACTCGACTGACTGACTGTGGGCCTAGGGACAAAATAGTAAACTCCTATTTACAGATGACTTATCCGAAAGCTAAGCTTTCGTAGCGACTATGGCTTCTCTTCTGGATAGTCCGATACAAGATCAGCGGTTGTCAGTTTTGCGCTGAAACTGACAAAGCGTACACCAACTTTGCACCAGGTACCCGGATTGGGCCGGCCCGACTCCGCAGCTTTCTTAGCCCGACAATCACTTGCCGCCCGTGTACCTGAGTCAATCCTGGTCAACAGCCCAGTGGATCCTCTGCTTCTCCTTGCCCATGTACCCGGATTGGGCCAGCCCGACTTCACGGCCCCTCTGCCCGACAATCGCTCGCTGCCCGTGTACTTGAGTCACACGCGGCCCAGACGCAGCAGATCATCTCTCTTTTCAGTCCTCTTTGACTATCGTTGACAATGACTCATCACTTCTGGAGCCATGAGGCCCACGCTATTCAGCATGGCTCCTCAGAGGAGTCCCCAAGGAAGGAGGAGAAGAAGGACAAGAAGGGACGAGATTTCACTGGCCTTTTCTTCATGGCCGACAGCGATCACAGCGGTGATGAGCTTGACTCATCTGAGGTACCTCTATCCTATGACCAGCTTTCAATTAAAATAGATGAACTGAATGAAGTAGTTATTGGTTAGGATAGGTTACGTGTGCAAGCCGCTAGAGATAGAAAAGATCTTAGACTTAGGCTAGAATCTGTTTCTTCTGATTATTCCATCCTTAAGTCTAGGATTAATGATGCTGAATGTGAATGTTGCACTGTTGTCATGGGTGAGCTTGCTCAGTTGCGTTCTGTGCATGCTCAAACTCTTTCTAAGCTTGAGACTGCACAAAAGCAGCTTTTGATGGTTGATTCTAGTACTCATGATAGAAATGAATGCATGAACTATTCTTTATTACGTGAGAGCATTGATTTATGTGATAAGCATGTTCATGATTTAGAGGCTAGATTGGAGAGGGCCGGTAGTTCTAAGGATTTGCAACCTGTGTGTGACACTTGCATAACCCTTAAGGACCAGCTAGGCATTGTTAGAGAGCAAGCTGAAAATCTTATGACTGAAAATGAATACCTTCTTTCTGTGGTTAACAAATGTAGTGAGGGAAAGGGTAGGATGGACTTGCTCTTGGCCAAGACCAAGATGTGTGCTGACAGAGCAGGGTTAGCTCTAGGATTGGGTTTTGAGAGGATACCTTCAGACAGTAAGAACAAAATTGTTTTTACCTCACCCACTACCTTAGAGAAAGAGAGAGCTCTGTTAGACACTCCATCAGCCAAAAAGCCTACCCAAACTCCAAAGAAAATCACTCCTCCTGCAAAGAAAATTCCTCCAAATAAAACCACACAGTAGAAGCCCAAGGAGCCTGTGAGGATTGCTCCAATGACCCATGAGAGTGCCCCTAGGAGAGTTTTTCATTGTTCCTACTGTCAGAGGGGCGGGTCACTTGGTTGGGTTCTGTTTTCGTTGCATCAAGAATGAGCGATGCTCTCAGGCGATGAGTTTCCAGAACATGCACTAGACATCTTTAGGTATGCATGAGTCTGAGTTTTACTCTCGTCCTGTTTTTGAGGCTCCTCGTACTTCTCGGAGAGTTTTTGCTCCTCGAGGTGTTCACCATGTTCCATATGGTGGTAGAGCCCGGGCGAGTAGCTTTGTACCTTGTCAAAGTAGGAGACCTCATCATGCATTTGGGACACAGCATGTAGGTAGACCTCGCACTTTGCATCATTCTGATTATCCTGTGCATAGACGGTCTATTTTTATTGTGCCTACTACTCGTATCACTCAGTGTTGGATGCCTCGTCATGTATTCACTCACCCCAGCACTGAGTGATCGATATTTTCTTATCATGTGTAGGCGTCGGACCGAGGCTTGGAGGGCACGTGGATCATGGACTCCGGTTGTTCGCGCCACATGACCGGAGATGCAGCATGGTTCTCCAGCCTCACCACAACCAAGCAAAAGGAACATATCACCTTCGGATACAATAGAAGGAGTAGAGTGAAAGGTAAAGGTGTGGTAAGAATCAATTCGAATTTCACTCTCAAAGATGTTGCTTTGGTTGAAAATTTGGGACACAATTTGCTTTCTGTATCTCAATTGCTTGATGAGGGCTTCGAAGTGCGATTCCATAGCGATACTTCGCAAGTACTCAATTCGGATGGCGTTGTGGTCTGTAAGATCTTTAGAGCTGGGAGAGTTTTTGGAGCTGATTTTTCTGAGTCATCTGGTTCTTCTCATTGTCTTGTCGCACATTCGACTTCTGAGCTTTGGAAGTGGCATAGGAGACTAGGGCATATGAGCTTTGAGTTGCTCGCTCTTCTGAGTGCCCTAGGTCTGATCCGAGGATTGCCCAAGCTCAAGTTTGAGAAGAATTTAGTTTGTGCTCCCTGTCGACATGGAAAAATGATTGCCGCTTCACACTCACCAGTCACCACGGTGATGACTGAACAACCCGGAGAACTTCTTCACATGGACACTGTAGGTCCTTCTCGTGTTAGTTCTTTAGGCGGCAAGTGGTATGTGCTAGTCATTGTCGACGATTTCTCTCGCTACTCTTGGGTCTTCTTTCTTGCCAGCAAGGATGAAGTGTTTTCACACTTTCGGAGCTTGGCTTTGAGACTTTTCACTGAACTCCCTGATGCATTGAAATTCATTTGAAGTGATAATGGCACTGAGTTCAAGAACAATCTCTTTGTTGACTTTTGCATGGATCATGGCATAGAACATCAATTCTCTGCTTCGCGGGTTCCTCAACAGAACGGTGTTGTTGAGAGAAAGAACCGCACTTTGGTTGAGATGGCTAGGATGATGCTCGATGAGCACAGGACTCCTAGAAAATTTTGGGCTGAGGCCATGAACACTGCTTGTTACATCTCAAACCGAATTTTCTCGCGCTCAATTTTGAACTTGACATCTTATGAGCGACGTTTTGGGAGATAGCCCAAAGTTACTCATCTTCGAGTTTTTGGCTGTCGTTGCTTTATCCTAAAATGTGGAAATTTGGACAAATTTGAGTCGCGTTCTTCCAACGGGATCTTTCTAGGTTACACTACACATGGTTATTCTTATCGTGTTTATAATTTGGAAACTAACACTGTCATCGAGTCATGTGATGTGACTTTTGATGAGTCAAACCGCTCTGTTAGTTACACTTTTGAACAGGCAAATGAACACGACATGGAGCAGGCCATCTTCGAAGAAGAAGATCCCGGAGATTTCGAGGATGAACCCCTACTACCCTCGACATCGACCCCCGAAGCCGACCCCGCTTCGACCACTTCGGCACAAGTTCCCAAAGCAACTACCTCGACATCGGTCTTCTTGGACCACTCCAACGCACAAGTTGAGGGGGAGACTACATCCCACCACGAGGGTCCACACCATGTTCAAAGGATGCATCCTCCCGAGCAGATCATTGGTGAGCTTGATCAAAGGGTAACACATTCTCATGCTCATTTCATTGATTCCGCTTTTGTTGCTTCTTTCGAGCCCTTAGATGTTAGTCATGCACTTTCTAATTCTAGTTGGATAAATGTCATGCATGAAGAACTTGAAAATTTTGAGAGAAATCAAGTCTGGACTTTAGTTGATCCTCCACCAAATGTTCATTTCATTGGAACAAAATGGATTTTCAAAAACAAACAAGGGGAGGATGTGACTGTAGTTAGAAACAAGGCTAGACTTGTAGCTCAGGGTTATTTTCAATTAGAAGGGATTGATTTTACTAAAACTTTTGAACCAGTTGCGCGTCTAGAGGCCATTAGGATTTTGCTTTCCTTTGCGACATCCCGAGGATTCACACTCTATCAAATGGATGTCAAAAGTGCGTTTCTTAATGGCTTCATAGGCGAAGATGTTTATGTAAAACAACCCCCTGGCTTTGAAAACCCCAAATACCCACATAAAGTCCTTAAACTTCATAAGGCTCTTTATGGAGTCAAGCAGGCACCTCGGTGGAGCGCCCCGATTTATCGAAATCGAGACATTATTGAATTTCATGCGAAAAACAATAATACAAGAGGTTCATCATGCGACAATCATACATATGCTAATATTCACGGTACACAGACCATATTTATTACATCAGAGTTTTAATAGAAACAATAATAAAAATAATAAAGATGCATGACGAACGCCTCCTGCAGGATCTTTGCTTGACTGGGTCGCTACTCCAGACCGTCTTCATAGTAGGCATCCTCTGTGGGGTCCAACGGGTATGAGTACAAAAAGTACTCAACAAGCCACCGCAAATGCAAATAATAATGCAAGATAATAAACAAGGAAGGGTAATGGCTAACAGTGCGGAAAAGTACATTTTCAGTTGTTGCAATTAGTGTAGTCAAATTTAATTGTGCGGAAATGTAAACATGAGTATCAATAATATCATCTAACTCGAGGAGTACGTTTTACCTCCTCGCACAACAGTCCTTACATGTCAAACCATCATGTACATACATATTCGAAGTAATCTAACTGTGGGATGTCATGCAACCCGCCCTTGACCGTGGGCTCAGCTTTTCGAAAAGATTTAAGACTCTGATCAGAGATGTACTACTGTACCCACAAGGCACGCACTCATCCCAAACAAGATGACCCATACCATGGGAACTCGTGCCAAAACCTCGGCATGAAATGCTCCAAGCGATAACCACCCGCTCTAGGTTTCGCCGGCGCGCCGGGCCGCATCCCGGCTAACGTCGCACCCCCTTTTGCACCACGTCGGTACAAGCCACCCGCAGATGCTGCTTGACCCATCTCCAAATGGTGGCCTCAGTTTGGAACACTTCATACCTTAGTTAGGACTTACCCACTAGACTTGTGGTTAGTACGGATGTGTATTGCAACGGATCCCGCAGACCGGTCCTTATAGTGCCCCAGGTGCTACCGACCAATGCCCTAGCTTGCACCCGGAACCCACCATGCATTCACTCACAACCACAACTCATCACCGAAAGAATTCCAAGGAAAAGAAGTAACGGGGATCATATAGTAGAACCATGTTTGCTACGACTCATTTTTATCCTATAGAAATCGTGTCAATACATTGGACACTAGCTAACAATACTAATCATATGGTGACAAGGAGGTTAGGCGAGATAGCATGGCTTGGGTTGCACATCAAGGTCGGGGGATCCTAAATAAATATATTGTAAGGGTGTTCATTTGACTAATGCATGTACAACCTATGTGTTTTAGCGATAGTTTAATAAAACATGGGTTCAATATGCTCAAAAATGTTGTTTGGTGACTTGCCTTGTTCAGCGAAGGGAGAGGGAGGAACTTCCGGGAAATATTCCGGCTCCTCGACGGCGTCGTAGTCTTTCCAATATAAATAAAGTAAAATAAAATAAATACAACATCCAATCTAAACAACATAAAGTCAAACAACAAGCACATAGGTTTAAGTTGGTTTAATTTAAAGAAAGATCAAGTTGTTAAGGTTTCTGAAATCTATTTTATAAATAATTTTAAAATGAACTATAAAGAAATATGGCCCTTTCTAAAAGGGATTTTAAATGGTGAAAAACATCCCTTTTAAGTTTTCTAATTAATTTAAAATGAAAGGTTTAGAGAAAACTAAGTGGTTTTCATCATATTAACAGGAAATAAATAAATATAAGCTTTACTGAAATTTAAATAATCAAATTTACATTTTTATCCTAAGGGCATTTGAATACTTATTTAAATAAGCATGAAAAATCCAAAGTAAACATACTGTTTTTATTGAACTATTGTGTAGAGAATAAAATTACAAAATTTCTGGAATTGAAATGATAATTTTTGGAGTTCAAATGCGCGAGATATGAATTTTATAAGTTTAAAACAGTTTCTGGAATTTATTTTCAAATTTAAATCCCCTCGGGTCCACGGTGAGCCAGGCCCACGGTGAACCCGCGCACTGTGCGCGTGGTATGGTCCAATCTATACCGTTGGATCTAGATCCAACGCGCGAGAGCGAGGCGGGGGTGTTAAGTGAAAATGGATGCGCGAGATTAAAAGGCCGAACCGGTACGCGATGAACGGCTCAGATCGAGTGCGGGTTTTAAATAAAAATGAACGCGCGAGATTAAAACATACCGCTTCGATTAGATCCGACGGTGCGGATTAGATCGCGCACGTGGTGAAACTGGCGCCGCTCGATCGCAATCGCATGGCCGTGGTTAGATCCGACACGGCACGGGTACTCAGCCCGTGCCGATCATCTTCTCCGACGATGGCGAGCGGGCCAGGGGCCACGGCGAGCGACGGCGGCCCTAGCTAAGCCTAGAAATGGAAAGAGGACGTCTAGGGGGTCACGGGGGTACCTTAGGCGAGGCGAGGGGTCGACGGGACGCGGTCGGCGGCGAGGGTAGACGACGGAGTGGTTTGGGTTCCTCGTCGGTGATGGTGTTCCGGCGGGGTTCGACGTCGGCGGAGGGGTGGCCGAGGTCGGGGTCGTCCTTGCGGTCACGATGGTGGCAGTGGCGAGGACGGAGAGGGGCTCCGGCGACGGCGAGTGGTGGCTGGACTGAAGGTGGCGTTGAGGTGTTTAAACGGGTGTCACGGGTGTTTGGTTCGGTTATGGTGCAAATGCGAGCGAGGGGTGGATGCGGGGCACCAGAGGGGTTTAAATAGGGTCACCGGCGGGGCAGAGATGGCGCAATCGGGGGAGGGCCGAGAGTAACGCCGGCGAGCTCTTACCATGCATGCGAGCGACAGGCGATGGCGCGTGGGTTAATGAGGGGAAACGGTCGGCGCGTCGTGGGGGTGTTAATGGCATCAACGAATTAACGAGGGAGGGGCCAGCGAGGCGGATCCGAGGTGGGATCAGGGGCTGGCGAGGTTAGGGGGTTGGCGCGAGGTGGACGACGGGTCCGACAGGTGGGGTCCATCGGGCAGCGGGCGAACACGCGATAGAGGGCGAGGCTGACGGGTGGGGTCGGGCTCGGTCTAGGGAGGGTGGCGCCGACAGGTGGGGCCAAGGCATCGGGCGCGCGCGCGAAGAGAGAAGGGCTCGCTGACAAGCGGGGTCCACTGGTCAGATGGCGTGCGCGGGGAGGAGTGGGCTGGGCTGGCCGGGGGAGAGAGAAGAAGGGGAGGGAGCCCGTTACTGTTTAAAATGTTTTCTTATTAAAATAATTGCAGAAATTTGGTTTTAAATAATAAGGCTACTTCCAAGGTTGATAAAAATTTCTAAAAATTCTCAAAAATATATCTTGGCCTTAGGATCATACACAAAAAGTTTCAGCTCCTGGTTTGGCCATTTCATCTATGTTGTAGTTCAAAATGGTAAAGGAGGGTATTAAAGGTATTTCCAAAATAATAAATTCCAAGAAATTGAATTAAATAATATTTTTATTACTTTGAAAATTTGGGGTGTTACACTCGGGCATGGTATGATAGACTTAAGTCTTTTCTGCTTGAGCGGGGGTATTTTATGGGATCTGTTGATAAAACCCTATTCACTCTCAAGCATGGCAAAGATTTCCTCCTAGTCCAGATTTATGTGGATGATATCATCTTTGGTGGCTCTTCTCATGCTTTGGTTGCCGAGTTTGCAGATACCATGAGCAGGGAGTTCGAGATGTCCATGATGGGCGAACTCACATTTTTCCTTGGTTTGCAAATCAAGCAAAGCAAACAAGGTACATTCGTCAACCAGACGAAGTACACCAAGGATCTGCTCAAGAAGTTCGACATGGCTGATGCTAAGCCCCTTGCCACTCCAATGGCTACATCTGTAGCATTGGATCTTGATGAGGATGGAGAAGTCGTAGATCAGAATGAGTTCCGAAGCATGATCAGCTCCCTCCTCTACTTGACTGCTACGAGGCCGGACATACACTTCGTAGTTTGTCTGTGCGCTCGTTTTCAAGCTTCACCACGAGATTCGCACCGCCAAGCGGTAAAGCGCATTCTTAGGTATCTCAAACATACCCTCGAATTTGACATTTGGTATGATGCATCTTCCTCTTTGTGTCTTCGAGGTTATTCCGATGCGGATTTTGCTGGGTGTAGGATTGATTGAAAAAGTACCTCCGGTACTTGTCATTTTCTGGGTACTTCGCTGGTTTGCTGGTCTTCCCGCAAATAGTCTAGTGTTGCACAATCGATGGTTAAGGCCGAATATGTTGCTGCAGCTAGCTGTTGCTCTCAGATTTTGTGGATGGTTTCCACTTTGCAGGATTTCGGGTTAGATTATAAGAGTGTTCCACTTTTCTGTGATAACACTAGTGCTATTTTTATTGCAAACAATTCGGTTCAGCATTCCAGAACCAAACACATTGATGTGCAATATTATTTTCTCAGAGATCATAATGAGAAGGGTGATATTGAACTTCAATATGTTGATACCCAACACCAGCTAGCCGATATTTTCACAAAACCCCTCGATGCTTCTCGTTTTGCCTACTTGCGTGGGAAACTTGGTGTTTGTCACCCTTATGGCATTTTATGAGGGGGAGCAGATTTTGAATGTCTTGCATATGCTCATTGTGTGTGAAATTGCATTTACATCTTTTTTACTTATATGCCTGATTTTAATTCATGAAATCATGTCAGCTCAGCTCTATTTAATATGTCTAAAACATTTTGTGCATGATGTTTTTTCCAAAATCAAATCATGCTCACTGCTTAGTCTTGCGTCTAGCATGTTTAGACATGACTGCTTTAGCTATCTTTTATCTGCTTGATAGCAAATTTCCTTTTCTCTAGATGCTAAACATTGCAACTTGAAAAATTGTATTCATGGATATTTATCAAGTGCTAAACAATGTGTTAACTCAATTAAAAATTAAAAAAATCCATGATTTGCATGCCTCGAGCGAAAAGATCCAGGTGGGTTTGTTTGTCGCACTCCTCTATTCTAGACTGCTTACCATTGCACATTGGTCTGAACTGGGATAGTGTAGTGTATGCCAAAATCACCGCCTTAAGCTTCTAATGGCTTTCGTGCCTAGGCTTGGCTTGATTGGAAAGTATAAGGTAGACAAACAAATAACCCCTGGCATTGTGAAAAGTACAACTCAATCAAGTTTGTTTTCAATGCTCCAATTGAACTGGACTTGTTTGTCTAAGGTAGATGTTGACTAGCTCTTCGCAGTCCTTTTTTTACTTGTCTAGTTACCTTGATTGAGTGGTGATGCTTTTTATTTCAAAAATAATAAAATCACATGTTCTCATCATGTTTTTAGAGAATGTTAAATTCAGCTGAGCACATGAAAATTGGTATTAAAATTGGCATATTTTTTCTTTATATGTCTTTGCAAGTCTGCCCATTTCAAAGCTTTGCATCTTTTGAATGCTCCTTGATGCTTGCATTGTCAAAGGGGGAGAAATTTTTGAGTTCTCTGTAGCAAGGGGGAAAATAACTCAGGGGGAGTGTGTATCTTACAAAGGGAAGATTTTCCGAAGGGGCTTTTACTCGTTTGAAAAGGGGGAGGAAAATTCTTTTGTCAAGTGACATGATTTGGCTCGTTTCTGAGTTTTTATGGTCACTTGTGTGCTGACCCTTTTAAATTTTCTTGAACTTGAATTTGGTTGTCAATGCACTCATCAAGGGGGAGATTGAGAAACCAAGGGTTGGCTTCAGAGTCTGTGATGAGTGATTGACAGATTTTACCCTCTGATTTGAAGGGGTCCCTCCGAAGGGGTTCGGAGGTTGTTTCACCGAAGGGTTCAGTGGGTCTGGTTGCTGCAGCTGTTGTAGCGGAGTGTGCCTATCGGAGGGGTCTGACAGTACACAATGACTTGGCTGTACCGAAGGGTTCAGTACTTTGGGCGGTACACCGGAGTGTGTGTCGAAGGATGCTTACCTAGAGAGGTCTCCGGGGTACTGGATACACTTGTCTGTCTGTCTGTGGTGCGCAGGTGACTTCGGAGGCGACGGATGGTTCGCAGCAAATGAACCTGGGTCAAGCGGGAGGCTTGATGCCAGGCGAGTGGGGAGCTCGGTCACGAAGGCTACGTAGGGTCGAGGTACGCCAGGCGAAGGCAGAGAGTGTGGAGCGTGGCTCCGGCTGAAGGTACCCCAAGACGAAGTCCTCGGAGGTGAGACACTTCGAAGGGTACTCCGAATGGAGTGACTTCGGAGTATGGTGGACAAAGTCCTCTACAATGAGGCAAGGCATTCGAAGTGTTCTCCGGAGGGAGGCACTCAAAGGTATACCCGACGGAGGTCTCAGAAGTCAAGGTGCATCGAAGGCATGGTCCGGGTGAGGTTCGTCGAGGAGTGTGCTCGGGGAGAGACACTATGACGAAGGGCTCAAGGAATGCTTCATGTGAAGGCCTTGGACGAAGGAGGGACTTCGAAGGGTGGTACTCCGAAGGTGGGGCTTCGGAGTGTGGCTATCTTGAAGTACTTCGACCATGCATGGCTTCGGTACACGGACTGACGGAGTTCGAGCTGGGAGTAGCTGCGAAGCCGTGGTGGTCCACTCCGGAGGTGATGGCGTGAAGGCTCAAGGGCTTTGACGGCTTCGGCTCAAAACCGTCACTGTATCGAAGGCTGACTTCGGTGAAGCGAAGGCCGTCACGCTCAAGGCTTCTCACCTAAGCTACCGCACCCCTCGCATGCGAAGGGGGGCTTCAGAAGAATTCAAAACTGCAAAGGCTGACCGTGTCTACCCTACAAAAGCTGATGATGTCCCCTCTGCGAAGCTAACAAAAGAAGCCTCCAAATAAAGTAGACTACCAGTTGTACCCCCTGTTCTGATGAGACAAAAACAGTGTAAACCCTAGGGGTAAAGTAGTTTATTCACAGGGCTGAATAGTGCCTATAAATAGTGCAGGCTAGCTAGGTCACATCAACACTTTGAGCAGTCATTTTTGAGCTCCTGTGCTAGCTGCCACATACTCTTGTGTTCATCATGTGAGTTCATTTTTTGTTCCTTTTCAAGTAATGAAACCTTGATTCTATTCTCATTTGTGCTTAAACTTGTATTTTGTGTTGCATTGCATGCTTTGATTCCTTTGTACACCTTCTTTCTGGGTGAAGTTGTGTTTTGAATCTCTTCTGGAGAAGTGTGTGAGAGGTCTGTGCGTGTGAAATGTGTTTTTCAGTGTTTGTTCGCTCTGTGTAAATTGGAGGCTAGACCTCTTTGATTACTAGCGAAGCACTGTCCTTGGGTTGATTCGAAGCCCATTTTCTTCCCTTGTCGAAGTCCTCGGTCAAGTGTGTTTTGTGTGCATTTAGACCTTCGAAGTACGAAGCCTAGTACCAGTTGCTAGCGCCGAGTGTTTGGTCAAAGTCCTCAGAGGGAAGTCTGTTTTTGCGAAGGGTGAAGTGCGAAGTCTGCTCAAAGGCACCTAGTGTGCGGAGCCTGCACTGACTTAGCAGAGCTAAATTTTCGGAGTTGTGAGTGGAGCGAAGTCTTCTTGACTTCAAACTATTGCTCCTTGCGAAGCCTAGTTTCAGAGCTGTAAAATACCTCCGAACCAGAACATCGAAGGGTGTGTTCGAAGCCTGTTCCGCAAAAGACAGATTTAAAACAGAAGGCTATTTTTAGTCTGAAATTTTAAAATCTCCCATTCACCCCCCTCTAGTCATCATTTCTGGTCCAACAATTGGTATCAGAGCGGGTAAAGATCACCAGTTGACCTTAACCGGTTTTGTGATCTGTTGGTGACATGGACAGAGTTAGTAAAATACCTCTATTCGATGGGACAAATTTTGCATACTGGAAAGTGCGCATGGAGGCTTACTTGTTAAGCCAAGGAAATGGAATTTGGGAGATTATGGACTCACAATACTCCATCCCTGAAACTCGCACCTCTCAAACAGAGAATGATCAATATAATGCCAACTCCAAGGCTAGAAATATAATGTTCATTAGTTCGAGTTGGAGTGAGTTTGATAGGGTGCAGCACCTTAGGACAGCTAGGGAGATTTGGACTACACTCACTATTTTTCATGAGCGCTCTACACAAATTAAGGACAGGCGCCAAAGCACATACAATCAACAGTATCAGCTGTTTGTGCAGGCACCTGGTGAATCAATAGATGCCATGTTTTATCGCTTTGATGCGATAGTGAGTAACTTGCGGTCCAACGGGACGCTTGCTTACAATGATCATGATAGGGCTATCAAGCTTCTCTATGCTCTTGATCGTAGCATATGGGAAGTGAAGATATCCAGCATTGAGGAGTCCGCAGGTTATGACACATTGACCTATGATGAGCTCTTCAGCAAGCTTAAGTCCACAGAGATTGCCAAGGCATCTCTTGCAGAGCATAGGAACTCCTTGCCACAGCCATTGGCACTAGTTTCTAGCACTAGCCGTGGCACCACTGCAGAACCAAGCACATCAGGCACTTGTGTTCTTGCAGATGGTTTTGCTTTGTCCTCCCTGGTCTCCGTCACTAAGGAGCAGGTGGATACTCTAGATGATGATGAGCTTGCTCTCATTGCCAGAAGGTTCACCCATTTTCACCATGAGAGACGGCATCAGAGGAGAAGTGGTTTTAGTGGTTGTTTTGAGTGTGGCGACACTTCTCACATCAAGGTCAATTGTCCTAAACTCAAGAAGAGAGATGAGAGTGAGCACCCCAAATACCACAAAAAGGAGAGGAAACCCTTTGTTTTGGGTTGTTTTGGGTTGATTTGAAGCCAATTTCTTCCCTTGTCGAAGTCCTCGGCGAAGTGTGTTCTTTGTGCATTTAGACCTTCGAAGTACCAAGCCTAGTACCAGTTGCTAGCGCTAAGTCTGCTCTTGCGAAGGGTGAAATGCGAAGTCTGCTCAAAGGCACCTAGTGTGCGGAGCCTGCACTGACTTAGCAGAGCTGAATTTTCGGAGTTGTGAGTGGAGCGAAGTCTTCTTGACTTCGAACTATTGCTCCTTGTGAAGCCTGGTTTCGGAGCTGTAAAATACCTCCGAACCAGAACTTCGAAGGGTGTGTTCGAAGCCTGTTCCGTAGAAGACAGATTTAAAACAGAAGGCTATTTTTAGTCTAAAATTTTAAAAGCTCCCATTCACCCCCCCCTCTGGTCGTCGTTTCCGGTCCAACAAAATAAAATATGGGCTCAATTATGATCAAAATGGGGGTTGTGACTTGCCTTGATCAGCAAATGGCGAAGGTGGAACCTCGGGGTAGAACTCCGGATCCTTGACGGCGTCGTAGTCTTCCGATACGAAAAATAAACACGACATTCAATAAACAAGCCAAAATCACCAATACAAGCATATAAAGTTTTTATTGGTTTAAAATAGTGAAATGAAGTTATTATGTCCCTAGAATTTATTATCTGAATTTTTAAGGTATTTTCAGAGAGTTCTGAATTTTTATTATGTGAGATAAACATTTATCCTAAAAGAGGTTTTGAGTTATTATTTAATAATAATAAATTGTGCAAAATAATCATACTGTTTTTATGGAATAATTGTGTAGGGAATAAAAAGACAGATTTAACAAAATTTGAATGGTGTAATTTGGAGTTAAATTGAGCAAGTTATAGATTTTTGAAGTTTAAACCATTTTCTGGTTTTTTTATTTAAACAGAAAATAGTCTCTGGTCCACGGTAAACCAGGTTCACTGTGAAACCATGACTGTGCGCGTGGACCCGATCACCCTGAGCCGTTTGATCCAGATCTGAGGGCTGGCGGTGAGGCGGGAGACTTAAATGAAAATGGGTGGCTGAGATTAAAATGTAGGAAAGGGTACCACGTGGACACACGAGATTAACTCGGGGTTTTAAATGAAATCCAACGCTCTAGATTAACGGATACCGATTCGGCGAGATCCTGGGGATTTAATTTGCGTCGCTTAGATGCGATCGCACAGTCAGGATGAAATCCGGCACGGCACGGGTCTAAGGGGTAACTACCCCCTTCGTTCCCGACTCTGGCGGGCTCGGGCGCGGTGGCGATGATGACGGCGAGGGGGCTATGCCCTAGATCTAGGCAGAAATGGATATAGCAAGGGGTGGGGATTATGACCGTACCGGAGACGACGGCGACCGACGGCGAGGAGAGGTGACACCACGCTTCGGGGTCGATGGCGGAGAGGCGTTCCGGTGGCGATCTGGCCCAACGGAGGTGATGTCGAGGACGGGTGGGTGGTGGCGGTCCCAGAGGTGGCATCAGCGAGGGCAGCGGTGGCCTGAGTCGTCGGTGAGGGCTTGCCGGAGTCGAAGCAGAGGGCGGTGGGTGTTTGGCGTCGCAAAGCTTCGGTAGAGAGCGTGGCTAAGGCAATTTGTGGCGTGACCGGAGTGCGGGGAGGGCGAGGGTACTTATAGGGGGTCACCGGCGGCGTGAATGGAAGGCTAAACCAAGGAAAGCCGAGGAGAAACCTTCTAAATTTCTGGTGAACTTTCCAAGCGCCCTCATACATTGATCCCGGATGGATTCCTCCGTCTTTTTGAGGGAAAGGGATCCCTAAGGTAAGGAAAGCTTGCTGGTGCACTCGAATCGGTGAAAAATGGCACGGGACGACGGATTTATGGAAGGGGGTCACCGGAATAGAAAAGGGGGGATTTCCATCGGAGAAGATGGATCCGACAGGTGGCCCCCACCTGTCGGTGAGCGGGCGCGAGGGGAAGGGTGCCGACAGGCGGGCCCAACCAGTTAGAGATGAGGGGCACGAGTGCGAGGCTGACAAGTGGGGCCGGCTGACGCGCGCGAGGAAGTGAGAGGGAGGGGACGCGCCGACAGGCTGGTCCCACCCGTTAGTGAGCGCACGGCTGGGCTGGGCTGGGCCGAGGCGGATTTGGGGGTTGCGGCCCAATTTCATTTAAAATGTATTTTCCGTTTAAAATAATTTCAGAAATTCATATATTCATTTAAAGCTTGAAATATTGTTGCTAAAATTTTGTAAAAATTCCTAAAAATATTTCTTGGCCTCTAGATTCCACCATAAATTTATCATGTTCAAATTTGGAGTATTTCCCCTTGTCTTGCTTTAATTGGGTTCTTTTAGCCTTTTCTCTAAATAATTCCTTTTTAATTTTTGAAAATTTATTTCCCTCATTTTATTTTATTTTTAATTCCTAGGATGTTACAGTAGGCAGGACTTAGTCTTCAGTGATTGATAATTCTTGAACTCCTCCAAAGAAATCCGTCTTCCTTTCCTGTTTACTTTATGTGCTAGAAAACTTAAATCAATCATATGTGTGTTGCTATCCTATTTTTGCAAAAAGTTAGCTGTTGAAATTTCGTTATCTAAAAGTGTTTGCTTCTCTATGTGGTTGTCTGCTACTCTGTTACATTTTCACTATGTTTGATGCTCTCAAGATAATTGTGAATATTTAGAATGTTGTAGTGCTTTCATTTTCATCTTTTTTGGTAAGCATGGCTATGCATTTTCATCATATGTTCCTGCTAGATATTTTGGATGCATGTTCATTGTAGCCATGAATGAATTTATTCCACATTTCTACAGGTCATGTAGGAGTAATAAGCATGCTTTTTACCAAAGAACATAACTTTTCATCGTCAAAACATGTGGGCTGCTGGCTGCGGCATTTGGGGACATCTGATTCTGAAGATGCAAACCTTCCTAACAATTATACGAAACAGTTCCTTATTGCAAAGATTACTCAGTTAATTTTCTTTCAGTCCGTTCTATTACACATGCATGTTGCACTGGCACAGACAACTTTGCCATATATACAAGCTATTTGGATTTTGTATGCATTAGACATCGCATCTTGTTTTATCGTTATCTGAAACTGTCCTTGTAAATTTGATATGCCGTGTCAATATTCGGGAATCCTACTTCAAGTTGTTTAGTAAGAAGGCGAATGGGTCTTTTTAATTTTGAATCTTGAATGTATTAATTCAGTTTTGATGAATGTTTGCACCACATCATGTAAACCCCAAATGAATTTAATCCCAGTCAAAAGAACACATAAATTTAAGTGAGGGATTTAATCCCCAAATCCCCAAGGAGAATTAACCTAGAGTGGGAATTCCCTTGGGGATTAAACCCCGTCAACCGAACAGGGCCTAACTTAATCCTACCGAATGGAATCGGCCGCGGAAACGGGCATCACAGCCGCTTCGTGCTCAACGTGCCCAAGGAGGATTTGGAGCCGTTCGAGCAGATCATGTTCATGCTAGAGCAGGCTCACTGGTTCTATGAGGATAACTCCATCGAGCACAACCCCTCACTCAAGTCGCTCTCCTTCAAGGACTTCACCTCGCTCAGTAATCTCCTGACTCCCCCCGCGCGTGCCATTCAGGATTCATGGCGCGACCGTTAGGCTGATCGCTATTGTCGTGGTGGTGGGGTGGTGTGTGCAATGTTCAATAGCTATGCTGCTCTCAGGCCCTACCACGCACACCTGGACGACATCTACAAGGACTTCACCTATTACAAGTTCCGTGTCCCAGTCGCCGGTGCCATTATCCTCGATGACACCTATGAGAGGGTAACTACACTCCTACCCGGTAACTCTGTACCTACTAGGGTGTAACAAAACAATTGGGGAAATTACACATTTGCCCCAAAGTTAGAGGGACATTGCACATTTACCCTAAAGTTGGAACTCCTTGCAAAAATACCTCAAAGTTGTCAAGTTAAATTGCAGATTTGCCCCACATTTAGATTTCTTCAGATTTTAATTGATTTATCTATTTTCTATCACGTGATATTCCTGTTATACCCTTCTCTTCCATTACAAAACCTTATACACTCTCCGCCACCGGACACTGCGCGCTCCTCCATCCGTCGCCCAAGCACGGTGGCTGTTAGCCCCATCTCCGCCGCCCCGTCTTCGCCCCTCCCCAGCACCAGCATTGTACATGCTCGTCCATCCGCCACCTAGGCACTACGTGCGCTCATGAGCAGGAGTCAACACAGTGGCTGCTGTCCCAGTCTCAGCCCCCACAACGATCAGTACAACACATTCACAATAAATCTAGTGCTGAATCCAAAGGGATTGATGTACATTTTCAGTACAACACATACGTAAGCCTCACCAGCAGCGGAGAATGGAGGCAGGAGCAGCAGCGACAGTGAGATGGGCAACGGCTCCTGTGCCGCGACGGGCAACCTGCTCGAGCGGCGGCAAGACTTCAGGCGAGACGACGGCTGCACGGCGAGAGGTGAACGGCCGGGGTTGGGGTTGCATGGAATGGGAAGGGAACGAGACGGATCAAACAGAGGTGAGGGTATAACAAGCATTTAGAAAATTTAGAATAAACTGAACAATTAAAATCCGAAGAAATCTGAATGTGGGGCAAATCTGCAATTTAACTTGACAACTTTGGGGTATTTATGCAAGGAGTTCCAACTTTAGGGTTATGGCCCTTTAACTTTGGGGCAAATTTACAATACAATTTTCCCCATAGGCAGGGTAAATACACAAAATCTGGAAACATTTTTAAAACCTAAGCTTGGTCACCATGATATATGCAACTATAACTACTGGAGTAGTAGTATTCTCTTGTTGAAGCGCTTTCATCCCAAGACCCAAACAGAAATTCAAACATGTACTTGAGGGGACTTGAAGCTTGCCCACACATGAGCTTCAAACGCAAACCTTTTATGACTAACTTGTTAGTAAGTTCTTCTACAGTTGTTTTGGCATCTTCTCTTGTAGTGAAATGTTGACATGGACTAGTCCTGATCAATCCAAATGAAATCATTCTCATCATGCACATAGATCTAATCCTTCAAATCTTGTTTGGTTATTTAAGCATCATAGCCACCAACATACAAGGTTCTTAAGCTCTGCCTTGCTCAGGATCTTAAGAGTAATTGGATCATTAATTCTGCATACAAGAAAAGACTATTATTATATTGTCATATTTGTAGCTTCACACATGACCCAAGAAGAAATGAAGAAACCATCAAACATTAAGCAATAAAAGAAATAAATAACACTCCTCAGATGTCTCTTCATAACCACAGAACCTGCAGCATCCCATAGGGACTGCATTCAGTAATTGGAACGATATATAATGTGAATTCAATCATCACTGGAGTATCACCACAAAAGGAAACAAACAGTGCACACTCAATCAAAACCGAGTTTATACTTATAAAAAAGTGTAAACAAACAATAGTTGATTAAAAATCCCAAAATCATCTAAACAAATAGATCACCTTTGCAAAAACAAACGCTCGATGGAGTATTACTCAACTGAAATATATTAACCATGCAATCGCGAACCAATCAGATTTATTAAACAGGGTATGGAAAATAAGGAGAAAAAAGGATATGTACGGCTGCTAGGGTTCAAATATGGAAGTGAAAATAACGCGGCGCTACCACTCGGGCGTGGGAGTTGTCGCCGAAGCAGGAGGAGCAGACGGAGGCATCGGACCTCTCTCCTATCCGTCGGCTCGCGAGCCCCAGGGCAACCGGTGAGCCATCTCGGCCGCCGCCGCTGCCGCCACGAAGAAGAGGGGGCGATTCGATGGCCGCACGATAGAACCGAACCTGTAGGGCATGGCTATATATAGGCCGAGTGGCTGTTGGGCTCTAAGCCTTTTTATGTAATTTTTAATTGGGTCCTTGACTGCATTTTTGGTAGGCCCATCTCCTGATTTTGGGCCGTGGCCTGCCCATGGAATTCGGATGACGGCAGTGACACGTAAGCACGGAGCACAAGCTGACGTGTGCAGCCGGCGAGCCTGTTATGTTCATTGGAGTGGGTATTCGGTTAATTCGTATATAACAGTTCGGTTAAATCGGTTAAAAATAATTTCAGTTATAATAAAATGTCAACTGAAATTTTTTTAGCAAAAATAATAATCGATAAAATTCGGTTTCAATTAAATCGATTCGGTTAATCGGTTAATCATAAAATGCAACAGATTGCTTCTACTTAACTATACATAATTCACAATCAATTAATCAATTAAATGTAGAGGAGGGCAGCACAAACGACGTAGAGGAAGATGTCGTAGGCAACACAGGGGATGGCTGGATGATACAAGCGGCGTACAAGCAGAGCGGTCGGGCCGCTGGACATGCCCACAAGTGGCGTGTCGTGTGCTTGGTCGCCACTGTGGGTCGATTGCCGATGGGTGAATCTGCAGAGGGGGGCGAGGGGTGGGGGAGGGCCAACGCGTCGGTGTGTAGGGAGGGAGGTAGCGCAGACGGCATGAGGGAGCAGGCGCAAGAGGAGGAAGGTTGGGCGGCGCAGGTAGCCGATGTGCAGCGGCAACTGTGCATGAGGATGAGGAGGAAGGTTAGGTGGCACAGGCGGTGACAGAAGGAGGAAGGGTGGAGACTGAGGCGATGTAGGCGTGTGAGTTGGAAAGAAAGACATTCACATGAGTAGTATACACATTAACAACAAGGATCCACTTAAAAGTGATGATGGTGGTGAGGTAGACTCACCATCACTACCGACCTTTTAAGTAATATAGATATGCATGTATAAAACTAATATGGCACAACCATTGCATTGCATCCTGCTGGTTCCAAAACATTTTTCTAAGAGTGTCATAGTAAATGTATTGCAACACGAAGATGATTTAAAGTGGCACCTCTAGCTAAAAGGAAGCAGAGAGGATTCTCTGCACTTAAATGAGGAATCTCTGCACTTTATGATGCCTTCCTATTAACTGAGTAGATCAACTGCACACCCAACTTGTCACTAAAAGAATCCAATTTTACATGAAAACGGAATGAACAGATTCTCAACCAACATATCTTTATCAAATCCAATCTGGCAGTCTGAATGAAAAGATAGTATGCTATCACCATGCTCATAATTTGACAAAAAGGGCAGCATGAAATTTGCATGTCAAACACTTGCATAATATAAGGGAACCGCAACCATCCAACGGAAGATTCTTTTATCAACAATACTAATCTAACTACTCCATCAAAAATTGCAAGGTTACCAGTAATTCAACACTAAACCGAGACATCCGAAGCAGGTAGCTTCAAGCCCGATACATGGTAGACATGGTTCAGAATGAGCAAGCATTTCAGATCCAAAGAGACAATAAGCTTACCTCAAAGACGAGACGGTCCAGGAGGAACCGAATGGTGGTGAAGAAGGCCACTCCTGTGCGGCCGAGCGTGGTGGAGCAGGGAGTCGACGGCAGCTTGGCTTGACCAAGAGCGGTAGGGCAGGGTGGCTATATTGTTAACATCAAGATTTGGTAAAGCTTAGGTTCATTAAATATGTCACACGGTCAATAAAAGTTAAAGAGGATATGGTCAAAGATGGTTAAGGAAGCTCGTCCATACTGTTACAAGATGACCGGATGAAGAAGAGCCGATGGAGATAAAGATATAAAGAAGATACAGATTATTCAGAATCGGTTAGGATAGAGTACTTGGATGACAAGTCTCCGGACTATAAATATGTACCCCTAGTTAGCTTATAAATACACATCTCTATTAAACAACTACTCAACGCATCGTCACCTTTGGTCCCTAAGGTTTATCCCGGTGGGATTCGGCACTCGGAGCTGGGCTGCATCGTTTCGATCTCCGGCGAAAAGATGAGTCCCGCCACCTCTGACAACCGTATCGACTAGGTCAGTATCCTCACGGCTGCATCAATTTGATCTCTTGAGGTGAACGTCGAAATAGTACGATCACCGGTTGTCCTCGGTGTATTAGCTAGGTATAAGGCTGCATCAGATTGATCTCTTAGATTGATATGATCTAAGTGTGATAGTTTGATGCTTCATCGGTTAGGTCTGACATCTCTTGCTATTGTATCTCTTTCATGTTGTATACCATTCATCTAAATAAAGCATGCCCGATACTTTGATATATTATTAAGATCATCGTGACTAGCTACTATCTTGGTTATGTCTGATTTAGTTATTGTGATGATTTTCATGATATACACATGTTATCTAGTATGTTTTATTTATTTCTGTTGTAGTACAAGCTGACGGGTTATCTTTAATTCAGCGTCATATCATATCCACCATCGGAAAGCGCTCATCGGCCCACATATGTAAATCATCTATCTCATCGGCCAATGGCATGCTCGCCTGATTGGTTCAGCCATGGTCATCGGCCCTATGGCCGATCGGCATGATATTCCACGATTTCACTATCTCTACTGCAGTCATCGGCTCACCAGCCGATTGACTATGCTACTGATGTTATCCTGTCTATTTCCTTATCAGTTACATGTTCAAACTGATTAGCACGCCTTGAACCCTTTTTTCTGAGAACGTAGGACCTACACTAGAGTTAAGCAGGTCTCTCAGGCCACACGTGTGTAAAAGTGTGACAAAAAATGCACCAACACATGCACGGTCGAGCATGACGGAAGGGCGGGAGGGCTGGAAGAGGGCGGCGGCCTGGTTCGACCGAGAGCAGCGGGGCGCGTCTAGGACACGGCGGGGGTGGCCGTGCGCGGCCGAGCAAGGTAGGAGGGCTATATGAGAGTGGTGGTGGCCGGTTGGGCAAGGAGTCGACGGTGGTCGAGCTCGGCCGACATTGCTGGGTCGTGGCTGGAACAAGGCGGGGGCAACAGTGACCTAGGGATTTTCTCAGACATTGCAGCGGCAACTCGAGGCAGCGGTGGGGGCGAGGGTGGGATGGGGGCAGCGATGGTGGCAAGGGTGGGGATGGGGGTGGGGGCACTAGGGTTCTCGGTGGAGACAACCTTGAGAGGGGCGACGCGGGCGCTGCAGTGGGCATTCGGCAGGGTGAGAGGAACGACGAGAGGGATGATGGCGCCAAGGGAATGGGGGAGGGGGAGGCGACGTGTGGGAGATGGGAGGGAGGCAGCGTATGGGAGCCTGGTGTGGGATGTAGCAGCGCCTAGTGAGAGGGAGAGGAGGATGGGGATGAGAGATGGATGGATGAGATTGTCGTGATGAGTGATGAGTAAAGAATAAACGATCGATATTTAATAGATGAGTAAATGAGATTGGTCAATTATATAGTAGAATGATTAGTTAAATTTTGAAATTAGAATCGGAGTCTTAAATCAGCATACAATTTTGTATTAAAGTAGGACCTTTTTTATTATAACCTGATCATACCCCTTCTATGTCCCTATAAATAGAGGTGTATTACATTTGTTATAATTGAAGAAGAAGAATAAAGTTTAGAATTTTGAGTTCAGTTTGAACTATGTATTCATATATTCCTCTTTGTTTCGATCAGCAATATTACCGTCACCACTTTGCTGCAATCTGGTGAATTGCTACTAAGAGAAATCAAGTGTAATCTGCTATTCCAATGGAAATTAGTAGATTGTAGAAATTAAGTGTAATCTGTTATTCCAATGGGAATTAGTAGATTGTAGAAATCAAGTGTAATCGACTATTCCATTGGGAATTAATAGATTGTAGAAATCAAGTGTGAGGTGTTGCAGATATCGCTAGGTTTGAGATCTATTGCATTGGCAGCAGGGGAACAACCAGATAAACGTCAGCGTCTCGTAAGTTATGCACGTGTGTAATTGTGTAAATTTCCATAGTGTTCCAAGTTCGTTGCATTGGCGGTAGGTGATCAACCGGAGAGTTGCAAGGTTACACAAGCTATCCCCTACCTACGACGAGTTCAATGAGAAGATTAGGCTTCCCCGTATCACCATCCATGGGTGATGCTCACAAGGAGCCCTCCCACGGGCATCGCGCATGAGAAGTAGCAACAGATAGTGGCTCGACGCTAAATTGGTAATGGATTCCACCCAATTTGAATTGTAATCACGTTTCTATTACTAGTTGAGTGCTTGTGTTTTGTAATGAAAAAAATTACAACACTAAAAGAACACCACATCACCATGTGTCAAGAATAAGAAATGTCCACATGTTAATGAGAATAATTGTGGTGGTGATTGAGAAACCAAGTGGGGTTTTCACTGTGGTTTTATCTTAGTGATGAGTGATTGATGAGTTTGCCTGATTTAATGATCTAGATTTGTGATGGCTTGTGGTGTTCACTGAAGAGATCAGTGTGTGTTTTGTGTGGATATTCGTGGTTTGCTTGTCTCATATTGTGCAGGGTTGAGATGCGAGTCAACTGTCAACGACGGGTGATCAGGGTCAAGCGGGGAGGTTGATACCAAAGGATCAAGGGTGTCGTGTGAAGTTGAGGAAGATCTCAGGCGTACACGTGGAGATAGAGCAAGACATGGACAGATAGATGATTGAGACAATGTGTTGACCAAGTTTGCGAAAGGGTGGCCAATGCAAGTGACAAGGCGGCTCGAGGGATCGAGAGAGGGAGAGACTTTTTGGCAGTTGAGTTGGCGGATTGGTGACATGTGTCGGTGATCCAATGGGCTTTATCGGTTTCAGCTCAAAACCATTGGATCGAGCCTCAGCAATGTGTAATTGGCTGAGCTAGCATTCTAGGGGCTCCTAAATCCAATAAAGGAAAGGTTTTCACCACAAGAGTTCGAGAGCCTCTCACACCTGGTGCAGCGGGTATTGGCCCATAAGAGCCGATTCTAGGAAGCAAAAAGGGACATGTATCAGAAGAAGGTGGCGTACACTCGGGCATTCCATTCGGACTCTGATGAGGACAGTGGGTCCGATGTAGAGGTCAACTTGGCCAAATGGACCAGAAACAAGAAGAGGTCGGCTTGGTTGATGAGTTGAAGAAATAGAAATATTGTAAGTGGCATAACTCCCTGTTGCACCACACTAACGAATGAAAAGTGTTTAGGCAGCAGATCCAATCGCCCGTGGAGCAAGGTCGAATCAAGTTCGATGATGGGAAAAAACCGATGAATATCAACGGTCACCCTTTCCGGTTCAACATGGTGCATGCGCACCACGCTAATGATCAACACGCGAAGAAGTGCAAGCAAACTATCAGCAGTGTCACTTCCTCGGACCTTATCAGGAAATATGAAAGAAAATCAAGATAAAGGGTGGACAGGGAGGACGATCATGATTACTCACGATTCAACCCCCATTGGAATTGTGAGTTCTTCATATTCTTCTAGAATGAAGGGTTGCATTTGTCTTCGATGGACGACTGCCCTGAGTGTGGTAGCGAGGGCAGGTGGCAAGGCAACCATGACCCATGCACCGATAGGGCGAGGCTGCGTAATCAAGAGGGGTTGGCCACTCATTGCAGGTTGTCGCCGCCAAGGGTGTCGATACTCGAAAGGCTCGGCCCCATAAACATCGGGGACATCGGTCAATCCACCGATGGCGGCACCACGTCAGGAAAGCCATAATGGTGTCCCAGTGGGATCTTCATAAATAATCAGCAAAGGAGAGTACAATGGTTGTGGCAGAGAGAACTGAAGATGCAGAGTCACATGAATGAGACTATGTTGATAGAAAAAATGGCATTAATGGTTAAGATTGTCAAAATATCAATTTTGGTAATTTGGGCCGAAAATACACATGTCCCGGGGTTGGCCGAAGCCCTACAGGGTCGAAGGTCCACCAGGATATGGGCTTCGAAAGCTTCCAGCCAGCCCCACAGCCTTCGTCCCGAAGGCCTTCGGAGGCCCACTCCGCCGAAGCTTCGGCCTGAGGAGTGGGCTTTGGCGGGCCTGGCCGAAGGCCCACTTCAGGCAGAGTTAGAGATCAAGTCTGATTTTGACTAAGTCTTTTCACGCGTGATTAAGCCAAATCTTATCAGATTAGGCTTAGAGATTAGAAGTCTAGCCCTTATAAATATAAGGGTGAGGCCAGTTCATTAATGCCCCAACACAAATCAACCACAAAGCCCTAGCTTTGAACTGTACTTTACTTTACCTTTACTTTTCTGTATTCTTCGTGGGTTTGCCTGGAAGCCCTCCGACGGCCACTTCGAAACAGTGGTAATCCTTGTTACTTTGCTTGTGAAGTATCTGTTAATCTACATAATAGATTGTTATCACCTTGTTACTTCGCCTGTGAAGTATCCGCTAATTTGTGTAACAGATTGCTACCTTCGCCTCTAGTGCAACACTTAGTAGAATTTGGTACTCAGGCCGAATTGGTACTTCAAATCTACTCTGTTGCAGGTTTCCACGTTCGGAGCTACGTCACTGGAGGTGTCCGGAGCTGAGAGATCAATTTCGGAGGTTGCTAGAACACCCTTCGGCGAGACTGCTGCCTCGACCGCTCGTGCCGGACCGTCACGCTGTTGTCGGTTTGGCCAAGTCCCGCACACCAGCAAGCTTTGCAATGGACTTCATCATGGCAGGCTTCACCACGCTTGTACTCTACTCCAGACGAAGTCATGCTCGCGCGTTGCATCTAAGTAATTATTCTGTATCTTACTGTATCAGAGGCTTCACGCCAAACCCCGCTGTTCGGAGGTGATTGTCACGTCTAGATTGGTTTGGAGTCCATCTTCGGCCAGATCAGTCCGAACGCCGAAGACACCCTTCGGTGGAACACTTCACACCAAACATCGAAGGTACACTTCGGCGGCACCCTTCGCACCATACTTCGAATCAGTCAGGCTCCGTCCAATTTCTGACTTGTTCTGTTTAATACATTTCTTTCGCCTAATTGGATTATTTCTGTGTGATCTGATTACCTGGCGACTCCACCCCCTTACCATGGCTAAGGGTAGTCGGAACGCGACGTCAGTGTTGTGTTCTGCTTAGGTTTGTCCCTAAGTATCTGCACACTTTTGGATCGTCAAACTGACCCAAGTACGGGGGCACATTTCTGTGTCAACACACTGATCGACCCCAAAGGATCAAAAGTGAATGGTGAGTGAAAGACAAGGTCGGTCACGACGATAATAAAGATGTAGGGGTAAACATGGTTTTCTTCCTCCTTGTGGAATATCAGTCCACTCTTGAAGATGACACCGAACAGGCTGATACAATGTCCCAACTAGTGTTGACCCCATAGCCGGCGGTATTCGACAATTCAGAAGAGCATGAGCGTCGACACTTGAGACCTATTTACATCAAGGGTCTGGTCAATGGGAAGCTAATGTCCAAAACGATGATAAATGGAGGGGCAGCTGTCAACTTGATGTTGTATGCTGTTGGGGGAAAATACTTCATCCTCAGGGCCTTAGAGATCAGCAGCCAAAGATAATTCATCAGTATCGAAGCATGTGTTCATCTCCAAGATGATGAAGGTTTCAAGCCGAAGGATACTTCGGCTTCATGGTTCGAAGGCATCCTCCGAAGCTACAGTGGAAAACAAAAGACTGATAGGACATCTGCTTTATCTATCTTCTCTAGATAGATTTTACTATTTTAACCCTACTCGGGGTACCAAATAGTTTCTACTATGTTGGTTGTAATTGAGGGGTAAATAGGTCTTTTCCTTAGAGTTTTTACCTATAAATGCCCCCTTTCTCACCCTCTAATAGGGATCGAATACTCAGCGATTCAATACACAACTTCGAACTATTTAGAGATATTATCCTATTCAGAGGCTCGAAATAGTCCGCATCACAAACTCTTTGTTTGTTAGTTCTTAATCTTCGAGAACCTATTAGCGTAATACTTTGCACCAACAGTTGGAGCCATCCGTGGGGACCCTAGTTCTAAAAGCTAGTTCTCCGTCGCTGACTGTACTTTGAAGAGCACTTGTGGAGGGAGCTTCGAAGTCTCAAGATTCCGCGCACCCTTCGGTAAGGGGCTTCCTAGTGCAGCTCGAAGGCCTTTCCTCGCCTTCCCAAACCAATCGAAGTCTTCGGTCTCCAGACCTCATCTTCGTTAGCCATGCCTCCCAAGCAGAGCCTAGCCATCGATCCTCCTCAAAGGTCCCCTTGGACCAACGGTGCAGTACCCTTAGTCATTCCACTAACCCCCGAAGGGGTCGCCGGACGTAAAGCACCCAGAGGCCCCCGAGCCGCTCCCACGGTGCTCCAAACCGATTACAATAGTTCCCAAGACCCGGAGCGACTTTAGGAGGAAGTAGTGAGGTGGAGGCAAGAGGCTGCTGATCTTCCCAAAGCTTTCCAAGTCCCGGAGGAAGTCGAGAATGCATCTTTTGACGATGAGTCTTTGTTGCATCCGGACTTGCAGAAAGTGCCCTTCGACCCCAGGTTTAAGGCCTCGAAGCTGCACAAATACTCTGATGGGTCTAACCCCGGAGAGTTCTCTCATTCGTATGCTTTGGCAATAGAAGCCAGTGGAGGGGTGTGTAACACTATGGTGAAGTGTTTTCCCCTCGCACTAGAAGGTGTAGCTCTCCGATGGTTTTGGTCTCTAAAGCCAAGATCAATCAAGTCTTGGGAGCAGCTGAAGAGGAAGTTCGTAAGCAACTTCCAGGGTACGTTTGTAGCCCCAATGTCGACCAAAAGTCTGTTCCAAGTGAAGCAGCAGCCGGGAGAGATGCTTCGAGAGTATTTCACACGCTTCGCCCACACCAAGTCTCAGATCAAAGGCTTGTCTACCTCTTCAGTAGTTGATGCCGCACGTGAAGGGGTGTTAAACCCAGATCTCCTCAGCAAGCTTCATGGGAAGTCGGTGTCGTCTGTGGCACAACTGATGGCATACTTTGAATAGTATGCCAAGGCAGAGAAAGGCTGCCTCCGAAGAACCGCAACACCTATACTAGCCCTTCGAGAAGTGAAGACGGAGCCCGAAGTCCCAACCTCTCCGCAAGCCCCCTAGATAATCGTTTAAATGATCATAGGCGGGGAAAGAAGCACTTCCGCTCCGAGGTGTTAAACATTGCACCCTCCACCCCAAAGGCGCCTGTCAACTTTCAACAGGCACAAGGTTTCAAGGCTGACACCTCGAAGCCCCAAGAAAGAGTGGCTGGCAGGCGCCAAAACTTCTTTTGTTTTGTGCATGGCGAGAATAGAAGCCATGACATGAAAGATTGTAAGTCTGTATTAACCCTTCAGGGTGAATACTTAGGACGAAGCTCAGGGTGAGGTACTTCGAACTAAGCCCCTCCAGCAGTGCGTTAGGAGCCCGTGCAAGCCGTGGCTTGAGCCAGCAACCCTGAAGCACCGATGCAACTCCCGGCGGCCAACATTATGCCACCACCGAAGCAAGAAGATCCCTAAGATCACGGAAAGCGAGTGGTCCTGCCCATCTCCGGAGGGGGGACCCTCAGTAACATGTCAAAAAGGCAACGAAGAGAATATGTCCGCGAAGTAGGGCACATAGGTACCTCGAATTCAGCGACAGAAATACCAGAGTGGTCCCATGTACCTATTTCTTTTACTGCCAATGATGCTGCGGGGGTGAAATTCCCTCATGCTGACCCCCTTGTTATTTCAGCCGATATAGCTAGAGTTGAAGTCCGAAGGATCCTGGTGGACGGCGGAAGCTCTGCAGATATATACTCTTCGTCCAGGCCTTCGACCAGATGTGCATTCCCCAGAGAAACTTACTTCCGGCAGCTCGCCCACTCCAAGGCTTCACAAGTCCTCCTCTCGATGCCCTCGGCCAGATAGGCCTCGAGGTTGCCTTCGGAGAGGGGCCCCTAGCAAGGGTGGAGGAGGTGATCTTCGACATCGTCGATGCCCCATATGCCTATAATGCAATTTTCGGACGGGGAATGTTGAACCAGTTTGGGGCTATAGCACATCATAATTACTTGTGTCTCAAGATGCCCACGCAAGGCGGAGTTCTCACTATCTCAGGAGACCACACTGCAGCCCAAAGAGCAGAGTATGGCCACGGTCCGCCACTGGACCCTCGGCAAGTGCATAGTGTGTCGGAGCACACGGAGGAGGCTTCAGAGTCTTCAAGCTCCTCAAAGGGCCCTTCCCTAAAGCTAAGCCCGGAAGGTGATGTGATCACAAAAATGATCTTGAAAGATGGCAAGGAGTAAACAGATCGCCAAAGCCTAAAAGTATCTAGCCTAGAAACGAATAGTGTCCTAGACAAAGAAACACCAATACAATGCTGATAGGCAGATTAACAAAGCATTCAAAACATGGCAGATCAAACTTCACAGCAATAAATCATCACAACAATTGATCTAAGTGCACGCAACACGAGATGAGAAGTTACTGTTCAAAATTTGTCTCCTGTTCGGTATTTGACGAAGCCTGTGCGAAGCGAAGCCTGTAGTTGTCGAAGCCTGTCGCGATAGTGTCGAAGCCTGCTTCGAAGTATGCAGCGTCGAAGCCTGTAGTGTCGGAGCCTGCTTCGAAGTTTACGTGCGAAGACTGATGGAGATGAAGTTGGTTCGGAGTGTTTGTGCGAAGCCTGAGGCTGACGAAGTGAACCGCGAATAATCGAAGCTTGAATAGTCGAGAATCACCAACCAGCACTCTCGAAGCCCACAGTATTCGGAGCCAAAAGCAGGACTTCGAACCGTGTACTTTGAACAAGCAGTGTACAGAACAAGCTGGCGAAGTCTGTCCTTGCTGACGAAGTATACTTACGCGAAGTATACTTCGAATCAACAGAAAAAAACTTCGAACAAGTACAAAGAAAACCAGCGAGGTGTACTTAGCAAAACTCCGAAACAAGCACTACACGGCGAAGTATGCTACACTGCGGCTAAAACGCACTGCACCTTCGAAATGTTGCCAAAGTGCACTATGTAACCAAAGGTACTTCGCACAGCCGAAGGTCACATGCCAGAACTTCGTGGACAGTCAGAGAAGTATCTACGAAAGCTATCAAACGAAGCCTATACTCTGAAACAAAAACACTTTGAAGTCCTGAACACAGTTCCAAAAGCTCTGAAGTATGCAGACTTTGCTTACGGAGCCTAAGTCCTTCGGAGTACGTTGAAATGACTTCGTCAGGAACTTCTTAAGTAGAGAAAACAACAGCTACTGCAATAGTATAGGGAAAAATACTACTTGCAGTTAGATCTCCAAGACAAGCAAAAAGAAAGGCTATTAAGCTAGCTTCCTGACATGCAGAACGCTAGGTTCTAGGTCTAGCTAGACCCTTCCGCATGCAAAAAGAAACAGGATGAGGATGAGTGCTAGGCTCAGAGCTAGGACGACAACTAGGATTAAACAATGACTAGGTACTACTTGCTGCTACAGGAGCTAGCAAGAAGAACTAGTACTTCTCAGACAAAGAACAGAAGCAACCAGAGAAAAACTATTTGGACGGAGACACAAAAACATGTAGGCACGCAAAATAATGCAGCAGATTTAATTGTGTTCATCGAGTGACAACGACAGAGAGAATAAAATCCCACAAACTCGTGATGAACAGAAGAGCTTACGGCGGTGTCGCTCGCAGGAAGAAACACATGGAGACAGTAAGGAAGCCTGGCGGTGCACATAGGGAAACAGAGATAGCTGACCCAAGGTATTGATTAGAAAAGTGATTTCAGTAAAAGGGTGACCTAACCCTACGGATTGGGCCCTATTTATAGGCAGCCCAATAGCTTAGGAATATTCCACCAGACCCTTAGGGTTTTTTACAGACGCTGAAATAAAAGGAAAAGACCAAACTGCCCTTAGGATATTTTTACAGACTTGACTGACTGACTGTGGGCCTAAGGACAAAATAGTAAACTCCTATTTACATATGACTTATCCTGAAGCGGAGCTTTTGTAGCGACTACGGCTTCGCCTCTGAACAGTCTGATGTGAGATCAGCGGTTGTCAGTTTTGCGCCGAAACTGACAAAGCGTCCATCGACTTTGCACCAGGTACCCGGATTGGGCCGGCCCGATTCCGCAGCTCTCTCAGCCTGGCGATCACTCGCCGCCCGTGTACCTGAGTCAATCCTGGTCAACAGCCCAGTGGATCCTCTACTGCTCCTAGCCCATGTACCTGGATTGGGCCAGCCGACTTCGCGCCCCCTCTGCCCGACAGTCACTCGCTTCGCATGTACCTGAGTCACACGCGGCCCAGACGCAGCAGGTCTTCTCCTCTCTACGTGTCCTCTTTGACTATCGTTGATAATGACTCATCACATCTGGAGCCATGAGGCCCACACTCTTTAGCATGGCTCCTCAATCTCCCCCTTGATGAGTGCATTGTCAACACTTCACCTCTTCAGCTTTCAGTACCTGCAAGCAACTGTGGAAACACAAAAACAAAACACAAGAAAACAGAGAAGAAGAAAATAAAGTAAAAGTTTAACCCTAATAACCAAAAACCGAACAAAAGCAAGAAGCGGTCATTATGGTTAACCAAAAGTAAAAGCTCAAAATGAGTGCAATCTCAGAATTATCAACAAGGATATCAAAAGAGTAAGGACTAATGGGACAATAACTCCCCTTGAAACAAATCCCAGAGAAAGCCAAAACTCCCCCTTAAACTCTTCTCCCAAAATTTCTCCCCCTTGTTGACAAGTGGACTCATCAAGTGAGACTAAAAACACTCGACAGAGACACAGACTCCCCCTGAAATGCAACTCCCCGTCAAGATATGCAATGAATGCAACTGGGGTGCAGGTGGAGTGAAGAAAGCATGCTTCTCAGATATGATTGACTGCAATTACAACATCTAACAGGTATAGCAAAAGATATACTGTCTAAGACACATGGCATGATCAGTGCAACAGATGATATCTAAAGAAAGTCATTAGCATATATTTTTCAGTTTTTGCAAACAAAAGAATCACCACATTTTCGAGTTAACAAGCAAGGTAAAACATGAGATGTAGAAGCTAACTGATATCTACCAAGATAAGCAATGTCCAAAACAAAGTGCGTCAGCAAACTTGTTATCTTTTTAATTTTTAGGTTTTTTCATTTCCCTTTTTCATTTTTGCCAGGGGTTATTTGCATGTCAAACCTTATGCTAACCGACCAAGTCAAGCCTAGGCCAGAACTGGACCATCAGAAGCTTAAGACATTGGTCTTGGCATACATTGCACTGTCCTAGTTCATACCAAAGTGCTATGGTATGCAATCCAGAACAATGCAATGCGACAAAGCAAACCCACCTGGATCTTTTCAACTTAAGCATAAAAAGGCATGGAATTTTCATTCATTTTTGATTTTTCATCATTTTTATAGCACATTTCCATGTTTAAAGCATAAAGATGTCCAAGTTGCATATTTGCATCTATGTGAAGAACTAGCTACAAGGTATGTAACAGATAGCAAAAGCGCTCAACCTACACATGCTAGTTATCAGAAGCAATGGTGATCATTTTTCAAGTTTAAAGCGTAAAAGCCATGCATATGACAGATATCAGACATATCAAGTGAACTGAAGCAAAGCATGATCATCGACAAGTAATCGAAAGCATGTACCAGCTAGACTTAGTAAAGCAGTTCAATCATATAACAGAAGCAGGCTCAAAAGTGTGATATGTGAATATGCATGATATGAACACACACAAAAACGACTCAAGAAAAGAGTAAAGAAGAAAGAAAACTGACACAAAATATCCTAAAAAGGATACACAACACCCAAATCCCCTCGTAAACGCTCAAAAGTAGACTGATCCAGGGGTTTGGTGAAAATGTCAGCCAACTGATGATGAGTATCAACATGAACAAGGTCAATGACACCTTTCTCATACTGATCCCTCAGAAAGTGAAAGCGCACATCAATGTGTTTGGTTTTTGAATGGAGACACGGGTTTTTCCCTACACTAATAGTACTGGTGCTGTCGCTAAATAGAGGAATTCTAGTAGGAAAGAACAACCCAAAATCTCGCAAAGTGGAAATCATCCAAACTAACTGTGAGCAACAGCTACATACTTAGCCTCAGTGGTCGAAAGAGCAACTCTAGACAGCTTTCGAGAAGACCAAGAGACAAGAGAAGAACCAAGAAACTGGCAAGTACCAGAAGTCAACTTGCGATCCAACCGACACCTACCATAGTCAGCGTCCGAAAAGCCAAATAAATCAAGAGATGATGATGCTGAATAATAAAGACTGAGATCAGGCGCATAGGTAAGATACCTAAAAATGCACTTGACAGCCTGCCGGTGAGACGTGCGTGGTGAAGACTAGAAGCGCGCGCATAGTCCCACGGCGAACTGTATGTCTGGCCTTGTCGCCGTCAAGTACAACAGCGAACCGATCATCCCTCGAAACTATCTCTCGTTGACCTTGACGCCGCTCTCGTCCTTGTCCAGGCCCCCAGATGTTCCCATTGGGGTCATCTGAGGCTTCAGCTCTCCACCAAAGTCAATTTTTTTCAACATGTCCCGAGTGTACTTACCCTGGTGAATGAAGGTGTTGTCCTTGGTCTGCTTGATCTGGAGCCCTAAGAAGTACTTGAGCTCACCCATTAGGCTCATCTCAAACTCGCTGTGTGTAACACCCCAGAAATTAAAAAGGAATAAAATAAAAAGAAAATATTATTTAAATCATTTCTGAATTTATTATTAAAGAAAAATCACCAAAGAGCCCAAATAAAGCCAAACAGGGAGAAATACTCAAAATTTGAACCTGAAATTTTTATGAGATGAACTAGAGCCCAAGATATAATTTTAGGAATTTTTACAAATTTTTTATCAACAGTGCTTCAACCCTTAATCAAATAAAGGAATTACTGGAATTATTTTAAACCAGAAAAGAATTAAAATGCTTAGTGGGCCGCAACCTTCAAAGTGACCGAGCCCAGCCCAGCCCAAGCATTGAGCCATTGACACGTGGGTCCCACCTGTCGGCACCGTTTCCCCTCTCTCCTCCCACCCGCGCCCGCTTCGGTCCCACCCGTCAGCCGCAACCGCGCCCTTCCGCCCTCTGACACGCGTGGCCCGCCTGTCGGCGCCATTTGTCTCGCGCCCGCTCACTGACAGGTGGAGCCCACCTGTCAGGATCATCTTCCTCCCGGGAAAGGGATCCCCCTTTCCTTCCCCGGCGATCCCCTTCCGTTTCCTTGCCGCCGGCCACCGGATTGCCTCGGATCACCCTCCGATCACCTTCCCCGAGCGTTACCGACCCCATTCCATCCATAGCCCACGCGGTTTCGTGATTAGGGAAGTAAATCCGAGGATATGGGAACCTCGCCAGAGTTAGGAAATAAACCTTCGGGTTTCCCCGGTTTAGCCTTCCATCCTCGCCGCCGGTGACCCCTATTTAAGCCCCTCCCCTCACCGCACTCACCCCACACCAGCAAAGCCATTCTCGAGCGAAAGCAGAGCGCCGTCGCCCTTCTTTTGAGCTTTTGTTCGGTTTCATCTCCGGCCGCCGCTCGCCGTCGATCCCGGCCTCCTCCGCCTTAGCCACCGCCACCGACGAGACCGCCGGAGCCCGCTCGTCATCGGCCACCCCTCCGTCGGTCGAGAAGACCACCGGATCGCCGTCGCCGTCGAGCACCCGAAGCCTCCCCGCCGTCTACGCTCGCCGCCGGTCACCTCCGGGCCCCCTTCGTCGCCACCGAAGGTACCATCGTGACCCCCTTGCTCCCCGCGTTCCATTTCTGGCCCTAGCTCGTCACGTAGGCGCTCGCCGCCGCCGCAGCCACCGCACCCGAGGCCTCGCCGTCGCCGGAGACGAAGGGTACATACCCCCTTGCGTCGTGTCGTGCCGGATCGCACAGCGACCGTCTGATCGCGATCGGAGGGCTAAGATTAAATCCCTCCGGGATTTAATCTGGGCCCTCGGATCTGGTCAAAGGGGTATCGAGGCCTCTCGGCCGTCGATCGCCACTTAAACCCTCCGAACGATCTCAGACGTCCACGCGTACCCCTTCGCTACGATATAATCTCAGCCGTCCATTTCCACTTAACCCACCCGCCTCGCATCTGGCCGCTGGATCCAGATCCAACGGTCCAGATCGCTCGGGTCCACGCGCATAGTCACGGGTTCACGGTGAACCTGGTTCACCGTGGACCAGAGACTGTTTTT
The DNA here is from genome assembly GCA_019279435.1 of Zizania palustris. Classification (NCBI taxonomy): domain Eukaryota; kingdom Viridiplantae; phylum Streptophyta; class Magnoliopsida; order Poales; family Poaceae; genus Zizania; species Zizania palustris. Next base: position 70,134,395 of record JAAALK010000287.1, on the reverse strand, counting down.
CTGTTTAAATAAAATTCAGAAAATAGTTTAAACTTCAAAAATTCATATCTTGCTCATTTTAACTCCAAATTTCACCATTCAAATTTTGTTAGAACCAGAATATTATTCTCTACACAATAATGCCATAAAAACAGTATGTTTCTGTTGTCCAAAATATTATTAATAAATAAATGGATAAAAATCCCTTAGGGTTAAAAATTAATAATACAGAAAATAAATTGGGAAAAATTCTAAAATATTAAACTTTACTGTTTGGTACAAAACCTTGAAATATTAAAAATATTACTTCACATAATAAAACCTACAAATGTGTATGTTGAATATCTGGTGAATTTTATCTGTTTATTGAATGAATTGTTTATTTTCCGTATCGAGAAGACTACGAGTTCGTCGAGGAGCAGGAGTTCTACCCCGAGGTTCCTCCATCCCCATTTGCTGAGCAAGGCAAGTCATCGACCACCTCTGTGGAAACAGTTGATCATAATTGAGCCCATGTTTTAATAACTTATCGCTATAACCGATAGATTAATATTGCATTAGACAAACATTCAAGCCTTACACTTATATTTATTAGATCCCTGTCCTTGTGTGCAAACCCAAGCCATGCTTATTGAGCCTTAACTCCTTGTCACTCTACTATAAGAATATTAGCTAGTGCCCAATGTACCGGCACAACTGCTATAGGTTAAAAAAAGAACGAGTCGTAGATAGCTGGATTTCTGTATATGAATTTCCCTGTTATTCTCGTCTCTGGACTCTGTTGGAGTTGGATAGGTTATAAGTATGGTGGGTTCCGGGTGCAAGCTCGGGCACTGGTTTGTCGCACCCGGGGCACTATAAGGACCGGTCTGCGGGATCTGTTGCAAAGCACTTCCGTACCAACCACAAGTCTAATGGGTAAGTCCTAACTGGAAGTATGGAATACTCCGGCTTGATGCACCATAGAGGAGGGGGCAAGGGGCTAGCCTGCGGGCGACTTGTACCGACGAGGCTCAAGGGGGGGTATGGTGGGGCTCCGATGCGTCGGGACACCATATGAAACCCATAAGAGGGTGCTATTGAGTCGGGGAGGACTATATGGAAGGTTTTGGCATGAGTTCCCGTGTGATGGGTCATCTCGTTACACTTTGGTGTAAGTGATGAGTGCGTGCCTTGTGGGTACAGTGGTACATCTCTGATCAGAGTAATTTAATCTTTTCGAAAAGCCGAGCCCACGGTCAAGGGCGGGTTGTGTGACTACTCGCAGTTAGTTTACAATTGTTTGAATGTTCGAGTTATTCATGGCACGTAAGGACTGTTGAGCGAGGTGGGGCTGACTGTACCCCTCGAGTTAGAAGATGATGATGCACACACACATGTTTACTTTTCCGTACTAATCAATTGCTCACATTTAAAGCTTTACAATGATGCTGCTTCCGCAAAACTAGCCACTATCTCCCTTGTTATTACCTTGCATTATATTTGCATTCGGTGGCTTGCTGAGTACATCTGTACTCACCCCGTTGACTTACACCATCAGAGCCAGTCTACTACGAGGAGGATGAAGGTCTGGAGTAGCGACCCAGTCAAGGCGAGACTGGAAGGAGGCGTTCATCTAGGACCCTTATTTTATTAGTTTCTCTTCACCTTTATTCACTTTTGTATTAATGCGGTCTACGAACCGTGAATGATTGTCCGTACTGTACGTGGTCGCATGATGAACGTCTTGTTTTATTGATTTTCTATGGAATTTCAATAAAGTCCTGATTTATTAAATCGGGGCGCGACAAGATGGTATCAAAGCCGACTTGACTGTAGGAAGCCAAACAGACATGACCTTAGGACTTATATATATATTCACTATATTTTACAAAAGATTACTTATCTTCTCATCTTCTGAGATTTTCACAAAAATTTTCTCTCTTTTGTAGATGCCGGTCCGTACTGTGAATGGGAACCTTCGTGACGAGGCCGGATTCATCCGCGAGCTGCGCATGCTCGTCAGCTTCCTTGGATTCGAGCATGAGCCGATGTACCATGGAGTCTTCCCCGACGAGGAAGAGATCTTCTGCGAGGTCACCGTCGTCGTCCAGCCCTCCCCTCAGACAGCTCACACCTACCGCGGAGGAGGACCCACCTTCCTAGTTGCCAGCCAGCGCACAGCTCTTCAGGCACTCACGGAGCTCCGGATGATCTACGACAGCGAGCTCTACGACACGGACTTCCGCTTCGTACCTCTTCGCACCCCAGGGAGTCCACACAGTGTCTTCGTCAGCACCCTCTCCCAGCGCCATTCGGCGATTGGTCATACCATGCGCTTGTTGGAGGCCATGGATGATCTCCACTACGAGGCGCTGCAGGACGCCAATGGACAGCGCGACACTATCAGCTTCTACCTCCATTCCTCCGAGGACCTGAACCGCGAGAACGGAGAGCTTCGTCGCCGCATCCAGCAGGGACACCGCTTGGCTGCCGAGGCAGAGGAGTTGCGGCGTCAGAATGAGCTCCTTCGACAGCGTGTCGCCACCAACCCACATCTCCGCTACCAGATCGAGGAGTTGAAGAAGGACATTGAAGAGATCGCACCTCTTCTGCCTCGCCGGAAGAAACCCATTCAGACTCCCACAGTGAGGCCCAAGAGGATCTCTCGCAGCGCACCACCCGCCGGACCGTCCAGTTCCTCGACCCCGCCCGTCTCCCACGAGCCCGAGATCGAGCCGTCCCCCGAGCTGCCTTAGACGTAGTTTTACGATTGATTGTTATTTTTATTTGCTTGCTTGTATTAGCATTCATGTCAAAATATAAGGCATGAATGAGAGAATAAATAAATGTAACCGCAAGAACGGTATTCTTTTGAAATAAAATATAAAGAAGTTCACCAAAATAAATGTATATACGTTGAAAATTCCAGGATGACCAACACCCAGGGATCAGACGCTCCTCAGAACGGAGGGGATAGTGGCAACCTGCCACAATGGGGAGCCACCGGGCAGAGGCAAGCCCCGGTCGCCAACCACCCCACCTTGGCTGAAATGATGGCCACTCAAAACCAGTTGGTCTCAGCCCTCCTGCACCAGATGCAGCAGCAGCAGCAGATGCAAGAGCAGCAGGCTCACTTCTTTCGCCTCCACCAACAGCCCGAGCTGCCCCGACCCGCCACACCAGCTCCCGCTCCCGCGACACAGCTCTCGGAGTTCCTCCGAGTCCGCCCACCGACCTTCTCAAGCACCACCAACCCCATGGAGGCTGGGGATTGGTTGCGGGCGATCGAGAAGAAGCTCGACCTCCTGACCTGCACTGAGCAGGAGAGGGTGGCCTTCGCCACCCACCAGCTTCATGGTCCCGCCGCAGAGTGGTGGGACAACCATCGTGAGACCCTGCCCGAGGGCCACGCCCCCACTTGGGCGGAGTTCTCGGCCGCTTTTCGTGCCGCCCACATCCCCGACGGCATCGTTGCCCAGAAGCAACAAGAGTTCAGAGATCTGCAGCAAGGGAGCAGATCTGTCACGGAATATCTACATGAGTTTAACCGTCTGGCCCGGTACGCACCAGAGGAGGTCCGTACGGATTCAGCCAGACAAGCTAAGTTCCTTCGGGGACTGAAGGACGAGTTGTCCCTACAACTCATCTCTGGAGACTTCACCAACTTCCAGAAGTTGGCGAACAAGGCTATCATGCAGGAGACCCAACAAAATAAGGTCGACCTGAAGAAGAAGCGCATGATTGCCTTCAGGCAGAACCAGGGTATGGCCCAAAGACCCCGTTTTGCTCCACCTCCACCAGCGCCACAGTACCACCCCCGGCCAGTGTATCGCCCGGCGCCACCAGCTTCCAACGCCGGAGCCAGCCAACCTCGTGCCGCTCCAGCCGCACCGACCGCCCCAGCCGCCCCGGCCAAGAAGCCGGAGGTCTTGAGAGACAGGCATGGCAAGCCTGTGGTGTGCTTCAACTGCCGCCAAGAGGGACACTACTCCCACCAGTGCCCCCATCCCAAGAGAACTCAAGGAGTCACCTCCAACCCCGCCGTCCGCGCCAAAGTGAACCACGTCTCCGCCGAGGAAGCCCAGGCTGCACCAGAAATTGTCATGGGTAAGTTTATGGTTCATTCATCGCATGCAGTGGTATTATTTGACACCGGAGCTACCCACTCCTTTATATCAACTGCTTTTGTGGAAAATAATGCACTGGACATAAGTGAACTACCCAGACCAGTACTAATAGCTACCCCGGGAAAGCAAACCCTCGCTTGTTCCTTTAGTCCAAGGGTATGGGTAGATATCCAAGGCACGATATTTTGGGCCGACCCCATTCTAATAGAATGTCAAGGTTTGGACCTCATTCTAGGGATGGATTGGCTAAATAAATACCAAGGTGTGATAGAATGTGCCCAGAGAAAAGTAACGGTGACTAATGAAGAAGGGACTATAGTCACATTCCAGATGCCCAGCATGAAGGCCGGAAGGACAAGACTACATCAGATTACCTTGGAGGAGATACCAGTAGTCAGCGAGTACCCGGACGTATTCCCTGAGGATCTACCAGGGATGCCACCTAAGAGGGACATCGAGTTCAGGATTGATTTGGTGCCCAGAACCACTCCTATTTATAAGCGACCATATCGGATGGCCGCCAATGAATTAGCTGAGATGAAGCAGCAGTTGGAGGATCTTGAAAGGAAAGGCTACATCAGGCCTAGCACATCGCCATGGGGTGCCCCTGTCATCTTCGTTGAGAAGAAAGAAGACAAGGCAAAGCGTATGTGTGTAGATTACCGCGCCCTGAATGAGGTGACAATCAAGAATAAGTATCCGTTGCCTCGGATCGATGACCTCTTCGACCAGCTCAAAGGAGCTACGGTATTCTCAAAGATCGACCTACGGTCTGGTTACCATCAGTTGAGGATCCGAGAAGAAGATATACCCAAGACGGCCTTCACTACCCGTTATGGATTATATGAGTGCACGGTTATGTCCTTTGGATTGACCAACGCCCCTGCGTTCTTCATGAATATGATGAATAAAGTGTTCATGGAGTATTTAGACAAGTTCATAGTGGTTTTCATAGACGACATCCTCATTTATTCCAAGGACCAGAAGGAGCACGAGACTCACCTCCGGTTAACCTTAGGAAAGCTAAGGGAACACCAATTATATGCCAAGTACAGCAAATGCAAGTTTTGGACGGCAGCAGTAAAGTTCCTCGGACACATCATCTCTGCGCAAGGAATCGCAGTAGACCCTGCCACCGTAGAAGCAGTTACGGATTGGTTGCCACCCACGAACGTATCTGAGATACGAAGTTTTCTGGGATTGGCCGGATATTACCGAAGATTCATCGAGAATTTTTCTAAGATAGCCAAGCCAATGACCAAGTTGTTGCAGAAAGGAGAGAAGTTCGAATGGACTCCTGAATGCGAGGAAAGTTTCCGCACCCTCAAGACTCGTTTGGTATCTGCACCTATACTGACCCTACCGGATATCCGCAAAGACTTCCATGTCTATTGCGACGCATCTCGCCAAGGATTGGGATGTGTTCTTATGCAAGATGGGAAAGTTATCTCTTATGCCTCTCGTCAGTTGAGACCTCATGAGTTAAATTATCCGACCCATGATCTGGAATTAGCCGCCGTAGTGCACGCCCTCAAGATTTGGAGGCACTATTTGGTTGGGAATCGCTGTGAGATCTTTACGGATCACAAGAGCTTGAAGTATATCTTCACACAGCCAGATCTGAACTTGAGGCAAAGACGATGGCTGGAATTGATTAAAGACTACGACCTAGGTATACACTACCACCCCGGAAAGGCAAATGTGGTAGCTGATGCCTTGAGTCGCAAGGGATATTGCACAGCCATGATGATTCAAGAACACGCACCCTTGTTATGTAGGGAGATGGAAAACTTAAATCTTGGATTGACCACCAGAGCATATCTAGCCACCTTGGAGACCCAACCTGTCTTGTTTGAGCAGATCCGTGAAGCTCAGTTAGAGGACCCGGATATAGCTGCCATTAAGAAGAACATGAGACAAGGAAAAGCCCCCGGATTTTCAGAAGACGAGAATGGCACCATATGGTTTGGAACTCGGATATGTGTGCCGGATAAACCTGAAATAAAGACTCTTATCCTAAGAGAAGCCCATGAGACGTTGTACTCCATTCATCCCGGCAGTACCAAGATGTACCAAGATCTGAAGGAACGATATTGGTGGGTTAGCATGAAAAGAGAGATTGCCCAGTTCGTCGCCGAATGTGACACCTGCAGAAGAGTAAAAGCTGAACATCAGAGACCTGCAGGATTGTTACAGCCACTTAAAGTGCCGGAATGGAAGTGGGAAGAGATCGGGATGGACTTCATCACCGGATTACCAAAGACCCAACTGGGGTATGATTCTATATGGGTGATCATTGATCGGCTTACAAAAGTAGCTCATTTCATAGCCGTCAAGACGACCTTTAGTGGCCCTAAGCTAGCAGAGCTATATATGGCCCGGATAGTATGTCTTCATGGAGTGCCCAAGAAGATAGTGTCTGACCGAGGAAGTCAGTTTACCTCTCGTTTTTGGAAGAACCTCCAAGAGGAGATGGGCACGAGATTGAATTTCAGTACCGCCTACCATCCTCAGACAGATGGACAAACGGAGAGGGTAAATCAGATACTAGAGGATATGCTTCGAGCATGTGTTTTGGATTTTGGAGCCACTTGGGACAAGAGCCTGCCATATGCAGAATTTTCATACAACAACAGCTATCAAGCCAGTCTTCAGATGTCTCCTTTTGAGGCCCTATATGGACGTAAGTGCAGAACGCCACTACTTTGGGACCAAACAGGTGAATCCCAAGTATTTGGGACCGACATTCTTCGTGAAGCTGAAGAGAAGGTACGGATCATCAGAGACCGACTCAAGACAGCCCAATCGCGACAGAAGAGCTACGCCGACAATCGCCGTCGAGACCTAGCCTTTGAAGAAGGAGATCATGTCTACCTTCGGGTTACACCTCTCCGAGGAACTCAACGGTTTAACATGAGAGGAAAGTTGGCCCCTCGATATGTTGGACCATTTCCCGTTGTCCGACGCCAAGGCGAAGTGGCTTATCAGTTGGAATTACCGCCCTCATTGGCTGGAGTGCATGACGTGTTTCATGTGTCTCAACTCAAGAAATGTCTCCGCGTCCCCACGGAGCAAGTGGATCTTCAGCAGTTGGATGTCCAAGAGGATCTGACCTATGTGGAAAAGCCGGTCAAGATATTAGAAGTCAAAGAAAGAACCACCAGGAGTCGAGTCATCCGCTTCTGCAAAGTGCAGTGGAGCAATCATCCGGTAGAAGAAGCTACATGGGAAAAAGAAGATGAACTCAAGGCACAGCATCCTGAGCTATTCGAGGATTAATCCGAATCTCGAGGACGAGATTCTCTGTAAGGGGGATAGGATTGTAACACCCCAGAAATTAAAAAGGAATAAAATAAAAAGAAAATATTATTTAAATCATTTCTGAATTTATTATTAAAGAAAAATCACCAAAGAGCCCAAATAAAGCCAAACAGGGAGAAATACTCAAAATTTGAACCTGAAATTTTTATGAGATGAACTAGAGCCCAAGATATAATTTTAGGAATTTTTACAAATTTTTTATCAACAGTGCTTCAACCCTTAATCAAATAAAGGAATTACTGGAATTATTTTAAACCAGAAAAGAATTAAAATGCTTAGTGGGCCGCAACCTTCAAAGTGACCGAGCCCAGCCCAGCCCAAGCATTGAGCCATTGACACTTGGGTCCCACCTGTCGGCACCGTTTCCCCTCTCTCCTCCCACCCGCGCCCGCTTCGGTCCCACCCGTCAGCCGCAGTCGCGCCCTTCCGCCCTCTGACACGCGTGGCCCGCCTGTCGGCGCCATTTGTCTCGCGCCCGCTCACTGACAGGTGGAGCCCACCTGTCAGGATCATCTTCCTCCCGGGAAAGGGATCCCCCTTTCCTTCCCCGGCGATCCCCTTCTGTTTCCTCGCCGCCGGCCACCGGATTGCCTCGGATCACCCTCCGATCACCTTCCCCGAGCGTTACCGACCCCATTCCATCCATAGCCCACGCGGTTTCGTGATTAGGGAAGTAAATCCGAGGATATGGGAACCTCGCCGGAGTTAGGAAATAAACCTTCGGGTTTCCCCGGTTTAGCCTTCCATCCTCGCCGCCGGTGACCCCTATTTAAGCCCCTCCCCTCACCGCACTCACCCCACACCAGCAAAGCCATTCTCGAGCGAAAGCAGAGCGCCGTCGCCCTTCTTTTGAGCTTTTGTTCGGTTTCATCTCCGGCCGCCGCTCGCCGTCGATCCCGGCCTCCTCCGCCTTAGCCACCGCCACCGACGAGACCGCCGGAGCCCGCTCGTCATCGGCCACCCCTCCGTCGGTCGAGAAGACCACCGGATCGCCGTCGCCGTCGAGCACCCGAAGCCTCCCCGCCGTCTACGCTCGCCGCCGATCACCTCCGGGCCCCCTTCGTCGCCACCGAAGGTACCATCGTGACCCCCTTGCTCCCCGCGTTCCATTTCTGGCCCTAGCTCGTCACGTAGGCGCTCGCCGCCGCCGCAGCCACCGCACCCGAGGCCTCGCCGTCGCCGGAGACGAAGGGTACATACCCCCTTGCGTCGTGCCGTGCCGGATCGCACAGCGACCGTCCGATCGCGATCGGAGGGCTAAGATTAAATCCCTCCGGGATTTAATCTGGGCCCTCGGATCTGGTCAAAGGGGTATCGAGGCCTCTCGGCCGTCGATCGCCACTTAAACCCTCCGAACGATCTCAGACGTCCACGCGTACCCCTTCGCTACGATATAATCTCAGCCGTCCATTTCCACTTAACCCACCCGCCTCGCATCTGGCCGCTGGATCCAGATCCAACGGTCCAGATCGCTCGGGTCCACGCGCATAGTCACGGGTTCACGGTGAACCTGGTTCACCGTGGACCAGAGACTGATTTTCTGTTTAAATAAAATTCAGAAAATAGTTTAAACTTCAAAAATTCATATCTTGCTCATTTTAACTCCAAATTTCACCATTCAAATTTTGTTAGAACCAGAATATTATTCTCTACACAATAATGCCATAAAAACAGTATGTTTCTGTTGTCCAAAATATTATTAATAAATAAATGGATAAAAATCCCTTAGGGTTAAAAATTAATAATACAGAAAATAAATTGGGAAAAATTCTAAAATATTAAACTTTACTGTTTGGTACAAAACCTTGAAATATTAAAAATATTACTTCACATAATAAAACCTACAAATGTGTATGTTGAATATCTGGTGAATTTTATCTGTTTATTGAATGAATTGTTTATTTTCCGTATCGAGAAGACTACGTGTTCGTCGAGGAGCAGGAGTTCTACCCCGAGGTTCCTCCATCCCCATTTGCTGAGCAAGGCAAGTCATCGACCACCTCTGTGGAAACAGTTGATCATAATTGAGCCCATGTTTTAATAACTTATCGCTATAACCCATAGATTAATATTGCATTAGACAAACATTCAAGCCTTACACTTATATTTATTAGATCCCTGTCCTTGTGTGCAAACGCAAGCCATGCTTATTGAGCCTTAACTCCTTGTCACTCTACTATAAGAATATTAGCTAGTGCCCAATGTACCGGCACAACTGCTATAGGTTAAAAAAAGAACGAGTCGTAGATAGCTGGATTTTTGTATATGAATTTCCCTGTTATTCTCGTCTCTGGACTCTGTTGGAGTTGGATAGGTTATAAGTATGGTGGGTTCCGGGTGCAAGCTCGGGCACTGGTTTGTCGCACCCGGGGCACTATAAGGACCGGTCTGCGGGATCTGTTGCAAAGCACTTCCGTACCAACCACAAGTCTAATGGGTAAGTCCTAACTGGAAGTATGGAATACTCCGGCTTGATGCACCATAGAGGAGGGGGCAAGGGGCTAGCCTGCGGGCGACTTGTACCGACGAGGCTCAAGGGGGGGTATGGTGGGGCTCCGATGCGTCGGGACACCATATGAAACCCATAAGAGGGTGCTATTGAGTCGGGGAGGACTATATGGAAGGTTTTGGCACGAGTTCCCGTGTGATGGGTCATCTCGTTACACTTTGGTGTAAGTGATGAGTGCGTGCCTTGTGGGTACAGTGGTACATCTCTGATCAGAGTAATTTAATCTTTTCGAAAAGCCGAGCCCACGGTCAAGGGCGGGTTGTGTGACTACTCGCAGTTAGTTTACAATTGTTTGAATGTTCGAGTTATTCATGGCACGTAAGGACTGTTGAGCGAGGTGGGGCTGACTGTACCCCTCGAGTTAGAAGATGATGATGCACACACACATGTTTACTTTTCCGTACTAATCAATTGCTCACATTTAAAGCTTTACAATGATGCTGCTTCCGCAAAACTAGCCACTATCTCCCTTGTTATTACCTTGCATTATATTTGCATTCGGTGGCTTGCTGAGTACATCTGTACTCACCCCGTTGACTTACACCATCAGAGCCAGTCTACTACGAGGAGGATGAAGGTCTGGAGTAGCGACCCAGTCAAGGCGAGACTGGAAGGAGGCGTTCATCTAGGACCCTTATTTTATTAGTTTCTCTTCACCTTTATTCACTTTTGTATTAATGCGGTCTACGAACCGTGAATGATTGTCCGTACTGTACGTGGTCGCATGATGAACGTCTTGTTTTATTGATTTTCTATGGAATTTCAATAAAGTCCTGATTTATTAAATCGGGGCGCGACACTGTGCATCTGCTTAGAAAACTTGGACACAAGAACATCAGTAGTACCGCCAAAAATAATATCATCCACGTAAATCTGAGCAACTAAGAAATCTGAAGAATATGTGAGCAAGAAAAGAGTTTTATCCACAGAACCCATCACAAAGCCCTTCACCAACAGAAACTTCTTTAACCGGTCATACCAAGCCCTGGGGGCTTGCTTCAGACCGTATAAAGTTTTCTGCAGCTTAAAAACATGTCGAGGAAACTTAGGGTTCTCAAAACCGGAGGGCTGCCTAACATAAACCTCCTCCTCTATGTACCCGTTCAGAAAAGCACTCTTGACGTCCATTTGAAAAAGCTTAAAACCCTTCGAAGCGGCAAAAGCTAAGAGAATGCGAATGGACTCAAGACGGGCAACAGGGGCGAAAGTTTCTTCAAAATCAATACCTTCCTTCTAGCAAAAACCCTGGGCAACCAGTCGAGCTTTGTTGCGCACCACAACCCCATCTTCACCTTGCTTGTTCTTGAACACCCACTTGGTGCCTATGGGGTTGCATCCGGGTGGCAGCTTAACCAGTGTCCAAACCCGATTGCAGACAAAATTCTCAAGCTCTTCTTGCATGGCATTAATCTAGTTCGAGTCAGAAAGAGCATGAGAAATGTCTCTGGGCTCAAGATGCAACAAAAGCAAATTCAGCAAACACAACAAGTGAGTCAACAGAAGAACGCAAAGTCCTCTCAGACAAATCACCGATGATGAGCTCTGAGGGGTGATCATGCTGAACTGCTCGGGATCCCTGGTGATCTGAAGTCACCTCACCAGAGTCAGCAGCTGGCACCTCTGGACTCGACTGAGGGGGCTCGATCGAAGTGGAAGAAGTGATCAGAGGTCCACCCTCATCCTCAGTCGAAGTCTCAGAAGGTGTGGGTTCTGCAGGTAGTGCAGAAGGCCCACCCTCATCAACATCTGGAGTGTCCTCATCTTCCTCGAAGATGGACTCTCCGAGCTTACCATCTCCAGAAGGCTCAAAAGAAGGAGTCAAAGAAGGCAAGGACTCATCGAAAGAAACCTCACAAGTCTCGACAAGCTGCTGGGAGTCGAGGTTCCAAACACGGAAGCCTCGAGAATGCAAAGCATAGCCAAGAAAAACTCCATCCCAGCAACGAGATTCAAATTTGTCCAAATGCCCACCCTTCTTGAGCACGAAGCACTTGCAGCCAAACGCTCGCAAATGGCTCACCTTGGGCTGTCTGCCAAACCGCAACTCGTATGAAGTCTTACCAAGGTAAGCTCTAAGAAAAATACGGTTGGCCAGATAGCAAGTCGTATTCATGGCTTCATCCCAAAAACGCCTAGGAGTCCTATGCTCATCGAGCATCGTCCTGGCCATCTCGACTAGCGTGCGGTTCTTTCATTTCACAACGCCGTTCTGTGGGGAGTGTAAGGAGCAGAAAACTGATGGTCAAGACCCTGATCACTACAGAAGCTGACGAATTGAGAGTTCTTAAACTCAGAGCCGTTGTCAGAGCAAATTGCTCGCATCCGACCATTGTTCTCATTCTTCAGCTTCAAAATTAGGTCATGAACAAAATGAAATGTCTCATCCTTAGACTCTAAAAAGAAAACCTATGAAAATTGAGAAAAATCATCAACAATGACAAGCGCGTACCATTTCCCACCGACTGAGCGTACCCGAGCTGGACCAACAGTGTCCATGTGTAACAGATCGCCCGGATACGAAGTCATTACCTGAGTCACAGGCGAGTGAGAAGCGGCAACCATTTTCCCGTGATGACAGGGATGGCAAACTAGATCCTTCTCCATCTTAAGCTTGGGCAATCCTCGGATGAGGTCCATAGATCTCAACCTGACTAGCAGATCAAAACTCAAATGGCCCAACCTCCTATGCCACTTCCAGAGCTCAGAGGAGGATTTTGCAATCAAACATTGAGAAGGGCCAAAAGAACTAGAGAAGTCAATCCGAAAAACCTTACCAAAAGGTAAGATCTGGCAAATCAAAGACCCTCTAGAATCAAACACAGAAGAACTGCCCTTCTTAAAACGAACCTCCAACCCATCCTCAAGAAGTTGCGAAACAGAAATCAAATTGAAGTTCAAATTTCCAACCAAAGCAATGTTCTTCAAAGAGAAATTGTCAGAGATGCGAATTGAGCCAATACCGTTTACCTTCCCTTGACCATTGTTCCCAAAGGTGATGTATTCCTTGGAGCTCGGGGGAGAGAGTATGGAGAACCATCTGCAATGTCCCATCATGTGGTGAGAGCATCCTGAGTCCATGATCCAAACGTCCTCCAGTCCCCGATCCTGCACAATCAGTGGTTGTAAGGGGGAGCAAATGGTCCGGCACCAGGTTTAGCAAAAGAGCTAAACCAGTGTCGAGCCATCTGCTCAAAAGACGGAAAGCAGAAATCATCATAAGAGTTTGGACCAAAACGCGGCTCAAAGCGCGGTCCTCGGTTCTGCCTAAAGCCTCGACCACGAGGTCTAGGACCGTAGCCAAAATGGCCTGGAGCTCTGCCGGAACGAAAACCACCATTTGGAGCACGGGCATGAAAACCGTCTCCTCTACCACCACCTACATGACGTGGCCTGGCCTCCAGCCTCTCCCCGCGTCAAGGAACTCTCAGTCTACCACCCTGCTGGTAGAACTACTCCTGGCAACCACAAGCTCTCTCTGCTCTCTAAACCCGCTTCCTCCTGAAGCAAAACTCCGCAAGATGCCCGTCTCTCTGACAATGCTCACAGTGATAGGTGGGCTTCTTGGGATGTGGTTGAGGCTTGGGGTTCTTGGGCTTAGTGGTGTTTGGTGTTGTCTTCTTGGTGTGAGAGGGTCCAGGAAGAGAGTCAAGAGAAGTGTGGAGCTGTTTGGGCTTTGGAACCCAGATGGGCTTCTTGGGTGGAGCTTTCGGCTGTTCTTGGAACACTCCATCCTTGGGCTGACTAGCCTGGAAAGTCTCAGTAGAGTGAGTCTTGGGGTATCTCTACTCAGGAGTCATTTTACTCCACTCCACTGCCCGGCTAATGGCACTCTCAAAGTCAGCCTTGGTGTAGGTGTAGCCTACCCCAAACCCATCCTGCCTTTTAAACTGCTGGATCATCATGCCGAGCTGTGGCTTTCTGGCATTGATCCAACTCAGGATTGAACGGAGGTAAAAGTTCTCATTTTAGGCATCAGCTAGCTCCTCTCTCAAGGAAGCTAGTACCTCCACCTGAGACAAGCAGGTCTCACACTCACTATCTACTTGGACAGACTTCTCGGCTTTCAGCTTAATCAACTCTAGTCTAAGAGACAAGCAGTTCTCACAGACAGTGGGTGGAACTGACAGTGTCTCAAGCTCTAGCCTAGTCTGCGCCAACTCAGCTCTCACTCTCTCCAAATCAACCAAATGCTCATCGCCCTTGGCTTTCAGCTTAGTTAAACTAGCTAGATGAGATGGGCAATCAGCACAGGGCACGACGACAGTGTCTTGAGCATCTTTCAGCTCCAGCTGAGCGCTTTCAAGCTCAGTGGCCAAAGCGTCCCTCTCATCAACCCTTTCTGTGTACGTGGACTTCAGAGTCGATAGGTCACATAGAAGCACCTCACACTTTGGGCATTCACTGCTATCACCCAAGCAAGGGGAAGAAGATAGACTCTCAATTCTACCGTTGGACATGGCAAGCTCACTTTCTAGTTCATCTATCCTCTTCTTAGCCCCCCTAAGTAGTTTTCCCGATATTTTAACTCCTGACGATTGCTTTCAAGTAAATCAATGATTTCACGTTCATAAGGTGATACCTTTTCGTTGTCGTCGTCGTCAGAGTCATCGGAGGAGCCCTTCTCTTCCTTATCCCTAAGAGCCATTGAGTAGAAGCTCTTGCGGGATCTTTAGTGTTGATGTGAACGGATCTTCGGTCTGTCCCCGAAAGCCATGAAGCATAGGCCCGCCGGATCGTCCTTGTCCTTCCCCTTCCTGATGACAATCTCCTCATCGCTTGAGCTCGATGAAGAGGAAGAAGACGTGAACCACTTGGAGTAGCTCTTCTCCATCTCGGCGAAGAAGGCCTTGTCGCGCTTCTTGTTCTCTCGCTGGTAGTCCTTTAGGGCCTTTCTGAAGAATCTAGTCTTTGGCTTGCCCTTGGTGAAGGAAGAGCCGTCGTCCTTGCCAGAGTCGTGGAAGCCACCACCGGTTCCCTTCTTGTGACCATTGCGCTTGGGGCAGTCGGCAATGAAGTGTCCTGGGTCACCACACTCAAAGCATCCGGTCTTTGTGCCGTGTCTTTTGAACATTCTTTTGTCATAAACACGTCGCAACCGGTTGTTAAAAAGACACAGGTCATCATCTCCTAACGACTCGAGCTGGTCCTCAGTGATAGACATCAAAGAGAACCCAACACAACTCACAGAAGAGGGATCAATAGAAGGTGTAGCAAGGGCCAGGGTTTTTGAACCAGAGCTAGTGAGATTTGATCTCAACTGGGTATCAACCTCAGTGGCCTTCAGCTTGCTAAACAATTCAGAAATGGTCAAGGTATCATAAGACGTGCTCTCAATGATAGAGGATACCTTGATCTCCTAGATCTTAGGGTCCAAGGTATGGAGAACCTTGAGCGCTTGCTCATGATCTGAGACTAACTGAACACCCTCAACCTTGTTGTCCCGAAGCTTGTTTATGATCGATTGAAAACGACCAAACAACACTTCAACAGATTCACCCGGCTTTTGTGTGAAGTTCTCATATTCACGCCGGTAGGTCTGATAGAGCCGAGCCTTGACCTGGGCTGTCCCCTCATGGTGTGCCTGGAGGGTAGCCCAGATCTCTCTCGCAGTGGAGAGATGGCTCACACGCTCAAATTTAGTGGGACCTAAACCAAAAAACAAAATATTCACCGCTTTGTTGTTGTTCTGATGCTGAGCAACGACATCTGAAGTAGTGCGCTCAGCAACAAGGAACACTGTGAAAGTAGTGTGAATACAAATGTCCCAGATGTCCGAGCTTTGGCTCATGAGATAGGCTCGCATGCGAGCCTTCCAATAATTATAGCCATAAGCTTCCAAGGACGGGACCTTTCCAGGAGACGTCATGATCACTACTGGGGTTTAGAACCGGTTAAGGTATGGAAAAACCCTAACCAGGCTCTGATACCACTTGTAGGACCGAAAGTAGTGACCAGAGGGGGGTGAATGGGCGCCTAAAAAATTCTTTCGAATCAATGGCCTGCTCCCAACACCCAACGCACCTCAAAAGACTTAGCAACAAAACATAAACAGATCGCCAAAGCCTAAAAGTATCTAGCCTAGGAACGACCGGTGTCCTAGATAAAGAAACACCAATAGAGTGCTAATAGGCAGATTAACAAAGCATTCAAAACATGGCAGATCAAACTTCATAGCAATAAATCATCACAACAATTGATCTAAGTGCACGCAACACGAGATGAGAAGTTACTGTTCAAAATTTGTCTCCTGTTCGGTACTTGATGAAGCCTGTGCGAAGCGAAGCCTGTAGTTGTCGAAACCTGTTGCGATAGTGTCGAAGCCTGCTTTGAAGTATGCAGCGTTGAAGCCTGTAGTGTCGGAGCCTGCTTCGAAGTTTACGTGCGAAGACTGATGGAGACGAAGTTAGTTCGGAGTGTTTGTGCGAAGCCTGAGGTTGACGAAGTGAACCGTGAATAATCGAAGCTTGAACAGTCGAGAATCACCAACCAGCACTCTCGAAGCCCACAGTATTCGGAGCCAAAAGCAGGACTTCGAACCGTGTACTTTGAACAAGCAGTGTACAGAACAAGCTGGCGAAGTCTGTCCTTGCTGACAAAGTATACTTATGCGAAGTATACTTCGAATCAATAGAAAAAAACTTCGAACAAGTACAAAGAAAACCAGCGAGGTGTACTTAGCAGAACTCCGAAACAAGCACTACACGGCGAAGTATTCTACACTGCGGCTAATACGCATTGCAGCTTCGAAATGTTGCCAAAGTGCACTATGTAACCGAAGGTACTTCGCACAGCCGAAGGTCACATGCCAGAACTTCATGGACAGTCAGAGAAGTACCTATGAAAGCTATCAAACGAAGCCTATACTCTTAAACAAAAACACTTCGAAGTCCTGAACACAGTTCCAAAAGCTCCGAAGTATGCAGACTTCGCTTACGGAGCCTATGTCCTTCGGAGTACGTTGAAATGACTTCGTCAGGAACTTCTTAAGCAGAGAAAACAACAACTGCTGCAATAGTATAGGGAAAAATACTACTTGCAGCCAGATCTCCAAGACAAGCAAAAAGAAAGGCTATTAAGCTAGCTTCCTGACATGTAGAACGCTAGGTTCCAGGTCTAGCTAGACCCTTCCGCATGCAAAAAGAAACAGGATGAGTGCTAGGCTCAGAGCTAGGACGACAGCTAGGATTAAACAATGACTAGGTACTACTTGCTTCTACAGGAGCTAGCAAGAAGAACTAGTACTTCTCAGACAAAGAACAGAAGCAACCAACCAGAGAAAAACTATTTGCACGGAGACACAAAAACATGTAGGCACGCAAAACGATGCAGCAGATTTAATCGTGTTCACCGAGTGACGACGACAGAGAGAATAAAATCCCACAAACTCGTGATGAACAGAAGAGCTTACGACGGCGTCGCTCGCAGGAAGAAACACATGGAGACAGTAAGGAAGCCTGGCGGCGCACACAGGGAAACAGAGATAGCTGACCCAAGGTATTGATTAGAAAAGTGATTTCAGTAAAATGGTGACCTAACCCTAGGGATTGGGTCCCTATTTATAGGCAGCCCAATAGCCTAGGAATATTCCACCAGACCCTTAGGGTTTTTTTACAGACGCTGAAATAAAAAGAAAAGACCAAACTGCCCTTAGGATATTTTTACAGACTTGACTGACTGACTGTGGGCCTAAGAACAAAATAGTAAACTCCTATTTATAGATGACTTATCCTGAAGCTGAGCTTTTGTAGCGACTACGGCTTCATCTCTGAACAGTCCGATGCGAGATCAGCGGTTGTCAGTTTTGCGCCGAAACTGACAAAGCGTCCACCGACTTTGCACCAAGTACCCGGATTGGGCCAGCCCGATTCCACAGCTCTCTCAGCCTGGCAATCACTCGCCGCCCGTGTACCTGAGTCAATCCTGGTCAACAGCCCAGTGGATCCTCTACTGCTCCTAGCCCATGTACCCGGATTGGGCCAGCCCGACTTCACGGCCCCTCTGCCCGACATTCGCTCGCTGCCCGTGTACTTGAGTCACACGCGGCCCAGACGCAGCAGGTCTTCTCCTCTCTATGTGTCCTCTTTGACTATCGTTGACAATGACTCATCACATCTGGAGCCATGAGGCCCACGCTCTTCAGCATGGCTCCTCACTCCATAAGTTATCAGTAGAGAGGGCAGACCTCGCCAAGGTGGAGGTGGAAAAATTGCTAAGTGCTGGCATTATTAGGGAAGTAGCCCACACGGAGTGGCTAGCTAACCCTGTTTTTGTCAAGAAAAAGGGCTCCGGCAAGTGGCGCATGTGCATTGATTTCACGTCATTGAATAAAGCATGCCCGTGAGAACCCTACCCTATGACCCAAACAGACCAGCTGGTGGATTCTACGGTTGGCTCCGAATTGTTAAGCTTCCTTAACGCATACTCCGGTTATCATCAGGTCTGGCTAAAGCACGAAGACGAAGCCAAGACGAGTTTTATAACCCCTTCCGGAGTATTTTGTTATGTTCGAATGCCTTTTGGCTTGCGGAATGCCATAGCCACCTTCTCACGTTTGATAACTAAGGCTCTAGGTCATCAAATAGGCCGAAATGTCGAAGCCTATATGGATGACATTGTAATAAAGAGTGCTGTAAAGCACCATCATAGCCTAGACTTAGCTGAAACCTTTGAGAGCCTCCGAGCATGTGGAGTTCGCCTCAACCCTGAAAAATGTATATTCGTGGTGCAAGTAGGAAAACTACTAGGGTACTTAGTTTCGAGTAGAGGAATCGAAGCTAGCCCGACACAAATAAGCGCATTGCAAAGAATGGCTCCACCAGAAAATCTGAAGTAGGTCCAGAAGCTAACAGGACGGCTCGCAGCTCTTAGTAGATTCCTGGCCAGATCAGCCGAACGAAGCCTTCCATTTTTTAAAGCTCTCAAGGGGTCCGAAAGTTTCAAGTGGACGTCAGAGTGCCAGAAGAGCTTCGATGACATTAAATATTATCTCGGAAACCTGTCAACACTTACTGTGCCCCTCCTAGAAGAAACTCTACTTCTTTATCTTAGGCAAGTTGAGCTTAAAGGAAAACTGGTGCAGAATCCAGTCTACTTCATCTCAGAAGCTTTGTCCGGAGCAAAGACAAGATACTCCGAGCTCGAAAAATTTGCTTATGCTTTGGTAATGGCCTCGCGGAAGTTAAGGTATTACTTTTTAGCACATAATCTTATCGTTCCTACCTCGTACCCCCTTGGTGATATGCTTCAGAGCAAAGATTCTACAGGTAGGATTAGAAAATGGACTGTCGAGCTAGCCCCCTTTGGTATTTCCTTCACAACAAGAACAACTATCAAGTCCAAGATCATAGCTGACTTCGTGGCAGAATGGACCCCATCCACAGTTTGGGCTCCGAAAGAAACTTCCGAGGTCTATAGATAATTTTTTTTCTGACGGAGCCTATCAAGCATCTGGTACCAGAGATGGATCTATCATAATATCGCCGTTAGGGCAGAAGGCCATGTATTCTGTGAGGCTCAACTTTAAGACCACTAATAATATCGCAGAGTATGAAGGGATCCTATTAGGCATCCGAAAGGCAAAGCCACTTGGAGCAGCAATGATTATAATTAAAAAAGATTCCCAAGTCATCGCAGGGCATGTTGATAAAAGCTTTCAACCCAAGAACCCACATCTTGTAAAGTATTTAGAAGAAATCCGCGAGACAGAAGCAATGTTTAAAGGATTTTTTGTTCGGAGTATCCCTTGAGCAGATAATCAACTTGCATACATTCTAGCGAAGGCTGCAGCCGGAGCATTGGATGTCCCGGAGGGCGCTTTCTACGAAGAACTTATCAAGCCCATGGTAAATCAATTACCCTCCACGGAAGTCCTTTGCATCCTAGCTGCAGATTGGTGGACTCCGATAATGGATGCCTTGCAAAACGGCGCAGTCTTGTTAGAAGGTCCGGATTTCCGAAGGTTGCAAGCAAGGGCTCGTAATTATGAGCTTGTCAATGGGATATTATGCAAAGACGAAGTTTGCTCTCCCCTACTCCGGTGCATCTCACAACCCGAAGGCCAAGATATACTTCAGGAGATTCACGAAGGTTTATGTGGAAGCCACCTGGCCCCCCATGCTCTAGCAGGAAAGACACTTCAGCAGGGGCTCTATTGGCCAACAATTGTAAGAGATGCGGAACAGTTAGTTCGAACCTGTCAAGGATGCTAGTGGATGGGTAGACGAAGCCACTGTCCACCAACACCCCTTCAAGTTATTGCCCCGGTATGGCAAATGGTACGATGGGGAATGGATCTCATTGGCCCTTTTCCAATGGCAAAAGGCAGCTTGAAGTTTGCAGTGGTAGCAATTGAGTATTTTTCTAAATGGGTCGAAGTTGAACCCCTGACTGCTATTACTTCAAGAAATGTGCAAAAAATTTTCTAGAAAAATATCATATGCAGGTTCGGAGTACCAAGGGAGTTAACTGTGGATAATGGCACTCAGTTCGAAGCTGAACCCTTTAAAGAATTTATCGAAGGACTGGGCATCAAGTTATGCTTCGCAGCAGTTTGCCATCCCCAATCCAACGGAGCTGTCGAGCGAGCAAATGGAAATATTCTCTCCGGTTTAAATCGTAGGATTGTCGGGTTGGCTAAGGGGCTGTGGACCGAAGAGCTCCCTAAAATTCTATGGTCCATTCGGACCACTCAAGCCAGGTCCATAGGCTTCACCCTATTTAGACTGCTATTCAGAGACGAGGCCATGACTCCTACAGAGCTCAAAGGTGGATCCCTCCGCGTAGTAGAGCCTGGAAATGAAGATGAGAGAAACACTTCACTAGACTTGTCAGAAGAAACAAGGCTTTGAGCTGTCGCCAATCTGATGAAGTACCAAGACCAAACGAAGACATGGTATGACCCGAAGATAAAAGTGAACGAGCTTAAACCATGTCATTTGGTATTGCGAAGTGTAATAGCTTCGGGGAAGCTAGGAAATAAATTGGAAGGACCATATATTATCCTACGCTCAGGGTGCCCCGGGTTGTTTAAACTAGCTAATTTAGAAGGGGAAGAGTTGAAGCATGCATGGCATGCGGAGCACCTTAAACGTTATTACGCTTAGGGGCTCCTTGTAATCAATTGTAAAAGTACCTTTCTAAATTAAATAAAGATGGAGGTTCAAATTATGTTTACTCTTCAAATATTTCTTACTCCTAGTGGACGCATTAGGAGAACGGAGATGCTTGCGGAGTTAAGAATCTTTCAAGGAACCCAGAAAACGACCTTCAAACCATTGGTTCAAGGATTCCGTAAAAGAGCTGAAGGTGGCAAGCCTACGGATTCAAGGCTCTGGCTTGTTAGGACTCGTAGAAGAGTCTAAGGACTTAAAAAGAACAAATTTCCGGTCTCCGGGTTCGAAGCATCTATAAAAGAGCCGAAGGTGGCCAGCCTACGGATTCCAGGCTCTAGCTTGTTAGGACCCGTAGAAGAGTCTAAGGACTTAAAAAGAACATATTTCCGTCCTCCGGGTTCGAAGCATCTGTAAAAGAGCCGAAGGTGGCCAGCCTACGGATTCCAGGCTCCGTCTTGTTAGGACCCGTAGAAGAGTCTAAGGACTTAAAAAGAACATATTTCTGGCCTCCGGGTTCGAAGCATCTGTAAAAGAGCCAAAGGTGGCTAGCCTACTGATTCCAGGCTCCGGCTTGTTAGGATCCGTAGAAGAGTCTAAGGACTTAAAAAGAACAGATTTCTGGCCTCCGGGTTCGAAGCATCTGTAAAAGAGCCAAAGGTGGCCAGCCTACGGATTCTAGGCTCTGGCTTGTTAGGATTAATAGAAGAGTATAAGGACTTAAAAAGAATAGATTTCCGGCCTCCGGGTTTGAAGCATCTATAAAAAAGTTGAAGGTGACCAAGCAATAAGGTTTCAAGGCTCCGGTCCGATGAAACACTTTTAAAATCCTCAGCAACTGTTATTGGAGCCTACAAGTGTGAACTTAGCTCTGAAACTTATAAACATCACAATATGAATGTACAGTTCGTAGAACTCTACGAAAGAGTGAAGTATGATTACCAAGTGTTGTGTGAAGCATCAGATTGTATATCAATCATTGTGTCCGACAGACCATATCGCAATGCGTACGGTCCCCCACCCACAAAGAGGGGCAGGGGAGTAAGGAACAACAAAAAGATGCTTCCAAAGCAATTCATATTAATTTGATAATCATATTGTATTACATCAAGAGAAATTTTGGTCTAATCCTAGATAGAAGTGGAGACCCCTCCGACCTCTAGAGCTACTTCTAATAACACTTCGGCCTTCGGAGCCCGAAGTCTTCGAAACTTTATTCTTAGTCCAAGTGCTTTTCTTCTTCAAAGCTCGCGGTTTTTCTGCTCTTCTTGAAGTTCGTCCCAAGACAGAAGTCTCTCGGAGCTAGCCTCCACCGGGTCTTCGGCTTGGTACTCCGAGTCAGACCAATCTACGTATTCGGAGGATGAAGATGCTACTTCCTTGTCCTCTTCCTTAATATAAGCTAAGACCTCACGATGGACTTCGGGTGCTATCTCCCCCTGATCCCCTCGAGGAACATAGAAGCGTGAGCGTCGATAGGGCCTTAAGCCTTCGAGGGCAGCCCACTGCCGGTGGAGCCCTTCGCTAGGTTCAAGTACTTCGAAGTCGAGCTCCGAAGTGCATAGCAAAACCTAAGAATAAACATCCAAACAAAGTCTCCTTGTTTATAAACTTTTCATTCATTAATAAAAGTGGCTTTTACAAGATTTCTTGTACATGCATAACTGCCCTATGAAGCTAAACCTACGGGTCGGCTGGCGGAGCAGGCGGGGTCAGAGCTAGTGAAGTTGGAAGAGGAGGCTTCGTCTGAGCTTGCTTCTGCCGACAAGCTTCGTCGATCCATACTTTGGCTGCAGCTTTGTGGTCCGTTTTCCAGATGGCCCCGAAAGCTTCCCAAGCAGAAGCTACATCTAGTGAAGGACGCAACAAGTATTCGTCGGCGAAGCCTGCAGGCGTCAAACCCCCAACCGGAGCAACAGATATTCTAAGAGCTTCGATGTGACGAAGGACTCCGATCCCGACAACCTGTCCGGAGATCTCTCCGTACCGAATCCTGGAGACCATCATCATCTTCGCCGCCACTTAGATCATCTTTAGCTTCCATTCGAGGGGCTAATTTGCCACAGCTGAAGACGAAGGGCACAACATGCCAAAGTATTCTAGAGTGCCCTAGAGGGTATCCATGGTATGCTCCGCAATGGCAGCGTGCTTCACTTCCACCGCCTCCAGCCCAGAAGCAACAACAGATACTTCGGCCATCTTGGATAGCAAAGTACTATTCTGAGCCAGCGCTTGTTGAATTGAGTCTTGGAGCTCCACGAGTTGTGTGTTGGAGTTTGCTACTACTTGCCGGAGCTTCTCGACCTCTGCTCTGAGCACCACACACTCAGCCTCGGTCTCTTGAGCCGAAGCCTTGAGTGCAGTGCTGCTATGCTGCTCAGCCCGAAGTGCTTTGTCGGTGGTGTCTCTGGCCCTCCGTTCCTCGAGGAGATCCTCCTCCAGTCGCAGCGTTTTGTCTTCGGAGCTCTTGAGGGTAGACTGGAGGGTAGTAACCTTCCTTTTGAGCCGATTAGTTTCGAGCTCATTAGAAGTCACTGCCGCTCTAGCAAGGACGAATTGCTGCAAAAAAGCAAAGTAAGTATCAAGTAATTTCATCTATTAATCGAATGCACTTGTTGTATGATGCATACCTGAAGGGCATCCCTTTCGAGGGCCAAATCAAGCTCCAGTGCTCTGGCTTCGCTCAGGACGGAGACCAGTTCGGAGCTCACGACTTCTTGGCATTTATCCGCCAAGGGTTCCAGAAGCGTCCGGAGCCCTGTCCATTTCTCCAAGAACGAAGCCAGCAGAGGAAGCCAGGACAGGGCTCGGCGATCATCTACTACAGCCTCCTCCTCCAAGTTGCTTGTTGAAGGATCGTTAGGGGAGGGCATTGCCGTCAAGGCAGGGAGGGGACCGAAGCTCGTCATACTCTTGCCCCTCTCTGGCACAAAAGTTGGAGCTGGAACTCCGGCTGAAGTAGATCCTCCTTCGACCGTTGCCCCCTCGGTCGGAACTGCTTCGCCCGAGATGGCTCCGGTCATTGGAGCCACTACGTCAACCGAAGCCTCAACTCCAAGAGAAGCCGAAGCTCCATCAGTGATCGGAGCCATGCTGCTCCTTGAGGCACCTATAAAAATTAAGGTATTCAGTGAATATTTGTGTAATAGTTATTGCATGAATTGCAAAGGCAAAAGCTTCGAAGTATACCTTCATCTACGCCTTGAGGGAGAACTGTGGGGTTCTCCAGGACATCATACATTCGGAGATATTCTTCGAGGTCATCCCCGAAGTCTGCTCCGGTGCAGTTGCTGCAGATGCCCCAATCTCCGTCACTATCACCCCGGCCACGAGTGAGTTAGGAAGGGCTGACTCAAGTCATGAGCTAGCTGCGATGGGCTCGAGGGAGTGTGCTGTATCTGCTTCCGCAGCCTCTTGAGAAGGAGCTTCGGCTGTGCCCAAGGCCTCGTCCTCGCTATCCTCCGCAAGGTAGTCCTGGAGGGCCTTCCTCATTTGGACATTGGAGTCTTTCTCTCCTGAGTCCTCCGAAGAAGAGCTTCGAATGCCCAGGGAAGAAGCCAAAGACACTGGAGTCGGTTGAGGAGGAGGCTTCAACGTCTTCTTCCTCTTCTTAACTAGGGTCTTGATGGTCTTTTTTGAGGGTTCAGCGGTGGCTTTTCTCTTCCGGGGAGCCACTTCAGTTGAGTCGAAGTCTGGTAGGGGCGGAGGCTCCATCCCAAGAGCGCTCCACACCCTGTTGAAGCGCTCCCAGCTTCCCACCAGCTCCACCCTTCGTTGTTTCTCCACCAACGTAGGGGCTCCGAACACCCGTTCGGTGGCCCTTGCGATCTACTCTGGAGCTAGCACCAACGGAGCCACTGAAAGGAGGTAACATTCCATAAGTATGTTATCTATTTTCTAATGTGTTAATGCGGAAAGTGTGAAGATTTACCTAGGCTTCGAAGCTCTCCTTCCGAAGCATTTTGAAACGCGATCGGCCAATCAACTCCAAGAGGCGGTATTCGGAGGGCAATGAATTCCTCCGCCAGATCCCTCATGCTCATGCGGCTGGCTATCGAAGAAAGCAACCGAAGCTGCGTTGAAAGCAAGCTTGGTTTCGGAGTTACCTCAGCCTCCTTCTAGAACCAGATTTCTTGAAGAGGTCCAGCAATACGGGAGTCTTCTCCGACTTCAGCATAGAACCACCGGAGGATCCAATTGGTGTACCACCGATCGTTGATAGCCTTCACCGGGAAATGTTGTGCATGCTCCTTCCGAAGCTGGAAGTTGACACTCCCGAATGTCGTTAGTACTTTGGAGTCTCCCGGTCCGTCCTGAGGCTTTGGCTGGCAGGAGGCTTCGTGGGTGGCAGCGAAGACCTCCGATCTTCCTTTGCATCCTTCTGCCCAAAGGGCCCATTCGAAGACTACCAACCTTGCTATGGCATTTGGGGACAACTGTGGTAAGGTAACATGAAATATTTCCAATACCTCTGACAGGAAATCGATTGTAGGAAGTCCTAGTCCCGCCTCAAAGAAAGCTTCGAAGACTACCACTTCCCCGCTCCACGGCTTTGGGGTTGACTCCATTCCGGGGACTCGGGTCCTCATTCCAGGGCCTAGTTTCCCATTCACGGCTTACTCAATGGATTCCGCTGTGCTTGTCGATTGCCCGATGATGAAGCTTTGCGGGATTGGTTTCTTGGATGGAGGGCGGAGCTCCCGAGGATTCTTTGGCAAAGATCCCCCCGGTGCTCCCACCATGGCCGTCGCTGCTGAAGCCGCCCACGCCTGCCTTTGCGCCAAGGTTCCCATAGCTGCTGGCACAGTCGCGCTGGTCCTCGCCATTGGTTGATTGCTCAAAGGGTTGGGGAGAGTTTTGGAGGTTGAAGAAAGAAAGCTTCGGAAGCCAAGATATGTAAAAAATTTCGATGGGCTTTGACCCCCCTTTTATAGCCTTTCCGCTAGTTATTTCTCTTCGATCGTGCGTTCACATTGCAGGTTCGACTTCTGTCACTGACAAGTGGACCCAGGAAGTGAAAAGGTGTAAACCCGCGGTAAGATTTTGACTGTTACTTTTTATAGAAGCCTAACGACTACTTGAAAAGTAACGGCTCGAATTTAATGGCTCCTCACGATGTTCCGCCTCCGCAACAGTTCATTCCCTTGTGAAGCGTTCACACTGGAGTCTAGTTCAAAGTAGTCATTAGATATGCGTCAGTGTCGAAGATACTTCGAACGACTGTAATGCCTTCAAATTTCTCTAAGTTCCTGAATATGAAAATATTCCTTGCGTATACTGCTCTCCTGCTATACAGGTTAAATTGGAGAAGCGTATTCGAGGGGCTACTGTTGGGGGAAAATACTTCATCCTCAGGGCCTTAGAGATCAGCAACCAAAGATAATTCATCAGTATCGAAGCATGTGTTCATCTCCAAGATGATGAAGGTTTCAAGCCGAAGGATACTTCGGCTTCATGGTTCGAAGGCATCCTCCGAAGCCTTCGAAGCTACAATGGAAAATATCAATATTGATAGGACGTATGCTTTATCTATCTTCTCCGGATAAATTTTACTATTTTAACCCTACTCGGGGTACCGAATAGTTTCTACTATATCGATTGTAATTGAGGGGTAAATAGGTCTTTTCCTTAGAGTTTTTTACCTATAAATACCCCCTTTCTCACCCTGTAATAGGGATCAAATACTCAGCTATTCAATACACAACTTCGAACTATTTATAGCTATTATCCTATTTGGAGGCTCGAAATAGTCCGCATCATAAACTCTTTGTTTGTTAGTTCTTAATATTCGAGAACCTATTAACGTAATCCTTTGCGCCAACATATGCCATCTTCTAAAAGCTAGGGAAAGGGCTGGAGGATCTCATCAAAACCAGTATGGTACTAAGGGACTTCGATGGTAATTCATCAGAAACAATGAGGGTACTAAATGCAGAATTAACGGGAGCAAGACCGTGCTGACTACCTCCTTCGTCATAGAAGGAAAAGGATCATACAGTCTGTTGTTGGGGCACAATTGGATTCATGTGAACAATTGTGTCCTGTCAACAATGCATTAGAACCTCAGTGGATCGGCGATCAAGTGGAAATCGTTCCCGCTGATAAATTGGTTAACGTAGCAATAGTCGATTTATTGGTATGGGAGATGGAAGAAGTCGTCTGTCTATCCGGAAAAGCTTGGGACGATGATTTTCTTAAAGTATCGAATGATGGAATCAAACCAGTTAACAATGAACAGCCCAATCTTACCCTTTGAAGGCGA
Organism: Zizania palustris; assembly: GCA_019279435.1. NCBI lineage: Eukaryota > Viridiplantae > Streptophyta > Magnoliopsida > Poales > Poaceae > Zizania > Zizania palustris. The sequence continues at coordinate 70,107,107 of JAAALK010000287.1, read as the reverse complement.
CACCGACGAAGTAGAAGGTAAACTCGATCAAGGCTTCGCCACAACCTATGAGCTATAGGATGTAGACATCGGACCCGGTGATAGACCGAGGTCAACCTTTGTAAGTGCTCAACTTCCCGATGAAATGAAAAATGAATCAATTGCATTACTACGGGAATACCAAGATTGCTTTGCATGGGAGTATCATGAAATGATAGGTTTAATCCGATCGATTGTAGAACATCGACTCCAATAAAGCAGGGGTATCAGTCATTCAAGTAGTCACCTAGGCGGTTCAAGGCAGAAATATATCTAGATATCAAGGCCGAGGTAACAGTATTATATGATGTAGGATTCATAAGACCGTGCCGATACGTAGAGTGGGTATCAAACATTGTACCGGCATGGAAGAAAAGTGGGAATCTCAAGATATGTGTTGACTCCAAAGATTTGAACAAGGCAACCCCGAAAGACAAATACCCAATGTTGATCGCAGACTTGCTGGTGGATGCCGCATCGGGTCACAAGATTATCAGTTTCATGGATGGGAATGCAGGTTATAATCAGATTTTCATGGCTGATGAAGACATCCACAAGGCGACCTTTTGATGCCCAGGCGCTATCAGACTTTATGAGTGGGTGATGATGACCTTCGGCTTGAAAATGCCAGAGCAACTTACTAGAGGGCCATGAACTATATTTTCCATGACTTGATCGGCCTATTGGTGGAAATATACATAGATGACATCGTGGTAAAATCAAGCAGTACTCAAGACCATGTGGCCGATCTACGTCAAGTTTTGGAGAGAGCCACGATGTATGGACTAAAAATGAATCCCAAGAAGTGTGCTTTTGGAGCATCATCGGGGAAGTTTCTGGGCTTTATTGTGCATGAAAGAGGGATTGAAGATAAGCTAGTGCAACATCGAAGAAATTAAGAATACTCAACCCCCTACCAATAAAACCAAAATGCATTCACTGATCGGGAAGATAAACTTTCTCAAGGGGTTCATAGCTAATCTTTCAAGAAAGATAGAGCCCTTTACTCCACTGCTGAAGTTGAATCCTAACTAGGAATTCATATGGGGAAAAAGTAGCAAAAGGCGTTTGATGAAATTAAGGAATACTTAGCCTCACCACCAGTGTTGATGCTACCACAGATGATGAAGCCCTCGGGTTGGTCCTAGTGCAGGAGATTGATAAAAAAAGAGAGGGTAGTTTTCTATCTCAGTAGAAGACTATTGACGCTGAGACCTGATACCTCGTAGTGGAAAAGCTTTGTTTATGCTTATACTTCTCGTGCACTAAATTGAGACATTACCTACTGTCATCAAAGTGCACCGTGATATGTAAGGTCAATGTCATTAAATACATGCTATCGACCCTAGTGTTGAAAGGGTGTATCGGAAAATGGGTCCTCGCTCTCACCGAATTTGATCTTAGATATCAATCGACTAAGATAGTGAAGGGACAAGCAATAGACGATTTTATAGTCCAGCACAGAGATGAGGTAGTAACTCATGTTGAGCCAATACCATGGACCCTATTCTTTGATGGGTCAGTGTGTCAACATGGATGTGGTATAGGCCTAGTGATTATTTCCCCTCGGGGGGCATCGTTTGAATTTGCATATACCATCAGACCTTTCCCCACCAATAATTAGGCCAAATACGAAGCAGTATTGAAAGGGTTGCATCTGTTGGAAGAAGTGAGCGCCGATATGATAGAAATTTTGGGAGACTCTCTGCTAGTGATGAGGCAACTGTTAGACAAGTACGAGTGCAAAGACGGTATGCTGAATGAACACCATGATCAGTATCAAGCAATAATGTCAAGCTTCTGAAGCGTAACTCTTACTCATATCCAAAGGGAGTAGAACTCAGAAGCGAACGATTTAGCCCAAATGACGTTAGGATATAAGACGATGGCTAGGTCGGTCAAAGTAGAGATCGCAGAAATAGAAGCCGATGATTGGAGGTATGATATTGTTAATTATTTGAAAAATCCTTCGACATCGGCACCAAAAAACTTAGATATCATGTGATGAGATACGTGCTGCTCGGCGAAGACTTGTACCATCGGACAACCGATGGAGTTCTCCTCAAATGTATAAGCATTGAAGAAGCTAAGGTGGTGATGTGTGAAGTACACGATGGCATATGCGGGACACACTAGTCGGCCTAGAAAATGAAATGGTTATTTCGGAGAGCATGTTACTTTTGGCTGACTATGGTGGAGGACTGCATAAAATATTATAAGGGGTGCCAGGACTGTCAGAGGTTTGGAGATATTTAGAGGGCACCTGCATCGACAATGAACCCAATAATTACACCGTAGCCCTTCAGGGGGTGGGGCATCGATATGATCAGCTAAATATACCCAACGTCAAGTAAAGGACATAAGTTCATATTGGTAGCTACTGATTATTTCACAAAGTGGGTAGAAGTTGTTCCACTCAAAAGGGTTACTTCTGTCGATGCCATTGAATTCATCATAAAACATAAAATATATCGGTTCGGGATTCCACAGACTATCACCATGGATCAAGGGAAAATTTTTGTATTGGAGGAGTTCCAGCAATTCGCAGCCGGTATGGGAATCAAGATCTTAAATTCATCGTCATATTATGCACAAGCTAATGGTCAGGCTGAAGCATCCAACAATAGTTTGATCAAGTTAATAATGTGCAAGATCAATGAGAACCTGAATCATTGGCATCGGTCTCTATCAGAAGGACTCTGGGCTTATCGGATGGCGCGACACATGTGGGATTGGAATGACGACTAGAGAGGGGTGAATAGGCGCCTCGACAAATTCTCGTGAATAAGATGGCCTGTTCAGAACACCCAACGCACCTCTAAAAGATTTCAGAAGGAAAATTGAGAATCACAGTACAAATCTAGAACAAAAATCAACTCAATTTGAAATTTCCTTCTAGATCAGAGTTTAAAATGCCGAACTGCTCTGTCGGTAATTGATTTGTCGATCTACGGACTCTAGATCGACAATTGAAATGCCGACAGGAGGCTATCGGTCACTGATGTGCCGACAAGGTTCAGAATTTCCAGAGAACAGATTAGAAACAAAATTTTCAGCAATCAAACACTTTAGAGATAAATTCTTGCAATTTAGAACTACAACACATAGAAGCAGTACACATTCAGCAAAATCACCTTGAACAACAAAAAGTTCAAATCTGTTTTTGAGACAGCAACACAATGATAAAGTTTATCAAACAGAGGCAATTAAACCACAGGAACACATTGTTATCATTCAGAAGGATTTGGAACAGTAAGTACTCATAAACTAGAATGAATACTCTTTGTCTGTACTTTCAGCAATATGGCATGCTACAATCATCAGTGATGTTTTTAACTTCAAGTAGCAATGTCACATGAATAGTTCCTGATGGACAGGGTAAAAAGTCAGCCCAAAAATGTTTACTCTGAAAAATTGTTATGAACTTGAGTTGTGTTTCCGAATGTGATCAGCAGTGACAAACTTCTGCTTCTGATCAACAAAACACAGGGAAAACTAAATGAAAACTTCTGATACAATTTCCAGGCTGCAGCTCCTGTTAACTTTCTGAAAAAGTAATAGAGATGGTATAGCAACCAATGCGCAGAAGTAGATTAAGAACATCATAGACTAGCATAATTTCGTAGAACAAAGAACAGCAAGAAGACTAGTCACAAGTGCCCAACAAAATTTTTGAATCAGTAAAATAGGTATTGTTCAGATACTCCTTGTGTACTACAGTAAGTAGTCAAGAACCAGACCAAAATACTTTCAAGATGAACACCCACCCGAACTGAAACTTTCTCAAAAATAGATCAGAGGTAGTCTACCTCTAGTGCTTGATGCAGTCACATGAGACAACACACTAGAGCATCCAACCAAAAGAAACTTTGGTGCTTAAAATTGCAGCTTGCTCTAGACAGAATACTTCTTGCTATGGAGAGAATATGGTGTCTGCTGCTATAAGTATTTTGAAAAGTAGCAGTACAGGACACAAGATATTAGCATAATTCAGCAAAGAATAGAAGTAGTCCGAGAAGATCTCAACTAAATCGGTGCAAATATTCTCAAAGAACACCATCCAACTAATCCATTTCCATAAAAAACCGAGGATCAAATCAAGAATCAAACTGCATGCAAATACCTAAAACTTGAGGCCTTTTCAGCGCCAACACAGAACAATCAAAGCTAGCGCTACTCCCTATACTGAAACTTGAGGCCTTTTTAGCGCCAACACAGAAAAATCAAAGCTAGCGCTACTCCCTATAGCATATCTGGGATGCCAGAACATTGAATCATATGGTGAACAGTGCACATGGAGAAGGAAAGCAACGAAAATGGCAGAGCAAAAATGAAATTTATAGTTGGTAGCCCCCAAGAGTTCAGCCAAAAAAGTCCCCTAACCCTTGGGCATGGGGTCATTTATATAGGCAAGTCCATCAAGGTATTCCCCAAAAATGCCATTAGGGTTAAAAGACCAAGTATTTACCTAATTTCTATTATGTATTTTCAGAATTATTAATTCTGAAATATACACAAAGGTATACTCCTAATTTATTACATCATTGACCCTATTCTTTTAATATTTTTTTCAGAATTAAAAATTCCAAAAAATACTAAAAGATTACACTTAAACTAGACTACTAAATAGAAAAATAAACTCCTATTTACTAGAATTTAAAAACATTTTCTGATGTGACGGTTTTCGGCCAAAACCGACAAAGCCTCTCAGATCTTCGACATGTGTCGTCAGTCCACGAACTCGATTGCCAGCAAGTCTCTCCCGCTCTCGATCCCTCGAGCCGCCTTGTCACTTGCACTGGCTTCCCTTTTGCTAACCTGATCAACACTTTGTCTCGATCATCAATTCGTCCATGTCTTGCCTTATCTCCATGCGTACGCTTGAGATAACATTCAATTTCAACTGGCATCCTCGACCATCTAGCATTAGACTCCTTGTCTAACCCTGATCACCTGCCATCGACAGTTGACAAGCATCTCAACCCTACAACACGAGACAAGCAAAACACGCAACTCCATGCAACCCATACCATGACTCACACAAACAACCAAATTAGCCAGACAATCTTGTCAATCACTCATCATAAAGATAGAATCACAATGAAAGCCTCACTTGGTTTCTCAACGCAGATCTACTCAAGTACCACCATATCAGTTAGTCTATGGCCATGAAGCGGTACTACCGTGGGAAAATAACATAGGCTCAAGAAGGACTACACTACAAGACCAACTCACAGCTAATGATTATTATAATTTAATGACAGATTGTTTAGACGATTTGGCACAGGTCCGATTGAGAGCCCTTAAAAAGATTGAAGAGAACAAAGTAGGAGTTGTCAGGTTTTACAATAAGAAAGTGGTGTCCAAGTCATTTTAATAGGGATAACTCATGTGGAAACTTATCCTACCGATCGGGTCTAAGGACAATCGGTTCGGTAAGTGGTCACCTAATTGGGAAGCACCGTTTTGAATACATCGAGTGGTGCCTGGAAACGCCTATCTTCTTGAAGTATTAGATGGAGAAGTGTTTGGGAAGACGTTGAATGGAAAGTATCTAAAGAAGTTTTTCCAAAGCATTTGGATAAATGCCTAAACATCTACACGCAATAGCCGATATCGATGGTATCGCCTTTAGATGGCCGATGGTGAAGCACCACCCTTAGACGTAAAATACTCAAGACCAAATCAGAGGGAAACTGCATTAAAACAAGAGGAGGATCATTGACAACATTGGCAATATAGACGTTGAGCCAAAGCTGAAGAAGCCACCAAGGGCCATTAGGGTGGCCGATAGGATCACCGGCCGATAGCTTGGCTGATACAAGATGGAGAAGATGGTAGGTGGACCTAAGGAGGTATCGGCCAAGAGGAACTTTTACTTGGGCAGCAAGCTATTCGGCTAAAAATTGAAACTAGAAGGTCGGGCTCAAAGCAAAAAAGAAAAAAACAAACCTCTCTAACCAAAGATTTAGAAAGGCTACATGCTCATGAACATCTATGGGGCCAGTTTTCTTATTGTGTCTTGCAATATATCTACCCCAGTTGTTAGTGGATTTGGTGCTAAGGCGATGAGTTGGTTTTGAACGTGTTATAGCAAAAAATGGCATTAATGGTCAAGATTGCCAAAATATCAATTTTGGTAATTTGGGTCAAAAATACATAAATCCTGGAATAGGCCCAAAGCCCTATAGTGCAGGAGGCCCATTTTCTTGAGGCCTCAGAAGCCCTTGTGCGTCCTACTAGCTTCGTCCCAAAGGCCCTTCGGAGGCCTACCTCGCCGAAGCTTCGGCCCGAGGAGCAGGCTTCGGCGGGCCTGCCGAAGGCCCACTTCGGGCTGGCTTCAGAGATAGAGTTTGATACTGATTCTGGTTGTTTTTATCGCTAAACTTGATTAAGCCGAATATTATCAGATTAGTATTAGAGATAAGAAGACTAGCCCCTATAAATATAGGGGTGAGGTCGGTTCATTAGATCCCCCGACACAATTCGACCACAAAGCCCTAGCTTTGAACCGTACTTTATCTTTCTTTACTTTTTCTGCACAACCTTCGTGGGTTTGCCTGGAAGCACTCCGTCAGCCACTTCGAAACGGTGGTAAGCCTTGTTACTTTGCTTGTGAAGTATCCATTAATCTATGTAACATATTTCTATCGTCTTGTTGTCTCGCATGCGAACCATCTGTTAATCCACGTAACAGATTGCTACCTTCGTTTCTCTACTACAACACTTAGTAAATTCAATCTTTAGGACAAATTGGCACTTGATCTTTGTTCTGTTGTAGGTTCTCACGCTCGGAATCCCTTTGCCGAAGGTGTCCGGAGCCAGGAAACTGATTTTGGAGGCTGCCAGAACACCCTTCGGTGGGACCCCTGCTTCGACTACCCGTGCAGGACACGTCACGCTGTTGTCGGTCTGGTCGAGTTCCCACGCACCGGAGCTACTCCGCATTGGGGCTGTTTTGCACCGAGGCCACGCCAGAGCGCTCCGTAGTAGACTTCGTCGCACCGGTACTCCGCGTCAGGCTTCGTCACGCCAGTACTCCGCATCGGATGAAGTCATGCCAGCACGTTGTGTTGTGGTATTTTTTGTCGTGTCAAAGACTTCGCGCTGAACCCTATTGTTCAGAGGTTATTTCGCGTCAGAAATCTGTTCGGATACTATCTTCGGTCAGATCGATCCGAACATCGAAGGCTATCTTCGGCGCACCCTTCGCACCAAACGCCGAAGGCCCCTTCGGTGACCCCTTCGCACGGTAAAATTTGCTCCAATCAGGTTCCGTTCGGCCGATTGGGTTATTTTATCCATATATTTAAGCTAATTGGATTATTTCTGTGTGATCTGATTACCTAGCGACTCCACCCCCTTCTACTATTGAGGGTAGTCGGAACGTGACATTATTGTTGTGTCATGCTTAGGCTTGTTCCTAAGTATCTACATGCTTTTGGATCATTGAACTGACCCGAGTGTGTGGGCACGTTTTCGTGTCAACAGAACAGAAGGAAAGGGGGTTGACCGATGAGTCGATATCGAGATAAGTCAAGAAGAATACATCGAGCAAGGTGGGAATCATCGGCCCATGGCCAAAAACAAAAGCATTCAATGTATCAGACCAAAAATAATAGGCGGTGGCAAGCATCGGCTTATTCTACTATGGCTCAGCAAGGGAGAGGCTGCTGTAGTGTCCGATGTCAACCTCGTCCCAGAAAGAACGGTGGACGGTTGATACCCTAAGGTACCAGTAGTGCCAGCCAGGGAGAGGGGATGGAAAAGACCCAAAGTTAGAGTCCCAACGAGAGGAAAGCATGGGAGAATATTTGAAGAGGATTCAGTTGGTCTCGGCATTAATGAAATCGGTGGGGTTAGAATTACCCAAAGGGCCCAATAAGAAGCAAGTTGAATGGTTGTCCATGGGAATCAAAACTTGGTTCTTTAGATTCTATAGAAAATAAAGGAAAAAGAAATAGTAAAAAAGGAAACACTGAGGAAAAAGTGGCGGAAGAACCAAGAAAATTGAATAACAACAAAAAGGAAAAAGAATGCCTAAAACATACCTCGGGGATCACTTCATTGGTGGCCATCGCGAACGTTGCCGGAGTACGCGGCTGGTGAAGAAGACGAAGAACGGTGAGGCGGCAGTCGCGAGGTCGCTAGAAGCAGAATGACGACAAACTCGAGGGCTAAATTGAGAACAGTATGCAAAAAGCGTGAAGAAGAAAAGAGACAAGTGGCCAGGGATACTTATAGAGCAAAAATGACTCCTCGACAGCCGGGTCAAGCTGACCCCGCTGGATTTGGTGGGACTACCTTCAACGTTCGGCAAAAGGTAATCATGAGTATAGTTTTTGAAACATCGAGATCTTTGCAGGCCCAGGATTAGGTGAACAAAATCTTCGGTTTAAATAGCACTAGTACAAAACTATGTGGGATGAAGCCTGGTCTGACACCGCCACAAAGAAAAGTAGATGTGTCAGACCAAATGACATCCATCACAGTATTGAATGGCCGGAGAAGAGGATGCTAAAAGGAAGAAGAAAGGATGATATGATATGGAGCCAATACCTTGTGCATTGTTTTATAAAGTGCTAGAAGATGAAGGGTTTCGACTACTAATGATAAATTTGAAAAGATGTTAAGAAGGGACGTTTGAAAGGATGTGATGGCAGAGGATGATGATGACCGATAATTTTGAAGCATCAGTTACCCTTTAATGCTCCAAAATTAGGGGGCATGTTTTGACGCCAATATTTGGTAAAGCCCAGGCCCATTAAGGATGTTGCACGGTCAACAGAAGTCAAAGAAGTCTGGTCAAAGGTGGTCAAAGAAGCCCGTCCATATCGTTACAACATGGCCAAATATGAAAGAGCCGATAGGGATAAGAAAAGATAAAGATGATCCACAATCAGTTACAACGTAGATTACTTGGGCAGCAAGTCTCTAGACTATAAATATATATATATATATATATATAATTAGCTAGGTTTAGGATATACACACAATCAACCACAACAAAACTACTTTTTCGGCACATCGCCACCCTTGGGTTTCCAAGGTTAATCCCGGTGGGGCTTGACACTCAGAACTGGGCTGCATTGTTCTGATCTCCGGTGAAGAGGTGAGTCCCGCCACCCCGATGATCATGTTGGCTAAGTCAATGTTCATCAAGGCTGCATTGTATCTATCTCTTGAGGGATCAGCCTGGTCAGTGTGACCACTAGTTTATATTGGTATATTTGCTTGGTCTAAGGCTGCATCATTTGATATCTTAGATTGATGTGAATTAGGTGTCATAGTTTGAGGCTTCATCAGTTAGGTCTGACATCTCATTCTATTGTATCTGGTTCATGTTGTATACCATTCATCTAAATAAAGTATACCCGATGTGTTGATGTGTTATTGATTTCTTGTAATTAGCAATTGTCTTTGTTAGGTCCGATCTTGTAGTTATGATGTTTTGATGATATGGATACATTGTTTGGTATGCTGAGTTTAGTTTCTGTCAGAGTACAAGACAATAGGTTATCTTTAATTCTACGTCATATTTTGCATGCATCCGGGAGGTACTCATCAGCCTTTATACACAAGGACTTTATCCTATCGAGCGATGGCGTGCTTAGCGGCCATGGCCATGGTCATCGTCCTTGCGGCCGATCGGCACAACTATTCACAGTTGTTTTATTATCACCACAGTCATCTGCCTGATAGACGATCGACTTTGCTACTAACGTTATTTTCTCTGGTCCCTTATCAGTTGTAGAGTCAAATTGATTGGCACACTTAGAACCCTGTTTCTCTAAGATTGTAGGATCTGCACTACAGTTAATAAGACCTCCTAGGCCACACGTGTGACCAAAAAAGACACCAACAAACACTCTAGAACCAAACACATAGATGTAAGATATCACTTTCTGAGAGGCCACAATGAGAAGGGAGACATTGAGTTGATATACAATGACACCCAACACCAGTTGGATGATATTTTTACCAAACCTCTCGATTCCACAAGATTTGTGTTTTTAAGAGATCTTGGTGTGTGTCATCCCTATGGCATTTTGTGAGGGGGAGATTCTTCATTGTATATACTCTATCTTACATTTGATGCATTTTCATTTGCACTATTATCATGATTAGTTTAGCTTCACTTATATGTAAAATGCACTTTCTTGGACTTAGTAGTGTTTTATACTAAGGGGAGTTGTAATATAACTTTTTGTGCAAGCTTAGACTCTTTATTGAATCCTAGCATAACATTTATTGAGTAAGCTTGCCTTTTCTGATAATAAATTTGAATTATGAACTTAATGTCATGTCACCCATAAGTATTAATTTATGCCTGATCAGTGCTTGTATTAGGGCTAGTTCTATCAATAGCTTAGGCTAAGCCATTTTTTGTTCAGTTTTGCAATATGGATACTTTGCATTGTGTTCCTTGTCTATGAAATGTTTATCTTATGATTAAAACCTTGGGAGAGCATGTGCTCTTTTATGTCCCAAAGGCATAACTTTATTTGGCTTTATGATGTATTATGTCTTAAAAATCATTTTCAACTCTTGAGCTTAAAACTTTAATCCAATACTGTTGTCATGATGCCTCAATGTGCTTGCCATAACCACTCAGTGACACTTTGCATGGATAAGTGATGACTTGAGGATAATCCAATACGGTCATCTTGACGCCTCAAGGTGCTTGTCGTAACCACTTGGTGACACTTTGCTTAGATAAGAGGTGACTTGAGGATCAAATTGTGAAAATTTGTCAAAGTTATCTTGAAGCCTCAATGTGATTGTTGTAACCACTCGGTGACACTTTGCATGTATAAGATATGCTTTGTGCATTAATATACTAAAATTGTCATAATTAAGATAATTATTTTGTGCTTCATGCTACCTATCATATTGTCCACTTAAGACTTGGTGTGATATATAGGCGTCTGCATAGACTACTGAATTTAACTTGGTAGTGTGATTTGAACTTACAATAGCCCTAGTTTCCCTAATATTTGCACTGTTCATGGAACTGTAATTTCTTTTGTGGTGACACCTTTAGAATATCTGAACAACATGATCAAGACTTACTACACTCATGATGCTTATGACATGGAATCACTTTAAGCATTTTTTTGTCACTACGTTATATTGTTTACCTCTTGCAGTGTGTTAACATGGTTAATTCTTGAAAGTGTTCTGTGATCTATATGTGAAACTTTATAGGTATGCATTTTACTTGCATTTTCATGCTTTCACATTGTTCTTTTATCCTTGATGCCTACATTGCCAAAGTGGGAGAAAACATGCACTCAACTCTTGTATAATGAATGGGGGAGAACATATGCTTTTGGATTGCTTTTGGATCTTGATCTTTGTCATGTGCCAAGTGATATGTCCTACTCTTTCATGAGTTTTTGATAACTTGCTTGCACTTTGAGTATTTTCTTCAAACATTCTCTTGTTCTTAATAGTGTTGTCAATGCACTCATCATGGGGGAGATTGATAAATAAAGTTGAGATGTGTCTTAGTTTTATGTGTGATAAGTGATTGACAATTTTGATATGAGAAACTAAATTGGGTCAAAGTGATTGGCATAGGTGAATGTTGGCTTTGGGTTTAAGCTAATCATATACTTGGGTTGAAGTTTGAAGATAATGTGTCTGTGATGAAAGTATATGTGCACCGGAAGACCCGGTGTTGGAAAAAACACACTTGTTTGTCTTATGGTGTGCAAGACTTAGATGCTACTCAACGGTCAATGACAGGTGATCAGGACTAAGTGGGGATCTTGGTGCCAAACGATTAAGGAGGCCAAGTGAAGTCGAGGATGATCCAAGTGGTACATGTGGAGATTAAGCAAATCATTGGTTAAAGGTTGATGGTGACTGCGTGTTGACCAAGTCAAGCGAAAGGATGCTAGTACAAGTCTGTTGGCGTGCTTTTTGGTCACACACTGAAACACGAGCAACCTAGGAGATTTGCTTGACTCCAGTGCATGTCCTACGTCTTAGAAAAAGGTTTAGGGCGTGCCAATTAGTTTGACCCTACAACTGATAAAAGATCAAAAAAATAGACGTTAGTAGCATAACCGATCGACTAGCAAGCCAATGACTGTGGCGTAAAGGATAAAATTGTGAACCAGCGTGCCAATCGGTCATACGGCCGATAGCCTGAGTTGGCCCAATCGAGCAAGCGCGCCATCGGCCGATAGAGAAAATAGGATATGCATATAGGCCGATGGGAACCCTTCGATGGTGAACATGATACACAGATGAATTAAAGATAACCTATCAGCTCGTACTCTGATAGAAATAAATAAAGCATGTCGGATAACAGATCTATATCATGGAAATCAGCACAATAACTAGATCGGACCTAACCGAGATAGTAGCTAGTCACTATGATCTGAACAATATATCAACGAACCGGGTAAACTTTATTTAGATGAACAATATACGGCATGAAAAAGATACTACAACAAGAGATGTCAGACTTAATTGATGAAGCCTCAAGCTATCAAATCCAGATCACCTCAATCTAAGAGATAAAACCTAACCGATGCAGTCTTAGACCTAGCCAAATACACTGAGGACAACCGGTGACCGTGTTGTTTCACCGTTCTCCTCAAGAGATCATATTGAACCGATGTAGCTGTGAGGATACTAACCTAGTTGGGACGGAAGTCGGGGGTGGCGGGACTCACCTCTTTGCCGGAGATCAAACTGATGTAGCCCAGCTCCAAGAGCCTGAGTCCCACCAGATAACCTTGTGGCACAAGGGTGGCGATGCACCAATTGTAGATTGAATGAGAGTTAAACTAATTCTAACCTAAGGGATACATATTTATAGTTTGTAGACTCGTCGTCCAAGTAACCTATCAGCCAATTTCGGATGAATCTGTAACCTCCACCACTATAATCTCCATCGCCCCCTTCTGATCATGCAATTGTTGTGGACGAGCTTCATTGACTTTCTTTGACTGGATCTTCCTTAACCTTCTATTGACCGCGCGCCTTCCTTAGTGGGCCTTGGGCTTTACCAATTATTGGCGTCAATACATGTCCCCTAGTTTTGAGGCGTTAAGAGGCACCTAACGCTTCAAAACTATCAGTCATAATTACCTTACGCCACCAAGTCTTTTAACACGGTCGTCTCACATTCATTATCGCCAGCCGGAAACTCTTTGCCTTCGCTTCTTGTGATTGGTCCGACGGGGTAGCTGAAGAATCACCCTAGTCAATAAATATGTGTCTTCTATATTCTCCCTTCCACGCTTTTGGCTCACCAACACTCCGGCTTTCAACCCATCGTTATTAGATTCTGCTACTTCCTGATCATCACCATCTTTCTGCCTTTGTCTTCATCTCATCACACTAAGAGGACAGTAGAATGGCTGACTTGAATAGGATCCCACTGGTATGTCTTTGTCTTTTATATATTTGGTCCTCCTTCCTTTTCTCCGTGGTTTCATCCCTTTTCTGAGCCATTTTCCCCACATGTAGGCTCTCTAGAACCAGGTCTTCATACCGATCGTCACTCACCCGTACAGCTTATTCTTGGGCCCCTAGGTTACTCTGACCTGATCAACTTCGTGAATGCCGAGACCTACCGAATCCTCTTCAAGTGTTCCCCCATGCATCCTTTCGACTGGGACCTTGGCTTCACGCCTTTTCCTTCCTCCATCCCTGGCTGGCATGATTGGTACCTTAGGGTATCGGCCACTTTCTGCACCTTCTAGGATGAGTTCGATATCGGTCACTGTATCAGTCTCTCCCTCGTCGCACCATTCCAAAACGAGTCGATGTTGGCCGCATGGTGCTACTTCTGGTCTGATGCCCTCAATGCTTTTCTTTTTGGCCATGGATTGATGAGCCCCTCCTTTCTCGATGTCCATTTTTTACTTGCCTTGACATTAGTTCACTGGTCCTCCCCTTCTCTCTTTGTTTCTAGCCGTCATTTGATCTCGGTGCCAATCCGACCGACAACTAGAGTCGATACATCAGGAGACACAAAAAGAAAGTCGGCCTGGTTGGCACCCGTGAACACATTGCCTTTCTCACCGTCTGGCTAGAGGAGTTTGTTTTCTATGTGTCGGCCCTGGCCCCGACTCTGCAATTTCAATACTTGGCCGAACGACTTGATGCCCATGAGCAGATCCCCCTGGGTTGCTACCACCTCGTGTCAGTTGATTTATCGGTTGGCAACTTCATCGGCCAATGTTGGGGTCCCTAGTGGATTCTTCAACTCTAGCTGAATGTCTACACTATTGAAGCCACTGGAGAGGCCTCTTTTTCCTAGTATCTCTTCCCCAACAATTTTTTGGAGTCGGCGCCTCCCACTTTCCATTGATGTCAATCCTTCGGTGAACCAGCCTCGTTTTGTCCTTCCGTCCCCATATCCTCTACAAATTTGGCCACATCCTTCAAGCTCTTCTACCTAGGATTCTCCAGTCGGTTCTCTTGGTTTCCATTTGGAGTACGCACTCCCCAACCGACTAGTTTTTCCTAATGTATCCTAGGAGGTAGAGTCTTTCCGTATCTTCTCTATAGCCTCCTTTCCCTGCTTGCTCCCGATCAATTTTACCGATGACCATTCCTAGCGGTGCTCTTATGAGTTCTACCACCCGTCGGTGTTCTTGAGGCAGTTGGGCTTCAGCCAGCTTCCTCCATGCCTCTTCTTCGTCGGACAAATCTAGGCCCACGGAAAGGTGATGAGTGTGCTGGAGTGGGATCGCCTCTCCGATATGGGTGATGGGCTGCCCTATGGAAAGGTCGCCACCTGGAGGACCTATCGGGCGACATCTTCCGCCTTCTGTGAGTGGTGGGTGAGGTGAAGCTCCATGTCTTCAATCGATCCTCATTGGTCTACCGGGACAGCTTCATCTGACTAGCGCCGAGGCAGATCCCGACGTGAGTACATTGGCCTTCTTTTTCTTTTGTTGCTTCTGTTTTTCTTATCTGATCGGGCCTTGCCTTTTCCTTTTGCAGGACATTAATGAGGAGGCCCCTTCCATGAGCCTAAGTGGTTGGCTGATACGATATGGACAACTATCAGCCACAATGAACCTTGGCACTGGCGCCCCCACTCCTACAGCATGGGTGAACGGGAGACGATCGTAGTCGGTTCGCGCTTCGTTGAAGGGCGCTCTGTAAAAATGAAGCAGCTGATGGCCTTCTGTATGTCGATCAGGGACTTGTAACATATCTCTTTGTAATTGAAACATAATGAATATATATATCAGCATTTCTTTATTTCTTGTATTGATTGACTGTTGAGTTTCCTGCGTTGCATCATCTTTGTTCTTGCTGATTTTGTCTAAGGGCGATGCCTTCACATCAGCCGTCTCAAGGCGATGCCATAGGCATCGGCTGTATGTAATTTGACCGAACGCTTAGGATGTGTTGATAGCAAAAAATGGCATTAATGGCCAAGATTGTCAAAATATCAATTTTGGTAATATGGGCCGAAAATATACAACTCCTAGAACAGGCCGAAGCCTTGAAGTGCCGGAGGCCCACCTACATGGGGCCTCAGGGGCATTTTAGCGGCCTACTTCATAGGCTGGCTTCGGCCCAGAGGCCCTTCGATGGCCTGCTTCACCGAAGCTTCGGCCCGAGGAGCACCCTTCGGTGGGCCTACCGAAGGCCCACTTTGGGTAGGCTTTGGATAGGAGTCTGATATAGATTCAGGTTTGTTTTTATCTCTAATCTTGATTAGGACGAATCTTATCAGATTAGAGTTAGAGATAAGAAGACTAGCCCATATAAACATAGGGGTGAGGCCGGTTCATAGGACCCCCCAACATAGATCAACTCTTCAAACCCTAGTTTGAATCGTACCTTTACTTTCCGCATTAGTATCATTACACCTTCATGGCTTTGCGATGGAAGCCCTCCGTCGGCCACGCCATAATTTTGTTAAGCTTTGTTGGTTCGCCTATGAATCATCTGTTAATCTACATAACAGATTGCTATCACCTTATTGGCTCGCTTGTGAACCATCCGTTAAACTACGTAACAGATTGCTACCCTTCGTTTTGCATACTGCAACATTTAGTAATTCGCTCTCCAGGTAGAATTGGCACTTAATCTCTGTTTGCTGCAGGTTTCACGGCTAGAGCCCCCTTTGCGGAAGGTTTTCGGAGCTAGGAAGCTGGTTTTAGAGGATGCTAGAGCACCCTTTGGCAAGTCTTCGCTTCGTCCGTCCGTGCTAGATCTATCACATTATTGTCGATTTGGTCGAGTCCCGCATACGAGAGCTATTTCATATTGGAGTTGCTTCGCTCCAGAGTCACACCAAAATGATTCGCATCGGACTTCATTGCGCCAGCGGTCCGCATCAGACTTTGCTGCTCCAGCGCTCCATATCGGACTTCGTCGCGCCAGCGCTTCGTGTCAGACTTTGTCGCGCCAATGCTCCGCATTGGATTTTTTCATGTCAGAGGCTTCGCGCCAAACCCTACTATTCGGAGGCGATTTCACGTCGTGATCTGTTCGGAGCCTGTCTTCGGCCAAATCGATCTGAACGCCAAACATTACCTTCAGCACACCCTTCGCACCAGACATCGAAGGCCCCCCTTTGGTGACCCTTCGTTCGGTACACTCCGAACCCGTCAGGCTCCGTTTGGTCTGTTGGTTTATTTTATCTATATATTTCAGCTAATTGGATAATTTCTTTGTGATCTGATTACCTGGCGACTCCACCCCCCTTGCCACTGTTAAGGGTATTCGGAACGCGACGTCAGTGTTGTGTCACGCTTAGGCTCATCCCTAAGTATCCACACGCTTTTGGATCATCGAACCGGCCCAAGTGTGGGGGCACGTTTTCGTGTCAACACACTTTTTGGCGACTCCGCTGGGGAGGGCAAGGCCAACATGACGAGTACATCTACATCGGCTACAAGTACCTCTACAACGACTACTACGTCTACCACACCGATAGATCCCATGGGGGCGCGTAAATTGAATCTGCAACATCATGACGCCCACCCTTGAAGACATCCCCAAGGAAGGTCGGGCGGAGATCAAGGCAAATATGAAAGAGCTCCAAGATCTCATGCTCGGAAGTTACATCAAGACCCGCACGGGCTTCATCGAGCACGACATCAACATCCTCGACCTCACCCGGACTCAGGAAACACCAGTGTCGCCTCCCTTATCTTCTTTAGATATTGAGAAAAAAATAGTTGCATCTGTGGATCAAGCTGTTAGAGCTTTGCTAGCTAATCGTCTAGATTCAGCAATTAGCTTTCAGGTAGAGGCAACATTTAGAAGGTTCAATTTTACCGAAGTCGTTCCTTCAACTCCAATCGCTAGCATACCCCTAGTAAATCACATTTATAGTAGAACCGGTGGTAGTACTGGCAAAGCTATCGCATCTCCGGCCTCGACATCTATGGCCGAGACAAGTCAGTACACTTACAGCCAAGCTAACCCTGCTTATTATGCACTGCCTCCACCTACGCCTACGCCAGCTTTTCCCGCGCTGCCTGCACCGCACGCTCCTACGCACCCGCATAGACCCGAGCATGTCATGTACCCTGAACCATCACGGGAGGAGGAGCCCCGCGGCCGACACGCCGACATACCACCGCGTGTCGCACCCCCGCATTAGAGACGCACACAGGCAGGAGGCTAGAACAACATTGAGGAGCGGATTCGCGCGCTATTTAGAGAGTGTACCGGCTTCGCGCCTCGGGATCGAGCTAGGATTTACCGAAAGCCATACCCTACCCTCGCGTCTATAGAGTCCCTGAATTCACCAAATTCGACGGTGAGGGTAACAATACCACACTAGAACACATCAGCCAATTCTTAGCACAGTGTGGAGAAGCTAGTGGGTTGGACGCATTAAAACTTAGACTATTTTCTCTTTCACTATCCGACACCGCTTTCACTTGGATTTCGGCACTTCCGCCGAACTCCGTCCAAACATGGGCCCAATTAGACCAGAAATTCCATGACATCAGTCAAAAAAATCTAGCAAGAGTGTCTCTGAGTACGTAAAGCGCTTTAGAGACACCATAAACCGATGTTTTGGTCTCAACATTTCAGAAAGGGATTTGGCGGATCTAGCTTTTAACGGGTTGCGTTCTAAGATTAAAGAAAGGCTAGATAACCAAAACTTTTTAGAGGTCAGCCAAGTCCTATAGCAGGCTCTGGAACAAGAAGGCTGAGCCAAATATAAAAAATTCATTAAAACATTTAACAAACCTAGAGTCGAAGTTCACATCATGGAGCACTCTGACGAGGAAGAGTCGGAGGAAGAGGACGATTTAGCTGACATGTATGCGGCCAAATGGGCTTGGAATACTAAGAGAAAGCCTGTTACTTGTTCTAAACTACGATTGACTTCCACTAAGAGTCGGCCCAGTGAAGTTAAATACTATTTTGATGTGATAAATGTGATAAAAAATTTGATCTCCTCCTGAAGAGCTAGCTTCTCAGGTTGCCCAAGGGCTAGGTCATCCCAACTGCCGATGAACTAAAGAAGCGCCCCTACTGTAAGTGGCACGATTCTTATTCTCATTATACTAACGATTGTAATGTTTTCCGTCGGTAGGTTCAATCGGCCATGGAAGAAGGATGATTGAAAATAGATTATAATCCAAAGATGAAGCTAGACAAAGACCCCTTTCCCGTAAACACCATCAACCTCGACGAGAAGAAGGTACTGATTCGGCCAGAACAGGTCGAGTCATCTAAGGGGAAAGTGGTCGTTATTGGAGAATCACACATATGTACGCTCGTACCAAAAAACCCTAAAGGAGTGTGCAAAAAGAACATCAACATGTCTCCTTCGGCTAGGGCTTATAAGAAGCCAAAGGTAACATACCAGATGTTGTTGAACAAACACCAGAAGAAGGTCGAGAAAACAGACACCCGGCCAAAAATGCCAAGACAACCAAAGGGGCCAAGACAACCAAACCCTTCGAAGAAGGAGTTCGGACCCCAACAACCAAACCCCACGAAGGGTGAGTTCAGACCCCAATGGACGAACCCTCCGCATGGTAAGTTCAGACCCCAATGGACGAACCCTCCGTATAGTGAGTTCAGACCCCAATGGCCAAACCCTCTGCATAGTGAGTTCGAACCCTAATGGCCAAACCCTCCATACGGTGAGTTCGAACCCCAATGGCTGAACCCACCTCCGCTCTAGGTGAATCCCCTAGTGGGAGAGCTTGGTCCGCAATGGCCGAACATACCTCCGGCCTAGTGGGACCCTTCGCTGATATGGTCCGAAGTACCTTCGACGTGACCGAACCCCCCTTCCGGGCAATGGGTTCGACTCATAGTGGGCGAATCCATAGAACCACCGATGCCTCCGCCATACTACTAGGTCGGATCCCCGTGGGCTCCGAACTACACCTCGCCGCCGAAGTACCCTTCGCAGTATAATATTACCCCCTGTTTTCCTTCAGAGTGTTATGGTTGGCAGGGACAAGTGGACATGGCGAAGGGGGACGTTTTCCATAGGCTGTCCGTACTACCTCCGAATCGACTCACGTAGGACGAAGCCAAGGAAGATGGGCGCGAAGAAGTGGGGAAGAGGGAGTCCGAAGCTATCACAGTCAAGGTAGGGTCTCACGAGGTCAAAATCCCGAAGGTCCCCTCGCCGAAGCATGACGGAGGTAAGGCTCCTAGTCCGGCCGAGGCCATCACCGAAGCCTAGTCCGATCGACCTAACGAGGCCAGTCCAACCGACAGGATATTATTGATGGCAAAAAATGGCATTAATTGCTAGATTATCAAAATATCAATTTTTTGTGATTTGGGCCAAAAATACACATGTCCATGGTGTGTCCGAAGCCCTACAGGGCCGAAGTCCATCGAGCTATGGGCTCTGAAAGCCTCTAGCCAGCCCATGGGCTTCGGCCAAGAAACCTTCAGAGGCCCACGCTACAAAAGCTTCGGAAGCCTTCGGAGGCCCACGCTGCCGAAGCTTTGGGAGCCCACGCTGTCAAAGCTTCAGCCCGAGAGCAAGCCTCCATGGGCCTGGCCAAAGCCCACGCTGTCGAAGCTTCGGCCCAAGGAGCAAGCCTCAACAGGCCTGGCCGAAGCCCACGCTACCGAAGCTTCGGCCCGAGGAGCAGGCCTCGATGGGCCTGGCCGAAGCCCACCTCGATAGAGATAGAGTTGTTTGCATCGCCAGCTCAATCTCTATCTCTATCCGGCCGGATTAATAACATATTAGATTGGGAGTTAAACCCCTATAAATAGAGAGGCATGGCCGGCGTGTAGACCCCCCCCCCAACTCAAACGAAACCAAAGCCATGCTTTGATCGTACCTTTACTTTTACCTTTACTTTTCTGTACATCTTCGTGGGTTTGCCTGGAAGCCCTCCGTCCGCCGGTACGGAACAGTGGTAAGCCTTAGTACTTCGCCCATGAAGTCCTCGTTAATCTACGTAACAGATTGCTATCGCCTTGTTACTTCGCCTGTGAAGTATTCGTTAATCTGCGTAATAGATTGCTACCTTCGCCACCCGTGCAACACCTCGCAAAATTCGGTCCTAAGTCTGAATTGGTACTTCGCATCGTCTCTGTTGCAGGTTCGCACGTTCGGAGCCCCTTCGCCGGAGGTGTCCGGAGCTGAGAGATAGGTTCCGGAGGTCCTAGGACACCCTTCGACACGACCGCAGGCTTTGACAACAGGCTCTGCTAGCATACTTCGTCATGACAGACTTCGCCACGAACATACTCCGCACCAGATGAAGCTGCACCTGTGTGTGGCCTTCATGTCACTACTCTGTAATTCGCTGCATCGGAGATCGCACGCCAAACCCCGCTGTTCGGAGGTGATCACTGTGTTCAGATCCGTTCGGAGTCTATCTTCGGCCGGATCAGTTCGAACGCCGAAGCACCCTTCGGCGGAGCACTTCGCACCAGACGCCGAAGGTACCCTTCGGCGCACCCTTCGCATCATACTTCGAACCAGGAGGACTCCGACTGGTTTGCTGATTTTAACCTGTTTAACCTATTTCTTTTGGCTAATTGGATTATTTTGTGTAATCTGGTTGCCTGGCGACTCCACCCCCCTTATCACTATTAAGGGTAGTCGGAACGCGGCGTCGGCGCTACGTCACGCTTAGGACTGTCCCTAAGTATCCGTGCACTTTTGGATCACCGGACTGACCCAAGTGTGGGGGCACGTTTCCGTGTCAACACACTTTTTGGCGGCTCCGCTGGGGAAGAGCTACGCCAACATGATGAGTACGTCTACATCGGCCACCGGTACATCTACTTCGACTACTACGTCTACACCACCGATGGACGCACCCCCGGTTCCTATAGCTAGTGCACCTCTGACAAACATGTCTCCGACCTCATCACTTATTGCTGAGACCAATCATTATACCTATGGTCAAACTAATACTGCATACCACACAACACCTGCACCAATACCCGCGCTACCCGCACCACACGCGCAGGCACCTGGACACGAGCACGTTGTACAAATAGCGCGTAGGGAAGAAGCACATGGCCGACATGCCGATATCCCACCGCGTGTTGCGCTCCCACATGAGAGGCGCATGCAAACAAACTACCAAGATGATATAGATGAGCAGGTCCGCGCATTGTTTAGGGAGTGTGCCGGCTTCGTGCCCAAGGGATGGGTTAGGGTTTATCGCAAACCATACCCCGATCATCTTGATACAGTACCCTACCCCCGCGGCTATACGATCCCTGAGTTCACTAAATTCGATGGCGAGGGTAGCAGGACCACACTAGAGCATGTTAGTCAATTTTTGGCGCAGTGTGGAGAGGTTAGCGGGATATATGCCCTACAGGTTAAACTATTTTCTCTCTCACTATCCGACACGGCTTTCACTTGGTTTTCGGCGCTCCCATCGAACTCCATCCACACGTGGGACGATTTAGAGCAGAAATTCCATGATTATTTCTACACGGGTGAAACAGAACTTAGGCTTTCGCATTTGACGTCAGTTAAGCAAAAATCTAGTGAGAGCGCCTCTGAGTATATCAAGCGTTTCAGGGATACTAGAAACCGATGCTTTAGTCTTAATATTTCAGAAAGGGACTTGGCGGAATTAGCTTTTAACGGGTTGTGTTCCGAACTTAAAGAAAGGTTAGATAACCAAAACTTTTTAGAAGTTAGCCAAGTTCTACAGCAGGCTCTGGTCCAAGAAGGTCGAGCCAAAGATAAGAAATTTATTAAGACGTTTAGCAAGCCTAAGGCCGAAATCCACATCATGGAATGCTCTGATGAGGAGGAGTCAGAGGAGGAGGATTCAGCCGACATGTAAGCGGCCGAATGGGTTACCAACACTAAAAACAAACCTGTCACTTGCTCCGAACTACGACCATCCCCCACAAAGAATAGACTTAATGAGGTCAAGTACTCGTTCGATGTGACTAAATATGATAAAATATTTTATTTACTCTTAAAGAGTCAGCTTCTCAGGTTACCTAAGGGTCAAGTTATCCCACCTGCCGACGAGTTAAAGAAACATCCATATTGTAAGTGGCATGATTCACATTCTCATAATACTAATGATTGCAATGTTTTTCGATTTCAGATACAATCGGCCATAGAAGAAGGACGATTGAAGATAGACCATGATCCAAAGATGAAGCTGGATAAAGATCCTTTTCCAGTCAACGCCGTTGATGTCGGCGAGAAAAAGGTGTTGATTCGGCCAGAACAGGCCGAGTCTGCTAAAGGAAAAGATGTGATTGTTGGAGAACCGCGCATTCGCACACTCGTACCAAAGAACCCTGAGGTAGGAGTGTGGAAACAGAACATCAATACCCCTTCGGCTAAGGCTCGCAAGAGGCCGAAGGTAACATATAACATGCTATTAAACAAGCATCAGAGGAGGGACAAAGAAGCAGGTCCGCACGCTAAGCTAAAACAGCTGAAGGGTCCAAGACCTTCGAAGGGTGGCTTCGGGCCACAATGGCCTGATGCTCCGCACGGGGGTTCCGAGCCACAATGGCCGAACCCCCCGTACAACAGCTTTGAGCCCTAGTGGTCGGGTCCCCTATACAACAACTTCGGCCCCCAATGGCTGAAACCCGCACCACACTGGACTTCTCCGACGGAAGGCTTCGGCCCACACTGGCCGAACATACCTCCGGCCTGGCAGGATCCTTCGCTGGTGTGGTCGAAGACACCTTTGACTTGGCCGAACACCCCTCCGGGTAACGGGTTCGGCTCGCAGTGGCCTAGGCCGCTAGAGCCTCCGATGCCTCCGTCGTATGACTGGACAGGGACCTCGTGGGCCCCATACGTATCTGGGTCAGGGTACCCTCCGCAGACTAACCCTATGCCTTGTTTTCCTTCGGGGTATTATGGATGGCAGGGGCAAACAGACGCAGCGGAGGGGGCATCGTCCACAGGTTGTCTGTGGTACCTCCGAATCGGACCCTGCAGAGCAAAGCCGAAGGGTGCGAGCACGCGGAGGCTGAAGTCAGGGAGTCTGAAGCCATAACTATCAGAGTTGGGTCTCAGGAAGTCCCAATCCCGAAAACTCTGTTGCCGAGGGCTGACGGATGTAAGCCGCATGCTTCGGTCGGGCTCTGCGCCGAAGCTTGGTTCGATCGGATGAACAAGGCCGATCCGTTCGACGGGGTTCGCAACGAAGCCCCCTTCGAACACAGGGCGCCCGAGGCCGAAGGGCACACGTCGACCAGAATTAACAGGAGTCAAACAGTAGCTCCATGCACCAAGCCACAGCCATCTTGGGCTCCTCCGGGCATGTCCAAATCACAGAAAAGACACCTACAAAGGCTGCGGGCATAGGAGATACGCGAGAAGGTAGCTGAGGCCCAGCGCAATGCTATCTTCGAAGAGATCCACCCTCGCCTAGCTACCAAACAGGTATGGAGGGAGAAGCCGGTTGAGATAACCAACCCGGCTCCTAGTCCGAGCGACGACGACGATGACTTGCTCGATGACGATTACTCACCCATCTCTGAGGGGCCCGTGCCTCAGGCGATGGACATCAACATCGTCACATTACCCACCGAGTTTGCACCACCACGGGACGAGGCTGAGGTCGCTCAATTGAACCTCGATCCACGCAACGCCATCTTCGAGAAGCCCGAGGACTCGACTCGCCATCTAAAACCCCTTTATGTCAGGGGTCACATCGATGGGAAGCCAATTTCTCGGATGCTCGTCGATGGCAGCGCCACTGTTAACCTAATGCCTTATTCATTGTTGAAGAAACTTGGTAGGGACGAAGATGACCTGAAGAAAACTAACTTGATGCTCAACGGCTTCAACAGCGAGAGCTCTGAGGCCAAGGGAGTACTCTCTATGGAGTTGACGGTGGGCAACAAGACTTTGCCAACAGCGTTCTTCGTCGTCGACCTACAAGGTAACTATAGCGTGTTACTCGGGTGCGACTGGATTCATGCAAACTGTTGCATCCCTTCTACTCTACACCAGTGCCTGATACAGTGGGACGGTGATGAGATAGAATTCATCCCCGTGGATACTTCGGCCCAAGTAGCATTGGCCGATGTATTAGTCGACGCCGTCCATAACAAAGTAGAGTGTCTATCAGGTAGAGATCTTTCGGATTATGACTTTGTTAGTGTATCCGGAGGACGGTTTGTACCAGTGTCTGTAAAGCCGGCTGGAGTAGCACGGCGATTTTTGTATTAGTAGTCATGTCTAGCAAGAATAATCTAGATTGGCTAAAGTCTCAAGTGGAGCAGTATCGGTCTGATAAAGACGGTATTGTCGAAGCCATCGAGGACTTTAGCGAAGTAGAAAAATTAGGGCAAGGTTTTGCGTCGGCCGATCCCTTGTAGGAAGTCGATATAGGTAATGGTAGCATCCCAAGGCCAACTTTTGTAAACCAACATTTACAGCCCAATGAAAAGGCTGAAGTAATAAAGTTACTTTGGTCGTATGCCGATTGTTTCACATGGGAGTATAGCGAAATGCCAGGGCTAAGCCGCGAGCTCGTGGAGCATCGACTGCCCATCAAGCCTGGGTTTAGGCCTTATAAATAGCCTCCCTGCCGCTTTAATTCGGTCGTCTATGACCGAGTTAAAGAGGAAGTGAAATGACTACTTAAGGCTGAATTTATTAGGCCATGCAGGTACGCGGAATGGGTTGCCAACATTGTGCCTGTAGAGAAGAAAGGGAGCAGCAAGAAACGGGTATGCATTGATTTCAAGGATCTGAACAGAGCCACTCCAAAAGACGAGTATCCAATGCCAATAGCCGACATGTTGATCAACGATGCTTCAGGACACAAGGTACTAAGTTTTCTTGATGGCAATGCCAGTTACAATCAAATCTTTATGGCCGAAGAGGACGTCTATAAGACTGTCTTTCGATGCCCTGGTTTTGTCGGTTTATTCGAATGGGTCGTCATGACTTTTGGGTTGAAAAATGCCGGCGCCACGTATCAGCGTGCTATGAACTTGATCTTTCATGACTTGCTAGGAGTCATGTTAGAAGTTTACATCGATGATGTCGTGGTCAAATCAGACGCTATGGGAAACCATTTAGCCGATTTGAAGGTTGCTTTCGATAGGATGCAACAATACGGGTTGAAGATGAACCCACTCAAGTGTGCTTTTGGTGTGTCGGCGGGTAAGTTCTTAGGTTTCATGATTCATAAGAGAGGTATAGAAATTGATCCTAAGAGACTTGAAAAGATTAGAAACGTTGCAGCGCCGACATGCAAGAAGGATGTGCAAAAGTTGCTAGGCAAGTTGAACTATTTGCGTCGCTTTATATCCAACTTGTCTGGCAAGATTGATGCCTTTGCCCCCATACTCTGGCTAAAAAAAGCCGAGTTCGCTTGGGGGGCAAGCCAGCAAAGTGCTTTTGAGAAGATCAAGGAGTGCTTGTCATCACCACCTGTGGTGAGAGCACCCAAGGTCAGGATTCTGTTTCGGCTATACATCGCCGCTGAAGATGGCATAATTGGGGCCGTGCTAACCCAAGAGGTAGAGGGAAAGGAGTACATCATCACATTCTTGAGCCGCCGCCTGCTGGACGTCGAAACCAAGTACGCGTTTGTGGAGCGATTATGTTTATCACTTTATTACGTGTGCACCAAGTTACGCCATTATCTTCTCCCCACCACATGTGTTGTAGTTTGCCAAACCGATGTTATAAAGCACATGTTACAGAAGCCGATTCTAAGTGGAAGAATCAGAAAATAGGCTTACGCGTTGATTGAGTACGATTTGGCCTACGAGCCCCTAAGGGCGATGAAAGGCCAAGTCATGGCCGACTTTATAGTTGATCATCACATAGACATTAGTTGGAGTGATGCTATTACTCTAGTTGATATAATACCATGGAAAATATATTTTGATGGTTTGGCTTGCAAGAGTGGCCAAGGTATTGGAGTGGTTCTCATATCACCTAGTGGTATGCGCTTTGAAACCTCGGCCAGACTAGGATTCTCTTCCACTAATAACCAAGCCGAATACGAGGCTTTGTTACTAGGTATTGAACTACTAGAGTCTATAGGCACTAAGCATGTTCACGCGTATGGTGATTTGTTATTAGTAGTACAACAAGTAGCTAAGAATGCTCAATGTTTTAATGGCTTGCTGAATAGCTACTTGAACAAATGTCTAGACATAGTTGCTACTTTTGATGATTTCAAAATATCTCACGTGTCAAGAAAGGCCAATTTAGTTGCCAATGATTTGGCTCAGCAAGCATCTGGCTACCAAGTCAGGAGAGGGAAATTTTCTGTATTGGAGAAGCCGATGTTTGGTCTCGCTGCCGAAGCCAGTAATGCTGGATAGGCGCACCCTTCGGGTCGAAGCCCTCAGGTCGCCGAAGGCCACCACACGCCAGAGCCCTTGGATCGGAGTGCCCCGCCCACCAAGGGATCCGGCACGCCGGAGTCTATAGTCCAAAGCCCCTAGGACGGAGAAGGCTCCCTAGGGTTGGAACCCTCCGAAGGGCTCCAGCCCAGCACACTCCGAACGACCACTTCGGCCAGGCTTCGGCAGAAGCTGGAATGGCTCGGGGGGCACCCCGAAGTCAGTGTTTTAGAGGTTTTTTCATAAGGTGTACCAATGAAGCCCTCTGAAACCCGGAAGGGCAATTGGAGAGTCCCAATTGTCCAGTATTTTAGAGACCCTAGTCGAAGGGTTGATCGAAAGGTTCGGCGGCAAGCGTTCAAATTCGTGTTGATAGACGACACATTGTATCGCTGAACCATTGACGGAGTGCTATTGAAGTGTTTAGACCATGAGCAGTCCCAGGTGGCTACAGGAGAAGTCCATGAGGGGCTCTGCAGCAGTCACCAGTCAGCCCAAAAGATGAGTTGGATGCTCAAAAGAGCGGGGTTTTATTGGCCGACTATGACTGAAGATTGCTTCAAGTACTACAAAGGGTGTGAGGCATGTGAGAAGTTTGGAAACGTCCAGTTAGCTCCTGCCTCATTACTCAATCCTATTGTCAAGCCATGGCCATTTTGAGGTTGGGGTTTAGACTTCATCGGCCAGATCTACCCTCCTTCCTCAAAAGGGCATCGATTCATGTTAATGGCGACAGATTACTTCACCTAATAGACCGAGGTCGTACCTCTCAAGAACATGACTCACAATGAGGTACATGATTTTATTTTAAAGCACATCATACATAGATTCAGCATCCCTCAAACTCTTACTATGGATCAAGGTAGTTCATTTGTCTCTAAAGAAGTAAGGGACCTCGCCGAATACTATGGCGTTAAGTTGATAAACTCTTCACCTTACTATGCTTAGGCCAATGGTCAGGCCGAGTCTAGTAATAAAACTGTGATTAAGCTTATTAAGAAGAAAATTGAGGAGTTTCCTAAAAGGTGGCATGAAGTGCTTTCCGAGGCATTATGGGCTTGTAGGATTGCAAAGCACGGTGCCACCAAGGTCAGTCCATATGAGTTGGTATATGGACAAGAGGCTGTTCTACCTGTAGAGGTAGATCTTGGCTCCTTAAGAGTGTTAAAGCAAGACGGCTTATCGGTCGATGAGTATGAGGCTCTTCTGAAAGATAATCGGGAGGATGTGATCGATAAAAGACTGGGCTTTAGAGGCCATAGAAGTAGACAAGAAAAGAGTAGCTAAAGCCTACAATAAGAAGGTTAAACCAAAATCGTTTCATATAGGAGACTTGGTATGGAAGATGAGAAACCAAGGGTGGTTTCGGTGTTTTGTGATGAGTGATTGACTGGATTTTACCCTCTGTTCGAAGGGTACCTCCGGAGGGGCTTCGGAGGTGGTACCTCCGAAGGGTGTTCGGAGGTGTGTCACCGGAGTGTGTTCGGTGTTTGCTTGCTGCAGCTGTGCAGCGGAGTGTACCTGTCGGAGGGGTCCGACAGTATGCGATGACTGGGTTCGTACCGATGGCTTCGGTACTTTGGGCGGTACACCGGAGTGTGTGCCGGAGGTTGCTAACCCGGAGAGGTCTCCGGAGTACTGGATACACTTGTCTGCTTGTCGGTGGTGCGCAGGGACTTCGGAGGCGACGGACAGGGTTCGAGCCAGGTGAACTTAGGTCAAGCGGGTGGCTTGATGCCAGGGGAGCGGGGAGCTCCGTCACGGTGGCTGCGAAGGTGGTCCGGGTCGGTCCTCGGGTCGAGGCGTGCCAGGTGAAGGCAGAGAGTGCGGAGCGTGGCTCCGGCTGAAGGTACTCCGAGACAAAGTCCTCGGAGGTGAGGCACTTCGAAGGTACTCCGAATGGAGTGGCTTCGGAATTGGTGGACCAAGTCCTCTGCGGAGGCAAGGAGTTCGAAGTGTGCTCCGGAGGGAGACACTCGAAGGTGGCCCGACGAAGGTCTCAGAAGTCGAGGCGCATCGAAGGCATGGTCCGGGTGAGGCTCGTCGAGGAGTGTGCTCGGGGTGAGACACTGCGACGAAGTGCTCAAGGAATGCCTCATGCGAAGGCCTTGGACGAAGGAGGGACTTCGAAGGGTGGTACTCCGAAGGTGGGCTTCGGAGTGAGGTTGTCTTGAGGTGCTTCGGCCATGCATGGCTTCGGTACACGGACGGACGGTGTTCGAGCTCGGAGTAGCTGCGAAGCCGTGGTGATCCACTCCGGAGGTGGTGGTGCGAAGGCCCAAGGGCTTTGACGGCTTTGGCTCAAAACCGTCACTGTATCGAAGGTCTTCTTCGGCGGAGCGAAGGCCAACAGGCTGCAGGCTTCTCGCCGAAGCTTCCGCACCCCTCGCGTGCGAAGGGAGGTTCCAGAAGTCAACTCTGTAAAGGCTGACACTGTCTGTTCTGAAAAAGACTGACACTGTCCCCTCTGCAGCTGACAGAGAAGCCTCCAAAATAAAGGTGGACTACCTTTTGTACCCCTTAGTTCTGTAGAGACAAAATGGATGTAAACCCTAGGGGTAAAGTAGTCACTTCCTTAGGATGAAGCCGTGGGCTATAAATATGGGGGCTCGGTAGGTAACATTTAACACTTTGAGCATTTACTGTTGAGCTCCTGTAGCCACACTTCGATTGAATACATCCTGAGTTCTTTTTCAGTGTTCCTTGTTCAAGCGGCGAAGCCCTGTTTCTCTTGTGCTTTTTGCTTGAGCTCGCTTTGCATACTTCGCTAGTTTAGTGCACCGAAGCCTGTCTTGGCGAAGGGTGTTTTTCCCGCGAAGTGTGCTTTTCAGTGTGCTGTCGCTCTGTGTAACACGAGGCAAGACCTCGCTGCTTACTAGCGAAGCCCTGATATTTTCCCGTAGTGCTTCTTGTGTCGAAGCCCTTAGCGTGTTCCGTGTTGTGTGCGTGTAGACCTTCGCGTACGAAGCCCAGCACCAGTTGCTGTCGCCAAATGCTTGGTCGAAGTCCTCAGAGGGCTGTCCACTCTTGCGAAGGGTGAAGTGCGAAGCCTGCTCGAAGCACCTTGTGTGCGGAGCCTGCACTGACTTAGCAGAGTTGGTTTTCGAGGGTTGTAAGTGGAGCGAAGTCTTCTTGACTTCGAACTTTTGCCTCTCCGAAGCCTGTGTTCGAAGGTGTCGAAGTACCTCCGAACCAGACCTTCGAAGGCTGTGTTCGAAGCCTGTTCCGCAGAAGACAGAACAGAACCGAAGGCTAAGTTTTTAGCCCGAAATTTTAAAAGCTCCCATTCACCCCCCCTCTGGTCGCCGTTTCCGGTCCAACAATTGGTATCAGAGCAGGTTAAGATCACCAGTTGACCTTAACCGGTTTTGTGATCTGTTGGCGACATGGATAGAGGCAGTAAAATTCCTCTGTTCGATGGGACAGATTTTGCATACTGGAAGGTGCGCATGGAGGCTTACTTGTTAAGCCAAGGAAATGCAATTTGGGAGATTGTGGACTCACAATACTCCATCCCTGATACCCGCACCACTCAAACCGAAAAAGATCAGTACATTGCCAACTCGAAGGCAAGGAACATATTGTTCATTGGTTTGAGTCGGAGTGAGTTTGATAGGGTGCAGCACCTTAGGACTGCTAGGGAAATTTGGACAACGCTCACTATTTATCATGAGGGCTCTACTCAGATTAAGGCCAGGCGCCAAAGCACCTACAACCAACAGTATCAGCTGTTTGTGCAGGCACCTGGTGAATCTATAGATGCCATGTTTTCGCGCTTTGATGCTATAGTGAGTAACTTGCGATCCAACGGGACGCTTGCTTACAGTGATCACGATAGGGCTATCAAGCTTCTCTATGCTCTTGACCGTAGCATATGGGAGGTGAAGATATCCAGCATTGAGGAGTCCACAGGCTATGACACATTGACCTGTGACGAACTCTTTAGCAAGCTGAAGTCCACAGAGATTGCCAAGGCATCTCTTGCAGTGCACAGAAGCTCTTTGCCACAGCCATTGGCATTGGTTTCTAGCACTAGCCGTGGCACCACTGCAGAACCAAGCACATCAGGCACTTGTGTTCTAGCAGATGGTTTTGCTTTGTCCTCCCTGGTCTCCGTCACAAAGGAGCAGGTGGATACTCTAGCTGATGATGAGCTTGCTCTCATTGCCCGGAGGTTCACCCGCTTTCATCATGAGAGACGGGATCAGCGGAGAAGTGGTTTTAGTGGCTGCTATGAATGTGGCGACACCTCTCACATCAAGGCCAATTGCCCCAAGGTCAAGAAGAGAGATGAGAGTGACCGCCCCAAATTCCACAAAAAGGAGAGGAAGCCCTTTGTGAAGGGCAAGCGCGGCAAGATGGCTAAGAAAGTAGCCAAGGCCGCTTCCAGAGCTTTTGTTGCTGCTCTCAGCGACATCGACACTTCCTCAACTGAGGAGTCGAGCTCTGAGGAGGAGGAGTCCCCAAGAAAGGAGGACAAGAAGGACAAGAAGGGACGTGACTTCACCGGCCTTTGCTTCATGGCCGACAGCGATCACAGCGGCGATGAGCTTGACTCATCTGAGGTAAACCTATCATCTGACCAGCTTCTAATCAAATTAGATGAGCTGAATGAAGTTGTGCTAGGTCAGGATAGATTGCTTGTGCAAGCCGCTAGAGAAAGAAAAGACCTTAGACTTAGGCTAGAATCTGTTTCTACTGAATATGCCATGCTTAAGTCTAAATTTGATGATGCTGAATGTGAATCATGTTCTGTTGTCATGAGTGAGCTTGCTCAGTTGCGTTCTGTTCATGCTCAAACTCTTTCTGAGCTTGAGACTGCACAGAAGCAGCTTTTGGAGGTGGATTCTAGACCTCATGATGTTGATTGCATGAACTGCTCTTTATTACGCGATAGCATAAATTTACGTGATAAGCATGTTCATGATTTGGAGGCTAGATTGGAGAGGGCCGGTAGCTCTAAGGATGTGCAACCTGTTTGTGACACTTGCATCACCCTTAAGGACCAGCTAGGCACTGTTAGAGAGCGAGCTGAAAACCTCATGTCTGAAAATGAATACCTTCTTTCTGTGGTAAATAAATGCACTGAAGGGAAGGGTAGGATGGATTTGCTCTTGGCCAAGACCAAGTTGTGTGCCGACAGAGCCGGGGTAGCTCTAGGTTTGGGTTTTGAGAGGATAGCTTCAGACAGTAAGTCCAAAACTGTTTTTACCTCTCCTACCACCCTAGAGAAAGAGAGAGCTCTGTTGGACACCCCATCAGCCAAAAAGCCTACCCATCCACCAAAGAAAACCACACCTCCTATCAAGAAAAATCCTCCAAAGAAAACCACTCTGAAGAAACCCAAGGAGCCTGTGAGAGTTGCTCCTGTGACCCATGAGAGTGCCCCCAGAAGAGTGTTTCATTGTTCTTATTGTCAGCGGGCGGGTCATTTGATTGGTTTCTGTTTCCGTCGCATCAAGGATGAGCGACGTGCTCAGGCGATGAGTTATCAGGACATGCATTACCCATCTTTAGGTATGCATGAGTCTGAGTATTACTCTCGTCCTGTTTTCGAGGCTCCTCGTGCTTCTCGGAGAGGTTTTGCTCCTCGAGGTGTTCACCATGTTCCATATGGTGGTAGACCTCGGGCGAGTAGCTTTGTACCTCGTCAGAGTAGGAGACCTCGACATGCTTTGCGTTCTTTGCATGTAGGTAGACCTCGCACTTTGCATCATTCTGATTATTATGTGCGTAGACCGTCTACTTTTACTGTGCCTACTACTCGTGTCACTCAGTGCTGGATGCCTCGTCATTATTTTACTCACCCCAGCACTGAGCGATCGAGGCGTTCTTATCATGTGTAGGCGACAGGTCGAGGCTTGGAGGGCACGTGGATCATGGACTCCGGTTGTTCGCGCCACATGACCGGAGATGCAAATTGGTTCTCCAGCCTCACCACAACCAAGCAAAGGGAACATATCACCTTCGGAAACAATCGAAGGAGTAGAGTGAAAGGTAAAGGTGTGGTAAGAATTAACTCGAATTTCACTCTCAAAGATGTTGCTTTGGTTGAGAACCTGGGATACAATTTGTTGTCTGTATCTCAGTTGCTTGATGAGGGCTTCGAAGTGCGATTTCATCGCGATACTTCGCAAGTGCTCAATTCTGATGGCGTTGTTGTGTGTAAGATCTTCAGAGTTGGGAGAGTTTTTGGAGCTGATTTTTCAGAGTCGTCTGGTTCTTCTCATTGCCTTGTTGCTCATTCGACTTCTGAGCTTTGGAAGTGGCATAGGAGACTAGGGCATATGAGCTTTGAGTTGCTCGCTCGTCTGAGCGCCCTAGGCTTGATCCGAGGATTGCCCAAGCTCAAGTTTGAGAAGAATTTAGTTTGCGCTCCTTGTCGACATGGAAAAATGATTGCCGCTTCGCATTCGCCAGTCACCACAGTGATGACTGAACAGCCCGGAGAACTTCTCCATATGGACACTGTAGGTCCTTCTCGGGTTAGTTCTTTAGGCGGGAAGTGGTATGTACTTGTTATTGTCGACGATTTCTCTCGCTACTCTTGGGTCTTCCTTCTTGCCAGCAAGGATGAAGTGTTCTCACACTTTCGGAGCTTGGCTTTGAGACTTTTCACTGAACTCCCAGGTGCATTAAAATTCATTCGAAGCGATAATGGCACCGAGTTCAAAAATAGTCTCTTTGTTGATTTTTGCATGGAGCATGGCATAGAACATCAATTCTCTGCTCCGCGGGTTCCTCAACAGAATGGTGTTGTTGAGAGGAAAAACCGCACTTTGGTTGAGATGGCTAGGACGATGCTTGATGAGCATAGGACTCCTAGAAAATTCTGGGCTGAGGCCATGAACACTGCTTGCTACATCTCAAACCGAATCTTCTTGCGCTCAATTTTAAATTTGACATCTTATGAGCTGCGTTTTGGGAGACAGCCCAAGGTTACTCATCTTCGAGTTTTTGGCTGTCGCTGCTTTATCCTAAAACGTGGTAACTTGGATAAATTTGAGTCGCGATCTTCTGACGGGATCTTTTTGGGTTATACTACTCATGGTCATTCTTATCGTGTTTATAACTTGGAAACTAACACTGTCATCGAGTCATGTGATGTGACTTTTGATGAATCAACCCCCTCTGTTAGTTCTGCTCTTGAACAGGCAAATGAACACGACATGGAACAGACCTTATTCGAAGACGAAGATCCCGGAGAATTCGAGGATGAACCCCTACTACCCTCGACATCAACCCCCGAAGCTGACCCCGCGTCTACTACTTCGGCACGAGGTCCCGAAGCGACTACCTCAACATCGGTCATCTTGGACCATTCCAACGCACAAGTTGAGGGGGAGACTGCATCCCGCCGCGAGGCTCCACATCATGTTCAAAGGATGCACCCTCCCGAGCAGATCATTGGTGAGCTTGATCAAAGGGTAACACGTTCTCACGCTCACTTTACTAATGCTGCTTTTGTTGCTTCTTTCGAGCCCTTAGATGTTAGTCATGCACTTTCTGATTCTAGTTGGATCAATGCCATGCATGAAGAGCTTGAGAATTTTGAAAGAAACCAAGTCTGGACTTTAGTTGATCCTCCACCAAATGTTCATTTCATTGGAACAAAATGGATTTTTAAAAATAAACAAGGGGAGGATGGAACAATTGTTAGAAATAAGGCTAGACTAGTAGCTCAGGGTTTTTCTCAACTAGAAGGGATTGATTTTACTGAAACTTTTGCACCTGTTGCTCGCCTTGAGGCCATTAGGATTTTGCTTGCCTTTGCGACATCCCGGGGATTCAAACTCTATCAAATGGATGTCAAAAGTGCTTTTCTTAATGGCTTCATAGGTGAAGATGTTTATGTAAAACAACCCCCTGGTTTTGAAAACCCCAAGTACCCACATAAAGTCCTTAAACTTCATAAGGCTCTTTATGGACTCAAGCAGGCCCCTCGGGCTTGGTATGATAGACTTAAGTCTTTTCTGCTTGAGCGAGGGTATTTGATGGGCTCTGTTGATAAAACTTTGTTTACTCTCAAGCATGGCAAAGATTTCCTTCTTGTGCAGATTTATGTGGATGATATCATCTTTGGTGGCTCGTCTCATGCTTTGGTTGCCGAGTTTGCAGATACCATGAGCAGGGAATTTGAAATGTCGATGATGGGTGAACTCACCTTTTTCCTTGGTTTGCAAATCAAGCAAAGCAAACAAGGTACTTTTGTCCACCAGACAAAGTACACCAAGGACCTGCTCAAGAAGTTCGACATGTCCGATGCGAAGCCCCTCGCCACTCCAATGGCTACATCTGTAGCATTGGACCCTGACGAAGATGGAGAAGCCGTAGATCAGAAGGAGTTCCGAAGCATGATCGGCTCCCTCCTCTACTTGACTGCCACGAGGCCGGACATACACTTCGCAGTATGTCTGTGCGCTCGTTTTCAGGCTTCACCACGAGCTTCGCACCGCCAAGCGGTAAAGCGCATTCTCAGGTATCTCAAACACACCCTTGAGTTTGGCTTATGGTATTCATCGTCTTCATCTTTATGTCTTAGAGGTTATTCAGATGCGGATTTTGCTGGGTGTAGAATTGATAGGAAGAGTACCTCTGGTACTTGTCATTTTCTGGGTACGTCTCTGGTTTGCTGGTCTTCCCGCAAACAGTCTAGTGTTGCACAATCGACGGCTGAGGCCGAATATGTTGCTGCAGCTAGCTGTTGCTCTCAGATTTTGTGGATGGTTTCCACTTTGCGGGATTTCGGGTTAGATTATAAGAGTGTTCCACTTTTCTGTGATAACACTAGTGCTATTTGTATTGCAAACAACCCGGTTCAGCACTCCAGAACCAAACACATTGATGTACGGTATCATTTTCTCAGAGATCACAATGAGAAGGGTGATATTGAACTTCAATATGTTGATACCCAACACCAGCTTGCCGATATTTTTACAAAACCCCTCGATGCTTCTCGATTTGCTTACTTGCGTGGGGAACTTGGTATTTGTCATCCCTACGGCATTTTGTGAGGGGGAGCTGATTTTAATTGTCTTGCATATGCTCATTATGTATGGAATTGCACTTACATATTTTGCTATTATATGCCTGCTTTTAAATCAAAGAAGTCATGACAGCTCAGCTCTATGAAATATGTCTGGAACATTGATTGTGCATGATGTTTTATTTTCTAAAAATCAAAACTTGCTCACCGCATAATCTTGTATCTAGCTTGTTTAGGGTGGACTGCTTTTAGCTATCTTTTATCTACTTGACAGCAAGACACTGTTCTTTGGATGCTAAAATTTGCAACTTGAAAACTTGTGCTCTTTATTCATGGATATTCATCAAAAATATTAAATTCTTCAAAATCAAAAGAAAAATCCATGATTTGCCTGGGTTCAATGAAAAGATCCAGGAGGGTTTGTTTGTCGCACTACTCTATTCTAGACTGCTTACCATTGCACTTTGGTCTGAACTGGAATAGTGTAGTGTATGCCAAAATCACCGCCTTAAGCTTCAGATGGCTTTCATGCCTAGGCTTGGCCTGATTGGAAAGTATAAGGTGGACAAACAAATAACCCCTGGCATTAAGAAAAGAACAACAAAATTAATTGATCATCAAGTTTGCTTTTACAGCTCCTTTTGAACAAGACTTGTCTGTCTAGGGTAGAATTTGTTAGCTTGGCGCAGTCCTTGCCTTCTCATGTCTAACTACTGTGATTAAGTGGTGATGCTTTTTACTTCAAAATGACAAAATCACATGCCATCATTTTGTTTCACAGATTGTTAAATTGAGCTGAGCACATGATCATTAGTTTTAAATGTTGGCATATTTTTGCATTATATGTCCTTGCAATTCTCTTCATTTCGAAGCTTTGCATCTTTTGAATGCTCCTTGATGCTTGCATTGCCAAAGGGGGAGAGATTTTGCTATGTTCTCTGCTGCAAGAAGGCATTATTTCTAAAGGGGGAGAGATTTTTGACATAAAGGGGGAGAAAATTTTGCTTAACTCAGGGGGAGATTTTATCCAAAGGGAGTTTTGCCGAAGGGGCTTTTACTCTTTTTCAAAGGGGGAGAAAATTTCTTTTATCAAGTGACATGCTTTGGCTCTTTTTGAGTTTTTATGGTCACTTGTGTGCTGAAATTTTTAAATTTTCTTGAAATTTGGATTTGGTTGTCAATGCACTCATCAAGGGGGAGATTGAGAAACCAAGGGTGGTTTCGGTGTTTTGTGATGAGTGATTGACTGGATTTTACCCTCTGTTCGAAGGGTACCTCCGGAGGGGCTTCGGAGGTGGTACCTCCGAAGGGTGTTCGGAGGTGTGTCACCGGAGTGTGTTCGGTGTTTGCTTGCTGCAGCTGTGCAGCGGAGTGTACCTGTCGGAGGGGTCCGACAGTATGCGATGACTGGGTTCGTACCGATGGCTTCGGTACTTTGGGCGGTACACCGGAGTGTGTGCCGGAGGTTGCTAACCCGGAGAGGTCTCCGGAGTACTGGATACACTTGTCTGCTTGTCGGTGGTGCGCAGGGACTTCGGAGGCGACGGACAGGGTTCGAGCCAGGTGAACTTAGGTCAAGCGGGTGGCTTGATGCCAGGGGAGCGGGGAGCTCCGTCACGGTGGCTGCGAAGGTGGTCCGGGTCGGTCCTCGGGTCGAGGCGTGCCAGGTGAAGGCAGAGAGTGCGGAGCGTGGCTCCGGCTGAAGGTACTCCGAGACAAAGTCCTCGGAGGTGAGGCACTTCGAAGGTACTCCGAATGGAGTGGCTTCGGAATTGGTGGACCAAGTCCTCTGCGGAGGCAAGGAGTTCGAAGTGTGCTCCGGAGGGAGACACTCGAAGGTGGCCCGACGAAGGTCTCAGAAGTCGAGGCGCATCGAAGGCATGGTCCGGGTGAGGCTCGTCGAGGAGTGTGCTCGGGGTGAGACACTGCGACGAAGTGCTCAAGGAATGCCTCATGCGAAGGCCTTGGACGAAGGAGGGACTTCGAAGGGTGGTACTCCGAAGGTGGGCTTCGGAGTGAGGTTGTCTTGAGGTGCTTCGGCCATGCATGGCTTCGGTACACGGACGGACGGTGTTCGAGCTCGGAGTAGCTGCGAAGCCGTGGTGATCCACTCCGGAGGTGGTGGTGCGAAGGCCCAAGGGCTTTGACGGCTTTGGCTCAAAACCGTCACTGTATCGAAGGTCTTCTTCGGCGGAGCGAAGGCCAACAGGCTGCAGGCTTCTCGCCGAAGCTTCCGCACCCCTCGCGTGCGAAGGGAGGTTCCAGAAGTCAACTCTGTAAAGGCTGACACTGTCTGTTCTGAAAAAGACTGACACTGTCCCCTCTGCAGCTGACAGAGAAGCCTCCAAAATAAAGGTGGACTACCTTTTGTACCCCTTAGTTCTGTAGAGACAAAATGGATGTAAACCCTAGGGGTAAAGTAGTCACTTCCTTAGGATGAAGCCGTGGGCTATAAATATGGGGGCTCGGTAGGTAACATTTAACACTTTGAGCATTTACTGTTGAGCTCCTGTAGCCACACTTCGATTGAATACATCCTGAGTTCTTTTTCAGTGTTCCTTGTTCAAGCGGCGAAGCCCTGTTTCTCTTGTGCTTTTTGCTTGAGCTCGCTTTGCATACTTCGCTAGTTTAGTGCACCGAAGCCTGTCTTGGCGAAGGGTGTTTTTCCCGCGAAGTGTGCTTTTCAGTGTGCTGTCGCTCTGTGTAACACGAGGCAAGACCTCGCTGCTTACTAGCGAAGCCCTGATATTTTCCCGTAGTGCTTCTTGTGTCGAAGCCCTTAGCGTGTTCCGTGTTGTGTGCGTGTAGACCTTCGCGTACGAAGCCCAGCACCAGTTGCTGTCGCCAAATGCTTGGTCGAAGTCCTCAGAGGGCTGTCCACTCTTGCGAAGGGTGAAGTGCGAAGCCTGCTCGAAGCACCTTGTGTGCGGAGCCTGCACTGACTTAGCAGAGTTGGTTTTCGAGGGTTGTAAGTGGAGCGAAGTCTTCTTGACTTCGAACTTTTGCCTCTCCGAAGCCTGTGTTCGAAGGTGTCGAAGTACCTCCGAACCAGACCTTCGAAGGCTGTGTTCGAAGCCTGTTCCGCAGAAGACAGAACAGAACCGAAGGCTAAGTTTTTAGCCCGAAATTTTAAAAGCTCCCATTCACCCCCCCTCTGGTCGCCGTTTCCGGTCCAACAGAAGACGATTTTGCCTTTAGGCACGAAGAGTCCCAAATTTGGCAAATGGTCACCTAGTTGGGAAGGTCCTTTTAAGATAGCCAAAATCGCTCCCGGCAATGCATACGTGTTGGAATCCCTGCAGGGGGAGCGGTTTTGAAGAGCTTTGAATGGTAAATACTTGAAAAGGTATTTTCCAAGTTTGTGGCAAACGTCATAAAGGTGTCGAAAGGCCGATACAAATGGTATTGTCTTCAGCTCGTTATGCTTTTAGTTCACTAGTTCACTAAAGGGCAGGGGGCATGTGTTGATAGCAAAAATGACATTAATGGCTAGATTATCAAAATATAATTTTTTGGTGATTTGGGCCAAAAATACACATGTCCAAGGTCTGTCCGAAGCCCTACAGGGCTGAAGTCCATCGAGCTATGGGCTCTGAAAGCCTCTAGCTAGCCCATGAGCTTTGGCCAGGAAACCTTTGAAGGCCCACACTGCCGAAGCTTCGGAAGCCTTCGGAGGCCCACGCTGTCGAAGCATCGGGAGCACACGCTGTCGAAGCTTCGGTCCGAGAGCAAGCCTCGACGGGCCTGGCCAAAGCACACGCTGTCGAAGCTTCGGCCCAAGGAGCAAGCCTCGATGGGCCTGGTTGAAGCCCACGCTGTCGAAGCTTCGGCCCGAGGAGCAAGCCTCAACAGGCCTGGCTGAAGCCCACGCTACCGAAGCTTCGGCCCGAGGAGCAGGCCTCGACGGGCATAGCCGAAGCCCACCTCGGTAGAGATAGAGCTGTTTGCATCACCAACTCAATCTCTATCTCTATCCGGCCAGATTAATAGCAGATTAGATTGGGAGTTAACCCCCTATAAATAGAGAGGCATGGCCGGCGTGTAGACCCCCCAACTCAAACCAAACCAAAGCCATTCTTTGATCGTACCTTTACTTTTACCTTTACTTTTTTGTACCTCTTCGTGGGTTTCCCTGGAAACCCTCCGTCCATCGCTACGGAACAGTGGTAAGCCTTGGTACTTCGCCCGTGAAGTCCCCGTTAATCTACGTAACATATTGCTATCGCCTTGTTACTTCTCCTGTGAAGTATCCGCTAATCTGTGTAATACATTGCTACCTTCGCCACCCATGCAACACCTCGCAAAATTCGGTCCTAAGGCCAAATTAGTACTTCGCATCGTCTCTGTTGCAGGTTCGCACGTTCGGAGCCTCTTCGCCGGAGGTGTCCGGAGCTGAGAGATCGGTTCCGGAGGTCCCTAGGACGCCCTTCGACAGGACCGCGGGCTTCGACAACAGGCTCTGCTAGCATACTTCGTCGTGACAGACTTTGCCACGAACATACTCCGCACCAGACGAAGCTGCACCCGCGTGTGGCCTTCGCGTCACTACTCTGTAATTCGCTGCATCGGAGATCACACGCCGAACCCCGCTGTTCGGAGGTGATCACCGTGTTCAGATCCGTTCGGAGTCTACCTTCGGCCGGATCAGTCCGAACGCCGAAGCACCCTTCGGCGGAGCACTTCGCACCAGACGCCGAAGGTACCCTTCGGCGCACCCTTCGCATCAAACTTCGAACCAGGAGGACTCCGACTGGTTTGCTGATTTTAACATGTTTAACCTATTTCTTTCGGCTAATTGGATTATTTTGTGTAATCTGGTTGCCTGACGACTCCACCCCCTTATCACTATTAAGGGTAGTCGGAACGCGGCGTCGGTGCTACGTCACGCTTAGGCCTGTCCCTAAGTATCCGTGCACTTTTGGATCGTCGGACTGACCCAAGTGTGGGGGCACGTTTCCGTGTCAACAGATATAGGGAAAAGTTCTTGCCAAGCGCAGGGATCACGAGGCCGACCCGGGGAATTCTTGCTCGGCCGACAATCGCAGGAACAAGTTGGTGGCGCCTGGTACCAAGCCACAATCATCTTGGACACCTTCAGGTATGTCCAAATCACAGAAGAGGCGCCTACAATGTCTACGGTCACAAGAGATGCGCGAGAATAAGGCCGATGATGAGTGAGGTGCCATCTTCGAGGAAATCCACCCTCGACCAGTCATGAAGCAAGTATGGAAGCCCAAGCCAGTTGGGACAAACAACTCAACTCCCGTTCTGAGTGACGACGATGACATGTTCGATGACGACTACACACCCATCTTCGAGGGGCCCGCACCTCAGGCAATGAACATAAACATCGTCATACTACTCGTCGAGTTCGCACTACCATGAGACGAGGCCGAAGTCGCTCAGTTGAGCATCGGCCCATGAGATGCCATTTTCGAGAAGCCCGAGGATACGACCCATCACCTAAAGCCCCTCTATGTCAAGGGGCACATCGACGGGAAGCCAATCACCAGGATGCTTGTTGACGGTGGTGCCACTGTAAACTTGATGTCGTACTCTATTTTGAAGAAGCTCGGCAGGGACGAGGAGGATCTAAAGAAAACCAACCTAATGCTCAATGGCTTCAACGGCGAGAGCTCCGAAGCAAAGGACGTACTCTCCCTGGACTAAAGGGGGGTGAATAGGCACCTCAACAAATTTTTGTGAATTTGATGGACTATCCAGAACACCCAACAAGCCTCTGTAAACTTCAGAAGCACAATTAAGATCAACAATACATGCACAATTAATATCGGAGTATGGACTACCGATATTCTTTGTCGGTAAATGAACTGACGAAATTCCTTGACTATTTCAGAGCTTGATCTGTCGAACTATTCAGTCGGAGAATGAAACTCCGATATAGATTGGCTAGATCGGCAAGTGAAAGTCCGACATATCAAGTCGATTGATGAAACTCTGATATATTCCAAAAAAATTAGCAACACACTTAGAATCTCAATTTAGTTAATTAGAATCATGTTCTTGACAAGGATAAAAGATTAAACACTTCTCTCAATATTTATAAGACCATGTTTATAGCAAAAATGGCATTAATGGTCAAATTAGGCAAATACTGAAAAATGGTATTTTTGACCGAAAATGTGTCAAACCTGGCAAAGGCCGTTCTGACCGGCTATGGTAGGCCGGTCCCACCGGCCAGGTCCTATTAGACTGGACCCATGGGCTCGGTCAGACCGGCCAGGGTCCAGAATATGGATCTGAGGAGGATTCGAG
The DNA here is from genome assembly GCA_019279435.1 of Zizania palustris. Classification (NCBI taxonomy): domain Eukaryota; kingdom Viridiplantae; phylum Streptophyta; class Magnoliopsida; order Poales; family Poaceae; genus Zizania; species Zizania palustris. The sequence goes on along the minus strand of JAAALK010000287.1, from coordinate 70,065,067 downwards.
GTATTTTTCCCAAATCTTATCTTAACAGGGTTTTTGCCGCATCTAACTCTATCTCTAGCCATGGATAACCAGCCCACCCCCTATAAATATTAGGGGAAAGGCCGATTCAAGGCCCCTCTCTCTAATCCAAAAATCCAAAGCCTTAGCTTTGAATCGCGTTTATGTCCTTTACTTTCCGCATCTTCGTGGGTTTTCTTGAAAGCCCTCCGTCTGTCGCATCCGTAATCATGGTAACCCTTGCTGGTTCGCTTGTGAACCTCCCATTAATCCACGTAACGGATTGATATCATTTTATCAGTTTTTATCACCCTACTCGGCAATTCGGCCCTCTGGCCGAATTGTGTTTGATTTCTTATTATCTTTGCAGATCATTTGCCTTCCTAAACATCTCTGCAAAGTTTGGAGGCGATTGGAGATCGTTTGCTAGGACTACCGAAGTTGGGCAGATCTGATCTGTTACTTCGGTCCGACCGGCGTTGAGGTCCCGGTCTGACCGGACCTTGTCACGCCGTTGTTGGCAACAGCCGGTCAAACCGACGGCACTTTGCTGGTCTGATCGGGGACCTCCACACCACGCTACGCTAGAGTCTGGAGGTTGCATCCGAAGCCCCTTCGCATTGCGCCGTGCTAGAGCCTGTACGCGTCGAAGCCTACTTTGCCGGTCTGACCGGGAGTGTTCCGTCGGTCTGACCGGGACCCTCCACACCATGCCGGAGCCCACCTCACAGTTTCCTTCCAGACTTCGCCCGGAGCTCCTTCGCAACCCCCTGTCCGATCGAGGCTGTACCTCCGGTCAGACTGGGCCTGAGGCCGAAGGTGCCCTAAGGACCCTTCGGACCAATCTCCGCTGTAACTCCGAATCGGCCTCCGAATTTGCTGATTCCAGGTATTTTGATCATTTTGTTACTGTTTACATTGTTACTAGTACTTTTCGGCCAATTGGATTGAAATATCAATTATTTATCTAATTGTCTGGCGACTCAAAATCCCTTGTCACTATCCAGAGTAGTCGGAACGCGGCGTCGGTATCGTTGCAATACTTTTGGACATCGAATCGGCCCAAGTGTGGGGACGCATTTCTGCATCAACAGATCAGGACCAACCAAATTCAGTATTCATGTGAATCCCAAAACCTTGTTCAGAGTTGATATAGAGAGATTTCAGAGAATAGAAAGAGCCCACAAATTTTGATCAAGAAAATTGTTAGTACAGTAGTAAGAACAATGTATTTCATTAAATTGTCATAGTTCAGGTTTCATCCATAGACTCAAATCAATTTCATGCAACAGCAGATTAATACATGAATCTTCAAGCACTAGTTAAGTACTTCTGCTCACATGGATCAAACATTAGTACTGAAGCTTTAATCATTTCAGGTGCAACCAGAATATTCAGTCAAGAACAGAATTGCATAACACTGAAAACAATCTTAATGCAATACTATAGAATTTCTTTGAACTAAAGTGAGGACCCAAAATTCAGATGTGTATGCTTGATCTTGAAGAGATAGAACAGAGAATCACATTGTTTTTCAGTGAAGATCATAATCAGGACCAAGTGCAATCACAGAAAATTACTGATGTTTGTTCTGAAAATAGCTAAAAGATGCAAGCTATTCAATATTCAGATCAACCAGCAGTAATTCAGAAACCAGCTCAGACTTTCTTTCATCAGAAATATCAATTCAGGTAAAAATAATTAAGTCAAGCCTTTTAGCAATGCTGAATGATAATGGAGCATCTGCTTGAATCCATGCTATGACTTTTAACACATATCAGTTAACAACACAATAAACTTTATCAGAACCAGCACATTGATGAAGCAAAAGGAATCTAAATCTGACGTCAGTACACAAAGCAGTTGGACAGGGATAAACCAAAAAGAAGAGCTGATTCAGACATGTTCCAGACAGCATGTAGACATTACTGTTGCTTTTCAGTAAAGGTGCTTTTCATGGGACAAGATGAGCAAGTGAACCCAGTACTTCCACCAGCTTTACAACAATAGCAATAAGTCTAACTAACCTCCAAAAGACATTAGATCACATCAAAAAGAAAGTCTGCACATAAAATGAATCCTAAGACTTCAGAAATTGTTCTTGGCAAAAGCTTCTGTTCATGGTAGAAATGAGATGATCCAAAGCAAACTCTAACTAAGAATCATCTAGAAATCTGAACCATGTCTCTAGTCACACCAAAATCAAAAGAAGTTCATCAAAAAAACGAGATTCAGTCTTTTAACATGAATCACAATAGGAACTATCGTGTACTGTAACCAGTAAAATGTTTCTTCTCACAAGGTATAAAGCAGAAGAGACAAGTGAATCAAAACATTTCCTCATCAATGATTAAAGATAGTTGAAATAGAACATCAAGAAAAGAACCAACACAGAGACACATCGGGATAATCCATTGCTAATTGTAGCTCATTCGGCAAATAGACTTCAGCAGTAAACTTTCTTCTGAATCATGGGAATAAAACACCAAAAGGCAAAGCTAATGCATTGTATTTGTAGAGAAAGGTTCAGGCTAGTGCTTTTCTGAAATTTGTAACCCTCACCCCTAGGCTAGGACCTCCTTTTATAGGCAAACCTAAGAGAGGATTTACAAAACTGCCACTAGGGTAAGAGTTCTAAGTAATTACCTAAAGACCATTATGTATTTTTTTGGAATTTAAAAACATTTAGAGATGAGACGGTTTTCAGCAAAAACCGACAAAGCCTCCCAGATCATCAACGTTTGTCGTCAGTCCACGAACTCGACTGCCAACAAGTCTCTCTCGCTCTCGATCCCTCGAGCCGCCTTGTCACTTGTATTAGCTTCCCTTTTGCTGACTTGATCAACACCTCTAAGGAGCCATGCTGAATAGCGTGGGCCTCATGGCTCCAGATGTGATGAGTCATTATCAACGATAGTCAAAAGAGGACAGAAAAAGAAAGGAGATCTGCTGTGTCATGGGCCGCGTGTGACTCAGGTACACGGGCAGCGAGCGACTGTCGGGCTGAGAGAGCTGCGAAGTCGGGCTGGTCCAATCCGGGTACATGGGCTAGGAGCAGCAGAAGACCCACTGGGCTGTTGACCAGGATTGACTCAGGTACACGGGCGGTGAGCGATTACCGGGCTGAGAGAGCTGCGGAGTCGGGCCGGCCCAATCCGGGTACCTGGTGCAAAGTCGGTGGAGGATTTGTCAGTTTCGGTGCAAAACTGACGACCGCTGATCTTGTATCGGACTGTCTAGAAGAGAAGCCGTAGTCGCTACGAAAGCTTAGCTTCCGGATAAGTCATCTGTATATAGGAATTTTCTATTTTGTCCCTAGGCCCACAGTCAGTCAGTCTAGTCTGTAAAAATATCCTAAGGGCAGTTTAGTCTTTTCCTTTTATTTTAGCGTCTGTAAAAAAACCCTAAGGGGCTGGTGGAATATTCCTAGTCATTGGGCAACCTATAAATAGGGCCCCAATCCCTAGGGTTAGGTCACCCTTCTAGAATTCACTTTTTAATCAATTAGGTCACTTTTATTCCCTTGTTTCCTGCTCATTCCTGTTTGTGCACCGCTAGGGTCTTGCTGAGGTTGTTTTCATTTCTACATGCAGTGTTGTTAGACTCTGTTCTTCATGAATCTGTGAACTTCTATTCTATTCTCTTGTCATTTCAAGTTGCAGAGATTCTTCTGTTGTTTACATTTTCTTTGACGTGCGCAGCCTGTTTATTCTTGAGTATTTGTGGTTCTATTGCTTCTGTTCTTCACGGAAGTAGTACTAGTTCTTGCATGCAGCAAGTAGTACCTACTCCCTGTAGCAACAGTACACTAGTACTCTAGCTTGCTTTTTCCTGTGTAGCTTTTTGATCGAAGTAGACAGGGCCAAGTAACTTTTCTGGCTGTTTCTGGCGAAGCCCCCTTCTCTGTTTGAAGTCCCTCAGCTCTGTGAGGCAGGCTTCGATCTGATATCTTCGAGGGCTTCGATAGAACTTTAACTTCGCTCTTGTCTTGTGAATCTAGCTTCGAAGTATGTTTTGCATTTAGTCTGTTGGCTTGTCATACTTCGACGGTCTTTGCGAAGGTGTTCTCTGACTCGAGTGTTTCGAAGCAAATACCTCGACAAGCTTTGAAGTCAGCTTCGAAACTTGTCTTTCTGGTAAACTTCGCTCGATGTGGGTTCTCTAAGGTTTTACTGCTGCTGTCTTTCCGAAGGTTTCAGTTTATGTGTTTGAAGTTTGTCATTCGAAGTTAGCCATTGGATCGGAGGTCACAACTTCGGTTGTCATTCCTCGATCAAGCTAGCTCCGAAGGTAGAGTATACGCTTCGATTTCTTCTCGCTGCTGTGTGTTTGGCTTCATTTGTTTCTCGAAGGTAGCTTTTCTGTGAATTGTGTTCGAAGCGTTCTGATCGAAGTCTGTGGCTTCGAAGTATATTGTTCGAAGCAAGCTTCAATACGATCATACTTCGCTTCGCAACATACTTCGCTCACTGCTACACTCTAACTGGGCTAGACACAACAAACCTTCGGCACTTCCTCGACAGCCTTCACTAGACTTCGACATGGGACTCTGAAGCAGGCTTCGACACTGCGAAGCAGGCTTCGCCGAGTTCCGAACAGGAGACAGATTTTGAACAGTAACTTATCATCCCATTCCTTGTGTACTTAAATTATTCTACTGAGAAGTATGATCTGCCATGTCTTGAATATTTTGTGTATCTGCCTATTAGCACTGTATTGGTGTTTCTCTGTTTTTGACACCGGTTGTTTCTAGGCTAGATACTTTTAGACTTAGGCAATCTGTTCACGCTATGTGGCTTAGTCTTTTGAGGAGCGTTGGGTGTTGGGAGCAGGCCATTGATTCGAAAGAATTTTTTAGGCGCCCATTCACCCCCCCCCCCCTCTGGTCGCTACTTTCGGTCCTACAACCTCGTCTCGACTAACCATTATCCCATGTCTTGCTTCGTCTCCATACGTACATCTGAGGTCACTTTTAACTTTGACTGGGATCCTTGACCATCTGGCATTAGACTCCCTGTCTAACCCTGATCACTTGCCATCAACAGTTGACAAGTATCTCAACCCTGCACACACGAGACAAGCACAGACACACATACCTCCATGCAACCCATACATAAGCATCCAAACATCACCATAGCCAACTTCGTCAATCACTCATCATAAAAATGGAACCACGGTGAAAACCTCACTTGGTTTCTCAACCGGACTAAGCCACGAGCTCGTAGAACATCGACTGCCTATCAAACCTAGGTTTAGGGCTTATAAACAACCCCCTCGTCGTTTTAATTTGGCTGTGTATGACCGGGTTAAAGAGGAGATAGAACGATTGCTCAAGGCTAAATTTATTAGGTCGTGCAGGTATGCTGAATGGGTTGCTAACATCGTGCCTGTAGAAAATAAGGACAGCATAAAAATACAAGTTTGTATTGATTTCAGGGATCTGAACAAGGCCACTCTGAAGGACAAATATCCCATGTCGATAGTCGACATGTTGATCAGCGATGCTTTAGGACACAAGGTACTAAGCTTTCTTCATGGCAACGCCAGTTATAATCAAATCTTTATGGCCGAAGAGGATGTCTGCAAGACAGCCTTTCGATGCCTTGGTTTTGTTAGTTTATTGGGTTAATTTTTTCCGTGCCATTATAATTTTTGCGGTTTGCCAATATGCCATCGATGTGTCACTGACACATGGGGGCCACCACAGTCACTGACAGTGGCATATAGGCAATTTCTAAAAATTATAATGGCATGTGAGTAATTTTCCCTAGTTTATTTGAGTGGGTCGTTATGACTTTTGGTTTCAAGAATGCTGGAGCTACTTATCAACGTGCTATGAACCTGATCTTTCATGACTTGCTAGAGTTATGCTAGAGGTCTATATAGACGATGTTGTAGTCAAATTGGATGCTATGGGCAACCATCTAGCTGATTTGAGAGTTGCCTTTGATAGAATGTGTCGGTATGGATTAAAAATGAACCCACACAAGTGTGTGTTTGGCATGTCGGTGGGCAAGTTCTTAGGATTCATGATTCACGAAAGAGGTATTGAGATTGATCCTAAGAGGCTTGAAAAAATAGGAACTTTGAAGCGCCGACATGCAAGAGAGATGTGCAAAAGTTGCTAGGCAAGATGAATTATTTGCGTCGCTTTATATCTAACTTGTATAGAAAGATCGATGCTTTTGTCACCATAATCCGGCTAAAGAACGAGGACGAGTTCATTTCGGGGGCAAGTTGTAGGACCGAAAGTAGCGACCAGAGGGGGGGTGAATGGGCGCCTAAAAATTCTTTCGAATCAATGGCCTGTTCCCAAAACCCAATGCACCTCAAAATACTAAGCAGCAAAACAAATCAACCAAGCCTAAATAATCTAGCCTAGAAATGACCGGTGTCCAAAACAGGGAAACACCAATACAGTGCTAATAGGTAGATAAACAGAATGTTCAAATCAAGGCAGATAAAACTTCTCAGCAAATGATCTAAGTATACATGTAAGGGGAGGAGAAGTTACTGTTCAGATTTGTCTCCTGGTCGAGACTTGGCGAAGCCTGCTTCGGAGTGTTGAAGCCGGCTTCGCAGTGTCGAAGTCTGCTTCGGAGGTTCTTGATGAAGTCTAGCGAAGGTTGTCCAGAAAGTGCCGAAGGTTTGTTGTGTCTAGCCTAGTTAGAATGTAGCAATGAGCGAAGTATGCTCCAAAGCGAAGTATGATCGTATCGAAGCTTGCTTCGAACAGTATACTTCGAAGCCTCAGACTTCGATCAGAACACTTTGAACACAGTTCACAGAAAAGCTACCTTCGAAAGACAAGCGAAGCCAAACACACAGCAGTGAGCAGAAATCGAAGCCTACACTCAACCTTCGAAGCTAGCTTGGTCGAGGTATGACAACTGAAGTTGAGACCTTCGAACCGAGGGTTAACTTCGAAGGACAAGCTTCGAACTCACGTTGAGCGAAGTCTACCAGAGAGACAAGCTTCGAAGCCAACTTCGAAGCTTGTCGGAGTACACCTTCGCACAGACGGTCGAAGTAAGTCAAGCTAACAGAGCACAAAACGTACTTCGAAGCTAGAAACACAGTACACAAAGTGAAGTCGAAGTTCAAGCGAAGCCCTCGAGGATGTTAGATCGAAGCCTGCCTCACGGAGCTGAGGGGCTTCGAACAGAGAAGGAGGCTTCGCCAGAAAACAGCCAGAAAAGATACTCAGCTCTGTCTACTTCGATCAAAAAGCTACGCAGAAAAAGCAAGCTAGAGTACTAGTGTACTGTTGCTACACAGAAGTAGTACTACTTGCAACCAGCAAGAACTAGTACTCCTCACGTGAAGAACAGAAGAAACCATGAAGAATTAACACAGAAATAACATGGTTGCGCACATCAAAACAAAGCAGCAGAGCTAATAATGAGATGCTGCACATGAACCAGAGGGAATAGAATCATCCAAACAGAGAACAAACAGGATGAACAGCAGCAAGCAGCCTGGCGGCGCACACATAGGAGAGAGAAAAATGCAGGGAACAAAATGACCCAATAGAATAAAAAGTGATTTCAGCAAAAGGGTGACCTAACCCTAGGGATTGGGCTCTATTTATAGGCTGCCCAATACTCAAGAATATTCCACCAGCCCCTTAGGGTTTTTTACAAACGCTGAAATAAAGGAAAAGACTAAACTGCCCTTAGGATTTTTTACAGACTCGACTGACTGACTGTGGGCCTAGAGATACAGATGACTTATCCGGAAGCTAAGCTTTCGTAGCGACTACGGCTTCTCTTCTGGACAGTCCGATACAAGATCAGCGGTCGTCAGTTTTGCGCCGAAACTGACAAAGCCTCCACCGACTTTGCACCAGGTACCCGGATTGGGCCGGCCCGACTCCGCAACTCTCTCAGCCCGGCAATCGCTCACCGCCCGTGTACCTGAGTCAATCCTGGTCAACAACCCAGTGGGTCTTCTGCTGCTTCTGGCCCATGTACCCGGATTGGGCCAGCCCGACTTCGTGGCCCCTCTGCCCGACAGTCGCTCGCTGCCCGTGTACCTGAGTCACACGTGGCCCATGACGCAGCAGATCTTCTCTCTTCTTCTGTCCTCTTTGACTATCGTTGACAATGACTCATCACATCTGGAGCCATGAGGCCCACGCTCTTCAGCATGGCTCCTCAATCTCCCCCTTGATGAGTGCATTGTCAACACTTCACTTCTTCAGCTCTTCAGTACCTGCGAACACATGTGGAAACACGAAAACAAAGCACAAGAAAACAAAGAAGAAGAAAATAAAGTAAAAGTTTAACCCTAATGACTAAAAGCCAAACAAAAAGCAAGAAGTGGTCATTATGGTTAACCAAAATGTAAAAGCTCAAAATGAGTGCGATCTTAGAAACATCAACAAGGATATCAAAAGAGTAAGGATAAATAGGACAAAAACTCCCCTTAAACTCTTATCCCAAAATTTCTCCCCCTTGTTGACAAGTGAACTCATCAAGCACTCGAAAAAGACACAGACTCCCCCTGAAATTCAACTCCCCCTCAAAATATGCGATGAATGCAACTGGGGTGCAAGTGGAGTGAATAAAGCATGCTTCTCAGATATGATTGACTTCAATTACAAAATCTAATAGATACAACAAAAGACATATTGTCTAAGATACATGGCATGATCAGTGCAACAGATAATATCTAAAGAAAGTCATTAGCACGCATTATCAATTTTTGCAAACAAAAGCATCACCACATTTTCCAGTTGACAAGGAGGGTAAAGCATGAGATGCAAAGGCTAACTGATATCTACCAAGATAAGCATTGTCCAAAACAAAGTGCTTCAGCAAACTTGTTATCATTTCAATTTTCAGGCTTTTTCTTTTTCCTTTTTCTTTTTCGCCAAGGGTTATTTGCATGTCAAACCTTATGCTGACCGACCAAGTCAAGCCTAGGCCAGAACTGGACCATCAGAAGCTTAAGACATTGGTCTTGGCATAGATTACACTATCCTAATTCATACCAAAGTGCTATGGTACGCAGTCCAGAACAATGCAATGCGACAAAGCAAACCCACCTGGATCTTTTCAAGTTATGCATAAAAAGGCATGGAATTTTCATTTTTCTTGATTTTTTATCATTTTTATAGCACATATCCATGTTTTAAAGCAGAAAGATGTCCAAGTTGCATGTTTGCATCTAAGTCAGGAACTAGCTACAAGGCATGTAACAGATAGCAAGAACATTCAGCCTACGCATGCTAGTTACCAGAAGCAATGGTGATCATTTTTTTAAGTTTAAAGCATAAAAGCCATGCATATGACAAATATCAGATATATCAAGCAAACTGAAACAAGGCATGATCATTGACAAGTAATCAAAAGCATGTACCAACTAGAATGAGTAAAACGGTTCAATCATATAACAGAAGCAGCTCAAAAGTGTGATACGTGAATATGCAAGATATGAACACACACAAAAAGACTCAAGAAAAGAGTAAAGAAGAAAGAAAACTGACGCAAAATATCCTAGAAACGATACACAACACCCAAATCCCCTCGTAAACGCTCAAAGGTAGACTGATCTAGGGGTTTGGTGAAAATGTCAGCCAACTGATGATGGGTATAAACATGAACAAGGTCAATGACACCTTTCTCATATTAATCCCGCAGAAAATGAAAGCGCACATCAATATGTTTGGTTTTTGAATGGAGGCAAGGGTTTTTCCCTACACTAATAGCACTGGTGCTGTCGCAAAACAATGGAACCCTGGTAGGAAAGAACAACCCAAAATCTCGTAGAGTGGAAATCATCCAAACCAACTGTGAGCAGTAGCTAGCAGCAGCCACATACTCAGCCTCAGTGGTCGAAAGAGCAACTCCAGATTGCTTTCGAGAAGACCAAGAAACAAGAGAAGAACCAAGAAACTGGCAAGTACCGGAAGTCGACTTGCGATCCAACCGGCACCCACCAAAGTCGGCGTCCGAAAAACCAGATAAATCAAGTGATGATGATGCTGAATAGTAAAGACCGAGATCAGGCGCATAAGTGAGATACCTGAAGATGCGCTTGACAGCCTGTCGATGAGACGCGCGTGGTGAAGACTAAAAACGCGCGCAAAGTCCCACGGTGAATTGTATGTCTTGTCTTGTCACCGTTAAGTACAACAGCGAACCGATCATCCCTCGAAACTCCCTTTCGTTGACCTTGACGCCGCTCTCATCCTTGTCCAGACCCCCAGATGTGCCCATCGGGGTCATCTGCGGCTTCAACTCCCCACCAAAGTCAAATTTCTTAAGCATGTCACGAGTGTACTTACCTTGGTGGATGAAGGTGCCATCCTTGGTCTGCTTGATCTGGAGCCCTAAGAAATACTTGAGCTCACCCATGAGGCTCATCTCAAACTCATTGTGCATCTGCTCAGAAAACTTGGACACAAGATCATTAGTACTACCGCCAAAAATAATATCATCCACGTAAATCTGAGCGACTAAAAAATCTGAAGCATCTCTGAGCAAGAAAAGAGTTTTATCCACCGAACCCATCACAAAGCCCTTCCCCAACAAAAATTGCTTCAACTGGTCATACCAAGCCCTGGGGGCTTGCTTCAACCCGTATAAAGCCTTTTGCAGCTTAAAAACATGTCGAGGAAACTTAGGGTTCTCAAAACCGGTGGACTGCCTAACATAAACTTCCTCCTCTATGAACCCGTTCAGAAAAGCACTCTTAATGTCCATTTGAAAAAGCTTAAAACCCTTCGAAGTGGCAAAAGCTAAGAGAATGTGAATGGACTCAAGATGGGCAACAGGGGCGAAAGTTTCTTCAAAATCAATACCCTCTTTTTGGCAAAAACCCTGGGCAACTAGTCGAGCTTTGTTGCGCACCACAACTGTTGGGGGGAGATAATCCCGATGGCTGAAGGAGGCCACCACCGGAGGGTCCGGAGCCTGGCGCCGGAGGGGCCAGGACCTTCAAACGGTGAAGCCGGAGGTCTTCGGAAGCTTCGGGACGCTTCGGAGGGGCTCACGGGCGTGAGGCGATCGGCTGTAGGTCGGAGGCCACCTTCCGGACCGGAGGCGCCGGGGGCCACCTTCCGGGGGAAGAACGCCGAAGGCCATCCCTCAGACCGAGCGGCGGTTCTGGAGGGAGCATTGGCGGGAAGAGGACCAGTCAAGCCTACAGGGGGACAAGATTGCGATCCTCTGTGCCATGTCGGGCGGCGCAGGCAGCGTCCGACACGGCTGATGCGCTGTCAGAGTCGAATCTTCTTGTCTGTACCGTGTATAGTCCGTTTTGTCTGTACTACTGACCGGCGTCTGGCCATGTAGCGGTTGGCGGTCCAGAGGCGCTTGGTCCTCTGGACGGGGTGCCCTATAAATACCCCCCAACTACAGTTGTAACGGACACGCGCTCAAAGAGCACAGAATATACTACATCCCTACATTTCCACTGAGAAAACATGTTGGTCCGATCCGTCGTTCCAACAGTTGGCGCCGTCCGTGGGGACCCTAGTTCGAGAAGCTAGCGTCCTCTACATCCACTCACCAAAGCATGTCGGGTCGGAAAGGGGCGAGCACGGTTCCTCTGCGTCGGTCGGCCCGCACCGCCGGGATCGAGCCTGCTCCGGTCCCCGACCCTAGTCTACCCGCTGTTGCACCCGTCGGGGCGCCCTCCCTAGAGCCAACCCAGGCGCCGGAGGGGACGCTCGAGGCTCTGGGCCCTGTTGGCGTACCTGAGCCATCCTCCGTCAACCTGGCAGGGTTCTCGGAGGGGCTGCCGGAAGGGCATCCTCCGAGCGGGCCCCCTGATACCGCTTCAGGAGGAAGCGGGAGCCAAGCCGATGCCCTAGACGCCGAGAACGCCCGGCTGATGGCGGAACTGGCTCTGTGGCGCCAAGAGGCGTCGCTCCGCCCTCCTGATCCCCCCCCCCGCGCGCGCTACGAAAGTTGCGGCCATAGCACTGAGCGATGACGAAGATCCAGCGGAGGAAGAAAACGTGTCCTACGACGAGGAGTCCCCCCTGCACCCGGACCTTCAGAGGGTGCGCTTCGGCTCGAAGTTTCGCGCCGCCAAGCTTCCCAAGTACTCCGGGGATTCTGACCCTGAAGAGTTCTCTCGCTCGTATGCTCTGGCAATAGAAGCGTCTGGGGGGAGCCGAGACACCATGGCTAAGTGCTTCCCCCTGGCGCTCGAAGGGATCCCTCTCCGGTGGTTCTGGTCGCTCCGACCTAGGACCATCCGTACGTGGACCAGCTAAGGAAAAAATTCGTCAACAACTTCCAGGGGACCTTCGTGGCCCCTATGTCCACCGGGAGCCTCTACCAAGTGAAGCAGCAGCCCAGAGAGACTTTGCGGCAATACTCCCAGCGCTTCGCACACACCAAGGCCCAGATCAAAGGGCTCTCGGCTTCCTCGGTCATCGACGCTGCCCGGGAAGGCGTCACCCACCCGGGCCTCCTCGACAAGCTCCATAGGAAGCCTATCTCCTCGGTGGCACAGCTCATGACGTATTTCGAAGAATACCCGGTCCGAAGAAGGCCAGATGCGTCGGCAGGCGATGATAGTCCCTGTCGGGGCCTCAAGCGCCAGGACATATGAAGCCTCGCCGGACCTCAACCGGGGAGCCCGCCCCACTCCCGACTTCCGCCGCCAAGATTCCGGCCGGTAGGACTCCGTCCACCGGGACTCCCGGCGAGGCCGGAAGCATCTTCGGGGGGATGTCCTCAGCATTACTCCTCGAGCCCCTGCTAAGCACCTGCACACGTCCGGCGGAGGCCGCTCCACTAGGGCCAAGGCTCCGTCTCGGGCGCTCTCCAGAGGAGCCACCTTTTACTGCAGCGTCCACGGAGAAAACCGGAGCCACGACACCGACTCCTGCCGAACCATACTCACTCTTCGGAGCGACTACCTCGAGCGTAATGCCGGTCGCGGTTCCACCGACAAGGGGATCCCAGTACCTTGCCCAGAAGCGGTCCAGGTAGTCGGGCGCCGTGACGAGCTAGAGGTCCTGGGCCTAGCCCCGGAGTTTGGCAGGGCCCAGGCCCCCAAGCTCGAAGATGCGCCGGATCGGGGGAAGTGAGTGGTCCTCCCCATATCCGGAGGTGGAGCTCTGGGAGCCCTGTCCAAGCGCCAGCGGCGGGACTACGTTCGGGAGGTCGGGCATATCGGCACATCCAGCTCCTCGGCCCTCCCTGAATGGTCCCATGTTCCCATCTCCTTCACCGCCGAAGATGCCGCCGGAGTCAAGTTCCCACACGCCGACCCCCTCGTTATCTCGGCAGATATCGCCGGAGTCGAGGTGCATCGCATCCTGGTTGATGGGGGGAGTTCCACTGACATCATCTTTGTGTAGGCCTTCGATCAGCTGTGCCTGTCGCGCAAGCACCTACTGCCAGCTTCCTGTCCACTCCAGGGCTTCGCAGGCCCCCCGCTCAATGCCCTGGGCCAGGTCACACTGGAGGTGACCTTCGGCGACATCCCCCTTCGGCGCTGCGAGGAAATCCTGTTCGGCGTGGTCGATGCTCCATACGCCTACAATGCCATCTTTAGAAGGGGGATGCTCAATCGCTTCGGAGCCATCGCGCACCACAATTACCTGTGCCTCAAGATGCCGACTCCGGGTGGGGTGTTGTCGATCCTGGGCGACCAGGCCGCGGCCCGCCGGGTCGAGTACGCCACTCAGCGCCATTGGAGCCATGGCCGATTCACAGCGTCCGTGAAGGCGCAGAAGGAGCCAGCCTCCCCAACGGCGGAGACCCCGGGCAGAAGGGCTGCCCAGCAAAACCTCTCCTGGAGGGGGAGGTCATTACGAAGATCTTAGTCCAAGACGGGAAGGAGTACCCGATCAAGTTCAGAGGGGGTCTGGAGCCGGAGGTGTCGGCACAGCTCGAAGGAATCATCCGCAACAACCTCGACATCTTCGCATGGTCCGACGAAGACATTACCGGTGTCGACCGCTCGATCATTGAGCACTCGCTGGCGGTCGACTCGAAGGCTCGGCCGGTCCGCTAGGGGCTCCGGAAGCTTTCCATCGAACGGGCCGAGCTCGCCAAGGCTGAGACAGAGAAGCTACATCGAGCGGGGGTCATCCAGGAAGTGAGTCATACTGAGTGGTTGTCTAACCCAGTGTTTGTCCAGAAGAAAACATCTGGAAAGTGGCGCATGTGTATCGACTTTACTTCTCTAAATAAAGCTTGCCCCCGTGACCCCTACCCTATGCCCCGTATTGATCAACTGGTCGATTCCACAGCCGGAGCGGAGCTCCTCAGTTTCCTTGATGCTTATTCCGGCTATCACCAGATCTGGTTGAAACCTGAAGACCAAGTTAAAACAAGCTTTGTCACCCCCGTGGGAGTGTTCTGTTACGTCTGGATGCCCTTCGGCCTCCGCAATGTCGGGGCTAACTTTTCAAGGCTAATCTCCAAGGCTTTGGGCCATCAGATGGGGCGTAATGTTGAAGCATACATGGACGATATCGTCATCAAAAGTACCACCAAGGACCGTCATGGCACGAACATAGCTGAGACTTTTGACAGCCTTCGGCAATGTGGAATCCATCTCAACCCAGAGAAATGTGTTTTCGGAGCACGCGCTGGCAAGCTGCTCGGCTATCTGGTTTCCAGCCGAGGCATCGAGGCTAGTCCAACACAAGTCAATGCATTGCAAAACATTTCCCCCCCTCAGAACTTGAAGCAAGCACAGAAACTAGCCGGGCGGCTAGCGGCCCTTGGCCAATTTTTAGCAAGATCAGCTGAACAAAGCTTGCCCATCTTCAAGGCGCTTCAAAGTTCCAAGCATTTTGAGTGGACCTCCGAATGTCAGGACTGCTTCGAACAGATCAAGGAGTATCTCTCCAGCCTCGTGGCCCTCGCCACGCCCTGGGCTGATAGTCCCCTATTGGTCTATCTCACCGCCTCCGGTAGTGCGGCGAGTGCGGCTTTGGTCCAAGAAGAAGAACTCGACGGAAAGTTGGTACAACGCCCCATCTACTTCGTTTCCGAAGCCCTCTCTGGAGCTAAGTTTCGGTACTCCGAGCTCGAGAAGGTGGCATACGCCCTCATCATGGCATCCCGAAAGCTTCGGCACTACTTCCTAGCCCATGATGTCATCATCCCAACTGCCTACCCGCTAGGCGACATGTTCCAGAACAAGGATGCCACCGGCCGCATCGGGAAATGGGCGGTGGAGTTGGACCCATTCGGGATCTCCTTCGTCGCCCGAACTGCCATCAAGTCTCAAATCCTCACCGACTTCGTCGCTGAGTGGACGATAACATCTGATCGCACTAGCGCCGAAGCAAGCGAGGGGATTTGGACCGTCTATTCGGATGGTGCTTACCAGGCTTCGGGGGCTAGGGCTGGAGCAGTTATCGTCTCCCGCTCTGGCCAACAGGCCTTGTATTCCGCTCGGCTAAAATTCTAGGCTACCAACAATATCGCCGAATACGAAGGAGTCCTTTTGGGCCTCCGCAAGGCGCACGCGCTAGGAGCAGCCCGCGTTGTAATCAAGACCGATTCCCAAGTAGTCGCCGGGCATATTGACAAAAGTTTCTAGGCTAGGCACCCGGACCTCGCCTCCTACCTTGACGCCATACGCAGATTTGAAGCATCCTTCAAGGGCATATCCATTCAAAGCATCCCGTGAGGTGAAAATGGCCAAGCTGACGCCCTCGCCAAAGCCGGAGCAGGAGGCCAAGCTTTGCCGCCGGGCGCCTTCTTCGAAGAAATTGTCCAACCTTCGGCGCCTTCTCGCGGCGAGGCGTTCACCTCCGCATCGGCCGAGCTCCCGCCATCGCCCCGGCCAGCTCCAGTCTTATGCACGGTCGGCAACGATTGGCAGGAGCCCATCCTGCGCACGCTCGCGGGCAGCGAAGACGACCATCCTAGTCTGGACCAAGTACGCCTCCAGCTCCGTGCCAGGTCCTTCAAAGTCATCGATGGCATCCTATACAAGTCGGGAGTATGTTCTCCGCTGCTCCGTTGCATCTCTCACTCGGACGGAGTGGCCATGCTCCGAGATATCCATGAGGGGTTGTGTGGAAGCCATCTGGCACCACGGGCCCTCACCGGCAAAGCTCTCCGACAGGGCGTGTACTGGCCCACGATTGTTGCCGACGCCGAAGACCTTGTCCGCACTTGCCAAGGGTGCCAGTGGATGGGGCGGCGGAGTCATCGACCCCCGGTCAGCCTACAACCCATTCCTCCTGTGTGGCCGTTGGCTCGTTGGGGAATGGACCTCATTGGGCCATTTCCTAGAGCGAAAGGCAACCTGCGTTTTGCTATCGTCGCCGTCGAGTATTTCTCTAAATGGGTCGAAGCCGAGCCACTGACTTCCATCACATCCCAGAGCGTCCAGAAATTCTTCTGGCAGAATATCGTGTGCCGTTTTGGAGTACCCAGACAGCTCACATTGGACAACGGAACGCAATTCGATGTTGGGGCCTTCCGGACATTCTGCGACGGATTGGGAGTCCAGCTCTGTTTCGCCGCAGTGCAGCATCCCCAGTCTAATGGGGCTGTGGAGCGAGCTAATGGGCACATACTCTCGGGCCTCAACAAACGCATCGTGGGCCTAGCCAAAGGATTGTGGCCTGAGGAGCTGCCGAAGATCTTGTGGTCCATCCGGACCACCCCTTCCCGAGCTATCGGGTTCACCCCATTCCGCCTCCTGTTCGGCGACGAAGCAATGACCCCAACGGAGCTTCGAGCCGGTTCGCTACGCGCCATAGCATCCGAAGGCGATCAGGAGCGCGCCGTCTCACTCGACCTGGCGGAAGAGACACGGCTCCGAGCCGTTGCCAATCTCTCCCATTATCAAAAGGAGACGAAGGCATGGTACGATCCCAAAGTCAAGCACAATGAGTTCCAGCCAGGGCACCTCGTCCTTCGAGCGGTGGCCGCTCCGACAAAACTGGTCAACAAGTGGGAAGGACCATACATCGTAACCGGTTCCGGGCGCCCGGGCTCCTACCGACTCGCTACCTTGGAAGGCGAGGAACTGAAGCATACTTGGCATGCGGAGCACCTGAAGTGTTACTTTCCGTAATTTCATAAGTGTATTACGCCAGTGGCCGATAACGCCTGCTCTTGTATCCAAATTAAGTAATAAAATCGTTAGGTGAACGTTTTCGCCCACGGTGAACGCGCAACGACACTAAGAGTTTTGTTTCACCAAGTGCATTGGCTTTCGAGCCCCGGCTCGACGCGCCCTCACTCGGGTTCCAAGCTTCGGCTCGACGCACCCTCCAAACTGGCTTCCGAGCCCCGGCTCGACGCGCCCTCACTCGGGTTCCGAGCTCCGGCTCGACGCACCCTCCAAATTGGCTTCCGAGCCCCGGCTCGACGCGCCCTCACTCGGGTTCCAAGCTCCGGCTCGACGCACCCTCCAAATTGGCTTCCGAGCCCCGACTCGACGCGCCCTCACTCGGGTTCCGAGCTCCGGCTTGACGCACCCTCCATACTGGCTTTCGAGCCCTGGCTCGATGCGCCCTCACTCGAGTTCCGAGCTCTGGCTCGACGCACCCTCCAAATTGGCTTCCGAGCCCCGGCTCGACGCGCCCTCACTCGGGTTCCGAGCTTCGGCTCGACGCACCCTCCAAACTAGCCTCCGAGCCCCAGCTCGATGCGCCCTCACTCGGGTTCCGAGCTCTAGCTCGACGCACCCTCCAAATTGGCTTCCGAGCCCCAGCTCGACGCGCCCTCACTCGGGTTCCGAGCTCCGGCTCGACGCACCCTCCAAATTGGCTTCCGAGCCCCGGCTCGACGCGCCCTCACTCAGGTTCCGAGCTCCGACTCGACGCACCCTCCAAATTGGCTTCCGAGCCCCGGCTCGACGTGCCCTCACTCGGGTTCCGAGCTCCGGCTCGACGCACCCTCCAAATTGGCTTCTGAGCCCCGGCTCGACGTGCCCTCACTCGGGTTCCGAGCTCCGCCTCGACACACCCTCAAATTGGGTTCCGAGCTCCGGCTCGACGCACCCTCTAAGTTGGCTTCCAAGCTCCGGCTCGCCGCACCCTCGCAATTGACTTCCGAGCCCCGGCTCGACGCTTTCATGCGGGTTCCGAGCTCCGGCTCGACGCACCCTCACTCGGGTTCCAAGGTCCGGCTCGACGCACCCTCGAAGTTAGCTTCCGAGCCCCGGCTCGATGCGCACCTAGTCGGATTTCGAGCTCCTGTCCGAGGTATCCTACCCTCGTGTATGCAATATACTCACCACGCCTTCCTCCTAGCTGGTTAGCGCCTAGCCGGCAAGCCGTCTACCCGCTAAGGAGGGGAGGGGGAAAGGAGCAAGGAGAAAGGCCTCAACCACATATACTGGAAAAAGAAGAAAAAAGGTGGCATACAGTGTTTGTCACGAATCGAGAACAGAGGAGAAGGATCAAGAGAAGTTTTCATCCAAGCCAAGCAGGAACCGAAGGCCCCCTCGGTCGGACGAACCGCCAGGGCCAGAGTGCGCTCCAGCCTGAGGCCCTGGCACGGTTCGCGTGGACCCCTCCTTCCTCTTTCGCCGCTCCTCCTCTTTCTTCTGGGCACGAAAGGTCCTTTGGTCTTCTTGAAGTTGGGCCCAGCTGCGCAGATTGTCTCCCCCGAAGGGCGCATCGTCTAGGCCAGCTTCCGTGTCGGACCAGTCCACCGGTTCGAGAGACGAAGACGGAGCGCAGAGCCCTTTCTCTTCTTCCTTGACAAGGGTCAGAACCCCTTGAAGGATGTCAGGGTCCGCACGTCCGTCGCTACTACGAGGAAGGACGAAGCGTGCAGGCCGATTCGCTCTCAGGGCTTCGAAGATAGCCCATCGATGTCGAAGAGTGTCGTCAAGTTCGAGCACTTCGACATCACAATCACAATCATGGGCACCCTGAACGAACCCCAAAAGGTACTCTTTATTAATACATGACCAAGTTTCTAGAACTATTACAGGCTATGTAGCGCGAGGGTCTTGCGGAAGCTACACCTTCGGGTCTGGCTAGCGGGCCGAGGCCGAAGGCTTCGAGGGAGCCGGAGGACCGCCGGCGCGAAGCGCTTCCTCCAGCCAGGTCTTGATCACTTTGGGGCCCTCGGTTTACCAAATCGCCTTAAGCGCCCTCCAAGATTGGGTTAGCGTCGGGCTCGGCATTCGGAGGTGATCCCCCATGAAGGTGACTGGATGCGGACTCGAAGGTGAAGGAAGAGGGAGCCCAGACGCCTCAAGGTGTCGGAGAATTCCGTAGGCAGCCACCCGAGCAGACACCTCACCGTACTTCGACACGGTAAGGTGTATTTGCCGAACGGCGGACTGGATAAACTTTACCCGGCGGACCAAGGGCTCCCGGGCGATGTCGAACATGCCGCACCCAGTGCCGTAGCGCGCCAGCACCCTCCGGAGGGACACCGCGGTGTCAGCCACCGTCTTCTCCGCCTCGGCAAGCGCCTCGGTTATCTCCCCGTTCCGGGCAGCAAGGTCCACCTCGGCCCGCTCCAGCTGAACCACTCGGGCCCCGAGGGCCTCGGCGTTAGCTGCCGCCTCTCGGAGTTTGTCTATCTCCGAGACTTGAGCCCGGAGTGCGGAAACCTCCCCTTCGAGCCGCTCCACTTCTACGGCCCGAGACCGAAGCCTCTCCGCCTCGGCAGCTCGGGCCCGAAGGGCGTCGACTTCCGCCTCCAGCTCATCCGCCCGCACGGCCCGAGCCCGGAGCCCTTCTAGCTCTACAACGTGGGCCTTGAGGAAGTCCACCTCTGCCGCCAGGGCCTCGAGCGCTTCGGCCCTAGCAGCCTAGAGCCGAAGGCCTTCGATATCTGCCGCTTGCTCGCGGGCCAGCCTCTCAACGGCGTCCGCTCGGGCTACAAGCCCCGAAGCATCTGCTTCGCGGCGCTGGCACTCGGAGAGCAGAGAAAGCAGCGAACCCTGCGCCAGCGCGACTACCTGCGCACGAGGAAGAGAGTCAGAAGGAAGGAAGGCTAGGGGCTTGTTGAAGGGCACTCCAAGAAAATACCTGGCCCGCTGCAGTCTCGATGGCCCTACCGAGCTCCAGTCCGTCCGACAGCCCCAGCTCATCTATCACCGGAGCCTCGCGCAGGTGCAGGTAGTAGTCGTGGACTAGAGCCACCTTGGACGCGAAGTCCTCGCTGTCCGCCAAGTAGGGACGCAAGAGGGGCACGGTAGAGCGTGTGCCCCGAGGGCTAGAAGGGGGCCGGGGTCGAGTCCCTTCATCTTCGACGGCCTCCGGAGAAGCCCCTTCGGAGGCTCCGGACTCCGTCCCGCCCCGAGGCCCTCGTCGTGTTAGCGGGGGCTCCAGACCTCACGTCCGCAACGTCCTCGGGAGGTGGAACGGTCGGATCGACGCCCCGGACGGACGTGCCTGCGCAAGCAAACAAGGGCTGAGATCGAGAAGGCCCAGCATTTTGGGAAAGGATTAGGTAAGTTATCATACCTTCATCCGCGGCCTCGGCGAGGTCCCCTGAAAGCTGGGCGAGCCCCGATGGGCTCGGGCGATAGAAGAGGTTTTCTATCAAATTCACCGGAGAGCCCGCCGTCGCCGCGGCGAGCTCAGCCTCCATGTTGGCGCTCCCTTCGACGGCGCCAAGCGGGTCAGCCAGCCCCCCTCGGTCCAAGCTGTCTGTCTCCCTGCTCCCCCGGGAGCTGGCGGAGACCCCCTCCGAAGCTGGCTCACGCGGGGGAGAAGCCTCGGGGGGCGGTGTCACTTCTGTGGTTGGCGCCTCCTGCCCGGTCTTCGTCACAGGCACCGTAGGGTCCGAGCGAGGGAGAGCATCTCCAGTTCTTACGGTGCCTAGCTGGACCGATGGGCTCGGGTCTGGAACTACCGGAGGGTCCTCCGACTCCGATCGGGCCCCATCACTAGAGCACCCCCATTCGGAGTGGGAGGTGGAGGAGTGGCTCGGGGAAAGCCGCCTCGGGCCCTTCACTATCTTCTTCTTCTTGGAGGGGTGCCGAGGGGAGAGGCCACCATCGGGGTCAGCCACCTTCCTCTTCGAGATGGCCCGAAGGACCTCCCTCTCCGGAAGAGGCGGGGGCGAGAGCTCGAGCGCCCCCCACACTCTGTTGAAGCGCTCCCAGGAGCCCACCAGCTCCAGCCGCCGAGTGCATTTGGCCGGAGTAGGGGCTCCGAGAATCCGCTTCGTCATGCGGGCCACCTCCTCGGGGGTCCGAGCAACGAGAGACCCTGCATTCGAGGGTCAGGGCCGGAGTACTCTTCGGGCGTGGAAGAAAGAAACGAAGTTAAGGGGCACGAAAGCTTACCAAGCTGGCGGGAGAGCTCTGTCGACGTCGACTCGTCCTGGCTGCTCCGCAGCGACGCCGGCCATTCTTCCTTCAGCGGAGGGATCTCGAGGGCCACGAACTCCTCCGCCAGGTCCCGCATGCTCATTCGGTGGGTGACGATCTGAAGGAGTTGGATCCTCGCGGAGATCGAGCCGGCATTGGCCTCGACGCGCGCCTCCCTCCAAAACCAGATGTGGCGCGGAAGCCCGACGAGACCGAAGCTGAGCCCCACGTGGACGTAGAACCAACGGTTCACCCACTTGAAGTACCATCTTTCGTTGATGGCCTTCGCCGGGAAGGAGTCTGCATACTTCCTCCGGAGCTGGAAGTTAATGCTCCTGAAGGCCAGAATCTAACCCCCCTTCTTCTTCGGTTGGCAGAGAGCTTCGTGCATCTACGCGAAGACCTCTGCCCTCTCCTCGCAGCCTTCGGCGCGCATGGCCCACTCGAAAATGGCGAGGCGGGCCACGGCGTTAGGGGATAGCTGCGGGAGCTCCAGATGGAAGGCCTCTAGCACCCCGGCAAGGAGCTCCGAAGTGGGGAACCCCAGTCCCGCGTCGAAGAAGGCCTCGAAGATGACGACTTTGCCCTCTCGTGGCAGCGAGACCGTTTCCCGGCCCGGTTTCCTCGCCGGCGTCTCAGGGCCGAGGCGGGCCCTGGTCACTTGCTCGATCGACGCATCCGTGCACGCAGACGTACCGAGCTCCAGGGTTTGCTCCTGAAACCGCTCCGAAGCGGGACGGAGCTCTCACGAGTCGCGTGCTTCTCCTGGACCTGACGCCGTCGCGGACGTCGCAGCCGCCGCCACCATCTGGCGCTGCAAGAAACGAGGGTCCATCGCCATGGCTGGGGCTGCACTCCTCACCATTGCAAAAGGAAGCGAGGAAGGAGCTAGCGCTCAGAAAGCAGGCGAGCACTGTCAAAAGTGGAGAGAGAGGATGCAACAAGTGGAAGGAGGAAGAATAGGCCGTGCGGTGGGGGATATTTAAGCACAAGGTCGCCGTCGATCCCTCTTCCGCTCGTTCAGCGTGTGAACGCGGCGGTTGCGCGGCACCTGCATTTAAGACCCAATCGGCGCCTCGGGCGCGCCAGTTCCTAGCGGTTCGCCTCCCCGACATCGCTTACGCATGCGCGGCATTAACTGCTTCAGGCGACGCTTGGCCGCCTCCTCGAGCTCAGGACCCTGCAGTCAAAGGCGCGCGGGCGCCCAGCGGGCCCGGTCAAACTCCTCCCAACTTGCCGAAGGGTGCTTCGAAGTGGCTCCCGGCCCCCGGATCCTTAGGCGCCTGGCCGCCTCGAAGCATCCCCGCACCGGTCGAAGAGGGCCACGTCGTAGAAGGATACATCATCTCTGTGTAAGTAATTTTCCTTATGAAAGTTATCGGAATTATCATGTGCGCTTCCACCCTCTCTTAATGCAGGGCTCTCGAGAGGAAAGAAGCGAGGGGCTACTGTTGGGGGAGATAATCCCGATGGCTGAAGGAGGCCACCACCGGAGGGTCCGGAGCCTGGTGCCGGAGGGGCCAGGACCTTCGAACGGTGAAGCCGGAGGTCTTCGGAAGCTTCGGGACGCTCCGGAGGGGCTCACGGGCGTGAGGCGATCGGCCGTAGGTCGGAGGCCACCTTCCAGACTGGAGGCGCCGGGGGCCACCTTCCGGGGGAAGAACGCCGAAGGCCATCCCTCGGACCGAGCGGTGGTTCTGGAGGGAGCATTGGTGGGAAGAGGACCAGTCAAGCCTACAGGGGGACAAGATCACGATCCTCTGTGCCGTGTCGGGCGGCGCAGGCAGCGTCCGACATGGATGATGCGCTGTCAGAGTCGAATCTTCTTGTCTGTACTATGTATAGTCCGTTTTGTCTGTACTACTGACCGGCGTCTGGCCATGTAGCGGTTGGCGGTCCAGAGGCGCTTGGTCCTCTGGACGGGGCGCCCTATAAATACCCCCCAACTACAGTTGTAACGGACACGCACTCAAAGAGCACAAAATATACTACATCCCTACATTTCCACTGTGAAAACCTGCTGGTCCGATCCGTCGTTCCAACAACAACCCCATCTTCACCTTGTTTGTTCTTGAATACCCACTTGGTGCCTATGGGGTTGCATCCTGGTGGCGGCTCAACTAATGTCCAAACCCGATTGCGAACAAAATTCTCAAGCTCTTCTTGCATAGCATTAATCCAATTTGAGTCAGAAAGAGCATGAGAAACATCTATGGGCTCAAAAGAGGCAACAAAAGCAGATTCAGCAAACACAGCAAGAGAGGCACCAGATGAACGCAAAGTTCTCTCAGTCAAATCACCAATGATGAGCTCTGAGGGATGGTCACGCTGAACTGCTCGGGTTCCCTGGTGATCTGAAGTCACCTCACCGGAGTCAGCAACTGGCACCTCTGGACTTGACTGAGGGGGCTCGATCGAAGTGGAAGAAGTGATCAGAGGTCCGCCCTCATCCTCAGTCGAAGTCTCAGAAGGTGTGGGCTCTGCAGGGGTTGTAGAAGGCCCACACTCATCAGCAGCTGGAGTATCCTCATCTTCCTCGAAGATGGACTCTCCAAGCTCATCATCACCAGAAAGCTCAAAAGAAGGAGTTAAAGAAGGCAAGGACTCATCGAAAGAAACCTCACAAGTCTCGACAAGCTACTGGGATTCGAGGTTCCAAACACGGAAACCTAGAGAATGCAAAGCATAGCCAAGAAAAACCAGTGTCGAGCCATCTGCTCAAAAGACGGAAAGCGGAAATCATTATGCGAGTTCGGACCAAAACGCGACTCAAAGCGCGGTCCTCGGTTTTGCCTAAAGCCTCGGCCACGAGGTCCAGGACCGTAGCCAAAACGACCTGGAGCTCTGCCGGAACGGACACCACCATCTGGAGCACGGGCATGAAAGCCGTCTCCTCTACCACCACCTACACGACGCGGCCTAGCCTCCAGCCTCTCCCCGTGTCGAGAAACACGTAGTCTACCACCCTGCTGGTAGAACTGCTACTGACCACCTTGAGCTCTCTCAGCTCTCTCAACCCGCTTCCGCCTGAAGCAAAACTCCGCAAGATGCCCGTCTCTCTGACAATACTCACAATGGTAGGTGGGCTTCTTGGGATGTGGTTGAGGCTTGGGGTTCTTGGGCTTAGTGGTGATTGGTGTTGTCTTCTTGGGTTGAGAGGGTCCAGGAAGAGAGTTTAGAGAAGTGTGGAGATGTTTGGGCTTTGGAACCCAGATAGGCTTCTTGGGTGGAGCTCTGGGTGGTTCATGGATCACTCCATCCTTGGGCTGACAAGCCTGGGATGACTCAGTGGAGTGAGTCTTAGGGTATCTCTGCTCAGGAGTCATTTTACTCCACTCCACTGCCCGGCTAATGGCACTCTCAAAGTCAGCCTTTGTGTAGGTGTAACCTACCCCAAACCCATCCTTCCTCTTGAACTGCTGGATCATCATGACGAGTTGTGGCTCTCTGGCACTGATCCAACTCAGGATAGAACGGAGGTAAAAGTTCTCATTCTGAGAATCAGCTAGCTCCTCTCTCAAGGAAGCTAGAACCTCCACCTGAGACAAACAGGTCTCACACTCACTCTCTACTTGAACAGACTTCTCGGCTTTCAGCTTGATCAATTCCATTCTAAGAGACAAACAGTTCTCACAGACAGTGGGTGGAACTGACAGTGTCTCAAGCTCTAGCCTAGTCTACGCCAGCTCAACTCTCACTCTCTCCAAATCACCCAAATGCTCATCACCCTTGGCTTTCAGCTCAGCTAAGACTGTTAGATGAGATGGGCAATCAGCACAGGGTGCGACGACAGTGGCGTGAGCATCTTTCAGCTCTAGATGAGCGCTTTCAAGCTCAGTGGCCAAAGCGTCCCTCTCATCAACCCTTTCTGTGTACCTGGACTTCAGAGTCGACAGGTCACACAGAAGCACCTCACACTTCGGACACTCACTGCTATCACCCAAGCAGGGGGAAGAAGATAGACTCTCAATTTTGATGTTGGCTACGGCAAGCTCACTCTCTAACTCATCTATCCTCCTCTTCTTGGCCCCCCTAAGCAGTTTTTCCCGATATGTTAACTCTTGACGATTGCTCTCAAGTAAATCAACGATTTCGCGTTCATAGGATGATACCTTTTCGTTGTCGTCTTCGTTAGAGTCATCGGAGGAGCTCTTTTCTTCCTTATCCCCAAGAGCCATTGAACAGAAACTCTTGCGGGATCTTCGGCGCTGGTGTGAGCGGCTCTTCGGTCTGTCCCCGAAAGCCATGAAGCAGAGACCCACCGAATTGTCCTTATCCTTCCTCTTCCTGATGACGATTTCCTCATCGCTTGAGCTCGATGAAGAGGAAGAAGACGTGGACCGCTTGGAGTAGCTCTTCTCCATCTCGGCGAAGAAGGCCTTGTCACGCTTCTTGTTCTCTCGCCGGTAGTCCTTCAGGGCCTTCTTGAAGAATCTGGTCTTCGGCTTGCCCTTGTTGAAGGAAGAGCTGTCGTGCTTGCCGGAGTCATGGAAGCCACCACCGGTGCCCTTCTTTTGCCCATTGCACTTGGGGCAGTCGGCGATGAAGTGTCCTGGATCACCACACTCAAAGCACCCGGATTTCATGCCATGTCTTTTGAACATCCTTTTGTCATAGACACGACGCACCCGGTTGTTAAAGAGACATAGGTCATCATCTCCCAAAGACTAGTGCTCTCAACGATAGAGGATACCTTGATCTCCCAGATCTTTGGGTCCAAGGTATGGAGAACCTTGAGCGCCTGCTCGTGATCTGAGACTAACTGAGCACCCTCAGCCTTGTTGTCCCGAAGCTTGTTTATGATCGATTGAAAACGACCAAACAACGCTTCAACAGATTCACCCGGCTTTTGTGTGAAGTTCTCATATTCACGCCGGTAGGTCTGATAGAGCCGAGCCTTGACCTGGGCTGTTCCCTCATGGTGTGCCTTGAGGGTAGCCCAGATCTCTCTCGTAGTGGAGAGATGGCTCACACGCTCAAACTCAGTGGGACCTAAACCAGAAAAGAGAATGTTCACAGCTTTACTATTGCTCAGATGCTGGGCAATGATACCAGGAGTACCATGCTCAGCAACTGGCAATATAACAAATGTATCGTGAACGCAAATGTCCCAGATGTCTGAGCCTTGGCTCATAAGATTGGCTCGCATGCGAGTCTTCTAATAGTTATAGCCATAGGCTTCCAAGGATGGGACCTTGCCAGGAGAAGTCATGATCACTACTGGGGTTTAGAACCGGTTAAGGTATGGAAAAACCCTAACCAAGCTCTGATACCACTTGTAGGACCGAAAGTAGCGACCAGAGGGGGGTGAATGGGCGCCTAAAAATTCTTTCGAATCAATGGCCTATTCCCAAAACCCAATGCACCTCAAAATACTAAGCAGCAGAACAAATCAACCAAGCCTAAATAATCTAGCCTAGAAACGACCGGTGTCCAAAACAGGGAAACACCAATACAGTGCTAATAGGCAGATAAACAGAATGTTCAAATCAAGGCAGATAAAACTTCTCAGCAAATGATCTAAGTATACATGTAAGGGGAGGAGAAGTTACTGTTCAGATTTGTCTCCTGGTCGAGACTTGGCGAAGCCTGCTTCGGAGTGTTGAAGCCGGCTTCGCAGTGTCGAAGTTTGCTTCGGAGGTTCTTGACGAAGTCTAGTGAAGGTTGTCGAGAAAGTGCCGAAGGTTTGTTGTGTCTAGCCTAGTTAGAATGTAGCAATGAGCGAAGTATGCTCCGAAGCGAAGTATGATCGTATCGAAGCTTGCTTCGAACAGTATACTTCGAAGCCTCAGACTTCGATCAGAACACTTAGGATTTTTTACAGACTCGACTGACTGACTGTGGGCCTAGAGATACAGATGACTTATCCGGAAGCTAAGCTTTTGTAGTGACTACGGCTTCTCTTCTAGACAGTCTGATACAAGATCAGCGGTCGTTAGTTTTGCGCTGAAACTGACAAAGCCTCCACCAACTTTGCACCAGGTACCTGGATTGGGCCGGCCCGACTCCGCAGCTCTCTCAGCCCGGCAATCGCTCACCGCCCATGTACCTGAGTCAATCCTGGTCAACAGCCCAGTGGGTCTTCTGCTGCTTCTGGCCCATGTACCCGGATTGGGCCAGCCCGACTTCGCGGCCCCTCTACCCGACAGTCTCCCGCTGCCTGTGTACCTGAGTCACACGCAGCCCATGACGCAGCAGATCTTCTCTCTTCTTCTGTCCTCTTTGACTATCGTTGACAATGACTCATCACATCTGGAGCCATGAGGCCCACGATCTTCAGCATGGCTCCTCACAAGTCAGCAAAGTGCCATTGAGAAGATTAAAGAGTGCTTGTCATCACCGCCCGTGGTAAGAGCACCAAAGGCTGGGATTCCATTTTGGATTTACATCGCTGCAGAAGATAGCATGATCGGAGCCGTGCTTATTGGACACCAAGACAAGGTACGTGTTTGTGCAGCATTTTTGTTTATCACTTTATTATGCATATATCAAATTACATCACTATCTTCTTCCTAGCACATGTATTGTTGCTTGTCAAACCGATGTCGTGAAATACATGTTACAAAAGCCGATTCTAAGTGGTAGAATCGAGAAGTGGGCATATGCTTTGATTGAATATGATTTGGCTTATGAACCTTTAAGAGCTATGAAAGGCCAAATCGTTGCTAATTTTATATGTGATCACCACTTAGATGTCAATTGGGGTAATAATATTGCTCTAATTGAAGAATTGACATGAAAACTTTATTTTGATAGTTCGGCTTGCAAAAATGGCCAAGGAATTGGAGCAGTTCTCAAATCGCCTAGTGGTATGTGCTTTGAGACCTCGGCCCGTTTAGAATTTCCTTCTACAAATAATCAAGCAGAATATGAAGCTTTATTGCTAGGACTTGAATTGCTAGGTTCCATGGGTATTAAACATGTTCATGCATATGGTGATTCTCTGTTAGTGGTACAACAAGTAACTAAAATTGCTCAATGTTTTAATGGTTTGCTAAATAACTACTTGGGTAAATGTTTAGACATAATTGCTACCTTTGATGACTTCAAAATTTCTCACATGTCCAGAGAAGCCAATTCAATTGCAAATGATTTGGCTCAGCAAGCATCTGGCTATCAAGTCAGGAAAGGAAAATTTTCTGTATAGGGAAGGCTGATGCTTGAACTCCATGCTGAAGCTAGAGGCTTCGGGCGGACGTGAGGCCCATCGGACCCTTCGGACCAGACCCCTTCGCCCACCAAAGGGTGTTGCGTGTCGGAGCCCTTGTGCCGGAGCCCTTCATCTGCCGAAGGAGCTCTGCACGCCGAGCTCCTCACGCCGAAGCCTTCCGAACGTCGAAGGCCTTCGCACAGCGGATCCCTCCGTCGAAGGGCTTCGGTCCGATCGGCTCCGCCTAGCCGATCTGACTTGCCCTCAGCGGGAAAAGGAGTCGCTCGGGGGGCACTTTAAAATTTACAATTTAGACGCCACTTCAGAGAAGGAATTGGCGAACCCTCCGAGAATCCATAAGGATGATTGGAGAATTCAGATCGTCCAGTACCTAAAGGATCCCAGTCAAAGGGTCGATCGGAAAATTCGGCGACAGGTGTTTAAATTTGTGTTGCTTGATGATATGTTATATCGCCAAACTATTGACGGAGTACTGCTAAAGTGCTTAGATGCCTATCAATATAGAGTGGCTACAAGAGAAGTTCAAGAGGCACTTTGTGGCACTAATCAGTCGGCCCAGAAAATGAGTTGAATGCTCAAAAGAGCAGGTTTTTATTGGCCGACTATGACTGAGGATTGTTTTAAGTATTATAGAGGGTGTGAAGCATGTCAAAAGTTTAGTAATATTCAATTGGCTCCTGCGTCGCTACTTAACCCTATTATCAAACCATGGTCGTTCAAGGGTTGGGCCTTAGACTTCATCGGCCAAATTCATCCTCCCTCTTCAAAAGGGCATCGATTCGTGTTGATGGCAACGGATTACTTCACCAAATGGACCGAAGTCGTGCCTCTCAAGAACATGACTCACAATGAGGTAACTGATTTAATCTTAAAACACATTATATATAGATTCAGTATTCCCCCAAACTCTCACTACAGATCAAGGTACTTCGTTTATTGCTAAAGAAGTGAGAGACTATGCCGAATTTTATGGTATTAAGTTGATAAACTCTTCACCATACTATGCTCAGGCCAATGGTCAGGCCGAGTCTAGAAATAAAAGTGTAGTTAAGCTCATTAAGAAGAAAATTGAAGAGTTCCATAAAAGGTGGCATGAAGTGCTTTTTGAGGCGTTATGGGTAGGGGCGGAGCTCAATGGAGCTGAGGGGGTTCCTAGGAACCCCCTTCCAAAAAAAAATTAGTGTATATTGATGATTTTTTACCTTTTGTGTACCCTCTTAAATTAAATATGGTGTACCGCTTAAAGTGGTGCACCCCCTTCAATTTTTCTCTAGCTCCGCCACTGGTTATGGGCTTGTAGGGTTGCAAAGCATGGTGCTACCAAAGTTAGTCCATATGAATTAGTGTATGGACAAGATGTCGTTCTACTAGTGGAGATAGATATTGGCTCTTAAAGATTTCTTAAACAAGATAGTTTATTGGTCGATGAATATGAAACTCTTTTGAAGGTTAAGGGCTCTAGAGGATATAGAGAAAGATAAAAGGAGAGTAGCTAGAGCCTACAAAAAAAGACTCAAACAAAAATCGTTTCAAGTTGGTGACTTGGTTTGGAAGACGATTTTGCCATTAGGCACTAAGAGCCCCAAATTTGGTAAATGGATGCCTAGTTGGGAAGATCCTTTTAAGGTAGATGAAATAGCTCCAGGTAATGCATACCTATTAGAGTCTCTACAAGGAGAGTGATTTCAAAGAGCTTTAAATGGCAGGTATTTGAAAAAATATTTCTCAACTGTGTGGCAAAGCCCTTAAAGTGTCAAAAGGCCGATATGGAGTGTATCGTCCTTAGTCTGTTGTGCTTTTAGCTCACTTAAGTTTGCCAAAAGGCAGGGGGCATGTGTTGATAGCAAAAAATTGCATTAATGGTCAAGATTGTCAAAATATCAATTTTGGGAATTTGGGCCGAAAATATACAACTCCTGATACAGGCCAAAGCCCTGAAGTGCCAGAGGCCCACCTGCATGGAGTCTCGGGGGCCTTTTAGCAGCCTGCTTCGCAGGCTGTCTTTGGCCCGGAGGCCCTTCGGCGGCCTGCTTCGCCGAAGCTTCGGCCCAAGGAGCACCCTTCGGCGAGCCTACCGAAGGCTCACTTCAGATAGGAGTCTGGTACAGATTCAGGTTTGTTTTTATCTCTAATCTTGATTAGGCCAAATCTTATCAGATTAGAGTTAGAGATAAGAAGACTAGCCCCTATAAATACAAGGGTGAGGTCGGTTCATAGGACCCCCCAACATATAGCAACTCTTCAAACCCTAGTTTGAATTGTACCTTTACTTTATTTACTTTTCGCATTAGTATCAGTACACCTTCGTGGGTTTGCACTGGAAGCCCTCCGTCGACAACACCGTAATTGTGGTAAGCCTTGTTGGTTCTCATGTGAATCATCCGTTAATCTACGTAACAGATTACTATCACCTTGTTGGCTCACTTGTGAACCATCCGTTAATCTACATAATAGATTGCTATCCTTCGTTTTGCATACTGCAACATTTGGTAATTCAGTCTCTAGGCCGAATTGGCATCTGATCTCTGTTTGCTGTAGGTTTCACGGCCGGAGCCCCCTTCGCTGAAGGTTTCCGGAGCTAGGAAGCTGGTTTTGGAGGTTGTTCGATCACCCTTCAGCAAGTCTTCGCTTCGTCTGTCCATGTCGGATCCATCACGCTGTTGTCGGTCAGGTCGAGTCCCGCGCACCGGAGCTACTTCATATCAGAGTTGCTTTGCGCTAGAGTCACGCCAAAACACTTTGCATCGGACTTCGCCATGCGAGCGTTCCGTATCGGACTTCGTCGCGCCCTGCGTTGGATTTTGTCGTGTCAGAGGCTTCGCGCCGAACCCTACTGTTCGGAGGCGATTTCGCGTCATGATATGTTCTGAGCCTGTCTTCGGATAGATCGATCTGAACGCCGAAGGTTACCTTCGGCGCACTATAACACCCCAAATTTTAGAGCAATAAAATAAACTCATATAAATCAGAATTTTCGGAAAAGAATTTATTATAATTCTCATGAAGTCATAAATGCCTACATAAATAGAATCTAGAGAAATAATTCAAATCATGGTCTGCAAAATTTATATTATGTTCCTAAGACCAAGATACAATTTTGGGAATTTTTATAAATTTTTGCAACCTTTGCTTCTTGTTCATAATCTATAAAGTATTTTCTGTGATTGTTTTTATTCGAAAATGAATTATAAATAGCAGTGGGCCGCTTCCCTCATTTCTCTCTCCCTGACCGCCCCAACCCATCCACCACGCCACCCTCTCACTGATCAGCGGGCCCTGCCTATCGGAACGCTCAGTCTCACCCGGACCCCGGCCCACCTGTTAGTCTCCTCCCCTCACAGCTCGGGCCCCGGCCCCACCTGTCGGCGCTGACCATTAACTCTCACACCCTCTCGCGCTCGCTGACCAATGGACCCCCCTATCAGGTCGTCATCTAACTCGTGCGCCCAAGTGCCTCTACCATGGTCCCGAGCTCCTCTTAACGCCAAAAAGTTAATCCCCTTAACCCCCACAATCGATTCCCCTCGGATCCCCTCGCTGTTAAGCCTCGAAGCGTTGTAATTGCCCAAATTAAACCTCGCTAGAGTGATGAGGTTTAATCCCTCGGTTTACCCCTTTCTTGCCGCTGTTAACCTCGCCGGAGCACTATAAAAAGGGTCATGGCCACACCGCATTCACCACACTGCTCAATTGCCCTCTCTCGCCCAAGCCCGAGCACTCGTAGCCTGTTTTAGCGCCGCCCCTCTACCCTGCCTACAGCCACCACTCGCTGTCACTGGAATACTCCCCTCGCCCCGCTGACACCACCGGAGTGATCCCCATCTCCCCCTCGACCTTGCCCACCACTTTACTCGAGCTCATAGCCACCGGAACATCACCGCTGACAAGGACCCAAACGTTCGCCACCACCCCACATGTCGCCGGCTTCATCTAGATGACCCCGAGCCTCGCTGACGGTACCATCAGGACCCCCTCACTATTCTCAACGCATTTTTGAGCTTAGGTCGAATTTTAGGCCACTGTCGCTGCCGCTAGGGCTCTCGACGTACTCGGCCATCACCGGAGAAGACGACTGACATAGTAGTTATACTGTGCTGTGTCGGATCTGATCTTGGCCGCTCGATCGTGATCGAACAGTAAGGATTAAATTGTATCTGCGGTTTAATCCTGGCCGCTTGATCTGAATGAAGGGGTACCGAGAGATCTCAGCCATCTATTTTCACTTAAAGTCCATCGGTCCATAGCATAGTGCCGTGAGCCCAGTCCACTGTGGACCGCAGGCTAAATTAGTATTTAAATTAAATTCCAGAAATTAGTTTAAACTTTAGAAACTCATAACTTGCTCAAATTAACTCCAAATTTGACCATTCAAATTTTAGAAAGTTTATCTTTTTATTCTCTTCATGTTCATACAATAAAATTTATATGTTTACACTGGATATTTTATATTATTTAATTGATATTAAAATAAAATTTAAGAAATGGATTCCTAACTTCAAAAATTCATAACTCCTTGGGATTAACTCTAAAAATTACCATTCCAACTTCAGAAAACTTGTCTTTTGTTATCTTCAGGTTCATCCAATAAAATTTATATGTTTATAATAAACATTTTACAATATTTAATTGGAGAATAAAATAGAATTTAAGAAATCATTTTATACCTTCAAAAATCCATAACTCCCTTAAATTAACACTAAAAATCCCTATTTTAATTTCAAAGGCTTTATATTTTATCCCCTTCAATTTGACTCAATATAATTTATATGCTTGTGTTGTGATTTTATATTGTTTTAATTGATTGTTATTTCTCGATTTGCGTACCGAGAAGATTACGACGTCGTCGAAAAGTCAGAATACTTTCCTGAAGCTCACCCTTCTCCTTTCACTGAACAAGGCAAGTCACAACGCTATTTTGAGCATATTAAGCCCAGTTTTCAATTAAATATCGCTAAAACTCATAGGTTATATTTTCATTAGTCAAATGAATAACCTTACATTATATTTATCGGATCCCCAACCTTGATGTGCAAACCCAAGCCATGCTATCGAGCCTGAATTCGTTGTCACCGGTATACTTATTAATATTAGAAGTGTACAATGTATCTACATAACTGTTATAGGCTTAAAAATGAGTCGTAGGTACTTGGATTCTAATATATGATCCCCTATGTCTCTCACCCCTAGTATTCTATGGGTCTTGGAATTGGTTTGATAAGTTAGCATGGTAGGTTCCGGATGCAAGCGAGGACATTGGTTAGTCGCAACTGGGGCACTATAAGGACCGGTCTATGGGATTCGTCGCAAAACACTTCTGTACCAACCACAAGTCTAGTGGGTAAGTCTTAACTAGAGGTATGGGTCGTTCCAACCTGAGGCACTATGTGGAGAGGGACAAGCAGCACCTGCGGGTGGCTTGGGCCATGTGGCACAAAAGGGGGCACGACGTTGGTCTGGTGCGCCAGCATGCTGGCGAAACCTATAGTGTGTGTCATTGAGTTGGAATGATTCATGCTAACGGTTTCGACATAAGTTCCTATGACTTGGGTCATTTGACACACTACGGTGTGCAGGAATGAGTGCCTTGTGGGTATAGTGGTACACCTCTGATCAGAGTTAAATCTTTTCGAAAAGCCGAGCCCACGGTCAAGGGCGAGTGGAGTGACATCCCACAGTTAGTTTATATTTGAGAAGTGTTGCATGATTGATTGGGCATGTAAGGACTGTCGAGCGAGGAGGGCTGACTGTACTCCTCGAGTTAGAAGATGTTGCATCATCCATGACTTAAATAGTTTGTATGAATAAACCTGACTCACATTAAAGGCTGTAGGATAAAAATGTACTTTTCGCACTTTAAACCATTACCTCCCTTTGATATTACCTTGCATTATTGTTGCATTTCTCGGTGGCTTGTTGAGTACATTTGTACTCACCCGTTGGAAAAACCACTTCAGAGGCGTACTATGATGAGGATGGTCTGTTGTAGAGACCTAGTCAAGGAAGCGACCTTGGAGAAGATGTTCACCAAGTTTATTATTTTCATAGTTTCTTTTATTTTAACCTTTGTGTAATAATGTGGTCTATGAGCCATGAATGTTTGACGTATGTGCGTCATCGTGCGATGAACATCTTGTGATTATTGATTTTCTATGTAATTTCAATAAATTATAGGTTTTATTAAATCCGGGCGCTACACGCACCCTTCGCACCAGACGCCGAAGGCCCCCCTTCGGTGACCCTTCGTTCGGTACACTCCGAACCCATCAGGCTCCGTTCGGTCGGTTGGTTTGTTTTATCTATATATTTCGGCTAATTGGATTATTTCTTTGTGATCTGATTACTTGGTGACTCCACTCCCCATGCCACTATTAAGGGTAGTTAGAACGCGACGCCGGTGTTGTGTCACACTTAGGCTCATCCCTAAGTATCCACACGCTTTTGGATTGTCGAACCGTCCCAAGTGCGGGGGCACGTTTTTGTGTCAACGGGATGTTTTCCTTAGTTGCTTCGTTCGGTCTCTTCTACACCAAAGTCTTCTCATTGCGTTTAGGGGCTAAAGGCGATGCCCTTACATCGGCTATCTCAAGGCGATACCATAGGCATCAGTTGCGTACTTTGTCCGAACGATTAGAAAATATTCCTTTAGTCTCATCGCTTGGCCTCTTTTCTTCCTGACGTGATAACTTTTAACTTGTTGATGCTTCATTGGAGGCATAGTGCCTTGTAGAGGCTGACTTCAGCCTGATGCCCGCATCGTAGTGGTTTATCAGTTGTGGCATCATTCTAGTCGAAGTCGTCTTCACTGCCGTATTTATAGCATAAGCTTGGATGGCTCTTCGTCGACCAGTGTGATACAATCATCTGATACTTGTAAGAAATTTTCTTCCCAATCCCTTTCTGACAAACAAACGACTCCCTCTGCCTCCCATATCGATAGATCAGTTGTAGCTATATTAATCGATTTATCGACATGAATCACCTCCACTTGGTCGCCGACCCACTACATGAGGTTTTGATGCATTGTTGAGGGGACACAACAGTTCGCGTGTATCCATTCATGCCCTAGCAACAAGCTGTAGGATCCTTTTCCCTCTATCACGAAGAATGTGGTCGACATAATCTTGCTTCCAACCGTCATCTCTACATTTAAAGCCCCCATTGTGTTTGATGAGTTACCGCCGAAATCCCTCAATATCATGTTAGTTCTAACGAGGTCTTCTAGCGTATTCCTAAGCTTTCAGAAGGTGGTGTAAGGCATCAAGTTGATGGTCGCCCATCCATCTATCATCATCTTGGACATTAGCTTCCCATTAACCAACCCTTTGATGTAGAGCGGCCTCAGGTGTCGATGTTCCAGTTCATCTGACTTATCTAAAATTGCAGGATGTGGATCCAACATTAGTTGAGCCACGGTATCGGTCGGCTTCGTGTCCTCCTCTGAGATGGCCCGATACTCTACGGGAAGGAAGAAAACCATGTTCACCTCTGCATCCTTTTTGTTGCCATGATCGGCCTTGTCTTTTGGACGTGATTCGCTCTTGATCTTGGGAGGATGATCAGCTCCTTCATCGTGCTCTGGTGCCCTTCCTTCTCTTTGTCGCACACGCTGTACCCTTCTTTTCTAGCTTCGCGTAAAGATTCCCAGGGGGCACCACTACGGCTTTCCTATGGTGTCTTTGTCATCTTCGGTTGTCAGGCCGACTCCTTCTGAATCGACGAGGCCAAGCCTTTTTAGCGCCGATACCCTTAGGGGTGACATTCTTTGGCGCACTATTCTTTGATCACGCAGCCTCAGCTTGTCATTACGTGGCCGATGATCACCCGGTACTCCACTGCATTCTAGGTAGTCGTCCATGGACAGTAGTCGTAGCCCTTCGTTCCAACAAAGACTGAAGAATTTGCAATTCCAATGGGGATTAAAACGCGAGTGGCCACAACTATCTCTGCTACCTTCTCTTTCTGCCGACCTCTTCTGATACTTTTCGATGAGTACTACTGAGGTGACATTTCTGCTAGTTCATCTTTTATTCCTTGCATGCCGATTGTCGTCATAGTGGGCATGCACCAGGTTGACTAGGAATGGATGGCCATCTATATTCATCGGCTGCTTTTCACCGTCAAACTTGATTCGGTCTTGTTTCAAGGCCGATTGAATCTGCTGCCTGAAAACCTCACACTCATTAGTGTGATGTGATGGGGAGTTGTGCCACTTATAATATTTCTTCTTCTATAGTTCTTCGGCAAATGGTATCACATGGCCAGGTGAAAGGTGGATTTGCTTCTCCCTCAGCAGCAGGTCAAATATTTTATCGGCCTTGTTGATGTCGAAGTCATACCTATCTTCATTCTCAGCCGATTTTATCCATGGGCATGCGAATTGCTTCTTGTTCTTGGACCACTCGGCTATCCCGACTTTTGCATCAAAGTCACTGTCCTCGTCGGAGTCCGAATGGTACATTTGAGTGTATGCGACCTTCTTCTGGTATTTGTCTTGCCTGGCCTCATGGAATTGACTCTCATGGGCCGATACTCTTTGCACCAGTTGCGAGAGGCTTTCGAATTCATGCGATGAGAATTTCTCCCTGATAGGGTTCAGGAGTCCTTTGAATGCCAGCTCTGCCAACTGACTATCAGTGAGGTTCACACTGTAGCATCTGCTTCGTATGTCTTGGAACCTCTGTACATAGTCAGGGACCGACTCATTTATCCTTTGTTTCATGGGCGTCAAGTCAGTCAGCTTCATCTCCTTGATGCCACGAAGAAGTACTTATGAAATTTCTTCTCCAAGTCCGCCCATCCTATGATGGAATCCACCGACAGTGAAGAAAAGCACGTGAAGGCTGACCTTGACAGTGATAGTGGGAACAGCCGGGCCTTCAGCTCCTCGTTAGCCGATGCCTCCCCACACTAGGCGAGGAATCGGCTAATGTGCTCGATCGTGGAGATCAAGTCATGTCCTAAAAACTTGGTGAAATCTGGCACCTTGTACCGGTTCGGCAGTGGTACTCGATCAAACCACTCAGGATACTACCACCAGTACATATAGGTCTGCTCTTTAGTCTTCAACCCTAATTATTCTTTGATGAGCTCTATGATCTGATTCACCCATTCATCTTCTTGCTGGCTCGACGATGGAAATTGACCAGGCATTGACGCCTGTTGGTACTGGTCCCGCCGAGCAGCGTCATGTATGTATTGCCCCGCATCACCATAGGGCATTGCTCCATAGTGCGTCATTCGGTGATATCCAGGAGGGATGACATCGGGTGCCCCCCTTGGCGGCACGATGTCTGCCGAGGGTCTCTTGCGATATCGTATGTCACTTGCAGCATCCCTTGCCCTAGAATCCTGAGATCGGACGTTGGGAACGGCGCTTGTGCATTCTTGTCAGCCCCGCTTAGTGTGCCCTGGGGCGAACTATGTGAGGGAGCCAATGGATGGGTCATCTTGTCGCCTTCATAGCCGAGCAAAGAGCTCAGCTAGTCTAGCCTCATCGGCCCTTGCGGCAATGACGCTGTGTCGCGCCCCGATTTAATAAATCAGGACCTTTATTGAAATTCCAAAGAAAATCAATAAACCAAGACGTTCATCAAGCGACCACGTACAATACGGGCAATCATTCACGGTTCGTAGACCGTATTATTACAAAAGTGAATGAAAGTGAAGAGAAACTAATAAAATCAAGGGTCCTAGATGAACGCCTTCTTCCAGTCTAGCCTTGACTGGGTCGCTACTCTAGACCTGCATCCTCCTCGTAGTAGACGGGCTCTGATGGTGTAAGTCAACGGGGTGAGTACAGGAGTACTCAGCAAGCCACCGAATGCAAATATAATGCAAGGTAATAACAAGGGAGATAGTGGATAATTTTGCGGAAGCGAGTAATTTGTAAAGCAATTTAATGTGATCAATTTATTAGTATTGAAATGTAAACATGTGTATGCATCATCATCTTCTAACTCGAGGGGTACAGTCAGCCCCACCTCGCTCAACAGTCCTTACATGCCATGAATAACTCAACCATTCAAACAATTGTAAACTAACTACGAGTAGTCACACAACCCGCCCTTGACCGTGGGCTCAGATTTTCGAAAAGATTAAATTACTCTGATCAGAGATGTACCACTGTACCCACAAGGCACGCACTCATCACCTACACCAAAGTGTAACGAGATGACCCATTTCACGGGAACTCGTGTCAAAACCTTCCATATAGTCCTCCCCGACTCAACAGCACCCTCTTATAGGTTTCATATGGTGTCCCGACGCGTCGGAGCCCCACCATACCCCCCCTTGAGCCTCGTCGGTACAAGTCTCCCGCAGGCTTGCCCCTTGCCCCCTCCACTATGGTGCATTGAGTCGGAGTATTCCATACTTCCAGTTAGGACTTACCCATTAGACTTGTGGTTGGAACGGAAATGCTTTGCAACAGATCCCGCAGACCGGTCCTTATAGTGCCCCGGGTGCGACAAACCAATGCCCGAGCTTGCACCCGGAACCCACCATACTTATAACTTAGCCAACTCCAACAGAGTCCAGAGACGAGAATAACGGGGAAATTCATATATCAGAATCCAGCTATCTACGACTCATTCTTTTTATCCTATAGCAGTTGTGCCGGTACATTGGGCACTAGCTAATAATTTTATAGTAGAGTGACAAGGAGTTAAGGCTCAATAAGCATGGCTTGGGTTTGCACACAAGGACGGGGATCTAGTAAATATAAGTGTAAGGTTTGATATTAGACTAATGCAATATTAACCTATGAGTTATAGCGATAATTTATTAAAACATGGGCTCAATAATGATCAACTGTTTCCATAGGGGTGGTCGATGACTTGCCTTGATCAGCAAATGGGGATGGAGGAACCTCGGGGTAGAACTCTGGCTCCTCGACGAACTCGTAGTCTTCTCGATACGGAAAAATAAACAATACATTCAATAAACATATAAAAATCCACCAAATAATAAACATACATATTTGTGGGTTTTATTATGTGGAATAAGGTTTTAATATTCTGATGTTTGGTGATAAACAGAAAACTTATTTTCTTAAGGCTTTTCTAATTTATTTTTCTGAATTAATAATTTTAACCCTAAGGGGTTTTTAGTCATTTATTTATTAAGAATATTTTGGGTAACAGTAACATACTGTTTTTATGGCATTAATGTGTAGAGAATAATATGTTGTATTTAACAAAATTTAAATGGTGAAATTTGGAGTTAAAATGAGCAAGTTATGAATTTTCAAAGTTTAAATCAATTTTTGGAATTTTATTTAAACTGAAAAACAGCTCTGATCCACGGTGAGCCAGGCCCACGGTGGACAGGCGCACTGTGCGCGTGGACCGGGCCAATCTGGATCGTTCGATCCAGATCAAGCGGCCAGGCGCGAGGTGGAACATTTAAATGAAATTGGACGGCTGCGATTAGATCTTGCGAATCGGTACGACGTGGACGCACCAGATCGCTCGAGGGGTTTAAGTGGAGATCGACGGCCGACAGGCCTCGATACCCCTTTGACCAGATCCGAGGGCCTAGATTAAATCCCGGAGGGATTTAATCCTAGCGCCCCGATCGCGATCGTGCGGTCGCGGCGCGATCCGGCATGGCACGACGTAAAGGGGGCATGTACCCCCCTTCGTCTCCGACGACGGCGGCCTCGGGTGCGGCTGTGACGGCGGCGGCGAGCGCCTAGGGACTTGGCTAACGGCAAAAATGGAACGAGGAGGGGAGGGCGGTCATGACCGTACCTTCGACAGCGAAGATGGAGGTCCGGAGGTGACCGGCGGTGAGGGTAGACGGTGAGGGGTCTTCGGGAGCTTGACGGCGATGGCGGTCCGACGGTCCTCACGGCCGTTGGAGGCGTGGCCGACGACGGGCTGGCGACGACGGACCCGACGGTGGCGGTGGCTAGGGCGAAGGGGGCCGGGATCGACGGCGATCGGCGACCGGAGGTGGAGCAGGGGAGAAATTCGAAAAAGGTTGTCGGGGCGCTCTGGTGCGTTTGGGCTTGGCTAAGGCGGTGTGGGCAGAGGGTGGTGGCCGAGGGGGTTTAAATAGGGGGTTTTCTGGCGCAAGAAGGGAAGGATGCCGGTGGAAATCCGAGGTGTTCCATTTTTGCACCGGCGAGCTTCCATGCGTATGGTTAGGCTTCTATATCCATGAATACGCGTCAGGCTTGGATGGAAAGAGATCGCCGGAGTCAGGGGATCACGATCTAGGGCTCCGTCGGGCGAGATCGAGCGGCCGGCGGCGGATTTGGGAGGGGATCTTGCCGGATAAGGAAGGGGGATCCCCTTCCAACGAAGAAGACGAAGCTGACAGGTGGGCTTCACCTGTCAGTGGGTGGGCGGGAAAATGAGCGTCAACAGGCGGGCCACATCTGCCAGAGGGAGAAAGGGGGTGCGGCTGAGGCTGACTGGTGGGGCCAGGCGGGGATGGGCGCGGGAGAGAGAGGAGGGAAGCGGCGCCGACAAGAGGGCCCCACTGGTCAGTGGCTGGTAGTTGGACTGGGCCGGGCTGAGAGCGATTTCAGGGTTGAGGCCCATTAAGGATTTTAAATGCTTTTTTTGATTTAAAATAATTCCAATAATTCATATATTT
Organism: Zizania palustris; assembly: GCA_019279435.1. Lineage (NCBI taxonomy): Eukaryota > Viridiplantae > Streptophyta > Magnoliopsida > Poales > Poaceae > Zizania > Zizania palustris. The sequence goes on along the minus strand of JAAALK010000287.1, from coordinate 70,024,068 downwards.
GATTTAGGGTTGAATCACTGTTGATAAAAATTTGTAAAAATTCCTAAAATTATATTTTGGCCTCTAGTTTATCTCATAAAATTATCAAGTCCAGATTTTGAATATTTCTCCCTGTTTGGCTTTATTAGGGCTCTTTTAGGATTTTCTTTAATTATAAATTCCAGAAATGTATTTAATAATATTTTTCTTTTATTTTAATTCTTTTTAAATTCTGGGGTGTTACAATCCTATCCCCCTTACAGAGAATCTCGTCTTCGAGATTCGGATCAATCCTCGAATAGCTCAGGATGTTGTGCCTTGAGTTCATCTGCTTTTTCCCATGTAGCTTCCTCTACAGGATGATTGCTCCACTGCACTTTGCAGAAGCGGATGACCTGACTCCTGGTGCTCCTTTCTTTGACTTCCAAGATCTTGACGGGCTTCTCCACATAGGTCAGATCCTCTTGAACATCCAACTGCTGAAGATCCACTTGATCTGTCGGGACGCGAAGACACTTCTTTAGTTGAGACACATGAAACACATCATGCACTCCGGTCAATGAGGGTGGTAGTTCCAACTGATAAGCAACTTCGCCTTAGCGTCGAACAATGGGAAATGGTCCAACATATCGAGGGGCCAACTTTCCTCTCATGTTAAACCGTTGAGTACCCCGGAGAGGCGTAACTCGAAGATAGACATGATCTCCCTCTTCAAAGGCTAGGTCTCGGCGTCGATTGTCCGCGTAGCTCTTCTGTCATGATTGGGTTGTCTTGAGCCGGTCTCTGATGATCCGTACCTTCTCTTCAGCTTCTCGAAGGATGTCTATTCCGAATACTTGGGATTCACCGGTTTGATCCCAAAGTAGAGGCGTTCTGCACTTACGTCCATATAGGGCTTCAAACGGAGACATCTAAAGACTGCCTTGATAGCTGTTGTTGTATGAAAACTCAGCGTACGGTAAGCTCTTGTCCCAAGTTGCTCCAAAATCCAAGACACATGCCCTAAGCATATCCTCCAATATCTGATTCACCCTTTCCGTTTGTCCATCTGTTTGAGGGTGGTAGGCAGTGCTAAAGTTCAATCTTGTTCCCATCTCTTCTTGAAGGTTCTTCCAGAAACGAGAGGTGAACTGACTTCCCCTATCAGACACTATCTTTTTGGGTACTCCATGAAGACACACAATGCGGGCCATGTATAGTTCTACGAGCTTAGGGCCACTAAAGGTTGTTTTGACGGCTATGAAATGTGCCACTTTCGTGAGTCGGTCAATAATCACCCAAATAGAATCATATCCAAGTTGGGTCTTTGGGAGTCCGGTGATGAAATCCATACCAATCTCTTCCCACTTCCATTCAGGCACTTTCAGTGGCTGTAACAGACCTGCAGGTCTCTGATGTTCTGCCTTCACTCTTCTGCAGGTGTCACATTCTGCGACGAACTGAGCAATCTCTCTCTTCATGCTAACCCACCAATAGCGTTCCTTCAGGTCTTGGTACATCTTGGTACTGCCGGGATGAATGGAGTACAGTGTTTCATGGGCTTCTCTCAGGATAAGGGTCTTTATCTCCGGCTTATCCGGTACACATATCCGGGTTCCAAACCATATGGTGCCATTCTCGTCCTCTGAAAATCCTGGGGCTTTTCCTTGTCTCATGTTCTTCTTAATGGCGGCTATATCCGGGTCTTCTAATTGAGCTTCTCGGATCTGTTCGAATAAGACGGGTTGAGTCTCCAAGGTGGCTAGGTATGCTCCGGTGGTTAATCCAAGGTTTAATTTTTCCATCTCCTTATATAGCAAAGGCGCGTGATCCTGAATCATGACGGCGGTGCAATATCCTTTACGACTTAATGCATCAGCTACCACATTGGCTTTTTCGGGGTGGTAGTGAATCCCCAAGTCGTAGTCCTTTATTAATTCCAACCATCGCCTTTGCCTCATATTTGACATGAATGGCAATACAAACAAGCAAAAGAAAACAATCAATCGTAAACTACGTCTATGGTAGCTCGGGGGATGGCTCGATCATGGGCTCGATGGAGACGGCCGGGGAGGTGGCGCTGGAGGGTCCAGCGGGAGGTGCACTGCGTGAAATCCTCTTGGGTCTCATGATGGGGATCCGAAGCGATTTCCGCTTGCGAGGCAGAAGGGGTGCGATCTCCTCGATGTCCTTCTTCAACTCCTCAATCTGATGGCGGAGCTGAGGATTGGTGGCGACGTGCTGCCGTAGGAGCTCATTCTGGCGACGTAACTCCTCTGCCTCGGCGGCCAATCTGTGTCCTTGCTGGATGCGGCGACGAAGATCTTCGTTCTCGCGGTTCCGATCCTCGTAAGAGTGTTGGTAGAAACTGATTGTGTCGCACTGTCCATTGGCGTCCTGCAGTGCCTCGTAATGGAGATCATCCATTGCCTCCAACAAGCGTATGGTATGACCAATCGCAGAATGACGCTGGGAGAGCGTGCTGACGTAGACGTTGTGGGGACTCCTTGGAGTGCGAAGGGGCACAAAGCGATAATCCGTATCGTAGAGCTCACTGTCGTAGATCATCCGGAGCTCAGTGAGGGCCTGGAGGGCGGTGCGCTGACTGGCTACCAAGAAGGTAGGTCCTCCTCCACGATAGGTGTGGGCTGTCTGAGGGGAGGGCTGGATGACGACGGTGACCTCACAGAAGCTTTCTTCCTCATCGGGGAAGACTCCATGAAACATCGGCTCGTGCTCAAATCCGAGGAAACCGACGAGCATGCGCAGCTCGCGGATGAATCCGGCCTCGTCGCGAAGGTTCCCACTCATGGTATGGACCGGCATCTACAAAAGAGAGAAACTTTTTGTGAAAAATCCCAGAAGATGAGAAGATAAGTAATTTTGTAAGAAATTAGGGTTAATATAAGTCCTAGGGTCAGGTTTGTTTGGCTTCCTACAGTCAAGTCGGCTCCGATACCATCCTGTCGCGCCCCGATTTAATAAATCAGGACCTTTATTGAAATTCCAAAGAAAATCAATAAACCAAGACGTTCATCAAGCGACCACGTACAATACGGGCAATCATTCACAGTTCGTAGACCGTATTATTACAAAAGTGAATGAAAGTGAAGAGAAACTAATAAAATCAAGGGTCCTAGATGAACGCCTTCTTCTAGTCTCGCCTTGACTGGGTTGCTACTCCAGACCTGCATCCTCCTCGTAGTAGACGGGCTCAGATGGTGTAAGTCAACGGGGTGAGTACAGGAGTACTCAGTAAGCCACCGAATGCAAATATAATGCAAGGTAATAACAAGGGAGATAGTGGATAATTTTGCGGAAGCGAGTAATTTGTAAAGCAATTTAATGTGATCAATTTATTAGTACTGAAATGTAAACATGTGTATGCATCATCATCTTCTAACTCGAGGGGTACAGTCAGCCCCACCTCGCTCAACAGTCCTTACATGCCATGAATAACTCAACCATTCAAACAATTGTAAACTAACTGCGAGTAGTCACACAACTCGCCAATGAACGTGGGCTCGGCTTTTCGAAAAGATTAAATTACTCTGATCAGAGATGTACCACTGTACCTACAAGGCACACACTCATCACCTACACCAAAGTGTAACGAGATGACCCATTTAGCGGGAACTCGTGCCAAAACCTTCCATATAGTCCTCCCCGACTCAACAGCACCCTCTTATAGGTTTCATATGGTGTCCCGACGCGTCGGAGCCCCACCATACCCCCCCTTGAGCCTCGTCGGTACACGTCGCCCGCAGGCTTGCCCCTTGCCCCCTCCACTATGGTGCATCGAGTCGGAGTATTCCATACTTCCAGTTAGGACTTACCCATTAGACTTGTGATTGGTACGGAAATGCTTTGCAACAGATCCCGCAGACCGGTCCTTATAGTGCCCCGGGTGCGACAAACCAATGCCCGAGCTTGCACCCGGAACCCACCATACTTATAACTTAGCCAACTCCAACAGAGTCCAGAGACGAGAATAACGGGGAAATTCATATATCAGAATCCAGCTATCTACGACTCATTCTTTTTATCCTATAGCAGTTGTGCCGGTACATTGGGCACTAGCTAATAATTTTATAGTAGAGTGACAAGGAGTTAAGGCTCAATAAGCATGGCTTGGGTTTGCACACAAGGACGGGGATCTAATAAATATAAGTGTAAGGTTTGATATTAGACTAATGCAATATTAACCTATGAGTTATAGCGATAATTTATTAAAACATGGGCTCAATAATGATCAACTGTTTCCATAGGGGTGGTCGATGACTTGCCTTGATCAGCAAATGGGGATGGAGGAACCTCGGGGTAGAACTCTGGCTCCTCGACGAACTCGTAGTCTTCTCGATACGGAAAAATAAACAATACATTCAATAAACATATAAAAATCCACCAAATAATAAACATACATATTTGTGGGTTTTATTATGTGGAATAAGGTTTTAATATTCTGATGTTTGGTGATAAACAGTAAACTTATTTTCTTAAGGCTTTTCTAATTTATTTTTCTGAATTAATAATTTTAACCCTAAGGGGTTTTTAGTCATTTATTTATTAAGAATATTTTGGGTAACAGTAACATACTGTTTTATGGCATTAATGTGTAGAGAATAATATGTTGTATTTAACAAAATTTAAATGGTGAAATTTGGAGATAAAATGAGCAAGTTATGAATTTTCAAAGTTTAAATCAATTTTTGGAATTTTATTTAAACTGAAAAACAGCTCTGATCCATGGTGAGCCAGGCCCACGGTGGACAGGCGCACTGTGCGCGTGGACCGGGCCAATCTGGATCGTTCGATCCAGATCAAGCGGCCAGGCGCGAGGTGGAACATTTAAATGAAATTGGACGGCTGTGATTAGATCTTGCGAATCGGTACGACATGGACGCACCAGATCGCTCGAGGGGTTTAAGTGGAGATCGACGGCCGAGAGGCCTCGATACCCCTTTGACCAGATCCGAGGGCCTAGATTAAATCCCGGAGGGATTTAATCCTAGCGCCCCGATCGCGATCGTGCGGTCGCGGCGTGATCCGGCATGGCACGACGTAAAGGGGGCACGTACCCCCCTTCGTCTCCGACGGCGGCGGCCTCGGGTGCGGCTGTGACGGCGGCGGCGAGCGCCTAGGGACCTGGCTAACGGCAAAAATGGAACGAGGAGGGGAGGGCGGTCATGACCGTACCTTCGACAGCGAAGATGGAGGTCCGGAGGTGACCGGCGGCGAGGGTAGACGGTGAGGGGTCTTCGGGAGCTTGACGGCGATGGCGGTCCGACGGTCCTCACGACCGTTGGAGGCGTGGCCGAGGACGGGCTGGTGACGACAGACCCGACGGTGGCGGTGGCTAGGGTGAAGGGGGCCGGGATCGATGGCGATCGGCGACCGGAGGTGGAGCAGGGGAGAAACTCGAAAAAGGTTGCCGGGGCGCTCTGGTGCGTTTGGGCTTGGCTAAGGCGGCGTGGGCAGAGGGTGGTGGCCGAGGGGGTTTATATAGGGGGTTTTCTGGCGCAAGAAGGGAAGGATGCCGGTGGAAATCCGAGGGGTTCCATTTTTGCGTCGGCGAGCTTCCATGCATATGGTTAGGCTTCTATATCCATGAATCCGCGTCGGGCTTGCATGGAAAGAGATCGCTGGAGTCAGGGGATCACGATCCAGGGCTCGGTCGGGCGAGATCGGGCGGCAGACGGCGGATTTGGGAGGGGATCTTGCCGGATAAGGAAGGGGGATCCCCTTCCAACGAAGAAGATGAAGCTGACAGGTGGGCTCCACCTGTCAGTGGGCGGGCGGGAAAATGAGCGCCGACAGGCGGGCCACATCTGCCAGAGGGAGAAAGGGGGCGCGGCTGAGGCTGACTGGTGGGGCCAGGCAGGGACGGGCGTGGGAGAGAGAGGAGGGAAGCGGCGCCGACAAGAGGGCCCCACTAGTCAGTGGCTGGTAGTTGGACTGGGCCGGGCTGAGAGCAATTTCAGGGTTGAGGCCCATTAAGGATTTTAAATGCTTTTTTTGATTTAAAATAATTCCAGTAATTCATATATTTGATTTAGGGTTGAATCACTATTGATAAAAATTTGTAAAAATTCCTAAAATTATATTTTGGCCTCTAGTTTATCTCATAAAATTTTCAAGTCCAGATTTTGAATATTTCTCCCTGTTTGGCTTTATTAGGGCTCTTTTAGGATTTTCTTTAATTATAAATTCCATAAATGTATTTAATAATATTTTTATTTTATTTTAATTCTTTTTAAATTCTGGGGTGTTACACGCTGGCCGAGTGTGCTGTAGTAGTCTCAACGGGTCATTGGGGAGTTACACCGAACCTTGTTGTACGTCGCAAACCACTATGCCCCCAATGGCCTCCTTGATCAGTCCTTGAATTGTCTTGGCCAGTGTCCCTGATTGGCTGACCAGCGACTGACGGATCGCTTGATCAACGATTTCCTGAAGACTGGCCTGAAAGTTCTCCATTGGCTGACCACCCTCTATGGTCAGCACTGGTGTTGGGAGTGGGGCCCTTTGGATGGGACCCAGCTGATTCATGCCGTAGACCTACAGGCATGACTTCCAAAATTCCTCCATATGTTGCTGCACCTCCGTCCTCTGTTCCTTGGACAGAACGTCCATGGTGATCGTGATGACGTTTCCCTCGCTGAACTCGCCCGCCATGGCAAAGTTGTCGGAGATGGGTCCCACTAGGCATGCCAAAAAACGTGTTGGCGTGCTTTTTGGTCACACACTGAAACAGACATGACCTTAAAGATTTACTTGACTCTAGTGTAGGTCCTACGTCTTAGAAAAGGGTTCAGGATGTGCCAATCAGTTTGATCCTACAACTGATAAGGGATTGAAAAAATAGACGTTAGTAGCATAGCTGATTGCTTGGCAAGCCAATGACTGTGGCATAAAGGATAAAACCGTGAATCAGCGCGCTGATCGACTGTATGGCCAATAGCCTGAGTTGGCCCAATCGAGCGAGCGCGCCATCGATCGACAGAGAAAACATGATATGCATATAGGCCGATAGGCACCCTTCGACGGTGAACATGATATGAAGATGAATTAAAGATAACATACTAGCTTGTACTCTGATAGAAATAAACAAAGTATGCCAAATAACAAATATATATCATGGAAATCATCACAATAACTAGATTGGACCTAATCGAGACCATAGATAGTCACAATGATCTGAACAATATATCAACGAATCGAGTAAACTTTATTTAGATGAACAATATACGGCATGAAAAAAGATACAACAGCAAGAGATGTCGGACTTAACCGATGAAGCCTCAAGCTATCAAACCCAGATCACCTCAATCTAAGAGATTAAACCTAACTAATGCAACTTTAGACCTAGCCAACTACACCGAGGACAACCGATGACCGTGTTGTTTCACCATTCTCCTCAAGAGATCGGACTGAACCAATGCAACCATGAGGATACTAACCTAGTTGGCACAGAAGTTGGGGGTGGTGGGACTCACCTCTTCACCAGAGATCAAACTGATGCAGCCCAACTCCGAGAGCCTAAGTCCCGCTGGATAACCTTGGGGCACAAGGGTGGTGATGCGCTGATTGTAGATTGAACGAGAGTTAAACTAATCCTAACCTAAGGGATACATATTTATAGTCCATAGACTTGCCGTCCAAGTAATCTATCTCCATCGGCCCCCTTCCGATCATGCAATTGTTGCGGACGGACTTCTTTGACTTTCTTTGACCGGATCTTCCTTAACCTTCTATTGATCGCGTGCCTTCCTTGGTGGGCCTTAGACTTTACCAATTCTTGGCATCAACAAAGTGACAAATCAGCTCGAGGGATTGGGAGCAAAAGAGACTTGTTGGTAGTTAAGATCGCGAGACAATGACACGTATCATGGAGGACAAATCAGGGTACTTGTGAAAAGGCATTAGGCGTTTTGTCAGTTTCGGCTCAAAACCATCGACCACGTCAACCACATATGTCAACCACATATTTAAAAACGGATCTGATGCGAAACCATGAAAGTTACGAAAGTAGAGCATCAGACAAAATATCTAAAACATGTGTTTTGACATTTTTGTCCTTTTAGGCATTATGTATGTAAAAATACCCTAGGAGTATTTGTGTCTTTTTCTATTTTTGTGTAGGCTATAAAAAACCTTGGATAGCCTACTATAGTTTCCATCCATTATAAACCAAACTTCCTTTTATTCAAAAAATGGACCACCTTTTTATTTTGTCCTGAGCGTCGCCGCCGCAATGTTCATCGGTTCTTCGTTCGTTGATTTTTCACACATTTACTGCCTACAACATATTCTTCGCCAGTGCACGTGTTTTGTTTACATAGCACACCTAATCAAGGCACTCGGGTTCATGCTGTCTTTCCGTGTGAAAGGATTGCTTCCAGTACTAGGCTAGTAACAGTTTCAGCCTCGAAATCTACGCTGATTTATCTCTGAGTTCTTGTTATCTTCCACCGACCGACGTGGTGTGTGTGTTTTCTCTGGTTTTGGTACCTGCTCTGTCTTGGTTCATTCTCACGGCTCAATGAAGGATCCGACCAGGCTCCTGTGTAGTGATAGCACATAGTGAGATTTTGACCTCAGTTTGCGTGTCAGCATAGTGACTGCTATTTCTCTTTGTTTTTCGGTTGATTGCGCCTGGCTTCAGTGCTGATACAGATTTCTAGGCCTGCAATTTTATTTTAACCTTTTGCTTGTGCTTACAGTATTCTATCCTCTGTTTGCACACCGTGAGACTGATTTGTGGTGAGCTGTTGTTCTTGGTTATTAGTCCAGATTTTCTACTCCTGTGAGTGCATTCACCCTGAATGTTTTCTTCGTCGCTTGGACCCGTACTCAGCCGCAACACACGCGTGCACCAGCTTGTTCACGTGGCGTTCTGTCGTCCGAGGCCATGCCTGGCTGACGCACAAGGTCGCAGTCCTTACCTGGGTTGAACCACTCGCAGCCACCTGTTCACCGATTGGCCGGTGCCCCTCGCCTGCATCCTTCTTTGGTCATGAAGTGTACCAGTGGCTCAGCCTGCGCAAATCGTCGCATCTCACCTACGCCACCGTCTGCTCCAATTCGTTGTTCGCGGCACAGGTAAGCACATGTATATTTTCTTTTCTTAGCGGATATCTTTTGCTCGGTGAAATGAGGGCTAATTTAAGAAGAATTTATTGCTTGTCGAGTGTTTGATTTAATATCTGCAAGTTCACACGAATGTTATATGTTATGTTTGATGAAATGCTTATAATTTCCTTGTGCACCATAAGTATTTGATGAAATATTTATGAACTTCGTTGCACATGTTGTGCTTGATGAAATGCTTGATGAAATGATTGATTGATTTGTGAACGAGTCATTCCTGTCCATCAAATATTTGATCCGGTTTATCTATTTTCTTAGCTTCCACTAATTTACTTCAGAGGAGCATTGAGTGAAAAGAATAAATCATCATTTCGAAAGAATTTGTTAAGGCTCCTATTTATACCTCTTCTAGTTATCTATAAGCTTTGAGATATGAAAAACTAACAGTTATTTAGTTAGAGTAAATGCGGATTTCTGTCTTGATAATAATATCTATAATACCCCTGATGTTTGGTTACACTATTAATATACACTCAATATAAAAACTGACTTTTTTAGTGATGTGCATTTCGATCATTGTTGTAATAAGAAAACTAAGACGAAATTATTTATAACTAAAATATATTTATGTTTTCCAATTATTATATATTAACTTTTATTATTAGTAAACTATTTAGTTTTAAGTAATCTATATCAATAAAAGGGTATTTTATTAATGAAAAATGTAGGTAATTTTTTACTAAAAGCTGGCTGTAAGAATATGTGGAATTTAAAATACCCCTAACTTCTTATTTATACTGTAAAAATCTATAAATTCTAAAAACTGAGTGAAAAAACAAAAACTATTTGATTCAAATTTTAGTTTTCGAGCTAAAAGAATTGGTTCAAAAATCTAGACCAAATAAACCATAAACCGAGAATTCACGACGGTTCGCTTCATGCTATGAACGTGTATTGCTTTCTTTCCACTAGCCGCAACCCGCAAGCGTAGACGAACAAACAAACGAGCCATGAATATGAAGTCACTGACAGTTGGGCCCACTCCCCCCAATCCGTAGCTCAGGCTGCGTCTCCTACTCTCCTCGCCTCTCGAGAGCACAGACGACGCGGGCCATATAAAACTACCCCGACGCCGAGCACGCGCACCCGCGCCAGAAGCTTCTAGAAGGTGCTCCCAGTGCGACGAGCTGGCTAATGGCGCTCGCGCCCTCCACGCTCCCATTCGCGCCCTCCAATCATTCGCCGTCCTCCCGCGCCGCCGCATCCGCTCTCTCTCCTCGCGCGGTTCACTTCGCTGCCGGCGCCAGGAGTGGCCTCCCGCTTGCGTGCGCCGCGCCGGGGTACCGAGGGAGGCCTCCGAGGAGGCGCCGCGGAGGGGGTCTGGTGGTGTGGGCGTCGGTCGACTACTACGCGACGCTCGGCGTGCCGCGCTCCGCGAGCAACAAGGACATCAAGGCCGCCTACCGGAAGCTTGCGCGCCAGGTGCTCGACGCTTGTCTCCTCCCACCCAAACTTCAATTTATTCGTATTTTGTACGAGTACTGTAGTTTTTGTTGCTTTCTAGACGATGCTGTACGGTTGTAGTACACCATCATCAATGTTGGAATTCGTTGAATCACACGAAGCGACGTTATTTTGTTTGGATAAAGTGGAAACCATAGTTGCCCGATTAGATCAGCTCTATGCGCATCTTAGAATCCCTCATTTTGATTGTGATCGATGCTTTTGTTCGGATAAAGTACGACATTTAGCCATGACTTTTCGAAGATTTTTTGTTGTTGTTACATTAACAAATAATGCCCTCATCATAGTGTTTCATTTTTCCTTTTAGGGTTAAGAGTTTTTTTCACTCGTTCCAGCATTATTTGCGCTGAAGCCTTCAACTCTGAAAATTCTAACTCTATCCTTAGTGGATGAGTGACATGCAGGAGCCACTAACATTGTTTCTAGCAGCTGCATCATTGGTCGCTGGGATTCTGGACCATGTACCCTGTTGCACTTCTATTTAGGACAAGGTTTAGATATCTGATCCAAAATTCTTGCATTCAATCATGTGCTTTTGCTAGCTGCATAGTTGTTACGGCGGGGCGGTGCGGTGCGGCGCGGCGAGGCGCCTAACCACCTTCACACCTTTTAGGCGAGTATGGCGTGCGGTGAGGCGACGCCATACTCGCTTCACAGAAATATAAAATGACAGCCATATATCACAATTATTTAGCCATGTTTCACAATTATTTTTTATAATGCAGAAATTTAATTATAGACGTTTCAACCTTAAGAGAAGTTCTAGTCTCCTGTCACGGGTAGGAAGTGGGCTAGGCCCAGGCCCTCCAGCCGTGAACAGTACCGCAGTACTGTAGCAGATTAGTTATAATTCTGTTTTAGCTGTTAGGATTAGTTTATCTCTCTCTTTGTTAGTTTATCTTTATCTACAAGCTGTTAGCTATTTGTTAGAGATAAGAGGGGTTAGTTAGCCTCTGTGCACTATATAAACTGTGCACTATATAAACAGCGGGCAGGCGATGTGTTTAGGGTGTGTGTTTTGAGTTAGGTTTCAATACAATCTACGTTCGAGAGTGCGTCCAATCTTGTCTTCCCCTATGACCGGTGACAACTTGGTATCAGAGCTCTCGGGTTCTTCTACTGCGATAAATTCCCAATCTGGCACCGGTTCGGGGAGCATCGGCGATGACAGGCTAAAGGCTATTATGCAACGCCTAGATGCCATCAAAGAGATGTTGCGACCGCTGCAACCAATCCAATCCTTGGAGGAGAGGGTCACCGTGCTAGAGGAGAAGGTCCTCGAGGTGGAAGCTGACCGGAAGCAACTTGTAGGCGGGCTTGAGGCGCAACCTTCCCTTGTAGCAGAAGCGGTTCCCTTGGATCTACAAGGGGGAGGAGGGAAGGGAGACGCCTCCATTGGCCAAGCCCTAGCCAAGCTCCCTCTGCTGCGAGCCACCTCCACCTTCGCCTCCGAGACGCATCCCGCGATGTCGGAGTTAAAGAAGCTAAAGCCAACGCCGGAGATCCAGCACCTCGATGCGCGAAAGCAGCCGTCGGGGCGTTACACCGCCAAGATTCGAGACTTGGCAGACCCCTGCATGACGTGACAGTGCTGTTGGTTGCCGCTGCCCTGCACGGCGCGGCACTGCCGCTGGCCGCTGCGTGGGCTGCTGCTTCCCCGCATGAAGAGGCGCTGCCGACTGTCGTGGCCTCTGCCGTCGTTTGCATCTCCTTTGCGCTGTTGTCATCGCAGTGGTGGGCGACAGCGGGGACGACGACACAGCAGCTCGAGGACGAGCTGCGTTTTTAGGGGGGGTGAAGTGTCACGGGTAGAAAGTGGGCTAGGCCCAGACCCTCCAGCCGTGAACAATACCGTGGGTACTGTTCGCGTGAACAGTATCGCGGTACTGTAGCAGATTAGTTATAATTCTATTTTAGCTATTAAGATTAGTTTATCTCTATCTCTTTGTTAGTTTATCTTTATCTACAAGCTGTTAGCTATTTGTTAGAGATAAGAGGGGGTTAGTTAGCCTCTGTGCACTATATAAACAGAGGGCAAGGATGTGTTTAGGGGGTGTGTTTTGAGTTAGGTTTCAATACAATCTACGTTCGGGAGTGCGTCCAATCTTGTTTTCCCCTGTGACCGGTGACATCTCCACAGTCCACACTTGCTAGTGGCCCACTCCAGACTCCAGTACAACAGTAGTCCACCACCCGCTCCTCCGCCTCCTAGTCTGGTGTTCCTCGCGCTCCCGTTCCCTTTCCTCCCCATTGCGCCCTCCATTGGCCTCCTCCTGCCGCTGCTCCTTTCCCTCCTGTTCCTCTCAATCGATCACCTACCTCTGCTCTGCTCGCTGCTCCTCTCCCTCCCTCACGTGATGATGCAGATCCAAGCGGCGGCGATGTGGATCCAAATGGCGGGTGCATGGATCCAGGTGGTGGGGGTGTGGATCCAAGCAGCAGGACGGGAATCCAGGCTTCGACGCAGCCCCTTTGCTGCCGCCGTCTGGTGTCCATGTGAAGAATAACGACGTCCGCGTGACGCCATATGCGCTTAGGTAGACGCCATATGCACTGTGTCAGACGCCACATTCGACTGTGGCGAGTCGTCCGCCGTGGCGTCTGCCGGAGTCCACCCCGATGCCTAGTCGTCGCTTAAGTGACGCCTAAGCGACGCCATGACAACTATGGCTAGCTGTAACCATCAAAGCACATAGGAGGGATTGGAGTAGAAAGGGGTGAAATCGAATAATATGTTGTAAATAAAGCAAGACTCTACAGGTTCTTCTCTTGTTTCACCTGATTTGGGCTGAACAAGGGAATTGTCACAATTCACAACCTTAGCAGCCTACTTATAAAAGGATGCTTTTCAACTGTTCTTCAAAAAAAAGGAACTTTTGTACCCAGGGGAGGCTCTTATTTGGAACTTAGCTTATATTTCAAATACCTCTTTCGAACAAGTCCTCAATATTTTTGACTGTAGCAGATTTTCATGGCTCAAAATTTTACAATGGGATTTATACTTCCCAAGTGGCATGCTTTTACTCTATCGCCGGTTTGCTAAGGTTCTTACAACATACGTGTTAATTTAATTTAATTTTTTATGGACAAGATTAATGATAAGTCTTTTGTTTGTAGTACCATCCTGATGTCAATAAGGAACCTGGAGCAACTGATAAGTTCAAAGAGATAAGCGCAGCATATGAGGTATTCAATTCATTATAATTTGTGTATTCCTCTACTGTTTTGGTTGTATTGAATATTACTGAAAAAGAAAAGTTATAGGCTTTTAATATTGACATGTGTATTTATTTTATTGTACTACCTCTATTCTCAAAAGGATGATTTACTAGAATATGTGCAGTCATACTTTGAAATTTTAAATCATTACTAAATTAAAAAATATTAGGATTAGATATGTGAAAATGGCATTGGTAGATTTGCCATGAAAAAGATTTTCATATAGTTATATTTTTTATATAAATATTTTAATAGAAAAGGTAGCGACATGTACATTGGAGACTGTGTTGATGTCCATATCATCATCAATTTGTTAATGGAGGTAGTAATTGTCTACAACATCACTGTTTTCTTTTCTGGTTTCTCTGTTTTATGTTTCATTTCCCACTTTATAAGTGCTTAATCTCATTGTCATCAGGTGCTGTCAGATGAAAAGAAGAGGGCACTCTATGATCAATATGGTGAAGCTGGGGTTAAGAGTGCAGTTGGAGGCTCAGCTGGAGCTTACACGGTACGTCAGGACTGCTTTTTAACTATTCTTTAATCAGCATTTACAAGGCAATATATTAAATGTGATTATATCATTATACGTGTACTGATTCAATTTCTTTGGCTCAGGATAGTAGATTTACATGTTAACTATTGCTTATACTTTTCACTCACAAAAGGCTTCAGTTATTTATCTGTCATTTTCTATAGCAGAGCAATCCATTTGATCTTTTTGAGACATTCTTTGGAGCAAGCATGGGTGGCTTTTCTGGTATGGACCAGGGCACATTTAGGACGCGCAGGAGGAGCACCGCTGTTCAGGGTGAAGACATCAGGTTTGTTGCAAGAGATCTTGAAGTTATATTATATTAATGACCTAGGTGTTTATGTAGTTCATATGGTCTGCTAAATCTGTTTAAATAACATTTGCATAGCACCACTAATTATTGTGGCTACTGGTTAGCACAAACTTTAAAATTGACTGATTATGTAACCTTGGAGATCTAGCATTGTGCTATTGTGTACACTCCTTTCGATGTAGTTTCAAAATATAAGGTGTGCATACAATTTTAATGCTTTTTTCTACCTTCCGCCTTCATTAATCTTCCATCTCTCTTCAGTATTTACAAGTAAACACATGCATTAGCTATTCCTTTCTTGTTCCAAAGAAACAACACCAAGAAGTTAGGACCGACCTACACTATGAGAGGCATAGGCCCAATTATAGGCCCAATTAGGGGCTAGATTTCCTCCTTTAATTTAGTTACTTTCTGTTTTAAAGATAGAGATAAGACATCTGATTAGATTGCTACTAGGACTATAAATACCCTAGATGAGTCATGAAATAAAGTAAGCTTAGCAACATATTTGTTGCCAAGTTTCCCCCAAGCTTTTCCCTTGCGCCGACCACATGTCGTGACACCACGGCGACCACACACCATTGACAACCTAGCACCCAACCACTGGCATCTCATCCCTACAGCCTTCACAGCTTCCTCGCCCAGAAGACATGCTCTATCAATCTGGTATCATATACGCTAGTATCCGAGGATGGCGATCAGAACACAATGACGATGGCCGCCCCAACTACTTTGTGTTGGGGAATAGGGGAGCTACGCTAGTTGGCAAATTCAAAAATTTCCGCCCTATAGCCCTAGGCTCATGCGCGTGTGAGATCATAGATCGGTACCTTCTAGCACTTGACGCGCTAGGTGTAGCGGAAGAAGAGGTTGATGAAGCGCGTCAAGCCTATCCTCGCTTTGTCCCGGCCGTTCCTCGCCGATCCAATCGATGAAGAAGTCGCCTTCCTCGTGGTGACGACCATGAGCGTCGCTTATGTAGCAACGCCTCCACGGAGTCCACACATACAGGGACGGAGTTCCTCTCACGGCAGTGTGCTAGCACCGCACGTGAGAGACGGGAAATCCTCGATCTCAACGTTTGAGATCAAAAAAGGGAGGAGAGGACTCTTGGGTGGCTAGGTCTAATCTAGGCTTATTCCTTGTTCCAAGACCTCCTCCTCTCCTTACATAGGGCTGAAAGCCCCCTGGGTCGTGCACATCTTGGAACCCACAAATTAGTTACAACTAATCCGTATTCGTAACAGATCCAATCTGATACCCCACATCGGAACTTCCGATCCTGGATCGGAACTTCCGACAAGGTATTTTTTAGGTCTCCAAATTCAGCACGACACGCAACAAATACAATCTGTTTTCGCCCACCTCATAACTTCCGATACCATATCGAAACTTCCGATCAGTACAAAAATTCCCCGATTCCGAATCGAAACTTCCGACTCGTCGGAACTTCCGATACCATATCGGAACTTCCGAAACACCAATTGCTCTCTGTATCGAGACCAGAAATTAACCGGAACTTCCGATACTTACTATCGGAACTTTGGCGGTTGATCCCATGATCAAGGTCATCGCGGAATTGAAGCAGGTCGTCGCTGCATACTTGTTACGGCGATGCGGTGAAGCGTGACAACCTACCACCTTCACAACTTTACAGTGCTTATGGTGTGCGGCACGACGTCGCCATAGACACATCGGCGTGGTGAACAACATAGAAAATTAGCTTATAGGATTTAGAAAAATATATCAATATATATGTACGAAAATACTAAATTGCAAATAACAACAGTAATATAGTATGATAAATATAACAATACAATATCATTTTACAATATTGTCATTTTAGATACATTATAATATAAAAAATATACAATTAAATTGCCAAAAAATATTTAAAATTATGTCTAATAACATAATATATTTAAAGTTCAGTAAATAATCTATTTATATATATTTGACCAAACGACCCATTTAAATTTTAGCCCATTTAAAGCCCATTTCTCAACCCTAACTTCTCCCCACTCTCCCTCTCTTTCTCTCAGCCCTCTCCAGCCGCCACACTTCTTCCCCTCCTCTCCCTCCTCTTCTCTCCCCCATCTTCGGCACTAATGCATTGGCCGCCGCCGGAGGCCTCTATTGCCCACAGTTCGCTGGATTTGGCCCCCGCCACCTGCAGTTCGTTGGATCTGACCCCCGCCACCTGCACTTCGCTCGATCTGGTCCCTGCAGCGCCCTCGTCATGCCCACGCCACGCCCTCACCGTGCCCTCGCCACGCCCTCACCTCGCCCTCGCCGTGTCGTGCCCTTAGTGCTCACAGCGACAACTGCTTCGTATGGCGAGCGCCATGCAATGCCACAGTGGCGCCACATGCCTGTGGTGGCAGCCATAGACCACCAGGCGATATGGCAGTCCGTGGCGAATTGCAAAATTCCGCCACGGTGATATGGCAACGATATGGCGACGATATGGCGATGTCATAACAACTATGTGTCGCTGGAATCACAGTGTGCCTGCCAATCGTTGAGGCAAGGTCGGTCCTGAACCTAGTGGCCTCCACACCGCCGGGGTTCCCCTATACCCTGCCGGGGTACGGTACGGCGATGCCATCCTTGTCGGACGTCATCTCCACCAAGGCCTTCATTTCCATACACCAAATACAATTTGCCTATTCGTCGTCACCAATTCCTTCCTTGCATTTTCCCTTGATGAGGGTCTCCACAGGCGTCAGCTTGTCGGTTTCTGCACTTGGCGTCGGCGCAACCTCAGCACCAATGGCGCAGGCGGTGCTCCCCTCTTCAACAGCACGGGTGGACCTCTCCTACATGGTGCAGGCGCGTTCTAGGCGTCGTGTTTGATAGCAGCTGGTGCTTTCCCCTTCGTCAGCGCTCTGATCGCCCCTGTACATGACACCAGATTGACCATGAGCTCCCTGCTTCTACACGATCGACTTCTCAACCTATGATGGCTCTGAGGACCACCTTAACTGGCTCAATCAGTGTGAACAATTCTTTTAGGGACAACACACCCTTGCCTCAAATCGTGTCTGGCTCGCCTCGTACCATCTAGTTGGTGTAGCCTAGACCTAGTACTACGCGCTAGAGCAAGACGAAGGCATGCCTAGCTGGGAGCGCTTCAAGGAGCTCTACCATGGAGACTTGGCATCCTGTCGATGCCATTTTGGTAAGGCAGGCGCCATTTTTGGTGAGGCGGACGCAACACTCTAATTAGGTGGGGCGTCGGCTGTGGTGTCCACCGCTGGTCGCTTCGACGCCTAATTGTCGCTTAGGTGCCGATTAGGCGACGCCTTGATAACTATGCACAACACATCATTCCACACTACCCTGCGCGCTACTCCATTCTAGGTGGTCTACGGTCGATCGCCCCCACCGCTGTTGCCGTACAAGGAGGGCACCACATGCATGGACATGGTGGACACCCTCCTTCGCGAGCGCGGCGACTTCCTCGCTGAGGTTCGGGAACATCTTCTTTAGGCCCAGCAGCTCTCCAAGTGTTACTACGACACACACCACCGTGACCTAGAATTTGCGGTGGTTTATTGGGTATGGCTGTGCTTCCTCCACCGAACAGCCCACTCCCTTGAGCCATGGACCGAAGGGAAGCTTGGCTCCCGCTACGTCGGGTCGTTCCAGGTCTTGGAGCGCCTTGGCTAGGTGGCTTATTAGCTCTAGCTACCAGAGTGTGCCCGCCTCCACGATGTCTTCCACATAGGGCTGTTCAAGCCCTACCATGGCGACCCCCCAATAGCACCACCACCTCTACCACTCACATTGGACGACCGTCTCCTGCCAACCCTCGAGTGTGTCCTGCGTGCTCGACTCCACTAGGGAGTGTGGCACGTCCTTGTGCAATGGCACAGGTTGTCTACCACCGATGTCACCTGGGAACAGCTCCAAACATTCAAGGACACCTACCCCAATGTTCAGCTCGAGGACGAGTTGTTTGAAGAGGCCAAGAGATGTTTGGACCAGCCTACACTATGAAGGCATGGGCCCAATTAGGGGCTAGATTTCCTCCTTTAATTTAGTTACTTTCTGTTTTAAAAATAGAGATAAGATATCGGATTAGATTGCTATTAGGAGTATAAATACCCTAGATGGGTCATGAAATAAAGTAAGCCTAGCAACAAATTTGTTGCCCGGGTTTCCCCCAAGCTTTTCCCTCGCGTCGACCACACGCCGTGACACCATGGAGCCCACATGCCGGCGGCGGCCTAGCACCCGGCCACCAGCATCTCATCCCTATAGCCTTCGCAGCCTCCCCACCCGGAAGACAAGCTCTATCACAGGATATCATGGTTGTGTTCCACTACCATTATGTTAGCCTTATAACTCCCTTTTGCCGATGCTTTGTCAAAATACACCTTGTAGAATAATAGAAAGAGGATGCTTGGGCAGGAATATATTGCCATGAAATTGCACTCTTGGCTCTTTTCACTTTGTGGCAAATGTTTTTATGTTCCCCTTTGTATTTTTCCTTTTTGCAAACACTACAATTTTTTATTGTGCTCTAGAATGTTTTCTGCAAACAAATCATGGCTGTTGCACAGCAGATTCTTCTACTAAGTTGTTCTGTAGCTATTTTTCTATAATTTTGTAAAAAACCTTATGTACTTTATGGAGTATGGACTGACATAAACTTATTCCACCAGATACGATGTGATTCTGGGGTTCTCAGAGGCAATATTTGGAACAGAAAAGGATATTATATTATCTCATTTGGAGACATGTGATGCATGTGCTGGTTCTGGATCAAAGGTTGGGTCAAAAATGAGAATATGTGCCACATGCGGTGGTCGAGGACAAGTAATGAGAACTGAACAAACACCATTTGGCCTGTTCTCCCAGGTAATAATGTAGCATCACTGTTTAAAACCATTATTTTTATAAAGATTTTCCAGTGCTTTTGTCACGGGTCGGGATCCATGATCGAGGAGGATGGCAAAACATTGTGACTGAATTGATAACTGAAGAATTGATCGAGGCCCTAACCCTCGTCGGTGCGACGGAGCCACGCTCCACGTCGCACCGCCGAGGCAGGGATACAATAGAGGCTAAGCCTTTTCTAAACACTCGATTTCCTCTAGTGCATCAGCGCTGTTTATATAGGCACAAGGCTGATCTAATCTAACAACCTTAATCTGATTCTAACAACCTTAATCCATGGTTGTCACGACGCCTCGGCGAAACCAGTCGCCAGGGGGCCGACTGGATGCCTAGGCGCCTAGGCGTCGCCTAGACGACCAATTAAAATCAGCAAACAGAGGTCAGCACTCAGCATTTCAGCAAACATGTCCATAGCACACATGTCTTCTGCGTGCCTTCTGCTGCCTTCTGCTTGCTGCCTTCTGCTTGCCTTCTGTTGCTGCCTTCTGCTTGCTGCCTTCTGCTGCCTGCTGCGGCGAGGGAGCAGGGGAGGGGGAAGCAGAGGCGGCGGCGCGGCGCACGGGGAGGGGAAGTAGAGGCGGTAGCGCGGCGCATAGGGAGGGGAAGCAGAGGCGGCTGGGCGGCCGGCGGCGCAAGGGGAAGCAGAGCCGGCGGCCGGCAGCGCAAGGGGCAGAGGCGGCGGCGCAACTCGCAAGGGGAGGGGATGCAGAGGCGGCCGGGCGGCCGGCGGCGCAAGGGGCTGAGGCGGCGGCGCAACTCGCAAGGGGAAGGGGACAAACTGAAAGTCGAATCTGGGCCTTGGGTTAGGGCGCCACCACGCCTTAGACAGTACAGCTTGCCCTAGGCGCCCGCCAAGACACGCCTGACGATCGCCTAGTCGCCATGGGCGACGCCTAGAAGCTCCAGGCGGGCGCCTAACTCCACCAGGCGAGGCGAATGACCATGGCGTTCGGCGGTGACCGCCTGGACGCTTAGTCGGCGCCTAGGCGTCGCCTAGGCGACGCTGTGACAACCATGCCTTAATCTACTAGGACTTATTTAATCTAACAACTCAATCCTAACTGAATTGGAATCTTAACCTAATTGGACTCTTAAACTAATCTAACCTCTAATTACTAATCTGCTACAGTACCGCACGGTACTGTTCACCGGCCTAATTGGGCTGTGGGTTGGCCCCTTCTTGCGTGGCGTGTGACATCTCTTCCCCCCTTGAAAACCAGCTCGTCCTCGAGCTGGGCCATTGGTGCCGCCAAGGCCTTACATGTCGATCCGCCAACCGCCGGCCAAGCCGCCATCCGTGTGCGCGAGGATGCCACCAGGACACGTCGGGGCGCACCCCCAACTTTGTCGGTCCTGCCATTTGGTATGCAACAACCAATAGTTTGTGACATGGCATATTGGCATCGAAAATAAATATCTGCATGGTATAGTAGAATGTGAGCATTTTGTTTGTTAGACTAATGTAGTGGTGTAAAATATTACATAAATTATCACTAATGTAATGAGAAGGGAATTGGACCTAGATATTAGCACCAATGCAAGCTGTGTTAACTCTGTTTTTTTTATAATACGGTTTCATTATTGTTGTTGTTGTTTTAAGAAGGATAAATTAAAAGGTATCAAAATAACCAAAGAAAACAATTTTACTGATGTTGGCATCATTAAGAACATTATTGATAACAGAAGATGTGCTTTCAATCTTGGTATGATAAGCGATTGCACTATGTTCAATTATGCTATTTTGCTCACTTGTGTGGACTGACCTCATATAGGCTATGCTTTGTACAAGATTGCTGAAACTCAAGGTTTTAGTTGGCAAAGTACCCAAAAATAAATTATGCTTATAGATTTTTTGGGTGGCTTGTTATCTAACTATGCAACGATTTTACTTTCACTTGATACTTATGGCATGTTGTTATCATTTCATCAACCTCTAAACTTTCTTCTTTTGTAGGTTTCTATTTGCCCCACTTGTGCAGGAGAGGGTGAAGTCATTTCAGAGTATTGCAGGAAATGTGCTGGAGAGGGGCGTGTTCGTGTTAGAAAGGAGATCAAAGTAAAAATTCCTCCAGGAGTTAGCAAAGGTAGTACTCTTCGTGTACGTGGTGAAGGTGATGCGGGGCCAAAAGGGTGAGCAAATCATTTGTCACTTGTCAGAGCATAACATTTAGCCTGTCTATATGTCGGCATACCTGAAAATGTTAGAACAATTGCAAGTGGGTATTGTGGATATTGGTTGTTGAAGCAGTTGCATCATTATACTGTTTTGTGATGCTTTGGTTTCTGCATGAACATGCACTCTTGCTTTTGCTTTCATCCTCTCCATCTTATTTTACATCTCCCCTTCCTCTGCCTGCCTTTTATATGTTTCTCTTTTGCATGAATGGCCCAAATAATACATGCCTATATAGAAGAATGTGACTAAACCATTTTTACATTTGGAAAACAGAGGGCCTCCTGGAGATCTTTATGTTTGTCTTGATATAGAGGAGCCAGCAGATATTAGAAGGGATGGTATCAACTTGTATTCAACTGTTTCAATAAGCTACATTGAAGCTATTTTGGGTACTGTTAAAAAGGTAAAATCTTTCTCGTTATGATTCAACTATTATATTGTTTCAGTTAAAGTTGATAAAACTACCTGTACACACAATGATTAGCAAAAGTGGACAGTGTTTTAACCCATATTCCTGAATATACACCAACTTGATCTTAATCTACAGACTTCTGATCATTCTAAACTGAAATTTAAATCAAGGTACTTCCTGATGTAAGTTTATCATGTTATTGTTTCAATTACGTGACCAGTTCAATGCTGTGTTCTAAAATGCGGCTCTAGGCACCCGCCTAGGCAGGATTAGGCGCTGGGCGCCACCCCAGCGCTGTGCGGAGCACCTAGGCGGCCGGCTAGGTGGCCAAGGTGCCTAGGCGGGTCAACCGCGGCCTAGGCGGTTGACCGCGGTGCCTAGGCGCCCTAGGCGGCGACAGTGACTACAGTAATAAACCGGTCTTCCGGGGGTAAAAAGCAAAAAACGTAGGCTGTGTTTAGGGTTTTTTAGCTTCCTAGCACTCATGTGTGGCCACCATAGCTACTCCTGGGCTCTTGGCACTCGTGCCGTCGCGTGTCACCGCCGTGCGCCGCGCTCCAGCGTTCCAACCTCGTGCGCCACGGTCCGGCTTCGCACGCCACGGTCTGGCCTCACGCGCGCCCTGGTTCGGCGGTCTGCTCTTGCGCCCCACCCCGGCCGCGCTCTGGTCTCCATTCTCCGGTGCGGTTCGGCCTCGTGCGCCATGGCCGCTCGCCCTCCGCTCTGGTCTCCACTCTCCAGCAGTCCAATGCCACTCCTCTCCTCCCGGTTTGCACATGCACTTTGCAGTTTTAGTAGAAAATGTAGTGCTGCCTTTTAGAACACTGGTTCAATGAAAGCAAACTTATATTAGCCTATTGTTAATTGTGTTGGCTCTGACTATTTAACAATGCTACATCACTGTTATTCTGGGTCTGATCAAATTTGTTTTGCTCAGACTGATTTGAGTTTGGAACCTTGCTAACAACCAGAATGTCACTGCCCTCGACTAGTGGAACATGGGGAAGAGAGTGGAGGGCATAGTTGTGGCTGACGGGAGGGCGAGGGCGTGCTGTCCTTCACTTCCCTGGCACCGTGACAGCTAGGTGTGGACCGGCGCAGGCAGGGAGGCCGTCGCAGGGAAGAAGAGTGGATAGATTGGAATAAAAGGCGGCTTTATTTCATGCTTGATCTGATTACAATCTACCGGCCCCTTTATATAGAGGGGCTGCCTTATCTCTAGTAACTAACTTAAGATAGGGAAATATATCTAACAGCAAATAGGGAAACTAATTCTGTTATGAAGGAAATAATAGATCCTAACTGATCCTGGCCGGATCAGGCTAGCCCAGCTCACCCACCGGCTGGGCTAGCGCAGCCTGTTGCCACTTGCCAGTGCTGGTAGGTGTGCCCCCACCTGGCACAGAAGGTTCAGATCAAGGTTACTTATTGGTAGATGTTTGTTTCAGATATGAATAATTGTCCTTGTAATGATTCTTGTTATCTATAGGCTACATTTATTTTAGTCTTTGCAATTATTTTATCCATGTTAGAAAAATCGGTGATCTATAGCTGATCAGCCGACCACCGAATACAGATTAATCGGTTAATCGGGGGGATTAACTAAATTAATCAGTCAACATGATGTATCTAAATAATATATTATTACATGTGTGCAAATCTATGTTTATTTTATATGAGAACATGAATAGAACTATACAAGTCCAAATGCATACCTGTGAGTTTTTTCTGCAGTTTGCTCATTCTTATCTCCATATCAGAGCATCAATATGAAATAGTTGAACACATAAAATTTAAAAAATCATATAGTATAATACTATAATGTGTACTGTACTACTGTGTCAAACTGTCAAAGAGTAATTGTTAGAGTGTGTTAGTGTGTGTGTCTCTGGTGTGTGGGCCCCCCTGTCTATTGTGTGGGCCCCTCCTGTAAGACCCTTCTTCTATCCTCCCATCCCTAGGGAGAGGAATACAACTCACTCACCTTTTCCTACATGGTATCAGAGCCCTAGGCTCTCCCTCTCCCCTCACCTGGCTGTCGCCGGCGCTGCCGTCGCCGCCGCCATGGCCGGCGAGCTCCTCTCCCCCTTCGGCCTGGCCGCCGCCAGGCAGGCACCCGCCATGGCCAGATCCAGCGCCCCCAACGCCGTCGCGACCAGATCCGGCGGTCCCGCGGCCAGCTCCGGTGCCCCCGCCGCCGGGCGCCCCTCCCCCTTCGGCCTGGCCGCCTCCCTAGCCGCTGACGCCGCGCGCCTCTCCATGGCCGCCGTCGGCGCCTCCCTGGCTGCCGGCCCCTTCATGGCTGCCCCTGCCGGGCCCACCTTGGCTGCAGCCACCTCCCTGGCCGCCGCCACCGGCCACCCCTCCCTGGCCACCGGGGCTGCCCTCCCGTGCCGCCTGTTGGCTGCCGGGGCCCCTTCCTCCCTGGCCGCCGATTTTCCCGCGTACAGATTTGGCGTCGCCGGTCTCCCTGCCACTTTTTCCATGTGGCACGGGCAGTTTACTGATGGGGCTCCTTGGTCGTCCCCAGCACCGGCGGCCATGCTCACCGGGCCGGCTCACCACCTGCTGTCTCTGCCCTTGGCTCCACCGGTGTTGCACCCACCGCCTCCGGGTTGGGCACCGTGGTCTAGTGGGTGGGACCAGGCGGCCTGTATGCTATCCTCTTGCCCACCGCCCGCTTCCATGGACTGGGTGGCCGACTCGGGAGCCTCCTTCCATGTCACTCCGCACGTCGGTCTTCTTTCTTCCAAAAGGCCGCCCCACCCATCGTACCCCTCTTCCATCATGGTTGGAAATGGGTCCTCTCTTCCGGTCACCTCTGTGGGTGATGCGGCCCCATGTGGTTTTTTCTGTCTTCCCAACGTTCTTGTTGCCCTGGATATCGTTTAAAGTTTTCTTTCCATTCGTCAATTCACCTCTAACAACTCCTGTTCCGTTGAGTTTGACCCTTGCGGGTTGACGGTGAAGGATTTGGCCACACGACGGTCTCATCTCCGTTGTGATAGCACTGGCCCTCTCTACACCCTTCGCCTTCCGCCCTCCGCTGCCCCTCCTTTGGCTTCCCCTACGCCCGTGCTTGCTGCCATCACTTCCTCCACTCTCTGGCACCGCCGGCTTGGTCACCCCGGCGTTGACGTTTTGACTCAGCTCAGTAGTAGCCCCTCTATCTCTTGTACTAAGGATGCTAGTGAGCATATTTGTCATGCGTGCCAGTTAGGTCGTCATACCCGTTTACCTTTCCCTGTCTCTTCCTCACATGCTGCTCGACCTTTTGATCTCATTCATTGTGACTTGTGGACATCCCCGATCCCGAGTGTTTCTGGTTTTAAATACTATTTGGTGGTTCTTGATGATTTCACTCACTATTCTTGGACCTTTCCCTTGCGGTCCAAGTCTGATGCCTTTCCCTCTCTCACTCACTACTTTGCGTGGGTGTCCACTCAGTTCGGTGTCATCATCAAGGCGGTCTAGTGTGATAATGGGCGTGAGTTTGACAACTCCGCTTCCCGAGCTTTCTTCCTCTCGAAGGGAGTCTAATTGCGCATGTCGTGCCCCTATACCTCCCCTCAGAACGGCAAGGCTGAGCGCATGATTCGTACCACTAACAATGTTATGCGCTCTATGCTCTTTCAGGCTTCGGCTCCTGCTCGCTTCTGGGCTGAGAGCCTCCTTACTGCCACCTATCTGCTCAATCACCTGCCTTCTAAGGCCACGTGCGCTCCCACCCCTCACCATGCCTTGTTTGGTACGCCTCCTTCCTACACTCACCTTCGTGTTTTCGGGTGCGCTTGCTATCCCAACACCTCTGCCACTGCTCCTCACAAGCTTGCGCCCCGCTTGACCCTTTGTGTGTTTCTCGGCTACTCCCCCGATCATAAGGGGTACCGTTGCTTTGACCTCTCTTCTCGTCGTGTTCTTATCTCACGACATGTCATCTTCGCCGAGTCAGTCTTTCCTTTCTCCGTCGACTCCACCCCCGCCACTAGCCTTGAGTTGGACTCCCTATTTTCTATTGACCCGGTGGTTCAGCCACCTTTGTCTTCTGCAGGTACAACCCCAGCTATTCCGGCGGCTCTCCCGCCATCTAGCGAGCCTTGTGTGGCAGCGGAGCTACCCTCCGCGCCACCCACAGCCTCGGCACCTCTGGCAGCGCCACGTGCGACCACTCCCCACCAGCCGGCGTTGCCCTCCGCGCCTTGCGCGGCCCTGGAGTCCTCGGATTTGCAGCGTGCGGCCACTTCCCTGCCGCCTCCTGCGCCCAGGGTTGGCCCACTGCTGCCTCCGACGCCATGCGCGGCCCCAGCCCCGCCTGCCGCCCTTGACACGGCCTCGGTCGTGCCCCGTGTCCCTGCGCCACCTGCCTCGCCACGCGCGGCCCCAACGTCTTCTTCCCGCTACGCTGACCCTGTCCGTGTCTACCAGCGCCGCCTGACAGGTGTTGCACTGGCCCGCTCTCGCGCCGAGCCGCCGGTGTACCACCCGCCCATCCTTCACCGCGATCCCCGCCACACTCACCCAATGGTGACTCAGCGGGCTGCGGGGGTCCTTCGTCCAGTTGACCGCCTGGTCCTCTCCGCCACTACGGAGCCGCTGGTTTCTCCTATACCCTCCACCGTCCGTGGCGCCTTAGCGGATCCACACTGGCGCCGTGTGATGGAGGATGAGTATGCAACCCTTCTGGCCAATCAGACCTGGGACCTGGTGCCTCGTCCCTCTAGCTGCAATGTGGTCACCGGCAAGTGGATCTGGACACATAAACGCAAGGCAGATGGTACGCTGGATCGCTACAAGGCTCGTTGGGTCCTCCGGGGTTTCACCCAGCGCCCTGGAGTTGACTACGATGAGACCTTAAGCCCAGTGGTGAAGCCTGCTACTGTCCGGACCGTTCTCTCCTTGGCACTCTCGCGGTCTTGGCCAGTTCACCAGCTCGATGTGAAGAATGCCTTCCTCCATGGCACCCTGACGGAGACTGTGTATTGCAGCCAGCCTGCAGGCTTTGTGGATCCCGCTCACCCTGAGCTTGTTTGCCGGCTCAACAAGTCTCTGTATGGTCTGAAGCAGGCTCCTCGGGCTTGGTACAGTCGGTTTGCCTCCTTCCTGGTGACTTTGGGGTTTAGCGAAGCCAAGAGCGACACTTCTCTATTTGTTCTCCACCACGGTGCTGACACAGCCTACCTGCTGCTTTATGTGGATGACATTGTTCTCACTGCCTCCAGTCAGTCTCTGCTTCAGCGGGCTGTCTCCTCATTGCAGCGGGAGTTTCCATGAAGGACCTTGGTGTGCTCCATCACTTCTTGGGAGTGACAGTGGAACACTACCCTGATGGCCTATTCCTTCACTAGCGCCAGTACGCCTTGGATGTCCTTCACCGCGCAGGGATGACTGACTGCAAGCCATGTTCCACTCCAGTCGATGCTCAGGCCAAGATTTCCGGTACCAAGGGTGCACCAGTGGATGATCCCACTGCCTATCGAAGCATTGCTGGTGCCCTTCAGTATCTCACATTCACTCGGCCGGATATCTCCTATGCAGTGCAGCAGGTGTGCCTTCACATGCACGACCCACGGGACCCGCACCTTACCGCTATGAAGCGGATTCTCCGCTATCTGCGTGGCTCCCTCGACTTCGGGCTTCACCTTCGGCGTTCTCCGGTTGCTGAGCTCGTGGTTTACACTGACGCTGACTGGGCGGGATGCCCGGACACGCGTCACTCCACCTCCGGCTACGCCGTCTTCCTTGGTGGCAACCTCGTGTCTTGGTCATCCAAGCGGCAGCCTGTTGTCTCCCGCTCCAGTGCCGAGGCTGAGTACCGCGCTGTTGCCAACGGGGTGGCAAAGGCATCCTGGCTCTGGCAGCTCCTCGGGGAACTCCACAGCCCCCTCGCTAGGAGTACGTTGGTCTACTACGACAACGTCAGCGCTGTCTACCTCTCCACCAACCCCGTCCAGCACCAGCGCACCAAGCATGTGGAGATCGACCTCCACTTCGTCCGTGATCGTGTCGCCGTGGGCGATGTCCGTGTTCTACACGTTCCCACCACCTCCCAGTTCGCCGACATCTTCACCAAGGGTTTACCTTCCTCTACCTTCTCCGAGTTATGCTCCAGTCTCAACATCCGTTGCGCCGGAGTTTCGACTGCGGGGGGGAGGGGGTGTTAGAGTGTGTTAGTGTGTGTGTGTCTCTGGTGTGTGGGCCCCCTTGTCTATTGTGTGGGCCCCTTCTGTAAGACCCTTCTTCTATCCTCCCATCCCTAGGGAGAGGAATACAACTCACTCACCTTTTCCTACAGTAATAGCAGGGGCCAAGAAGTAATAGCAATAGCCAACATAAAAAATCAATATGAAACAGCCAACTGATTGTTCATCTTGTATTTGTGTACAAGTAAATGAGTAATAGCAGGAACTAGGAAGCAGTAGATACTAGAAAGATCGAGAGTTGAGGGTCTTACAGAGGCAAACAGCAGAGCAGGCACTGGGCCTGTGCGGTGCACAGGGCACGTGCTCGGTGTGGACACAGCGAGTGGTGACGGCACCCAGCGAGCGGTGACGGCATAGGATAGATCCACGAGATGACAAGTGGCGATGGTAGATCCACACCGGCAGCGCTGGATCTGCTCAGGAGCAGCAGCGCCGGATCTGCTCAGGAGGGGAAAGGGGGCGGCTACGCACGCATTGGAGGGGAAGAAAGGGAAACAGAGCCCTAAACACTGGCTAACTTGGCTGTTTATATAGGGCCGATTAATCGGTGGGCACCGATTAATCGGTTTGACCAGTCAATTAATCAGCCCACCGATTAATGGACTGATTACCTACTAAATTAACTGCAAAAGCATCGATCACCAATTAAATGGCCGATTAATCCCTGATTCGGCCAATTTTTTCATTGCTGTATTTCTTCAAACTCTTCTTTCAATCAGGTCAGAACTGTTGAAGGAACAAGTGAACTTAGAATACCTCCAGGTACCCAACCTGGGGATGTAGTGGTCCTAGCCAAGCATGGTGTTCCATCATTGAATAAGCCATCTATTCGTGGTGATCATCTATTCACTACTAAGGTTACTATACCCAAACGCATCAGGTTATATATTCTTCCTGATTTGAACCTACTTTTGAATACATACTATTACTCTAAAGTTAAATGATCACTAAACCCATCATATCTTGTAACATTGTGTTCCTTCCAGCGGACAAGAAAAGGAGCTACTTGAGGAACTTGCATCCTTGAGCAATGGTGGTTTTGCTCATGCGCCTGTGAAGCCAAAATGTAAGCTTGCATGTTATATTGTTATATCCATAGATTGACCCCACCACACACAAACAACCGAAGCAAAGAATACATTCATATATGTTTTTTGGCATTAATATCCAAAATTTTTGGTGTCTTGTGTCAACATTTATTAATGAATTAGGAGATTTCCTCAGAAGAGACTAAGAACTTGCATCTGTGTTGCAGCCATACGTCAAGGAAATGAAAGTACTGTCACCCAAGAATATTCAGATAAACCTGATGAAGGAGAGGGTGACTGGTTGAAGAAACTTACAGATTTTGCCGGGTAAATATTATTGTTTATTAATGCAATTAGCTGATGCAATGTGTTTAACTCATGTTCATGTGTCATTATTGCAAATGTCAGGACCCTAATCGTTTTATCAAAAAATGTTTGAAAGCCAAAAATTTGGTATGTTACAGTCAGAACTCAGAAGGTTGTATATTCTACTTTAAATCCATGGCAATAACCAGCTTTTATACATTAATAATGTATTTTTCACTTATCTTCTGTCACACATTTTTCTAAATCAAAGTTAAAGAGGGTAGTGAATCCATGTTGACAAAATGTTATTGTTGTACTGTACATATAGGTGATTTACTTTGCCCTTTTTCCATTTTCGTCTCAAAAATTTTAAACTCCGTGCTTGCCAAAATGACTCATAATGGGGGTAAATATTGTTATTATAGTACCTCTTATGTTGCAGGTTGCCGCTTGTTTAACTCAGATTGGTTGTATTCACTTGTACTTCTAATATTGATTGCTGCAACCCATAGTTTGAAAACAAAAGTAAAAATAATGACAGTTTGAATATACAAATGTGTGTGCATTGAAGTTCGAATACACAAATTGTGGACCTCTGTTTCTTCTATCCTTTCCAATTTTGCATTTGGGTCTCATGTACTATGTTCTTGTGTTGACCAAGTTCCTTACTTTTTTTTTTCAGATCCATTGCTAATGGGGCTGCCAAGTGGCTAAAAGATAACCTTTAAGCCTGTAAATATTTACTGCCGAATGCATTATCTTAATGACTGTTATGGTGTAGTCCAATCTACAATTCTTCAATTCATTGGATCCTACGAGCTGTTACATTCGTTCTGTTGGAGAGGTTCACAGGCTGTAAAGTGGCAACGAAGAGGCTGAGATTTTTGAAGTCGTATGATTTTTTATGCAGTTGAAGTTATTTCCAAGAGCATGTGATAGTTTTGAAGTCGCGCCGCTGATGTCGAAGTCAGTAAAGCTAACTACGCACTGTAAATACTAGTATATATTTGTTGCACAAGACTACAGGAGCATCTTGAAATCTCAGGCATGTAGGTGAACCACCGGGAGGTTTGTTGTTCTCAGGTCAATTCAAAATAAAAGGGCACTCATAATCACAACCATGTGTTGAGACTTGAGAATATCAACCATGGTCTTGAACTCCAGGTGTACCGCCATGCAAGGGCACAAACAAGGCCAGGTGAAGCTGGATGTGAACTTTGAGAGCGGCTCGTGCTTCTGGAACTAATAAAAGGACCGATTCGATTAGTTCCTTAGGGCAATAGAACAAAAATGTGGTCCATCTAGCTCTAAATGGTCTGCCTTACCAAGTCAATTATATAATAAGCTATATATATAAGGGCAACCCATAAGAAATAAAATTATATTATTGTGTTATTCTTTATTTCTCCTTATTCATATCCTTTATTGGTCAATAGTGTGGGTTCCACCTTAAAATATACACGCTGTGAAATTTGTAACAACAAAAGGCCAATCCTACCTTTAATAATTGGTTTGGCAATATACACCTTGCTTTTACAAGAGTACTTAGCCATGGTTGCAAAATTCGACGAAACACATGTAGTAAACAAGCATACGAGTATCTATCAGAAAAAAAACATGTAATCAGCTGGAGTTTTTACGAGTCGTACTCACGCTAGTCCTATATGGAGCTCTCTTTGAGCAAGGGAAGGACAGCAACAGTCACAAGTCACAGGCACGCACACCATTAACAACGCTTGCACGAACAGCACGATACAAGAGCATCTATAATGGCTGTCTCAAATAGCTAGTTGATACGGAGTTGAGAGAAAATAAAAATAATAATTTATCTCACGACTAGTACTTTGTCCCATACATAATATACTCAGTTTCTTAGAATACGTGAAATCTCCCATCTATTTACTCGTCGCTAGCTATTCTCTTTTTCTCCACATTTTCTATCCACATAGGAAAGAAAGTGAATCTATCTAGTGAAATAGCTAACCATTGGAGACGCCCTAAGGCCCTTTGATGCCAGGTGGCAGCATGCTTCCACACTTCATAGCCGCGACGCCGCCAATAGATCCAGGGCCAAATTTCCAAAGGTAGCTTGAGGGGCGGTTTGGACGACATGAGAAGTTTAGAAGGGCTGAGCATAAATTAATTATAAAACTAATTGTGAGATGAATCTATTAAATATAATTAGTTTATGATTTGACAATTTGGTGCTACAATAAAAATGTGCTAATGATACATTAATTAGATTTAATAGATTGGTCTCATAAATTAGCATCGAGATTCTGCAATTAGTTTTATAATTAATTTATATTTAGTTTATCTAATTAGCATATGAACATCTGATATGACAAGGGTTAAAATTTAACCTCCGTCGTCCAAACGGGACATTAGTCATCCTATTAACACACGGAAAACAAATTGTTTGATTAAACAAAGAAGATTTTTGCTTAGAGCATCGACAAGCTCTTCTTTTGTTTTAACATGCACTACTTCTATCATCGCCATCATCAACACGTTTTCAAATAAAATGAAATCGGGTGTCAATATGCTTCCAGCGGCTGTGGTGTACTAGGTTCTAGCCAGGAGCAGACCCCACTAGGGTCATGGCATCCCTTGGGATCAAAGAAATTAAAGAAGTAGATAGATTCACGGAGATGGTGCCGCTGCTTGAATGGAAGGTCTTGCGTTCTGATTGGTATCAAAGTTTTGGCATACTCATAGATAAAATCTTAGATCCATTACTGGTTTTAGCACAACTCAATCATAGACTTGTTATCAATGTGAAGTTTATAGTGGTGCTGCTCCCTTTAGATCACCAATCAGCCTACTAAGCCATACACCTTGACATGTAACTGCCACACTCGGTTTCACAAGATGAGAGAGCAACTATCTGTTATTTATAAGATGCCCGTGTTATTAGGTTGCCTCTAGTGGCAGTAGTAACGACGGATCTAGAAAAAAATTAGGAAAGGCTAACTTCTATATGTTAACCACAAGGACAACTCATAGTCACAGGAATCACGGTCGACGCCACGATCCACGTACCAGGGTCGGCGTTCCGGTTCGAGGGTCAGGATCGATGCGGGTTGCCGTTCCACAACACCGTGGATCGCCATCCCAATGCCTACCGCCGGTTCCGATTCCATTCTTGCCGCCTGTGGCCCGCCGCAGCAGCCGCAAGGGCACCACCATGGAGGTCGAAGGGCGCTGTCGCGCCGGCCGCCAGGCTTTCGCAAGGATGCCGTCAATGCCGTCATATGGATCTATGCTGAGCTCGCGCCATCACCGTCTAGATCTGACTCGCGCCGCCGCTAGAAGGGGAAGTGAGTGAGAGGAAGGCTGGGGGAGAGAGGTGCGGGGCTGGAAGGGTTGGGGAGAGAGGCGACGGGCTGAATTGCTGGAAGGGTGGGGGAGAGAGGCGGCATAAAGGTGGGGGAGAGAGAGAGGAGTGAAGGGTTAGAAATAAGAAACCCTAATGGTTTTAAATAGGCTGTGCATAAATTGATTATTTCCAGATTTTATAAATAGATTATTAACTTAACTTTAAATATAATATTATCTTTATTATATACTATTAACCAATTAATAGTGAACCAAAATATTTTGGATCACGTAGCTATCTATTTGGTTCAATTCAGGGTCATCGACCCAAACATCTATGGAACACGAACCAAATATAAGATTCATGTTCCGTATAGGTATACCCCCTCGTACCATACTTTTTACATTTGTTGAACCTCGACCCGTGACCTCGTTCCTCGACCCCGATGACCCGGGAACGTTGTGACTATGGGACAACCATCTAATCAATCTCCACCCTTTATTTTTTACATCAAATCTCAACCCTAAATCCCATCCGCCGCATGCACATAATTAGTATTCCAATTATCGTCGTGAATGTCGTTGTGCCAGGACAAACCAAGCTTATTAATTTCATTCCGGTATCGGCCAAAATAGTCGGTATGTACCATTCCGTCACTCAAACTGGTACATATTAAGTGGCGTACCGTTTATGCTTCAATACCAGTCAATACCAGCCATTTCAGTCAATACCACCCGATATCGGCCAGTACCGATATATACCGGTCATTCCGATGAAAATTACATTTTGATTTTTTTAATGTGTTATATATTACTTATACTAAGCTATATATTACATTAGTATTTAAGCTATACACTATATTTAAGATATCAATGTATTAAATATATCATATTTAATTGTATTAACATATATTTTAAATATATTTATATTATTTTATTAGACCCTAAAACGATACACCGTCCGATGTACTAAAACATTTTATTCCAAAAACTAAATTGGAATGGTCACCGGAATAAAATTAACAAGCTTGAGACATCGTCCATGCACAAACTCTGCGCCCTCTCCGCAATCTCTGTTCTGCCACAACTCTCGCACGCGCCGCTGGCCACAACTCTCTCATGCTAACGACTGCAATGTTTTTTGACGACAGATCCAATCGGCCATAGAAGAAGGACGATTGAAGATAGACCATAATCCGAAGATGAAGCTGGATAAAGATCCTTTTCCCGTCAACGCCGTCGACCTCGGCGAGAAGAAGGTGTTGATTCGGCCAGAATAGGCCGAGTTGGCTAAGAGGAAGGATGTAATTGTTGGGGAGCGACGCACTTGCATACTCATACCGAAGAACCCCAAGGTAGGAGTGTGGAAATAGAACATTAATACCCCTTTGGTTAAAGCTCCCAAGAAGCCGAAGGTAACGTACAATATGCTGTTAAACAAGCATCAAAGAAAGGCCATGGAAGCAGGTCCGCACACTAAGAAGCTAATGCAGCCGAAGGGTCCAAGACTCTCGAAGGGTAGCTTTGGACCGAAGCAGTCGAACCCTTCGCACGACGGCTTTGGGCCACGATGGCCTAACACTCCGCACGGTGGTTTTGAGCCACCATGGCCGAACCCCCCGTACGGTAACTTCGGCCCCCAATGGCCGAACCCCGCACCATGTTGGACTTCTCCGATGGGAGGCTTTAGCCCACACTGGCCGAACGTACCTCCGGCCTGGCAGGACCCTTTGCTGGTGTGGTCCGAAACACCATCGACTCTGCCGAACCCCCTTCTGGGTAACGGGTTCGGCTCTCAGTGGGCAAGGCCGCTAGAGCCGCCGATGCCTCCACTGTACGACTGGGCGGGAACCCCATGGGCTCCGTACGTATCTGGGTCGGGGTACCCTCCGCAACCTAACACTATGCCTTGTTTTCCTTCGGAGTATTATGGATGGCAGGGACAAATAGACGCAACAGAGGGGGCATCATCCACAGACTGTCCGTGGTGCCTCCGAATCGGACCATGCAGAGCGAGATCGGAGGGTGCGAGCACGCGGAGGCCTAAGTCAGGGAGTCCGAAGCCATCACCATCAGAGTTGGGTCTCAGGAAGTCCCAATCCCGGAGACTTTGTCGCCGAATCCTGATGGAGGTAAGCCCCATGCTTCGGCTGGGCTCCGCGCCGAAGCTTGGTTCGATCGGCCGAACAAGGCCGG
Organism: Zizania palustris; assembly: GCA_019279435.1. Classification (NCBI taxonomy): domain Eukaryota; kingdom Viridiplantae; phylum Streptophyta; class Magnoliopsida; order Poales; family Poaceae; genus Zizania; species Zizania palustris. Next base: position 69,988,888 of record JAAALK010000287.1, on the reverse strand, counting down.
TCCGTCCGTCGGGGTCTGCGGCGAAGGCCCCTCTGAGCGCAGGGTGCACAAGGCCGAAGGGCATAGTACCACTTCGGCCAGAATTAATGGAAGCCGAACAGTAGCACCCAGCACCAAGCCGCAACCGTCTTGGGCCCCTCCAGGCATGTCCAAATCACAGAAGAGACGCCTACAACGACTACGGGCATAGGAGATGCGTGAGAGGGAAGCCGAGGCCGAGCACGATGCTATCTTCGAAGAAATCCGCCCTTGACCATCTACAAAACAGGTATGGAGGGAGAAGCCGGTTGAGATAACCAACCCAGCTCCTAGTCTGAGCGACGACGACAACAACATGCTCGACGATGACTACTCGCCCATCTCTGAAGGGCCCGCACCCCAGGTGATGGACATCAACATCGTCATGCTGCCCGCCGAGTTTGCCCTGCCACAGGACGAGGCCGAGGTCGCTCAATTGAACCTCGGTCCGCGTAAAGCCATCTTCGAGAAGCCCAAGGACTCGGCTCGCCATCTGAAGCCTCTCTACGTTAGAGGTCACATCGATGGAAAGCCGATTCCCTGAATGCTCGTTGACGGTGGCGCCACTGTTAACTTGATGCCTTACTCGTTGTTGAAGAAACTTGGCAGGGATGAGGATGACCTAAAGAAGACCAACTTAATGCTCAACGGCTTCAACGGCGAGAGCTCCGAGGCCAAGGGCGTACTCTCCATGGAGTTGACGGTGGGCAACAAGACATTGCCAATAGCATTTTTCATCATCGACGTACAAGGTAAATACAGCGTACTACTCGGGCGTGACTAGATTCACGCGAACTGTTGCATTCCTTCTACTCTACACCAGTGCCTAATAAAGTGGGACGTCGATGAGGTAGAAGTCATTCCCGCAGATACTTTGGCCCAAGTAGCATTGGCCGATGTATCGGTTGACGCCGTCCATAACAAAGTAGAGTGTCTGTCAGGTAGAGATCTTTCGGATTACGATTTTGTTAGTGTATCCGGAGGACGGTTTGTACTAGTGTCTGTAAAGCCAGCTGGAGTAGCACGGTTGTTCTTGTATTGATAGTCATGTCTAGCAAGAGTAATCTAGATTGGCTAAAGTCTCGTGTGGAGCAATATCAGTCTAACAGAGACGGTATTGCCGAGGCCATCGGGGACTTTAGCGAAGTAGAGAAATTAGGACAAGGTTTTGCGTCAGCCGATCCCTTGGAGGAAGTCGACATAGGTGATGGTAGCATCCCGAGGCCGACTTTTGTAAACCAACATTTACAGCCCAATGAAAAGACTGAAGTAATAAAGTTACTTCGGTCGTATGTCGATTGTTTCGCATGGGAGTATAGCGAGATGCCAGGACTAAGCCGCGAGCTCGTGGAGCATCGGCTGCCCATCAAGTCCGGATTTAGGCCTTATAAGCAGCCCCCTCGCCGCTTCAACTCGGCCGTCTATGACCGAGTTAAAGAAGAAGTGGAGCGACTACTCAAGGCTGAATTTATTAGGCCATGTAGGTACGCATAATGGGTTGCTAACATTGTGCCCATAGAGAAGAAAGGGAGAGGCAAGATACGGGTTTGTATTGATTTCAGGGATCTAAATAGAGCCACTCCAAAGGACGAGTATCCAATGCCGATAGCCAACATGTTAATCAACGATGCTTCAGGACACAATGTACTGAGTTTTCTTGATGGCAATGCTGGTTATAATCAAATCTTTATGGCCGAAGAGGACGTCTACAAGACTACCTTTCGATGCCCTGGTTTTGTCGGTTTGTTCGAGTGGGTCGTCATGACCTTCGGTTTAAAGAATGCTGGTGCCACGTACCAACGCGCTATGAACTTGATCTTTCATGACTTGTTAGGAGTTATGTTAGAAGTTTACATCGATGATGTCGTAGTCAAATCGGACGCTATGGGAAACCATTTAGCCGATTTGAAGGTTGCTTTTGATAGAATGTGGCAGTATGGGTTGAAATGAACCCACTCAAGTGTGCTTTTGGTGTGTCGGCGGGTAAGTTCTTAGGTTTCATGATTCACGAGAGAGGCATAGAAATTGATCCTAAGAGACTTGAGAAGATTAGAAACATTGCGGCGCTGACATGCAAAAGGGATGTACAAAAATTGCTAGGCAAGATGAACTATTTGCGTCGTTTTATATCCAGCTTGTCCGGCAAGATTGATGCATTTGTCCCCATACTCCGGCTAAAGAATGAAGCCGAGTTCACCTGGGGGGCAAGCCAACAAAGTGCTTTTGAAAAGATCAAGGAGTGCTTGTCATCACCGCCTGTGGTGAGAGCAACTAAAGCCGGGATTCCGTTTCGGTTATACATCGCCACTGAAGATAGCGTGATTGGAGCCGTGCTAACCCAGGAGGTGGAAGGAAAAGAGTACATCATCACATTCTTGAGCCGCCGCCTGCTGGACGCCGAAACTAGGTACGTGTTTGTAGAACGATTATGTTTATCACTTTACTACGCGTGCACCAAATTGCGCCATTATCTTCTCCCTACTACATGTGTTGTCGTTTGCCAAACCGATGTTATAAAGCACATGTTACAGAAGCCGATCCTAAGTGGAAGTATCGGAAAATGGGCTTACGCGTTGATTGAGTACGACTTGGCCTACGAACCCCTAAGAGAGATGAAAGGCCAAATCGTAGCCAACTTTATAGTTGATCACCACATAGATGTCAGCTGGAGTGACAACATTGCTCTAGTTGAGGTAGTGCCATGGAAGCTTTATTTTGACGGTTCGGCTTGCAAGAGTGGCCAAGGTATTGGAGTGGTTCTCATATCGCCTAATGGAATGCACTTTGAAACTTCGGCCCATCTAGAATTTTCTTCCACTAATAACCAAGCCGAATACGAAGCCTTATTGCTAGGTCTTGAATTGCTAGAATCTGTAGGTGCTAGACATGTCCACGTATATGGTGATTCTTTGTTAGTAGTGCAACAAGTAGCTAAAAGTGCTCAATGCTTTAACGACTTGCTGAATAGTTACTTGGATAAATGTCTAGACATAGTTGCTATTTCCGATGACTTCAAAATCTCTCACGTGGCAAGAGAAGCCAATTCAGTCGCAAATGATTTGGCTCAGCAAGCATCTGGTTACCAAGTCAGGAGAGGAAAATTTTCTGTGTTGGAGAAGCTGATGCTTGGTCTCACTGCCGAAGCCAGTAACGGTGGGCAGGCGCACCCTCCAGGTCGAACCCCTCTGGCCACCGAAGGCCACAGCGCGCCAAGGTCCCTAGATCAGAGTGCTCTGCCAACCGAGAGACTCAGCACGCCAGAGCCCATAGGCCAAAGCCTCCCGCATGGAGAAGGCTTCCCGGAGTCCGAAACCTCCGGAGGGCTTCGGCCCAGCACACTCCGAACGGCCACCTCGGCCAGACTTCAGTAAGAGCTGGAATGGCTCGGGGGGCACCCCAAAGTCAGTAATTTGGAAATTTTTTCAGGAGGGCCAGCGAGACCCTCTGAAACCTATAAGGGCGATTGGAGAATCCTAAATGTCCAATATTTGAGAGACCCTAGCCAAAGGGTTGATCGGAAGGTTCGGCGGCAAGCATTCAAATTCGTGTTGATAGACGACACATTGTACCGCCGAACCATCGATGGAGTACTGTTGAAGTGTTTAGACCACGAACAATCCCAGGTGGCTACGGGAGAATTCCATGAAGGACTTTGTGGCGCTCATCAGTCGGCCCAAAAAATGAGTTGGATGCTCAAAAGAGCGGGTTTTTATTGGCCGACTATGACCGAAGATTGTTTTAAGTACTATAGAGGGTGCGAAGCATGTCAGAAATTTGGCAATATTCAGTTAGCTTCTGCCTCATTACTCAATCCTATTGTCAAGCCATGGTTGTTTCGAGGTTGGGGTTTAGACTTCATCGGCCAGATCCACCCTCCTTCCTCAAAAGGGCATCGGTTCGTGTTGATGGCGACGGATTACTTCACTAAGTGGACCGAGGTCGTACCTCTCAAGAACATGACTCACAATGAGGTACGTGATTTTATTTTGAAGCACATCATACATAGATTCGGTATTCCTCAAACTCTTACTATGGATCAAGGTAGTTCATTTGTTTCTGGAGAAGTAAGGGACTTCGCCGAATATTATGGTATTAAGTTGATAAACTCTTCACCCTACTATGCTCAGGCCAATGGTCAGGCCGAGTCTAGTAATAAAACCGTAATTAAGCTCATTAAGAAGAAAATTGAAGAGTTTCCTAAAAGGTGGCATGAAGTGCTTTCCGAGGTGCTATGGGCTTGTAGGATTGCAAAGCACGGTGCTACCAAGGTCAGTCCATATGAGTTGGTATATGGATAAGAGGTCGTTCTGCCTGTAGAGGTAGATCTTGGCTCCTTAGGAGTGTTAAAGCAAGACGGTTTATCGGTCAACGAGTATGAAGCTCTTCTGAAGGATAATCTGGAGGAAGTGACCGATAAGAGACTAAGGGCTTTAGAAGCCATAGAAGTAGACAAGAAGAGAGTAGCTAGAGCCTACAATAAGAAGGTCAAACCAAAATCGTTTCAAGTAGGAGATTTGGTTTGGAAGATGATTTTAACCTTAGGCACGAAGAGTCCCAGATTTGGTAAATGGTCACCTAGTTGGGAAGGTCCCTTTTAGGTAGCCGAAATAGCTCCCGACAATGCCTACGTGTTGGAATTGCTGCAAGGAGAGCGGTTTCGAAGAGATTTGAATGGTAGGTACTTGAAGAGGTATTTCCCAAGTGTATGGCAAACATCATAAAAAGTGTCGAAAAGCCGATATGGATGGTATCGTCTTCAACTCATTATACTTTTAGTTCACTCAGTTCACTAAAAGACAGGGGGGCATGCATTAATAGCTTCGTCCCAAGGAGTAGGCCTTGACGGGCCTGGCCGAAGCCCACATCGACAGAGATAGAGTTGGATGCGATTCCGGCTGAGTTTTATCTCAATCCAAGCTAAAAAATAGCAGATTCGATCTGAAGTTTGGCCCCTATAAATAGAGAGGCGAGGCCAGCGTAGAAGCCCCCCAAAAACACAAACAAAACCAAAGCCTAGCTTTGATCGTATTTACTTTACCTTTATTTTTCTGTACATCTTCATGGGTTTGCCTGGAAGCCCTCCGCCGGCCACTTCGTAACAGTGGTAACCCTTGTTACTTCACTTGTGAAGTATCCGTTAATCTACGTAATAGATTGCTATCACCTTGTTACTTTTCCTGTGAAGTATCCGCTAATCCGCGTAACAGATTGCTACCTTCGCTACTAGTGCAACACTTAGCAGAATTCGGTCCTCAAGCCGAATTGGTACTTCGAACTCTCTTTGTTTTAGGTTCCCATGTTTGGAGCTACTTCGTCAGAGGTGTCCAGAGCTGAGAGATCGGTTTTGGAGGTCACCAGGACACCCTTCGGTGAGGCTGCAGGCTCCGACAATAGGCTTCGCCAGCACACTTCATCACAACAGGCTTCGCCATGATCGCACTCCGCACTGGATGAAGTTACGCCTGCGTGTGGCCCCGCATCATCATTCTGTAATTTGCCATATCAGAGACCTCACGCCGAACCCCATTGTTCAGAGGTGATCGTCGCGTCCAGATCCGTTTAGAGTCCATCTTTGGCCGGATCAGTCCGAACGCCGAAGCACCCTTCGGCGGGTTACTTCGCACCAGACGCCGAAGGTACACTTCGGTGACCCCTTCGCACCAGACTTCGAAGCAGACAGGCTCCTACCGGTTTGCTTATTTTTATCTGTTTAATACATCTCTTTCGGCTAATTGGATTATTTTGTGTGATCTGATTGCCTAGCGACTCCACCCCCTTATCACGACTAAGGGTAGTCGGAATGCGGCGTCGGTGCCGCGTCACACTTAGGCTTGTACCTAAGTATCCGTGCACTTTTGGATCGTCGAACTGACCCAAGTGCGGGGGCACGTTTTCATGTCAACAGTTAGATTATAAAAGTGTTCCACTTTTCTGTGACAACACTAGTGCTATTTGTATTGCAAATAACCCGGTTCAGCATTCCAGAACCAAACACATTGATGTGCGATATCATTTTCTCAGAGATCATAATGAGAAGGGTGATATTGAACTTCAATACGTTGATACCCAACACCAGCTAGCCGATATTTTCACAAAACCTCTCGATGCTTCACGTTTCGCCTACTTGCGTGGGGAATTTGGTGTTTGTCACCCTTACGACATTTTGTAAGAGGGAGCAGATTTTAACTACCCTGCATATGCTCATTATGTGTGAAATTGCATTTACATGTTTTGCACTTATATGTCTTATTTTAATTCATGTAATCATGTCAGCTCAGCTCTATTTAATATGTCTGATACATTTTGGTGCATGATTTTTCTTTCTAGAATCAAATCATGCTCACTGCTTAGTCTTGAATCTAGCATGTTTAGGCAGGACTGCTTTAGGTATCTTTTATCTGCTTGATAGCAAGACTCTTTTTCTTTGGATGCTAAAAATTGCAACTTGAAAAATTGTATTGCTTACTCATGGATATTCATCAAATGCTAAACAATTTGTTCACATAATTAAAAATCCAAAAATCCATGAATTGAAAGCTTCAAGTGAAAAGATCCAGGTGGGTTTGTTTGTCGCACTACTCTATTCTATACTGCTTACCATTGCACCTTGGTATGAATTGGGATAATTTAGTGTATGCCAAAATCACTGCCTTAAGCTTCTAATGGTTTTCTTGCCTAGGCTTGGATTGATTGGAAAGTATAAGGTAGACAAACAAATAACCCCTGACATTCTGAAAGAAACAGCAAATTCATTGTCCATCAAGTTTGCTTTCAAATACTCCATTTGAACTGGACTTCTCTGTCTAGAATAGAAATTGACTAGCTTTGCGCAGGCCCTTCTTTTACTTGTCTAGTTACCTTGATTAAGTGGTGATGCTTTTATTTTCAAAATGATGAAATTACATGTTGTCATCATGTTTTTAGATCATGTTAAATTGAGCTGAGCACATGCAAATTGGTATTACAGTTGGCATATCTTTGCTTTATATGTCTTTGCAATTTTGCTCATTTCGAAGCTTTGCATCTTTTAACTGCTCCTTGATGCTTGCATTGTCAAAGGAGGAGAAATTTCTGAGTTCTCTGCAGCAAGGGGGAAAATAACTCAGGGGGAGTTTTTTATCTTGCAAAGGGAAAGATTTGCCGAAGGGGCTTTTACTCTTTTGAAAAAGGGGGAGGAAAATTCTTTTATCAAGTGACATGATTTGGCTTGTTTCTGAGTTTTTATGGTCACTTGTGTGTTGAAATTTTTCAAATTTTCTTAAACTTGAATTTCGTTGTCAATGCACTCATCAAGGGGGAGATTGAGAAACCAAGGGTTGGTTTCGGAGTCTGTGATGAGTGATTGATAGATTTTATCCTCTGATTCGAAGGGGTACCTCTGAAAGGGTTCAGAGGTTGTTTCACCAAAGGATTTGGTGGGTTCTGTTTGCTGCAGCTGTTGCAGCGGAGTGTGCCTGTCGGAGGGGTCTGACAGTACACGATGACTTGGTTGTATCGGAGTGTTCGGTACTTTGGGCGGTACACCGGAGTGTGTGCTGAAGGTTGTTTACCCGGAGAGGTATCCAGGGTACTGGATAGACTTGTCTGTCTATCTGTGGTGCGCATGTGACTTCGGAGGCGACGGACGGTTCACAGCAAGTGAACCTAGGTCAAGCGGGAGGCTTGATGCCGGGTGAGTGGGGAGCTCAGTCACGAAGGCTACGAGGGGTCGAGGTCGGTCCTCGAGTCAAGGTGCGCCAGGCGAAGGCAGAGGGTGCGGAGCGTGGCTCCGACTAAAGGTACCCTAAGATGAAGTCCTCGGAGGCGAGGCACTTCGAAGGGTACTCTGAATGAAGTAACTTCAGAGTATGGTGGACAAAGTCCTCATCATTCGTAGTATGCTCCGGAGGGAGGCATTCGAAGGCTTACCCGATGAAGGTCTCAGAAGTCGAGGTGCATCAAAGGCATGGTCCGGGTGAGGTTCGTCGAAGAGTGTGCTCGGGGAGAGAAACTGCGATGAAGTGCTCATGGAGTGCTTCATGCGGAGGCCTTGGACGAAGGAGGGACTTTGAAGGGTGGTACTCCGAACGTGGGGCTTCGGAGTGTGGCTGACTTGAGGTACTTCGGCCATGCTTGGCTTCAGTACACGGACTGACGGAGTTCGAGATGGGAGTAGCTGCGAAGCCGTGGTGGTCCACTCCGGAGGTGATGGCGCGAAGGCTCAAGGGCTTTGACGACTTCGGCTCAAAACCGTCACTGTATTGAAGGCTGACTTCGGTGAAGCGAAGGCCATCTGTCTCGAAGCTTCTCACCGAAGCTACCACACCCCTCGCGTGCGAAGGGGGGATTCAGAAGACTCCAAGACTACAAAGGCTGACTGTGTCTGCTCTGCAAAAGCTGATGCTATCTCCTCTGCGAAGCTGACAAAAGAAGCCTCCAAATAAAGTAGACTACCAGCTGTACCCCTTGTTCCGATGAGACAAAACCAGTGTAAACCCTAGGGGTAAAATAGTCTATTCACATGGCTGAATAGTGCCTATAAATAGTGGAGGCTAGCTAGGCAACAGTAACACTTTGAGCAGCCATTTTTGAGCTCCTGTGCTAGCCGCCACACTCATGTATTCAGATTTGTGAGTTCATTTTGTGTTCCCTGTTCAAGCAATGAAACTTTGATTCTGTTTTCATTTGCTGTTTGAACTTGTATGCTTACTTAGCACTGCTAGTCTTGATCTTTCGGTGTCTCACTTCTTCCTTATTGAGTTTATTGCACTGGAGTGTTTTTGGAGAAGTGTGTGAGTGATCTGTGCGTGTGAAGTGTGTTTTTTAGTGTCTGTTCGCTCTGTGTAAACTGGAGGCTAGTCCTCTCTTATTACTAGCGAAGCACTATTCTTGGCTTAAATCGAAGCCTATTTTCTTCCCTTGTCGAAGTCCTCTTCGCAGTGTGCTCAGCGTGCGTCTTGACCTTTGAAATACGAAGCCTAGTACCAGTTGCTAGTGCGGAGTATCTGATCAAAGTCCTCAGAGGGAAGTCATCTCTTGCAAAGGGTGAAGTGCGAAGTCTACTCGAAGGCACCCTGTGTGCGGAGACTGCACTGACTTTGCAAAGTTGAGTTTTTGGTGTTGTGGGTGGAGCGAAGTCTTCTAGACTTCGAACTTTTGCTCCTTACGAAGCCTGGTTTCGGAGCTGTGAAATACATCTAAACCATAACTTCGAAGGGCGTGTTCAAAGCCTGTTCTACAGAAGACATAATTAAAACAGAAGGCTATTTTTAGTCTGAAATTTTAAAAGCTCCCGTTCACCCCCCCATCTAGTCGCTATTTCCGGTCCAACACAACCCAATTTGCCGAAGTATGAAAGGACGATCAAACCGGCCAAGGTGTGCCGGTCAGACTAACAACAGGCTGTCGGTCAGACTGTCGGGTGCTAGCATGGCCCGGTCAAACTGACCACACACTGTCAGTCAGACCGAAGTGGTGGACGACGGTCGCCTCACGTTGTCGGCACGCGTGATGATGGATCCACTACGGCTCGGTCAGACTGCCCCTATGCCGTCGGTCAGATTTAATAAATCTGGACATTTATTGAAATTCCATAGAAAGTCAATAAAACAAGATGTTCATCACACGACCGCGTACAATACGACAAGCATTCATGGTGCGTAGACCATATTCATACAAAAGTGATAAAGTGAAGAGAAACTAATAAAATAAGGGTCCTAGATGAACGCCTCCTTCTAGTCTCGCCTTGACTGGGTTGTTACTCCAGACCTTTATCCTCCTCGTAGTAGATGGGCTCTGGTGGTGTAAGTCAATGGGGGTGACTACAATCATACTCAGCAAGCCACCGAATGCAAATATAATCTAGAGTAATAACAAGGAAGGTAGTGGCTAATTTTGCGGAAAAGAGCATATTTGTAAAGCAGTTAATGTGATCAAGTTACTAATACAGAAACATAAACATGTGTATGCATCATCTTCTAACTCGAGGGGTACAGTAGGCCCGCCCTCGCTCAACAGTCCTTACATGCCATAAATCACACGATCATTCAAACAATAGTAAACTAACTGCGAGAAGTCACACAACCTGCCCTTGACCGTGGGCTCGGCTTTTTGAAAAGATATAAACTCTGATCAGAGGTGTACCACTGTACCCACAAGGCACGCACTCATCCCATACACCAAAGTGTAACGAGATGACCAATACCACGGGAACTCATGCCAAAACCTTCCGTATGGAATGCTCCAATCCGATAACACCCTCTCATGGGTTTCATATGGTGCCCCGACGCGTCGAGCCAACACCATACCCCCCTTGAGCCACGTCGGTACAAGTCACCCGCAGGTTGCCCCTTGCCCCCTCCACTATGGTGCATCAAGTAGGTTTGTTCCATACCTCTAGTTAGGACTTACCCATTAGACTTGTGGTTAGTACAGAATCCAACAGAATCCAGAGACGAGAATAACGGGGAAATTCATATAGTGGAATCCAACTATCTACGACTCGTTCTTTTATCCTATAGCAGTTGTGTCGATACATTGGACACTAGCTAATATAATATTGTAGAGTGACAAGGAGTGTAGGCTCAATAAGCATGGCTTGGGTTTACACACAAGGACGAGGATCTAATAAATATAATGTAGGGCTTGATATTAGACTAATGCATTTATATCGTATGAGTAATAGTGATATTTAAATATAACATGGGCTCAATTATGATCAAAATGGGGGTTGTGACTTGCCTTGCTCAGCAAATGGTGACGGTGGAACCTCGGGGTAATACTCCGGATCCTCAATGGTCTCATAGTCTTCTCGATACGGAAAAATTAAATATAGCATTCAATAAACAAATCAAAATAACACAAAATATAAACATACAAGTTTATGATTTTAAATAAGGGGAATTAAGCCTTTTTATTCTGAGTTTATGCTGAAAAATATCAAGAGTTAAATTTTAGGGATTTTCCTGATTTATTTATTGAGTTATGAATTTATTTCATAAAGGGATTTTATTTATATAATTTATAAGAATATATTGTGCAAAATAACTCTATTGTTTTTGTGGCATCAAAATGTAGAGAATAAAAAGATTGATTTAACAAAATTTGAATGGTGAAATTTGGAGTTAAAATGAGCAAGTTATGAATTTTTGAAGTTTGAAATATTTTTTTTGAATTTTTATAAAACAAGAAATCGATCTCTGGTCCACGGTGAACTGGGTTCACCGTGAACCGTTGACTGCGCGCGTGAGCCGGTGGAGCGTAAGTGGCATCTGATGGCCCAGAGGGCTCGGTACCCCTTCGGCTCAAATCAACGACCAGGATTAAATCCCAGAGGGGATTTAATCCTGCCATCAGATCGAAATCGTGCGGCCCGTGAGGGATCCGGCACGGCACGCACAGAAGGGTAAAATATCCCTTCTTCTCTGACTCCGGCGACACTGCGGTGAGGGTTTCCGGCGACGGCGATGGCTAGGATGCTGGGCTAAGGCCTAAAATGAGACCAGGAGGGCGAGGGGAGTTTAGGCGTACCAGTGGTGGCAGCGAAAGGTGTTCGACGATGACCGGCGATGAGGAGAGGGTGGCTGACTCCTCGGGTTCAATGGTGGCGAGGCGATCTGGTGGTCTTTGCGGCCAACGGGGTCGTGGCCGAGGACGGGCGGGCTCCGACGGTTCTGGAGGTGCCGGCGGCGAGGACAATGGGGCCGTGAGGCGATGGCGAGGGGTGGCCAGAGAGGAACCAGAGGTGGCGGGCGTTCTGGCGTCGCACGACTTTGGCAGAGCGTGGCTTAGGCGATTTTGGTGTGGGCGGGTTGCGGTGAGCACCGGGCTTCTTATAGGGTTGCCGACGGCGAGGATGGAAAGATAAAAGGGGGAAACCCGAGTCGGTTTCCAAATTACTCCGGTGAGGCTTCCAAAAGCATGGGCTAGCTTCCAAACTGTCTAAAACGCGTCGGTAGACGACAGAAGGTGATCGCCGATGTTCGGGGCAAGGGAATCCGGGGTCGGATCGGCGGGATTTGGCGGCCGGCGGTGAAAATCGGGAAAGTGGTCGCCGGCATGGAAGGGGGGATCCCCTTCAATCGGAGACGATGATACTGACATGTGGGGGCCACATGTCAGTGGGCTCTAGTGAGGGCGGTAGAGAGGGGAGTGGCACCGACCAGCGGGCCAGGGTGGACAGCGGCTGAGGGGCAGTGAGTGCGGCTGACGGGTGGGTCCGGTCGGGTGTGGGCGGGAGAGAGAGGAGGGAGACGGTGCCGACAAGGGGGTCCCACCAGTTAGTGGCTAGGCTTCGGACTGGGCTAGGCCGAGGGAGATTGGGGGTTCGCCGCCCAAAAGAATATTTAATGTATTTTCTAATTAAAATAATACCAGTAAATCATTTATTTGATTAGAGGTTGAACCACTGTTGCTAAAATTTTGTAAAAATTCCTAAAAATATTTCTTGGCCTCTAGATTCCACCATAAATTTCTCGGGTTAAAATTTGAAGTATTTCCCCTTGTTTAGATTTAATAGGGTCCTTTTAGCTTTTGTTTAATTAAATAATTCCTTTAATTTCCTGAAAATTTATTTTCCTCATTTTATTTATTTTTAAATTCTTGGGATGTTACAATCCTATCCCCCTTACAAAGAATCTCATCCTCAAGATTCGGATCAATCCTCGAATAGCTCTGGGTGTTGCGCTTTTAGTTCCTCTTCTTTTTCCCAGGTAGCTTCCTCTACGGGATGATTGCTCCACTGGACCTTGTAAAAGTGGATGACTCGACTCCTGGTAATCCTTTCTTTGACTTCTAAGATTCTGACGGGCCTCTCAACGTAGGTTAGATCCTCTTGTATATTCAACTGCTGAAGGTCAACTTGCTCGGTCAGAACTCGAAGGCATTTCTTTAGCTGCGACACGTGAAACATGTCATGTACCCCAGCCAAAGATGGTGGAAGCTCTAACTGGTAAGCGACCTCACCTTGACGTCGGACGATGGAGAAGGGTCCAACGTATCGAGGTGCTAATTTCCCTCTCATGTTAAACCTTTGAGTACCCCGAAGGGGAGTAACCTGAAGGTAGACATGATCTCCTTCTTCAAAAGCTAGATCCCGACGGCGATTGTCCGCATAACTCTTCTGTCAGGATTGGGCTGTTTTCACTATGTCTTTGATGATTCGTACTTTCTCTTCAGCTTCCCGAAGGATGTCCGTTCCAAAAACTTGGGATTCACCGGTCTGATCCCAAAGTAAAGGCGTTCTGCACTTGCGTCCATATAAGGCTTCAAATGGAGACATCTGAAGGCTGGCCTGATAGCTATTATTGTATGAGAACTCGGCGTACGACAAACTCTTGTCCCAAGTTCCTCCAAAGTCCAGGGCACATGCCCGGAGCATATCCTCTAATATATGATTCACTCTCTAAGTCTGTCCATCCGTCTAGGGGTGGTATGCTGTGCTGAAGTTCAGTCTCGTCCCCATTTCCTCTTGAAGGTTTTTCCAGAAATGAGACGTGAACTGACTCCCTCTATCAGAGACTATCTTCTTAGGTACCCCGTGAAGGCATACTATGCGGCCATGTACAACTCTGCAAGTTTAGGGCCACTATAGATCATCTTGACGGCCATGAAGTGAGCTACCTTCGTTAGCTGATCGATGATTACCCATATGGAGTCATATCCGACTTGGGTCTTTGGGAGTCCAGTGATGAAGTCCATACCGATCTCCTCCCATTTCCATTTAGGCACTTTAAGGGGCTGCAACAATTCTGCTGGTATTTGATGATCTGCCTTTACTCGTCGGCAGGTGTCACATTCTGCTACGAACTAAGCAATCTCCTTCTTCATACTGACCCACCAATATCGTTCCTTCAAGTCCTGCTACATTTTTGTACTCTCGGGGTGAATGGAGTACAAAGTGTCATGGGCTTCTCTTAGAATAAGGGTCTTCATTTCTGGTTTATCGGGCACACAGATCTTGGTCCCAAACCATACGGTGCCATTCTCATCTTCTGAAAATCCTAGGGCCTTGCCTTGCCTCATGTTCTTCTTTATTGCTGCTATATCCGGGTCTTCCAACTAATCTTCACGGATCTGCTCGAACAGGACTGGTCTGGTCTCCAGGGTGGCTAGATAGGCTCCCGTGGTTATCCCGAGGTTTAATCTTTCCATCTCCTTATACAAAAAAGGTGCGTGATCTTGAACCATGATGGCAGTACAATATCCTTTACGACTCAACACATCAGCCACCACATTTGCTTTGCCGAGATGGTAATGAATGCCTAGGTCATAATCCTTTATCAATTCTAGCCATCGCCTTTGCCTAAGGTTGATATCCGGCTGCGTGAATATATACTTCATACTCTTGTGGTCCGTGAAAACTTTGCACTGGTTTCCAACCAAGTAGCGCCTCCATATTTTCAGAGCGTGCACTATAGCAGCCAATTCTAGGTCGTGGGTGGGGTAGTTCAGCTCATGCGATCTCAATTGCCGAGAGGCGTAAGAGACAACCTTTCCGTCTTGCATAAGAACACAACCCAAACCCTGACGAGATGCGTCGCAATAGACATGAAAGTCCTTCCTTATATCCGATAAGGTCAGTATGGGTGCTGACACTAACCGTGTCTTGAGGGTCCAAAAACTTTCCTCGCACTCTGGAGTCCATTCAAACTTCTCTCCCTTCTGCAACAACTTGGTCATAGGCTTGGCTATCTGTAACACCCCAGAAATTAAAAAGGATTAAAATAAAAGAAAAATATTATTTAAATCATTTCTGGATTTATTATTAAAGGAAAAATCACAAAAGAACCCAAATAAAACCAAACAGGGAGAAATACTCAAAATCTGGACTTAAAAAATTTATGAGATGAACTAGAGACCAAAATATAATTTTAGGAATTTTTACAAATTTTTATCAACAGTGATTCAACCCTTAATCAAATAAATGAATTACTGGAATTATTTTAAATCAGAAAACAGTTTTAATCCTTAATGGGCCTCAACCTCGAATTCACCCTGAGCCCGGCCCAATCCAGCAATGAGCCACTGACGAGTGGGACCCGCCTGTCGGCGCTCGCCTCCCCTCTCTCCTCCCGCCCGCGCCCTGCCTGGCCCCACGTGTCAGCCTCCATGCGCTCGCCTTCGCCCACTGACCGCTCGGCCCCGCCTGTTGAGGAGCCATGCTGAATAGTGTGGGCCTCATGGCTCCAGAAGTGATGAGTCATTGTCAACGATAGTCAACGAGGACTGAAGAAGAGAGGAGATCTACTGTTTCATGGGCCGCGTGTGACTCAGGTACACGGGCAGCGAGCGACTGTCGGGCAGAGGAGGCTGCGAAGTCGGGCTGGCCCAATCCGGGTGCATGGGCCAGAAGCAGTAGAAGACCCACTGGGCTGTTGACCAGGACTGACTCAGGTACACGGGCGGTGAGCGATTGCCGGGCTGAGAGAGCTGCGGAGTCGGGCCGGCCCAATCCGGGTACCTGGTGCAAAGCCGGTGGAGGCTTTGTCAGTTTCGGCGCAAAACTGACAACCGTTGATCTTGTATCCGACTGTCCAGAAGAGAAGCCGTAGTCGCTACGAAAACTTAGCTTCCGGATAAGTCATCTGTAACTCTAGGCCCACAGTCAGTCAGTCGTGTCTGTAAAAATTCCTAAGGGCAGTAGAGTCTTTTCCTTTATTCTTGAGTCTGTAAAAACCCTAAGGGGCTGGTAGAATATTCCTAGTGTTGGGAGCCTATAAATAGGACCCCAATCCCTAGGGTTTGGACTACCCTTTTGGTTGAAATCAAATCCTCTCTATTGGGTCACTTTTTGTCTTTTGCCTTGCCTCTCTCTTCTCTGGTTCCCTGCTTGCGCCGCCAGGAAGTTGTGCCCCTGTGTTTAATACTTTGCTTTTAATGTTGCAGTAAATGCCCTATTTCATTGTGTGCTGCATCTGCAAAGGTTTTAAATGGCTGCATTTCATTTAGCATAGCAAGTTTTCCCGTGATTTTTGAGGCTTTGGAGGCTTCGACTGGGTGTGTTCTTCATTCTAGTAGTACTAGTTCTTGCTGTTGCAAGTAGTACTACTTCCCTGCAGCTACAGTGTTCTGTGCAGCTTTTCACCTTCTACTGCACAGCTTTTTGATCGAAGCTGACAGGGTCTATTACCTTTTCTGGCTGTGTCTCTGGCGAAGTCTTTCTCTGTTCGAAGCCCCTCAGCTCCGTGAGACAGGCTTCGACTTAACATCTTCGAAGGCTTCGCTCAATCTTCGATCTTCGGTGTGCGGTCTGTGTTGATAAGCTTTGAAGTATTTTTCTGAACGGACAACATCGCATACTTCGAACAACTTTCTCCAAATCTAGCTGTTCGAAGTCCACACTTCGGTAGGCTTCGAAGTTGGGTTCGAAGCTTGTATTTTCTGATAGACTTCGATTTGATTTCCTTGTGGCGTGTCAACCTTCGGTTCTCCTTCCGAAGCTTTCCCTGTTCGAAGATAGAGTGTAGGCTTCGGAGTTGATTTTCTGTCGTGTGACAGACTTCGCTTCTTTGTTCGAAGGTTGTCCTTTTGAGTGTTGTGTTCGAAGTTTTGTCTTCGAAGTGCACACTTCGAAGCAGGCTCCGACTCTGTCACTTTGCTCCGAAGCTCTTGGTTCGAAGCTATGTTCGAAGCCTTGTCTTCAAAGTACATACTTCGAACCAGGCTCCGGCATTGTCATACTTCGTTCCGAAGTACTCTTCGCAACTTGCCACTTCGAACTAGGCTAGACCGTGACACCTTCGGCATCTCGGACAGGCTCCATCACCAACCTCCGAAGCAGACCTCGACGTGCGAAGGGGGCTTCGCCAAGTTCCTAACAGGAGACAAATTTGGACAGTAACTTCTCTTTTCATCTTACACATTCTTAGTTCATTTCATTGAGAAGTTTAGGCTTGTTATACCTTGTTCATCTGCCTAGTTGCACTACTTTAGATTTACACTGTTTATCATCAGTTGCTTCTAGGTTAGAAACCTTTAGACTTAGGCCTTCTGTTTATTTTCTACTGCATAGTCTTTTGAAGTGCGGTGGGTATTGGGAACAGGCCATTGATTCGAAAGAATTTTTTTTAAGGCGCCCATTCACCCCCCCTCTGGTCGCTACTTTCGGTCCTACAAGTGGTATCAGAGCGAGGTTAGGGTTTTTTCCATACCTTAACCGGTTCTAAACCCCAGTAGTGACCATGACGTCTCCTGGCAAGGTCCCGTCCTTGGAAGCCTATGGCTATAATTATTGGAAGACTCGCATGCGAGCCTATCTCATGAGCCAGGGTTCGGACATATGGGACATTTGTGTTCACACCACGTTTGTCATTTTGCCAGTTACTGAGCAAGGTACTGCTGGTATCATTGCTCAGCATCTGAGCAACAGTAAGGCTGTGAACATTTTGTTTTCTGGTTTAGGTCCCACTGAATTTGAGCGTGTGAGTCATCTCTCCACTGCGAGAGAGATCTGGGCTACCCTCAAGGCACACCATGAGGGAACAGCACAGGTCAAGGCTCGGCTCTATCAGACCTACCGGCGTGAATATGAGAATTTCACACAGAAGCCGGGTGAATCTGTTGAGGCTTTGTTTGGTCGCTTTCAGTCGATCATTAACAAGCTTCGGGACAACAAGGCTGAGGGTGCTCAGTTAGTCTCAGATCACGAGCAGGCGCTCAAGGTTCTCCATACCTTGGACCCAAAGATCTGGGAAATCAAGGTATCCTCTATCGTTGAGAGCACTTCTTACGATACCTTGACCATTTCTGAGTTGTTTAGCAAGCTGAAGGCCACTGAGGTAGATATCCAGTTGAGATCAAATCTCACTGGCTCTGGATCAAAATCCCTGGCCCTTGCTACACCTTCTGTTGATCCCTCTGCTGTGAGCTGTGCTGGGTTCCCTTTGATGTCTATCACTGAGGACCAGCTTGAGTCTTTGGGAGATGATGATTTGTGTCTGTTTAACAACCGGGTGCGTCATGTCTATGACAAGAGAATGTTCAAAAGACACGGCACAAAATCCGGATGTTTTGAATGTGGTGATCCAGGACACTTCATCGCCGACTGCCCCAAGCGAAATGGATACAAGAAGGGCACCGGTGGCAACTTCCACGACTCCGGCAAGCATGAGAGCCCCTCCTTCAACAAGGGCAAGCCGAAGACTCGTTTCTTCAAGAAGGCCCTGAAGGACTACCGGCGAGAGAACAAGAAGCGCGACAAGGCCTTCTTCGCCGAGATGGAGAAGAGCTACTCCAAGCAGTCCACGTCTTCTTCCTCTTCATCAAGCTCAAGCGATGAGGAGATCGCCATCAGGAAGGGGAAGGACAAGGACGATCCGGCGGGCCTTTGCTTCATGGCCTTCGGAGACAAGCCGAAGAGCCGCTCACACCAGCGCCGAAGATCCTGCAAGAGCTTCTGCTCAATGGCTCTTGGGGATAGATAAGAAAAGAGCTCCTCCGACGACTCCGACGACGACGACAGCAAGGTATCATCTTATGAGGGTGAAATTGTTGATTTACTTGAGAGCAATCGTCAGGAGTTGAAGTATCGGGAGAAACTGCTTAGGGGGGCTAAGAAAAGGATAGACGAGTTAGAGAGTGAGCTTGCCGTGGCCAACGACAGAATTGAGAGTCTATCTTCTTCCCCTTGCTTGGGTAATAGCAGTGAGTGCCCGAAGTGTGAGGTGCTTCTGTGTGACCTGTCGACTCTGAAGTCCAGGTACACAGAAAGGGTTGGTGAGAGGGACACGTTGGCCACTGAGCTTGAAAGCGCTCAGCTGGAGCTGAAAGATGCTCAAGCCACTGTCGTCGCACCCTGTGTTGATTGCCCATCTCATCTAGCTGCCTTAGCTGAGCTGAAATCCAAGGGTAATGAACATTTGGGTGACTTGGAGAGGTTGAGAGCTGAGCTTGCCCAGACTAGGCTAGAGCTAGAGACACTGTCAGTTCCACCCACTGTTTGTGAGAACTGCCTGTCTCTTAGAATGGAATTAATTAAGCTGAAAGCCGAGAAGTCTGTCCAAGTAGAGAGTGAGTGTGAGACCTGCTTGTCTCAGGTGGAGGTACTAGCTTCCTTAAGAGAGGAGCTAGCTGATTCTCAGAATGAGAACTTTTACCTCCGGTCTATCCTGAGTTGGATCAGTGCCAGAGAGCCACAGCTCGGCATGATGATCCAGCAGTTCAAGAGGCAGGATGGGTTTGGGGTAGGTTACACCTACACCAAGGCTGACTTTGAGAGTGCCATTAGCCGGGCAGTGGAGTGGAGTAAAATGACTCCAGAACAGAGGTATCCCAAGACTCACTCCACTGAGTCTTCCCAGGCTTGTCAGCCCAAGGATGGAGTGATCCATGAACCACCTAAAGCTCCACCCAAGAAACCTATCTGGGTTCCAAAACCCAAAAATCTCCACACTTCTCTTGACTCTCTTCCTGGACCCTCTCAGCCCAAGAAGACAACACCGATCACCACTAAGCCCAAACATCCCAAGCCTCAACCACATCCCAAGAAGCCCACCTATCATTGTGAGTACTGTCAGAGAGACGGGCATCTTGCGGAGTTCTGCTTCAGGAGGAAGCGGGTTGAGAGAGCAGAGAGGGCTCGTAGTGATCAGGAGCAGTTCTACCAGGAGGGCGGTAGACTGCGTGTTCCTCGGCGCGGGGAGAGGCTGGAGGCCAGGCCGCGTCGTGTAGGTGGTGGTAGAGGAGGCGGCTTTCTTGCCCGTGCTCCAGTTGGTGGTGTTCGTTCCGGCAGAATTCCAGACCGACTTGGCTACGGTTCTGGACCTCGTGGCCGTAGGGTTAGGCAGAACCGAGGACCGCGCTTTGAGCCACGTTTTGGTCCAAACTCTTTTGATGGTTTTCGCTTTCCATCTTTTGAGCAGATGGCTCGACACTGGTTTAGCTCTTTTGCTAAACCTGGTGCCGGACCATTTGCTCCCACTTACAGACACTGATTGTGCAGGACCGGGGACTGGAGGATGTTTGGATCATGGACTCAGGATGCTCTCGTCACATGACGGGACATCGCAGATGGTTCTCCAGTCTCACTCCCCCGAGCTCCAAAGAGTACATCACATTCGGGAACAGCGGTCAAGGGAAAGTAAGTGGCATAGGCTCAATTAGCATTTCAGATCATTTCTCTTTGAAGAATGTTGCTTTGGTTAAAAATTTGAACTTCAACTTGATTTCTGTGTCGCAACTTCTTGAGGATGGTTTGGAAGTGCGTTTTAAGAAGGGCAATTCTTCTGTGGTTGATTCTAGAGGGTCTTTGGTTTGTCAGATTTTACCCTTCGGTAAAATTTTTCGAATTGACTTCTCTAGTTCTTTTGGCCCTTCTCGCTGTTTGATTGCTGGATCTTCTTCTGAGCTCTGGAAGTGGCATAGGAGGTTAGGTCACTTGAGTTTTGATCTTCTAGTCAGGTTAAGCTCAATGGACCTCATCCGAGGATTGCCCAAGCTTAAGATGGAGAAGGATCTAGTTTGTCATCCCTGTCGTCATGGGAAAATGGTTGCCGCTTCTCACTCACCTGTGACTCAGGTGATGACTTCGTATCCGGGCGAGCTTTTACATTTGGACACTGTTGGTCCAGCTCGGGTACGCTCAGTTGGTGGAAAGTGGTATGCACTTGTGATTGTTGACGACTTTTCTCGTTTCTCGTGGGTTTTCTTTTTGGAGTCTAAGGACGAAACTTTTCAATTTGTCCATGACCTGATTTTGAAGCTGAAGAATGAGAACAATGGTCGGATGCGAGCAATTCGCTCCGACAACGGCTCTGAGTTCAAGAACTCTCAGTTCGTCAGTTTCTGTAGTGATCAGGGTCTGGACCATCAGTTTTCTTCTCCTTACACTCCCCCACAGAACGGCGTTGTGGAACGAAAGAACCGCACGCTAGTCGAGATGGCCAGGACGATGCTCGATGAGCACAGGACTCCTAGGCGCTTTTGGGCTGAAGCCATGAACACGGCTTGCTATCTGGCCAACCGCATTTTTCTTAGAGCTTACCATGGTAAGACATCATATGAGTTGCGGTTTGGCAGACAGCCCAAGGTGAGCCACTTGCGAGCGTTTGGCTGCAAGTGCTTTGTGCTCAAGAAGGGAGGGCACTTGGACAAGTTTGAGTCTCGTTGCTGGGATGGTGTTTTTCTTGGCTACGCTTTGCATTCTCGAGGTTTTCGTGTTTGGAACCTCGAATCCCAGTTGCTTGTCGAGACTTGTGAGGTTTCATTTGATGAGTCCTTGCCTTCATTGACTCCTTCTTTTGAGCTTTCTGGTGATGATGAGCTCGGAGAGTCCATCTTCGAGGAAGATGAGGATACTCCAGCTGCTGATGAGGGTGGGCATTCTGCATCCCCCGCAGAGCCCACACCTTCTGAGACTTCGACTGATGATGAGGGCGGACCTCTGATCACTTCTTCCACTTCGATCGAGCCCCCTCAGTCGAGTCCAGAGGTGCCAGCTGCTGACTCCGGTGAGGTGACTTCAGATCACCAGGGAACCCGAGCAGTTCAGCGTGACCATCCCTCAGAGCTCATCATAGGTGATTTGACTAAGAGGACTTTGCGTTCTTCTGCCTCTCTCGCTGTGTTTGCTGAATCTGCGTTTGTTGCATCTTTTGAGCCCAGAGACATTTCTCATGCTCTTTCTGATTCTAATTGGATTAATGCTATGCAAGAAGAGCTTGAGAATTTTGTCCGCAATCGGGTTTGGACACTAGTTGAGCCGCCACCAGGATGCAACCCCATAGGCACCAAGTGGGTGTTCAAGAACAAGCAAGGTGAAGATGGGGTTGTGGTGCGCAACAAGGCTCGACTAGTTGCCCAGGGTTATTGCCAGAAGGAAGGTATTGACTTTGAAGAAACCTTCGCTCCTGTGGCCCGTCTTGAGTCCATTCGTATTCTTCTAGCTTTTGCCGTTTCAAAGGGTTTTAAGCTTTTTCAAATGGATGTTAAGAGTGCTTTTCTGAACGGGTACATAGAAGAGGAGGTTTATGTTAGGCAACCCCCCGGCTTTGAGAACCCTAAGTTTCCTCGACATGTTTTTAAGTTGCACAAAGCTTTATACGGGTTGAATCAAGCCCCCAGGGCTTGGTATGACCGGTTAAAGCAATTTTTGTTGGGGAAGGGCTTTGTGATGGGTTCGGTGGACAAAACTCTCTTTTTGCTCAGAGTTGCTTCAGATTTCTTAGTCACTCAGATTTATGTGGACGATATTATCTTTGGCGGTACTACTGATTCTCTTGTGTCCAAGTTTTCTGAGCAGATGCACAGTGAGTTTGAGATGAGCCTCATGGGTGAGCTCAAGTACTTCTTAGGGCTCCAGATCAAGCAGACCAAGGACGGCACCTTCATCCACCAAGGTAAGTACACTCGTGATATGCTTAAGAAATTTGACTTTGGTGGTGAATTGAAGCCGCAGATGACCCCGATGGGCACTTCTGGGGGTCTGGACAAGGATGAGAGCGGCGTCAAGGTGAATGAAAGAGAGTTTCGAGGGATGATCGGTTCGCTGCTGTACTTGACGACAACAAGACCGGACATTCAGTTCGCCGTGGGACTTTGCGCGCGTTTTCAGTCTTCACCACGCGCGTCTCACAGGCAGGCTGTCAAGCACATTTTTAGGTATCTCACTTATGCGCCCGATCTCGGTCTTTACTATTCAGCATCATCATCTCTTGATCTATCTGGCTTTTCGGATGCCGACTTTGGTGGGTGCCGGTTGGATCGCAAGTCGACTTCCGGTACTTGCCAGTTTCTTGGTTCATCCCTTGTCTCTTGGTCTTCACGAAAGCAATCTGGAGTTGCTCTCTCGACCACAGAGGCTGAGTACGTAGCTGCTGCTAGCTGCTGCTCACAGTTGATTTGGATGATTTCCACTCTACGAGATTTTGGGTTGTTCTTTCCTACCAGAGTTCTATTGTTTTGCGACAGCACCAGTGCTATTAGTGTAGGAAAAAACCCATGTCTCCATTCAAAAACCAAACATATTGATGTGCGCTTTCACTTCTTGCGGGATCAATATGAGAAAGGTGTCATTGACCTTGTTCATGTTGATACCCATCATCAGTTGGCTGATATTTTCACCAAACCCCTAGATCAGTCTACATTCGAGCGTTTACGAGGGGATTTGGGTGTTGTGTATCCTTTTTAGGATATTTTGCGTCAGTTTTCCTTCTTCTTTACTCTTTTCTTGAGTCTTTTTGTGTGTGTTCATACCTTGCATATTCACATATCACACTTTAGAGATGCTTCTGTTATATGATTGAACTGCTTTACTTATTCTAGCTGGTACATGCTTTTGATTACTTGTCGATGATCATGTTTTGTTTCAGTTCAAATGATATGTCTGATATCTGTCATATGCGTGGCTTTTATGCTTTAAAATTGAAAAATGATCACCATTGCTTCTGGTAACTAGCATGCGTAGGCTGAATGTTCTTGCTATCTATTATATGCCTTGTAGCTAGTTTCTAACTTAGATGCAAATATGCAACTTGGACATTTTCTTTTGCTTTAAAACATGGATACGTGCTATAACAATGATGACAAATCAAGAAAAATGAAAATTCCATGCCTTTTTATGCATACCTTGAAAAGATCCAGGTGGGTTTGCTTTGTCGCACTGCATTGTTCTGGACTGCGTACCATAGCACTTTGGTATGAACTAGGACAGTGTAATGTATGCCAAGACCAATGTCTTAAGCTTCTGATGGTCCAGTTCTGGCCTAGGCTTGACTTGGTCGGTCAGCATAAGGTTTGACATGCAAATAACCCCTGGCCACAATGAAAAAGGGAAAAGAAAAATCTTGAAAATTGAAAAGATAACAAGTTTGCTGAAGCACTTTGTTTTTGGACAATGCTTATCTTGGTAGATATCAGTTAGCTTTTGCATCTCATGCTTTACCTTGCTTGTCTATTGGAACATGTGGTGATGCTTTTGTTTGCAAAAACTGAAAAATGTGTGCTACATGACTTTCTTTAGATATCATCTGTTGCACTGATCATGCCATGTGTCTTAGACAGTATCTCTTTTGCTATACCTGTTAGATGTTGTAACTGCAGTCAATCATATCTGAGAAGCATGCTTTCTACACTCCACCTGCACCCCAGTTGCATTCACTGCATATTTTGAGGGGGAGTTGCATTTCAGGGGGAGTCTGTGTCTCTTTTGAGTGCTTGATGAGTTCACTTGTCAACAAGGGGGAGAAAATTTGGGATCAGAGTTTAAGGGGGGAGTTCTTACTCTGTTGATATCCTTGTTATTCTGCAATCGCACTCATTTTGAGCTTTTACGTTTTGGTTAACCATAATGACCGTTTCTTGCTTCTGTTTGGCTTTTGGTCATTAGGGTTAAACTTTTACCTTATTTTTCTTCTTCTTTGTTTTCTTGTGTTTTGTTTTTGTGTTTCCACATTTGTTCGCAGGTGCTGAAGAGCTGAAGAAGAGTGTTGACAATGCACTCATCAAGGGGGAGATTGAGGAGCCATGCTGAATAGCGTGGGCCTCATGGCTCCAGAAGTGATGAGTCATTGTCAACGATAGTCAACGAGGACTGAAGAAGAGAGGAGATCTGCTGTTTCATGGGCCGCGTGTGACTCAGGTACACGGGCAGCGAGCGACTGTCGGGCAGAGGAGGCTGCGAAGTCGGGCTGGCCCAATCCGGGTGCATGGGCCAAAAGCAGTAGAAGACCCACTGGGCTGTTGACCAGGACTGACTCAGGTACACGGGCGGTGAGCGATTGCCGGGCTGAGAGAGCTGCGGAGTTGGGCCGGCCCAATCCGGGTACCTGGTGCAAAGCCGGTGGAGGCTTTGTCAGTTTCGGCGCAAAACTGACAACCGTTGATCTTGTATCCGACTGTCCAGAAGAGAAGCCGTAGTCGCTACGAAAACTTAGCTTCCGGATAAGTCATCTGTAACTCTAGGCCCACAGTCAGTCAGTCGTGTCTGTAAAAATTCCTAAGGGCAGTAGAGTCTTTTCCTTTATTCTTGAGTCTGTAAAAACCCTAAGGGGCTGGTAGAATATTCCTAGTGTTGGGAGCCTATAAATAGGACCCCAATCCCTAGGGTTTGGACTACCCTTTTGGTTGAAATCAAATCCTCTCTATTGGGTCACTTTTTGTCTTTTGCCTTGCCTCTCTCTTCTCTGGTTCCCTGCTTGCGCCGCCAGGAAGTTGTGCCCTTGTGTTTAATGCTTTGCTTTTAATGTTGCAGTAAATGCCCTATTTCATTGTGTGCTACATCTGCAAAGGTTTTAAATGGCTGCATTTCATTTAGCATAGCAAGTTTTCCCGTGATTTTTGAGGCTTTGGAGGCTTCGGCTGGGTGTGTTCTTCATTCTAGTAGTACTAGTTCTTGCTGTTGCAAGTAGTACTACTTCCCTGCAGCTACAGTGTTCTGTGCAGCTTTTCACCTTCTACTGCACAGCTTTTTGATCGAAGCTGACAGGGTCTATTACCTTTTCTGGCTGTGTCTCTGGCGAAGTCTTTCTCTGTTCGAGGCCCCTCAGCTCCGTGAGACAGGCTTCGACTTAACATCTTCGAAGGCTTCGCTCAATCTTCGATCTTCGGTGTGCGGTCTGTGTTGATAACCTTCGAAGTATTTTTCTGAACGGACAGCATCGCATACTTCGAACAACTTTCTCCAAATCTAGCTGTTCGAAGTCCACACTTCGGTAGGCTTCGAAGTTGGGTTCGAAGCTTGTCTTTTCTGATAGACTTCGATTTGATTTCCTTGTGGCGTGTTAACCTTCGGTTCTCCTTCCGAAGCTTTCCCTGTTCGAAGATAGAGTGTAGGCTTCGGAGTTGATTTTCTGTCGTGTGACAGACTTCGCTTCTTTGTTCGAAGGTTGTCCTTTTGAGTGTTGTGTTCGAAGTTTTGTCTTCGAAGTGCACACTTCGAAGCAGGCTCCGACTCTGTCACTTTGCTCCGAAGCTCTTGGTTCGAAGCTGTGTTCGAAGCCTTGTCTTCGAAGTACATACTTCGAACCAGGCTCCGGCATTGTCATACTTCGTTCCGAAGTACTCTTCGCAACTTGCCACTTCGAACTAGGCTAGACCGTGACACCTTCGGCATCTCGGACAGGCTCCGTCACCAACCTCCGAAGCAGACCTCGACGTGCGAAGGGGGCTTCGCCAAGTTCCTAACAGGAGACAAATTTGGACAGTAACTTCTCTTTTCATCTTACACATTCTTAGTTCATTTCATTGAGAAGTTTAGGCTTGTTATACCTTATTCATCTGCCTAGTTGCACTACTTTAGATTTACACTGTTTATCATCAGTTGCTTCTAGGTTAGAAACCTTTAGACTTAGGCCTTCTGTTTATTTTCTGCTGCGTAGTCTATTGAAGTGCGGTGGGTATTGGGAACAGGCCATTGATTCGAAAGAATTTTTTTTAAGGCGCCCATTCACCCCCCCTCTGGTCGCTACTTTCAGTCCTACACCTGTCAGCCCTTTCCTTTCCCGTTCGCCCACTGACAGGTGGAGCCCACCTGTCAGGACCTTCGTCCTCGTTGGAAGGGGATCCCCTTTCTTCCCCGCCGGCGATCTCCTTCCTGTTTCGCCGCCGGCCGCCCGCATTCATCTGGATTTGCCTCGGATCACCTTCCCCAACAGCCGATGATCTCTTTCCATGTAATCCCGACGCGTTTTACCGTTTATAGGAGCTCGGCCGAGAGTTAGGAAACCCTCGCCGGAGTTCTTGGAAACCTTCGGTTTCCTTCCGTTTAGCCGCCGCCGTAGCCCGAGCCTTAGCCCTCCAGAGCGCCTCTGCTATTTGTGCGAGCTCCTCCCCTACTTCAACTCCGGCGAGCCTTCGCCGTCGCCTCGGACCCCCGCCGCCCTAGCCGCCGCCACCGTCGGGTCCGTCATCGACCACCCCACCTCGTCCACCCCTCCGTTGGCCGTGGACACCGCCGGACCGCCGTCGCCGTCGAGCACCCGTAAGCCCTCCGTCGTCTACGCTCGCCGCCGGTCACCTCCAGGCCCCCATCGTCGCCGCCGAAGGTATCATCGTGACCCCCTTACTCCCCGCGTTCCATTTTTGGCCCTGGCTAGGCCCCTAGGCCCTCGCCGTCACCGCCGTGGCCGCACCCGAGCCCGCCGTCACCGGAGACGAAGGGTGCGAGGCCCCGTTACGAACGTGCTGTGCCGGATTAGATCCTGGCCGCACGATCGCGAATGAAGGGCACCCGTAGATCTGGTCAAAGGGGTACGGGGCGATCGCAGCCGTCGATCGTTACTTGAACCCCAGGATCAATCTGGTGCGTCCACGTATACCCTTTCGCCACGTTTTAATCTGAGCCGTCCAATTTCATTAAATCCACCCGCCTCGCATCTGGCCGTTGGATCCAGATCCAACGGTCCAGGTCACTCGGGTCCACGCGCATAGTCACGGGTTCACGGTGAACCTGGTTCACCGTGGACCAGGGACTGCTTTCTGTTTAAATAAAAATTCAGAAAAATAGTTTAAACTTCAAAAATTGATAACTTGCTCATTTTAACTCCAAATTTCACCATTCAAATTTTGTTAAAACCAGAATATTATTCTCTACACATTAATGCCATAAAACAGTATGTTTCTGTTACCCAAAATATTCTTAATAAATAACAGAATAAAAACCCCTTAGGATTAAAATTAATAATACAGAAAATAAATTAGGAAAAATCCTAAAAAGTTAAACTTCACTGTTTTATGCAAAAACTCAGAATAATAAAATATTACTTCACATAAAAACACCAACAACTATGTATGTTCTTTTATTTGGTGGATTTTATCTGTTTATTGAATGTATTATTTATTTTTCCGCACCGAGAAGACTACGAGTTCGTCGAGGAGCAGGAGTTCTACCCCGAGGTTCCTCCATCCCCCTTTGCTGATCAAGGCAAGTCATCAACCACCTCTGTGGAAACAGTTGATCATATTTGAGCCCATGTTGTAATAAATTATCGCTATAACTCATAGGTTAATATTGCATTAGTCCAATAATCAAGCCTTACTCTTATATTTATTAGATCCCCGTCCTTGTGTGCAAACCCAAGCCATGCTTATTGAGCCTTAACTCCTTGTCACTCTACTATAAAAATATTAGCTAGTGCCCAATGTACCGGCACAACTGCTATAGGTTAAAAAGAACGAGTCGTAGATAGCTGGATTCTGTATATGAATTTCCCTGTTATTCTCATCTCTGGACTCTGTTGGAGTTGGCTAGGTTATAAGTATGGTGGGTTCCGGGTGCAAGCTCGGGCACTGGTTTGTCGCACCCGGGGCACTATAAGGACCGGTCTGCGGGATCTGTTGCAAAGCACTTCCGTACCAACCACAAGTCTAATGGGTAAGTCCTAACTGGAAGTATGGAATACTCCGGCTCGATGCACCATAGAGGAGGGGGCAAGGGGCTAGCCTGTGGGCGACTTGTACCGACGAGGCTCAAGGGGGGGTATGGTGGGGCTCCGATGCATCGGGACACCATATGAAACCCATAAGAGGGTGCTATTGGGTCGGGGAGGACTATATGGAAGGTTTTGGCACGAGTTCCCGTGTGATGGGTCATCTCGTTACACTTCGGTGTAGGTGATGAGTGCGTGCCTTGTGGGTACAGTGGTACATCTCTGATCAGAGTAATTCAATCTTTTCGAAAAGCCGAGCCCACGGTCAAGGGCGGGTTGTGTGACTACTCGCAGTTAGTTTACAATTGTTTGAATGGTCGAGTTATTCATGGCACATAAGGACTGTTGAGTGAGGTGGGGCTGACTGTACCCCTCGAGTTAGAAGATGATGATGCACACACACATGTTTACTTTTCCGTACTAATAAATTGATCTCATTTAAAGCTTTACAATTATGCTGCTTCCGCTAAACTAGCCACTATCTCCCTTGTTATTACCTTGCATTATATTTGCATTCGGTGGCTTGCTGAGTACACCAGTACTCACCCCGTTGACTTACAACATCAGAGCCAGTCTACTACGAGGAGGATGAAGGTCTGGAGTAGCGACCCAGTCAAGGCGAGACTGGAAGGAGGCGTTCATCTAGGACCCTTATTTTATTAGTTTCTCTTCACCTTTATTCACTTTTGTATTAATGCGGTCTACGAACCGTGAATGATTGCCCGTATTGTACGTGGTCGCATGATGAACGTCTTGTTTTATTGATTTTCTATGGAATTTCAATAAAGTCCTGATTTATTAAATCGGGGCGCGACAAGATGGTATCAAAGCCAGGTTGACTGTAGGAAGCCAAACAGACCTGACCCTAGGACTTATATTATATTTTCTTACAAACACTGCTTATCCTCTCATCTCCCGAGGTTTTCACAAAAATTTTCTCTCTTTTGTAGATGCCAGTCCGTACCATGAATGGGAACCTTCGTGACGAGGCCGGATTCATTCGCGAGCTACGCATGCTCGTCAGCTTCCTCGGATTTGAGCATGAGCCGATGTACCATGGAGTCTTCCCCGATGAGGAAGAGAGCTTCTGCGAGGTCACCGTCGTCGTCCAGCCCTCCCCTCAGACAGCTCACACCTACCGCGGAGGAGGACCTACCTTCCTGGTTGCCAGCCAGCGCACCGCTCTCCAGGCACTCACAGAGCTCCGGATGATCTACGACAGCGAGCTCTACGACACGGACTTTCGCTTCGTGCCTCTTCGCACCACAGGGAGTCCACACAGTGTCTTCGTCAGCACACTCTCCCAGCGCCATTCTGCGATCGGTCATACCATGCGCTTGTTGGAGGCCATGGATGATCTTCATTACGAGGCACTGCAGGACGCCAATGGACAGCGCGACACCATCAGCTTTTACCGACACTCTTCCGAGGATCTGAACCCCAAGAACGGAGATCTTCGTCGCCGCATCCAGCAGGGACATCGTTTGGCTGCCGAGGCAGAGGAGCTACGGCGTCAAAATGAGCTTCTTCGGCAGCGTGTCGCCACCAACCCACAGCTCTGCTACCAGATCGAGGAATTAAAGAAGGACATTGAAGAGATCGCGCCTCTTCTGCCTCGCAGGAAGAAACCCCTTCGGATCCCTACTGTGAGGCCCAAGAGGATCTCCCGCAGTGCACCACCCGCCGGACCATCCAGCTCCTCGACCCCGACCGTCTCCCACGAGCCCGAGATCGAGCCGTCCCCCGAGCTACCGTAGACGTAGTTTTACGGTTGATTGTTATTTTCATTTTGCTTGCTTGTATTAGCATTCATGTCAAAACATAAGGCATGAATGAAGAAATAAATAAATGTAACCGCAAGAACGGTACCCTTTTGAAATAAAATATGAAGAGGTTCACTAAAATAAATGTGTCTACTTTGAAAACTCCAGGATGACCAACCCTCAGGGTTCCGACGCTCCTTAGAACGGAGGAGAGAGTGGCAACTTGCCACAATGGGGAGCCACCGGGCAAAGGCAAGCCCCGGTTGCCAATCACCCCACTCTGGCCGAGATGATGGCCACACAAAAACCAGCTGGTCTCAGCCCTTTTGAACCAGATGCAGCAGCAACAGCAGCAGATGCAAGAGCAGCAGGCTCATCTCTTCCGCCTCCACCAACAGCCCGAGCTGCCCCGACCCGCCACACCAGCTCCCGCTCCCGCATCCCAGCTCTTGGAGTTCCTCCGAGTCCGCCCACCGTCCTTCTCGAGCACCACCAACCCCATGGAGGCTGGGGATTGGTTGCGAGCTATCGAGAAGAATCTCGATCTGCTGACCTGCACTGAGCAGGAGAGGGTGGCCTTCGCCACCCACCAGCTTCATGGTCCCGCCGCGGAGTGGTGGGACAATCATCGTGAGACTCTGCCCGAGGGCCACGCCCATACTTGGGCAGAGTTTTCGACCGTTTTCCGTGCCGCCCACATCCCCAACGGCATTATAGCCCAGAAGCAACAGGAGTTCAGAGACCTGCAGCAGGGGAGCAGGTCTGTTACCGAATACCTGCACGAGTTCAACCGTCTGGCCAGGTACGCACCTGAGGAGGTCCGTACTGATGCGGCCAGACAGGCCAAGTTCCTCCGGGGACTGAAGGATGAGCTGTCTCTACAGCTTATCTCCGGGGATTTCGCCAACTTCCAAAAGTTGGTGAACAAAGCTATCATGCAGGAGACCCAGCAGAATAAGGTCGACCTGAAGAAGAACCGGATGATTGCCTTCCGACAAAACCAGGGCATGGCCCAGAGACCCCGCTTTGTTCCACCTCCATCAGCACCGCAGTACCACCCCCGCCCAGTATATCGTTCGGCACCGCCAGCCGCCAATGCCGGAGCCAGTCAACCTCGTCCCGCTCCAGGCCGCACCAACCGCCCCAGCTGCCCCGGCCAAGAAGCCGGAAGTTCTGAGAGACAGGCATGGCAAGCCTGTAGTATGCTTCAACTGCCACCAGGAGGGACACTACTCCCATCAGTGCCCTCATCCCAAGCGTGCTCAAGGCGTCGCCTCCAACCCCGCCGTCCGCGCCAAGGTCAACCACGTCACCGCCGAAGAAGCCCAGGCCGCCCCGGAGATTGTCATGGGTAAGTTTATGGTTCATTCATCACTTGCAGTGGTATTATTTGACACCGGAGCTACCCACTCCTTTATATCAACTGCTTTTGTGGAAAGTAATGCCCTGGACATAAGTGAACTAACCAGGCCAGTATTGATAGCTACCCCGGGCAAGCAAACCCTCGCCTGTTCTTTTAGTCCAAGGGTATGGGTAGATATCCAAGGCACGATATTTTGGGCCGACCCCATTCTAATAGAATGTCAAGGCTTGGATCTCATTCTAGGGATGGATTGGCTAAATAAACATCAAGGAGTGATAGAATGTGCCCAGAGAAAAGTGACTGTAACTAATGAAGACGGGACTATCGTCACATTCCAGATGCCAAGCCTGAAGACCGGAAGGACAAGACTACATCAGATTACCTTGGAGGAGATACCGGTAGTCAGTGAGTACCCGGACGTATTCCCAGAGGATCTACCAGGGATGCCACCCAAGAGGGACATCGAGTTCAGGATTGACTTGGTGCCCGGAACCACCCCTATTTTTAAGCGACCATACCGGATGGCCGCTAATGAATTAGCTGAGATGAAGCATCAATTGGAGGATCTTGAAAGGAAAGGTTATATCAGACCAAGTACATCGCCATGGGGTGCTCCCGTCATCTTCGTCGAGAAGAAAGAAGACAAGGCAAAGCGTATGTGTGTGGATTATCGCGCTTTGAACGAGGTAACCATCAAGAATAAATATCCGTTGCCTCGGATCGACGATCTCTTCGACCAGCTAAAAGGAGCTACAATATTCTCGAAGATCGACTTGCGTTCTGGTTACCATCAGTTAAGGATCCGAGAAGAAGATATACCCAAGACTGCCTTCACCACCCGTTATGGATTATATGAGTGCACGGTTATGTCCTTTGGATTGACCAACGCCCCTGCATTCTTCATGAATATGATGAATAAGGTGTTCATGGAGTATTTGGACAAGTTCATCGTAGTCTTCATAGATGACATCCTCATTTATTCCAAGGACCAGAAAGAGCACGAGGCTCACCTCCGGTTAACCTTAGGAAAGCTAAGGGAGCACCAATTGTATGCCAAGTACAGCAAATGCAAGTTTTGGACGGCAGAAGTAAAGTTCCTTGGACACATCATCTCTGCGCAAGGAATCGCAGTAGACCCTGCCACCGTAGAAGCAGTTACGGATTGGCTGCCACCCACGAACGTATCTGAGATACGAAGTTTTCTGGGTTTGGCCGGATATTACCGGAGATTCATTGAGAATTTTTCTAAGATAGCCAAGCCAATGACCAAGTTGTTGCAGAAAGGGGAGAAGTTTGAATGGACTCCTGAATGCGAGGAAAGTTTCCGCACCCTCAAGACCCGTCTGGTGTCAGCACCCATACTGACCCTACCCGATATCCGTAAAGACTTCCATGTCTACTGTGACGCATCTCGCCAAGGATTGGGATGTGTTCTTATGCAAGACGGGAAAGTTATCTCTTATGCCTCCCGTCAGTTGAGACCTCATGAGTTGAACTACCCGACCCATGATTTGGAATTAGCCGCTGTAGTGCACGCCCTTAAGATTTGGAGGCACTATTTGGTTGGAAATCGCTGTGAGATCTTTACGAATCACAAGAGTTTGAAGTACATCTTCACACAGCCCGACCTCAATCTGAGGCAAATACGATGGCTGGAATTAATAAAGGACTATGACTTAGGTATTCACTACCACCCCGGAAAAGCAAATGTGGTAGCTGATGCACTAAGTCGCAAGGGATATTGCACCGCCATGATGATTCAAGAACACGCACCCCTGTTATGTAGGGAGATGGAAAAGTTAAATCTTGGATTAACCACAAGGGCATATCTAGCCACCTTGGAGACTCAACCTGTCTTGTTTGAGCAGATCCGTGAAGCTCAATTGGAAGACCCGGATATAGCTGCCATTAGGAAGAACATGAGACAAGGAAAAGCCCCAGGATTTTCGGAGGACGAAAACGGCACCATATGGTTTGGAACCCGGATATGTGTACCGGATAAGCCAGAGCTAAAGACCCTTATCCTGAGAGAAGCCCACGAGACATTGTACTCAATTCATCCCGGCAGTACCAAGATGTACCAGGATCTGAAAGAACGTTATTGGTGGGTCAGCATGAAAAGAGAGATTTCCTAGTTCGTCGCTGAGTGTGACACCTGCAGAAGAGTAAAGGCTGAACATCAGGGGCCTGCAGGATTGTTACAGCCACTTAAAGTGCCTGAATGGAAGTGGGAAGAGATCGGTATGGATTTCATCACCGGATTACCAAAGACCCAACTTGGGTACGATTCTATTTGGGTGATCATCGATCGGCTTACGAAAGTAGCCCATTTCATAGCTGTCAAGACAACCTTCAGTGGTCCTAAGCTTGCAGAGCTATATATGGCCCGGATCGTATGTCTTCATGGAGTGCCCAAGAAGATAGTGTCCGACAGAGGAAGTCAGTTTACCTCTCGTTTCTGGAAGAACCTTCAAGAGGAGATGGGCACGAGATTGAATTTCAGTACCGCCTACCACCCTCAGACAGATGGACAAACAGAGAGGGTGAACCAGATATTAGAGGATATGCTTCGAGCATGTGTCTTGGATTTTGGAGCCACTTGGGACAAGAGCTTGCTGTACGCTGAGTTTTCGTACAACAACAGCTATCAAGCCAGCCTTCAGATGACTCCCTTTGAAGCACTATATGGACGTAAGTGCAGAACGCCTCTACTTTGGGACCAAACCGGTGAATCCCAAGTATTCGGAACAGACATTCTTCGTGAAGCTGAAGAGAAGGTACGAATCATCAGAGACCGACTCAAGACAGCCCAATCACGACAGAAGAGCTACGCAGACAATCGTCGCCGAGACCTAGCCTTTGAAGAAGGAGATCATGTGTACCTTCGAGTTACGCCTCTCCGTGGTACTCAACGGTTTAACATGAGAGGAAAGTTGGCCCCTCGATATGTTGGACCATTCCCCATTATCCGACGCCAAGGCAAAGTTGCTTATCAGTTGGAACTACCACCCTCATTGGCTGGAGTGCATGATGTATTTCACGTATCTCAACTCAAGAAGTGTCTCCGCGTCCCCACAGAGCAAGTGGATCTTCAGCAGTTGGATGTTCAAGAGGATCTGACCTATGTGGAAAAGCCGGTCAAGATATTGGAAGTAAAAGAAAGGACCACCAGGAGTCGAGTCATCCGCTTCTGTAAAGTGCAATGGAGCAATCATCCTGTAGAAGAAGCTACCTGGGAGAAAGAAGATGAACTCAAGGCACAGCATCCTGAGCTATTCGAGGATTGATTCGAATCTCGAGGACGAGATTCTCTGTAAGGGGGATAGGATTGTAACACCCCAGAAATTAAAAAGGATTAAAATAAAAGAAAAATATTATTTAAATTATTTCTAGATTTATTATTAAAGGAAAAATCACAAAAGAACCCAAATAAAACCAAACAGGGAGAAATACTCAAAATCTGGACTTGAAAAATTTATGAGATGAACTAGAGACCAAAATATAATTTTAGGAATTTTTACAAATTTTTATCAACAGTGATTCAACCCTTAATCAAATAAATGAATTACTGGAATTATTTTAAATCAGAAAACAGTTTTAATCCTTAATGGGCCTCAACCTCGAATTCACCCTGAGCCCGGCCCAATCCAGCAATGAGCCACTGACAAGTGGGACCCGCCTGTCGGCGCTCGCCTCCCCTCTCTCCTCCCGCCCGCGCCCCGCCTGGCCCCACGTGTCAGCCTCCATGCGCTCGCCTTCGCCCACTGACCGCTCGGCCCCGCCTGTCAGCCCTTTCCTTTCCCGTTCGCCCACTGACAGGTGGAGCCCACCTGTCAGGACCTTCGTCCTCGTTGGAAGGGGATCCCCTTTCTTCCCCGCCGGCGATCTCCTTCCTGTTTCGCCGCCGGCCGCCCGCATTCATCTGGATTTGCCTCGGATCACCTTCCCCAACCGCCGATGATCTCTTTCCATGTAATCCCGACGCGTTTTACCGTTTATAGGAGCTCGGCCGAGAGTTAGGAAACCCTCGCCGGAGTTCTTGGAAACCTTCGGTTTCCTTCCGTTTAGGCGCCGCCGACGACCCTATAAAAGCCCCTGAGGACACCGCACTTTGCCCACACCGCCGTAGCCCGAGCCTTAGCCCTCCAGAGCGCCTCTGCTATTTGTGCGAGCTCCTCCCCTACTTCAACTCCGGCGAGCCTTCGCCGTCGCCTTGGACCCCCGCCGCCCTAGCCGCCGCCACCGTCGGGTCCGTCGTCGACCACCCCACCTCGTCCACCCCTCCGTTGGCCGTGGACACCGCCGGACCGCCGTCGCCGTCGAGCACCCGTAAGCCCTCCGTCGTCTACGCTCGCCGCCGGTCACCTCCAGGCCCCCATCGTCGCCGCCGAAGGTATCATCGTGACCCCCTTACTCCCCGCGTTCCATTTTTGGCCCTGGCTAGGCCCCTAGGCCCTCGCCGTCGCCGCCGTGGCCGCACCCGAGCCCGCCGTCGCCGGAGATGAAGGGTGCGAGGCCCCCTTACGAACGTGCCGTGCCGGATTAGATCCTGGCCGCACGATCGCGAATGAAGGGCACAGATTAAATCCCTTCGGGATTTAATCTCACCCGTAGATCTGGTCAAAGGGGTACGGGGCGATCGCAGCCGACGATCGTTACTTGAACCCCAGGATCAATCTGGTGCGTCCACGTATACCCTTTCGCCGTCCAATTTCATTAAATCCACCCGCCTCGCATCTGGCCGCTGGATCCAGATCCAACGGTCCAGGTCGCTCGGGTCCACGCGCATAGTCACGGGTTCACGGTGAACCTGGTTCACCGTGGACCAGGGACTGCTTTTCTGTTTAAATAAAAATTCAGAAAAATAGTTTAAACTTCAAAAGTTCATAACTTGCTCATTTTAACTCCAAATTTCACCATTCAAATTTTGTTAAAACCAGAATATTATTCTCTACACATTAATGCCATAAAAACAGTATGTTTGTGTTACCCAAAATATTCTTAATAAATAACTGAATAAAAACCCCTTAGGATTAAAATTAATAATACAGAAAATAAATTAGGAAAAATCCTAAAAAGTTAAACTTCACTGTTTTATGCAAAAACTCAGAATAATAAAATATTACTTCACATAAAAACACCCACAACTATGTATGTTCTTTTATTTGGTGGATTTTATCTGTTTATTGAATGTATTATTTATTTTTCCGCACCGAGAAGACTACGAGTTCGTCGAGGAGCAGGAGTTCTACCCCGAGGTTCCTCCATCCCCCTTTGCTGATCAAGGCAAGTCAGCGACCACCTCTGTGGAAATAGTTGATCATATTTGAGCCCATGTTGTAATAAATTATCGCTATAACTCATAGGTTAATATTGCATTAGTCCAATAATCAAGCCTTACTCTTATATTTATTAGATCCCCGTCCTTGTGTGAAAACCCAAGCCATGCTTATTGAGCCTTAACTCCTTGTCACTCTACTATAAAAATATTAGCTAGTGCCCAATGTACCGGCACAACTGCTATAGGTTAAAAAGAACGAGTCGTAGATAGCTGGATTCTGTATATGAATTTCCCTGTTATTCTCGTCTCTAGACTCTGTTGGAGTTGGCTAGGTTATAAGTATGGTGGGTTCCGGGTGCAAGCTCGGGCACTGGTTTGTCGCACCCGGGGCACTATAAGGACTGGTCTGCGGGATCTGTTGCAAAGCACTTCCGTACCAACCACAAGTCTAATGGGTAAGTCCTAACTGGAAGTATGGAATACTCCGGCTCGATGCACCATAGAGGAGGGGGCAAGGGGCTAGCCTGCGGGCGACTTGTACCGACGAGGCTCAAGGGGGGGTATGGTGGGGCTCCGATGCGTCGGGACACCATATGAAACCCATAAGAGGGTGCTATTGGGTCGGGGAGGACTATATGGATGGTTTTGGCACGAGTTCCCGTGTGATGGGTCATCTCGTTACACTTCGGTGTAGGTGATGAGTGCGTGCCTTGTGGGTACAGTGGTACATCTCTGATCAGAGTAATTCAATCTTTTCGAAAAGCCGAGCCCACGGTCAAGGGCGGGTTGTGTGACTACTCGCAGTTAGTTTACAATTGTTTGAATGGTCGAGTTATTCATGGCACGTAAGGACTGTTGAGCGAGGTGGGGCTGACTGTACCCCTCGAGTTAGAAGATGATGATGCACACACACATGTTTACTTTTCCGTACTAATAAATTGATCACATTTAAGCTTTACAATTATGCTGCTTCCGCTAAACTAGCCACTATCTCCCTTGTTATTACCTTGCATTATATTTGCATTCGGTGGCTTGCTGAGTACACCAGTACTCACCCCGTTGACTTACAACATCAGAGCCAGTCTACTACGAGGAGGATGAAGGTCTGGAGTAGCGACCCAGTCAAGGCGAGACTGGAAGGAGGCGTTCATCTAGGACCCTTATTTTATTAGTTTCTCTTCACCTTTATTCACTTTTGTATTAATGCGGTCTACGAACCGTGAATGATTGCCCGTATTGTACGTGGTCGCATGATGAACGTCTTGTTTTATTGATTTTCTATGGAATTTCAATAAAGTCCTGATTTATTAAATCGGGGCGCGACACTATCTTGGAGAAATTCTCAATAAACCGTCGATAGTAACCTGCTAAGCCCATAAAATTTCGTATCTCAGATACGTTGGTGGGTGGCAGCCAATCTGTAACTGCTCCCACGGTGGTAGGGTCTACTGCGATACCTTGTGATGAGATAATGTGCCCTAGGAACTTTACTTCTGCCATCCAGAACTTGCACTTGCTGTACTTGCACTTGCTCCCTGAGTTTTCCTAGGGTCAACCGGATGTTGGTCTCGTGCTCTTCTTTGTTCTTGGAATAGATGAGGATATCATCTATAAATACCATGATGAACTTGTCCAAATATTCTATGAACACTTTATTCATCATATTCATGAAGAAGGCCGGGGCGTTGGTCAATCCAAAAGACATGACGGTGCACTCATAAAGTCCATAATGGGAGGTGAATGCTGTCTTAGGTATGTCTTCCTCTCGAATCCTCAGCTGATGATAACCAGACCGGAGGTCGATCTTGGAGAACAACGTGACTCCTTTCAACTGATCGAACATGTCATCAATCCTGGGTAGAGGGTACTTGTTCTTGATGGTTACTTCATTCAAGGCTCGATAATCCACGCACATATGCTTAGCCTTGTCTTCCTTCTTCTCGAAGAAGATGACGGGAGCTCCCCACGGGGACGTGCTGGGTCTGATATATCCCTTCTTCTCAAGGTCTTCAAGCTGCTGCTTCATTTCTGCTAGCTCATTGGTGGCCATCCGATAGGGTCACTTGTAGATAGGAGTGGGTGATACTGGGCACCGGTGGGGGAGGTGCGAAGCGTGGCCTCTACGTCATTCCCTGGTTCTAGTTGAAGGCGATCATCCTCTTCTTCTTCAGGTCGACCTTGTTCTAGTCGGTCTCCTGAATGATAGCCTTGTTTACCAACTTCTGAAAGTTGGCATAATCTCTAGAGACCAACTGAAGGGAAAGCTCGTCCTTCAGCCCCCAGAGAAACTTGGACTGCCGGGCTGTATCTGTGCGGACTTCTTCCGGAGCATACCGGGCTAGACGGTTGAACTCGTGTAGGTATTCAGTAACGGACCTGCTTCCTTGTTGCAGATCCTGGAACTCCTCCTGCTTTTGGGTGATTATGTTGTCGGGGACGTGGGCGGCGCGGAAAGCGGCAGAGAACTCTGCCCAAGTGTGGACATGGCTCTCCGGTAGGGTCTCGCGCAGATTGTCCCACCACTCTGCGGCGGGACCCTAAAGTTGGTGAGCAGCAAAGGTCACTCTCTCCTGCTTAGAGCACAGCAGGAGATCCAGCTTCTTCCCTATGGTTCTCAGCCAATCACCAACCTCCATTGGATTGGTGGTGCTCGAGAAGATGGGAGGCCGGACACGGAGGAACTTCGACAGTTGGGAGGCCGGTGCTAGGGCCGGGGTAGCTGGTCGTGGGGGCTCTAGCTGCTGCTGCAGATGAAAGAGCTAAACTTGCTGCTCCTGCATCTAGTTCTGTTGTTGCTACATCTGGTTTAGCAGCGTAACAATCAGTTGGTTCTGATTGGCCATCATCTCGGCCAATGTGGGATGGTTGGCGACTGGGTCCTGTCATTGTCCCATCGCTCCCCACTGAGGTAGATTCCCATTGTCACCTTCGTTCTGAGGGGCATCGGATCCTTGGGTATTTGTCGCGCCCCGATTTAATAAATCAGGACTTTATTGAAATTCCATAGAAAATCAATAAAACAAGACGTTCATCATGCGATCACGTACAATACGGGAAATCATTCACGGTTCGTAGACCGCATTAATACAAAAGTGAATAAAGGTGAAGAGAAACTAATAAAATAAGGGTCCTAGATGAACGCCTCCTTCCAGTCTCGCCTTGACTGGGTCGCTACTCCAGACCTTCATCCTCCTCGTAGTAGACTGGCTCTGATGGTGTAAATCAATGGGGTGAGTACAGATGTACTCAGCAAGGCACCGAATGCAAATATAATGCAAGGAAATAACAAGGGAGATAGTGGCTAGTTTTGCGGAAGCAGCATAATTGTAAAGCTTTAAATGTGAGCAATTTATTAGTACGGAAAAGTAAACATGTGTGTGTATCATCCTCTTCTAACTCGAGGGGTACAGTCAGCCCCACCTCGCTCAACAGTCCTTACGTGCCATGAATAACTCGACCATTCAAACAATTGTAAACTAACTGCGAGTAGTCACACAACCCGCCCTTGACCGTGGGCTCGGCTTTTCGAAAAGATTGGATTACTCTGATCAGAGATGTACCACTGTACCCACAAGGCACGCACTCATCACTTACACCAAAGTGTAACGAGATGACCCATTTCACGGGAACTCGTGCCAAAACCTTCCATATAGTCCTCCCCGACCCAATAGCACCCTCTTATGGGTTTCATATGGTGTCCCGACGCATCGGAGCCCCACCATACCGCCCCTTGAGCCTCATCGGTACAAGTCGCCCGCAGGCTAGCCCCTTGCCCCCTCCTCTATGGTGCATCGAGCCGGAGTATTCCATACTTCCAGTTAGGACTTACCCATTAGACTTGTGGTTGGTACGGAAGTGCTTTGCAACAGATCCCGCAGACCGGTCCTTATAGTGCCCCGGGTGCGACAAACCAGTGCCCGAGCTTGCACCCGGAACCCACCATACTTATAACCTAGCCAACTCCAACAGAGTCCAGAGACAAGAATAACGGGGAAATTCATATAAAGAATCCAGCTATCTACGACTCATTCTTTTTAACCTATAGCAGTGGTGCCGGTACATTGGGCACTAACTAATATTTTTATAGTAGAGTGACAAGGAGTTAAGGCTCAATAAGCATGGCTTGGGTTTGCACACAAGGACGGGGATCTAATAAATATAAGTGTAAGGCTTGAATATTTGACTAATGCAATATTAACCTATGAGTTATAGCGATAATTTATTGAAACATGGGCTCAATTATGATCAACTGTTTCCACAGAGATGGTCGATGACTTGCCTTGATCAGCAAAGGGGGATGGAGGAACCTCGGGGTAGAACTCCTGCTCCTCGATGAACTCGTAGTCTTCTCGATACGGAAAAATAAATAATACATTCAATAAACAGATAAAATCCACCAAATAAAAGAACATACATAGTTGTGGGTGTTTTTATGTGAAGTAATATTTTAATATTCTGAGTTTTTGCATAAAACAGTAAAGTTTAGCTTTTTAGGATTTTTCCTAATTTATTTTCTGTATTATTAATTTTAATCCTAAGGGGTTTTTATTCATTTATTTATTAAGAATATTTTGGGTAACAGTAACATACTGTTTTTATGGCATTAATGTGTAGAGAATATTATTCTGAATTTAACAAAATTTGAATGGTGAAATTTGGAGTTAAATTGAGCAAGATATGAATTTTTGAAGTTTAAAATATTTTCTGGAATTTTATTTAAACTGAAAAAGGGTTCTGGTCCACGGTGAGCCAGGCCCACGGTGGACCGCGCCACTGTGCGCGTGGACCGGATCAACCAGATCCGTTGGATCCAGATCCGGCGGCCAGGCGCGAGGCGGGATCCCTTAAATGAAAACGGACGGCCACGATTAAATCATACCGAACCGGTACGCGTGGACGCTCGAGATCACTTCTGGGGTTTAAGTGGCGATCGACGGCCGAGAGCGAGCGATACCGCTTTGACAGGCTGGACGCCCCAGATTAAGTCAACAGGGGATCTAATCTCAGTCGTTCACCGCAGATCGAGCGGCCGAGAGCTCGTACGGCACGGCAAGCGGCGAAGGGGTAATTTTACCCTTCTTCCCCAACTTCGGCGGTACTTCGGCGAGCTATTCCGGCCATGGTGAGGGCCTAGTGCCTAGGCTACTGGCTAAAATGGAACCAGGGGAGTGTAAGGATCACAATGGTACCGGAGATGGCGACGACATGGCAGTGGCGACGGTCGGCGGCGAGGGTAGACGGCGGAGCTCTTCGGGTTCTTGACGGCGACGGTGATCCGACGACGCCCACGGCCAACGGAGTGGATGCCGAGGACGGGCGGGCTCTGGTGATCACAGCGGTGGCGACGGCTAGGGTGGTGGGGGCCGGGATCGACGGCGAGCGGCGACCGGAGGTGGAGCAGGGGATAATTCCCGAAGCAAAGGCAACGGCGCTCTATAGGGCTTAAGCTAGCGCTTTGGTGGTGTGGGCAGAGGGCGGCGTCCTCAGGGGTTTTTATAGGGTCATCGGCGGCGATTAAACGGAAGGAAACCGAGGGTTTCCTTCCCTCTCCGGCGAGGTTGCCTTTCTCCTCGGGTATGCTTCCTTAAGAACGAAAACGCGTCGATCTTTGATGGAAGGAGGTCGGGGCGGTCGGGGAAGGTGATCCGAGAAGAATCCAGGCGAAATCGGGCGGCCGACGACGAGGACTTGGAAGGTGATCGCCGGGAAAGGAAAGGGGAGAGAGGGATTCCATCGGAGAAGATGGATCCGACAGGTGGCCCCCACCTGTCGGCGGGTGAACGAGAAAGGAAAACCTGACAAGCGGGCCCCGTTGGTCAGAGAGCGCGAGAAGGGCATGGGTGGCTGACGGGTGGGCCAGGCGGGGCGCGGTGGAGGAGAGAGGAGCGAGGGAGTGCGCCGACAGGCGGGTCCCACATGTCAGTGGCTTACGGTTGGGCTGGGCTGGGCTAAGGGCGGATTTGGGGTTGAGGCCCAATAAGAGTTTAAATTGTTTTCTGATTTAAAATAATTCCAGTAACTCATTTATTTGGTTAAGGGTTGAATCACTGTTGATAAAAATTTGTAAAAATTCCTAAAATTATATTTTGGTCTCTAGTTCATCTCATAAAATTTTCAAGTCCAGATTTTGCATATTTCTCCCTGTTTGGCTTTATTTGGGTTCTTTTGTGATTTTCCTTTAATAAATAAATCCAGAAATGATTTAAATAATATTTTTCTTTTATTTTATTTGTTTTTATTTCTTGGGGTGTTACAATCCTACCCCCCTTACAGAGAATCTCGTCCTCGAGATTCGGATCAATCCTCGAATAGCTCAGGATGCTGTGCCTTGAGTTCATCCTCCTTTTCCCATGTAGCTTCCTCTACAGGATGATTGTTCCACTGCACTTTGCAGAAACGGATGATCCGACTCCTGGTGGTCCTTTCCTTGATCTCCAATATCTTAACAGGCTTTTCCACATAGGTTAGATCCTCTTGAACATCCAACTGCTGAAGATCCACTTGCTCTGTGGGGACGCGAAGACACTTCTTGAGTTGAGATACGTGAAATACGTCATGCACTCCAGCCAATGAGGGTGTTAGTTCCAACTGATAAGCAACCTCGCCTTGGCGTTGGATAATGGGGAATGGTCCAACATATCGAGGGGCCAACTTTCCTCTCATGTTAAACCGTTGAGTACCACGGAGAGGCGTAACTCGAAGGTAAACATGATCTCCTTCTTCAAAGGCTAGGTCTCGGCGACGATTGTCTTCGTAGCTCTTCTGTCGTGATTGGGCCGTCTTGAGTCGGTCTCTGATGATCCGTACCTTCTCTTCAGCCTCACGAAGAATGTCTGTTCCGAATACTTGGGATTCACCGGTTTGGTCCCAAAGTAGAGGCGTCCTGCACTTACGTCCGTATAGGGCTTCAAAAGGGGACATCTGAAGGCTGGCTTGATATCTGTTGTTATATGAAAACTCGGCGTACGGCAAGCTCTTGTCCCAAGTGGCTCCAAAATCCAAGACACATGCCCGTAACATATCCTCCAATATCTGGTTTACTCTTTCTGTTTGTCCATCCGTCTGAGGGTGGTAGGCAG
Source organism: Zizania palustris (assembly GCA_019279435.1). Lineage (NCBI taxonomy): Eukaryota > Viridiplantae > Streptophyta > Magnoliopsida > Poales > Poaceae > Zizania > Zizania palustris. Next base: position 69,945,044 of record JAAALK010000287.1, on the reverse strand, counting down.
TACTGAAATTCAATCTCGTGCCCATCTCCTCCTGAAGGTTCTTCCAGAAACGTGAGGTAAACTGACTTCCTCTGTCGGACACTATCTTCTTGGGTACTCCATGAAGACATATGATCCGGGCCATGTATAGTTCTGCAAGCTTAGGGCCACTAAAGGTCATCTTGACGACTATGAAATGTGCTACTTTCGTAAGCCGATCAATGATCACCCAAATAGAATCATACCCAAGTTGGGTCTTTGGTAGTCCGGTGATGAAATCCATCCCGATCTCTTCCCACTTCCATTCAGGTACCTTAAGTGGCTGTAACAATCCCGCAGGTCTCTGATGTTCAGCTTTTACTCTTCTGCAGGTGTCACATTCGGCGACGAACTGTGCAATCTCTCTTTTCATGCTGACCCACCAATAACGTTCCTTCAGATCCTGGTACATCTTGGTACTGCCGGGATGAATGGAGTACAATGTCTCATGGGCTTCTCTCAGGATAAGGGTCTTTATCTCTGGCTTATCCGGTACACATATCCGGGTTCCAAACCATATGGTGCCGTTTTCGTCCTCTGAAAATCCGGGGGCTTTTCCTTGCCTCATGTTCTTCCTAATGGCAGCTATATCCGGGTCTTCCAATTGAGCTTCGCGGATTTGTTCGAACAAGACAGGTTGAGTCTCCAAGGTGGCTAGATATGCTCTGGTGGTCAATCCAAGATTCAACTTTTCCATCTCTCTACATAACAGGGGTGCGTGTTCTTGAATCATCATGGCCGTGCAATATCCCTTGCGACTTAATGCATCAGCTACCACATTTGCTTTTCCGGGGTGGTAGTGAATACCTAAGTCATAGTCCTTGATTAGTTCCAACCATCGTCTTTGCCTCAGATTGAGGTCTGGCTGTGTGAAGATGTACTTCAAGCTCTTGTGATCCGTAAAGATCTCACAGCGATTTCCAACCAAATAATGCCTCCAAATCTTAAGGGCGTGTACTACAGCGGCTAATTCCAAATCGTGGGTCGGGTAGTTCAACTCATGAGGTCTCAATTGACGGGAGGCATAAGAGATAACTTTTCCGTCTTGCATAAGAACACATCCCAATCCTTGGCGAGATGCGTCACAGTAGACATGGAAGTCTTTACGGATATCGGGTAGGGTTAGTATGGGTGCTTGTCGCGCCCCGATTTAATAAATCAGGACTTTATTGAAATTCCATAGAAAATCAATAAAACAAGACGTTCATCATGCGACCACGTACAATACGGACAATCATTCACGGTTCGTAGACCGCATTAATACAAAAGTGAATAAAGGTGAAGAGAAACTAATAAAATAAGGGTCCTAGATGAACGCCTCCTTCCAGTCTCGCCTTGACTGGGTCGCTACTCCAGACCTTCATCCTCCTCGTAGTAGACTGGCTCTGATGGTGTAAGTCAACGGGGTGAGTACAGATGTACTCAGCAAGCCACCGAATGCAAATATAATGCAAGGTAATAACAAGGGAGATAGTGGCTAGTTTTGCGGAAGCAGCATAATTGTAAAGCTTAAATGTGATCAATTTATTAGTACGGAAAAGTAAACATGTGTGTGTGCATCATCATCTTCTAACTCGAGGGGTACAGTCAGCCCCACCTCGCTCAACAGTCCTTACGTGCCATGAATAACTCGACCATTCAAACAATTGTAAACTAACTGCGAGTAGTCACACAACCCGCCCTTGACCGTGGGCTCGGCTTTTCGAAAAGATTAAATTACTCTAATCAGAGATGTACCACTGTACCCACAAGGCACACACTCATCACCTACACCGAAGTGTAACGAGATGACCCATCACACGGGAACTCGTGCCAAAACCTTTCATATAGTCCTCCCCGACCCAATAGCACCCTCTTATGGGTTTCATATGGTGTCCCGACGCATCGGAGCCCCACCATACCCCCCCTTGAGCCTCGTCGGTACAAGTCGCCCGCAGGCTAGCCCCTTGCCCCCTCCTCTATGGTGCATCGAGCCGGAGTATTCCATACTTCCAGTTAGGACTTACCCATTAGACTTGTGGTTGGTACGGAAGTGCTTTGCAACAGATCCCACAGACCGGTCCTTATAGTGCCCCGGGTGCGACAAACCAGTGCCCGAGCTTGCACCCGGAACCCACCATACTTATAACCTAGCCAACTCCAACAGAGTCCAGAGACGAGAATAACAGGGAAATTCATATACAGAATCCAGCTATCTACGACTCGTTCTTTTTAACCTATAGCAGTTGTGCCGGTACATTGGGCACTAGCTAATATTGTTATAGTAGAGTGACAAGGAGTGAAGGCTCAATAAGCATGGCTTGGGTTTGCACACAAGGACGGGGATCTAATAAATATAAGTGTAAGGCTTGAATATTTGACTAATGCAATATTAACCTATGGGTTATAGCGATAATTTATTGAAACATGGGCTCAATTATGATCAACTGTTTCCACAGAGATGGTCGATGACTTGCCTCTTGCAATTATGGAAAAACCTCTTAACTCTTGACGAAGACTTCCTGGTCTTGCGTGGGGTCCTTCAAATCTTCAAAAACACGAGACTCTGCACGACACACGAAACAAGACAAACATTCTAAGAAAAACAATTAAGCCAGACAATGGATATTCTTATTAATTAGATTAAGGGTTTAATTAAGATGAGTGATGGAGTTTGAATGGATAAGATAGAGTGAATTAAAACTATTGATCTTGAGTTGAGACAAGGATAATGGATTGTACTCGCAAAATAGGGGATGCGAAGTTCAACCCAATCGAATGCCAATGAACAAGTAACAACAGTTTCAAGAGAAGAGAGGCGATGAGTGGCGATTCACGGAAATCACCACCTCTAGAGCAAAGCGCATGGAATAAAGGAAGCACAGTGCATTCTAGGGTCAAGAGGTTCTTTATCCAGGCTGGTTAAATGGAGAACAAGGGAACTACACGAATCGGATCCAACGAACAATAACATGTGTTGGGATAAAGTAAGACAGAAGTAGATGGCTTGACATAAATAGGATTGAATGAATGACATCTTCGATGGTTATGGGTCAACGAGATAAATTGCAATCAATGAACGATGATACATATTTGAATCAATGAATGATGACACATAGCGGAATAACAATGATAAGCTATGGCATTCAAGGGCATAAGACAGATTCAACATACTACAAGATTATATCAGAACAAGATCAATAGGTAACAGGCATGGCATCATGATTAGGACAAATAAGATACCATAGACAACGATTTAATTGAATGGAACAAGAATACAAAGTTTTAAGGGTATGACCATCTAGATCAGAATTAATAGATAGCAACAATTTAATCGGATGGGGTGGAATAAAAGAGCATGACATAACAATACGATAATGAATCGATTGGAATGAATGGTGCCTAGCATAAGATGGATCATCAATTAATTGAATGAAATAAAACAATAGGAAATCAAAAGCATAACATGTTGAAATCAACAGTTGATCATGAGGTATACAACGATGTGATTAGTGGAGGGACTGAAGAGTGGCTCGCTGGCTAGCCACCACGAATGAAGGTCCTCCAACTCCATGGGTGTAGAAGGGTGGCTGCGTGGAGGAGGGGCGGATCACAACCGTGACCTCGCAGTAGCTCTCGTTCACATCGGGAAAGATCCCGTGGAACGCAGGCTCATGGGGAAAACCCAAAAAGTCGACGAGCACGCGAAGCTCGCGGATGAATCCGGCCTCGTCACGAAGAGTCCCGCTCATGGTATGAACCGACATCTACAAAAGAGAGAAAATTTTTGTAAAAATCTCGGAAGATGAGAGGATAAGCAGTGTTGGTAAGAAAATATAGTAAATATAAGTCCTAGGGTCAGGTCTGTTTGGCTTCCTACAGTCAAGTCGGCTCTGATACCATCTTGTCGCGCCCCGATTTAATAAATCAGGACTTTATTGAAATTCCATAGAAAATCAATAAAACAAGACGTTCATCATGCGACCACGTACAATACGGACAATCATTCACGGTTCGTAGACCGCATTAATACAAAAGTGAATAAAGGTGAAGAGAAACTAATAAAATAAGGGTCCTAGATGAACGCCTCCTTCCAGTCTCGCCTTGACTGGGTCGCTACTCCAGACCTTCGTCCTCCTCGTAGTAGACTGGCTCTGATGGTGTAAGTCAACGGGGTGAGTACAGATGTACTCAGCAAGCCACCGAATGCAAATATAATGCAAGGTAATAACAAGGGAGATAGTGTCTAGTTTAGCGGAAGCAGCAAAATTGTAAAGCTTTAAATGTGAGCAATTTATTAGTACGGAAAAGTAAACATGTGTGTGTATCATCATCTTCTAACTCGAGGGGTACAGTCAGCCCCACCTCGCTCAACAGTCCTTACGTGCCATGAATAACTCGACCATTCAAACAATTGTAAACTAACTGCGAGTAGTCACACAACCCGCCCTTGACCGTGGGCTCGGCTTTTCGAAAAGATTGAATTACTCTGATCAGAGATGTACCACTGTACCCACAAGGCACACACTCATCACCTACACCGAAGTGTAACGAGATGACCCATCACACGGGAACTCGTGCCAAAACCTTTCATATAGTCCTCCCCGACCCAATAGCACCCTCTTATGGGTTTCATATGGTGTCCCGACGCATCGGAGCCCCACCATACCCCCCCTTGAGCCTCGTCGGTACAAGTCGCCCGCAAGCTAGCCCCTTGCCCCCTCCTCTATGGTGCATCGAGCCGGAGTATTCCATACTTCCAGTTAGGACTTACCCATTAGACTTGTGGTTGGTACGGAAGTGCTTTGCAACAGATCCCGCAGACCGGTCCTTATAGTGCCCCGGGTGCGACAAACCAGTGCCCGAGCTTGCACCCGAAACCCACCATACTTATAACCTAGCCAACTCCAACAGAGTCCAGAGACGAGAATAACAGGGAAATTCATATACAGAATCCAGCTATCTACGACTCGTTCTTTTTAACCAATAGCAGTTGTGCCGGTACATTGGGCACTAGCTAATATTGTTATAGTAGAGTGACAAGGAGTGAAGGCTCAATAAGCATGGCTTGGGTTTGCACACAAGGACGGGGATCTAATAAATATAAGTGTAAGGCTTGAATATTTGACTAATGCAATATTAACCTATGGGTTATAGCGATAATTTATTGAAACATGGGCTCAATTATGATCAACTGTTTCCACAGAGATGGTCGATGACTTGCCTCTTGCAATTATGGAAAAACCTCTTAACTCTTGACGAAGACTTCCTGGTCTTGCGTGGGGTCCTTCAAATCTTCAAAAACACGAGACTCTACACGACACACGAAACAAGACAAACATTCTAAGAAAAACAATTAAGCCAGACAATGGATATTCTTATTAATTAGATTAAGGGTTTAATTAAGATGAGTGATGGCGTTTGAATGGAGAAGATAGAGTGAATTAAAACTATTGATCTTGAGTTGAGACAAGGATAATGGATTGTACTCGCAAAATAGGGGATGCGAAGTTCAACCCAATCGAATGCCAATGAACAAGTAACAACAGTTTCAAGAGAAGAGAGGCGATGAGTGGCGATTCACGGAAATCACCACCTCTAGAGCAAAGCGCATGGAATAAAGGAAGCACAGTGCATTCTAGGGTCAAGAGGTACTTTATCCAGGCTGGTTAAATGGAGAACAAGGGAACTACACGAATCAGATCCAACGAACAATAACATGTGTTGGGATAAAGTAAGACAGAAGTAGATGGCTTGACATAAATAGGATTGAATGAATGACATCTTCGATGGTTATGGGTCAACGAGATAAATTGCAATCAATGAATGATGATACATATTTGAATCAATGAATGATGACACATAGCGGAATAACAATGATAAGCTATGGCATTCAAGGGCATAAGACAGATTCAACATACTACAAGATTATATCAGAACAAGATCAATAGGTAACAGGCATGGCATCATGATTAGGACAAATAAGATACCATAGACAACGATTTAATTGAATGGAACAAGAATACAAAGTTTTAAGGGTATGACCATCTAGATCGGAATTAATAGATAGCAACAATTTAATCGGATGGGGTGGAATAAAAGAGCATGACATAACAATACGATAATGAATCGATTGGAATGAATGGTGCATAGCATAAGATGCATCATCAATTAATTGAATGAAATAAAACAATAGGAAATCAAAAGCATAACATGTTGAAATCAACAGTTGATCATGAGGTATACAACGATGTGATTAGTGGAGGGACTGAAACCAATTGATACAACCATTTAATTAGACAAGCGAAGTATCAAGGCACCATGATATAAGAAGCAGATGATTCAACAAGGCATATGAAAGACATGTCAACATGATAATGCATCATTTAGACTGAACGATACATAGCACAATATATATTCAATGGTTAATTGAATGAACGATACGAGAGGGAGATGATCCTCACCAGGGATGATGAAGAAGATGATGTGGAGGCTAGATTGAATTGGACGATCGGTTCAACCAAACATGGATTAGGCGTGATTCAATATCAACCTAATCGGAACAGAAAAACTAGTATGATGCTCTAACAATGGACAAACATCCCACGATAGGAAACCCTAGCGCGGGAATGAAACAATGATACAATAAAACGAGATAGAACTATAATAAGATTTATAACATGAAACAAGTAGGCGGACATGATATTACTTCAAGGAATAAGATAGGTAAATGATAATAACAATATTGGATGACTGATCGGAATGGAATAACAACGGTATGATGTACAAAATGGAGTTATACCCATGATCATGATACGATGATAACTAAGTAGGCATGACATACAATTCGGTTGACATGAATACCATGGCGGGAAAGATAGATAGCACCATTCCATTGATTGGAGTAGGAAAACATGGAACCCCGATTTTAACTTAGCGATTCATGCATAACAAGGCTCATGATGATAAATCAATAGTAGGATAATGGAAAGATCAGAATAAAGACCACCCATGAATCCATGTAATTTAACAGGAACAGGAACAAAAACTGAAAAGAAGAGATGGTTCTCACATTAAAAAATTGATGGAAAAAATAAATTGAAGATGTTGTGCTGGCTTTTCTCTCATGGGATACAAGGCAGCACGGGGTGATGGCGCTTGGAGGCGGGGCAGCGAGGCAGCGGCGTGGCATCGGCCAGAGTGGCGGCTGCACGGCGGCAGCCCAGACGATGGTGGCGCACCGTGGGCGCGGGCGCTGGAGAGCAGCGACGGGGCGTGGCCATGGGGCGGCGGCGCGTCGTGGCAGCGGGAGGCACGGCGCAACGGCGGCTGCGCACGGAGGGTGTGGCGTTCTCAGCTTGGGAAAGAGAGGAGGCAATGGATGGTTTTTATAGAGGGAGAAGGCTAGGAAAAATGGAAAGATGAGGAGAAAATAGAAAGGGAAGAGAAAAATGGAAGGAGAAGGGAGATGGGAGGCTGCGGGATGGAGGAGGAAGAAAGGCAAGCCAGCATGAAAGAAAGGAAGGAGAGAGAAAGGAAAGGGAAAAGAAAGGAAGGAAGAGAAGGAAAAAGGAAAGGAAGAAAGAGAAGAGGGAAGGAGAAAAGAAGGAAAGAGAAAGTAGAAGGGGTGCGTGCGCATGCACCCAGCCAGCCAGGAAAAAAGATAGGGAAGGAAAGAGAAAGAAGGGGAAAGGGAAAAGGAGGAAAGAGAAAAAAAGGGAAAAAAAGGAAAGGAGAAAAAAATACGAGAATATTTTTTTCTGAAAATTCAAATTTGGATTTTTCAGAAAAGTGAAAAGTTTTTGGAAAGTTTGAAATTTAAAATAAATTTAGAAATTTTGGATTAAAAAGGAATAGCGCGCGAATAAACGGCGGTTTGGAAAATCAATTAATTTTGTATTCGCGTCTAAATTAGAAATTCCGAACATGAACACCAAAACAAGGTTTTTAATTCATTTTTGGGAATATAAAAAAAATTGTTAAAGTGGTTTTTAATGGAATTTAAACACGCGGTTAAAATAGGATTTTAATTTCGCAAACGAAAATAGAATGTTGATTCTTCCGGATTTCTGATCGGGAAAAGATATAGATAGTCAAAAATGATTATTCAAATTATATTGGAAAGAGAGTGATTTAATTATTAAAGTAATTCATTGAAATATTATGGATTACTATTCTAGTTACAAAAATCCTTAATAGAGACCTAAATTTATTTGAGGCGGGAGAAATTTACTCAAAATTTCTCTAGCCGAATTTTATTTGGTCTTAAATTATTTTTAATTGAAACGATTTATCATATATTTTATTCACACAACATTCTTGTTGAAATATATTTTATTAATTAGTGTTATAGTTTTATGATGAAATGATATTGATTATATTTAATTCCTTTGCACGGAAAATTTTTGGGACGCAATTTAAGGCTAGGTGATTTTTGGGGAAAAAAATACACTAGCTGCGATTTATTTTTAAATGAGATTTTAAGCTCGTATTTTAGCTTTCCTATTTATCAATTTATACTGAATCCTTTTCTTAAAATTCATTTATTAATTACTTTATTTTTATTTTTAATGCCTGATGAAAATCAGGGCGTTACAGTGCTGACACCAGACGGGTCTTGAGAGTGCGGAAACTTTCCTCGCATTCAGGAGTCCATTCGAACTTCTCTCCTTTCTGCAACAACTTGGTCATTGGCTTGGCTATCTTAGAAAAATTCTCAATAAATCTCCGATAATATCCGGCCAAACCCAGAAAACTCCGTATCTCAGATACGTTCGTGGGTGGCAGCCAATCCGTTACTGCTTCTACGGTGGCAGGGTCTACTGCGATTCCTTGCGCAGAGATGATGTGTCCAAGGAATTTTACTTCTTGCATCCAAAACTTACATTTGCTGTACTTGGCATACAATTGGTGTTCCCTTAGCTTTCCTAAGGTTAACCGGAGGTGAGCCTCGTGCTCTTTCTGGTCCTTGGAATAAATGAGTATGTCGTCTATGAAGACTACGATGAATTTGTCCAAATACTCCATGAACACCTTATTCATCATATTCATGAAGAATGCCGGGGCGTTGATCAATCCAAAAGACATAACTGTGCACTCAAATAATCCATAACGGGTGGTGAAGGCCGTCTTGGGTATATCCTCTTCTCGGATCTGATGATAACCAGAGCGCAAGTCGATCTTCGAGAATACTGTAGCTCCTTTTAGCTGGTCGAAGAGATCGTCAATCCGAGGCAACGGGTACTTATTCTTGATGGTTACTTCATTCAAAGCGCGATAATCCACACACATACGCTTTGCCTTGTCTTCTTTCTTCTCGACGAAGATGACGGGAGCACCCCATGGCGATGTGCTAGGTCTGATGTAGCCTTTCTTCTCGAGATCCTCCAACTGCTGCTTCATCTCAGCTAACTCATTGGCGGCCATCCGGTATGGTCGCTTGTAAATAGGGGTGGTTCCGGGCACCAAGTCAATCCTGAACTCGATGTCCCTCTTGGGTGGCATCCCTGGTAGATCCTCTGGGAATACGTCCGGGTATTCACTGACTACTGGTATCTCCTCCAAGGTAATCTGATGTAGTCTTGTCCTTCCGGCCTTCATGCTTGGCATCTGGAATGTGACGATAGTCCCTTCTTCATTAGTCACAGTCACTTTTCTCTGGGCACATTCTATCACACCTTGATGTTTATTTAGCCAATCCATCCCTAGAATGAGATCCAAACCTTGACATTCTATTAGAATGGGGTCGGCCCAAAATATCGTGCCTTAGATATCTACCCATACCCTTGGACTAAAAGAACAGGCGAGGGTTTGCTTGCCCGGGGTAGCTATCAATACTAGTCTGGGTAGTTCACTTATGTCCAGGGCATTACTTTCCACAAAAGCAGTTGATATAAAGGAGTGTGTAGCTCCGGTGTCAAATAATACCACTGCAAGTGATGAATGAACCATAAACTTACCCATGACAATCTCCGGGGCGACCTGGGCTTCTTCGGCGGTGACGTGGTTGACCTTGGCGCGGACGGCGGGGTTTGAAGCGTGAGAAACCAAGGGTGGTTTCGGTGTTTGTGATGAGTGATTGACAGGATTATTTACCCTCTGTTCGAAGGGTACCTCCGAAGGGTGTTCGGAGGTGTGTCACCGGAGTGTGTTCGGTGTTTGCTTGCTGCAGCTGTGCAGCGGAGTGTACCTGTCGGAGGGGTCCGGCAGTACGCGTTGACTGGGTTTGTACCGAAGGCTTCGGTACTTTGGGCGGTACACCGGAGTGTGTGCCGGAGGTTGCTAACCCGGAGAGGTCTCCGGAGTACTGGATACACTTGTCTGCTTGTCTGTGGTGCGCAGGGACTTCGGAGGCAACGGACAGGGTTCGAGCCGGGTGAACCTGGGTCAAGCAGGAGGCTTGATGCCAGGGGAGCGGGGGAGCTCCGTCACGGTGGCTGCGAAGGTGGTCCGGGTCGGTCCTCGGGTCGAGACGTGCCAGGTGAAGGCAGAGAGTGCGGAGCGTGGCTCCGGCTGAAGGTACTCCGAGACAAAGTCCTCGGAGGTGAGGCACTTCGAAGGTACTCCGAATGGAGTGACTTCGGAGTTGGTGGACCAAGTCCTCTGCGGAGGCAAGGAGTTCGAAGTGTGCTCCGGAGGGAGACACTCGAAGGTTAACCGACGAAGGTCTCAGAAGTCGAGGTGCATCGAAGGCATGGTCCGGGTGAGGCTCGTCGAGGAGTGTGCTCGGGAAGAGGCACTGCGACGGAGTGCTCATGGAATGCTTCATGCGGAGGCCTTGGACGAAGGAGGGACTTCGAAGGGTGGTACTCCGAAGGTGAGGCCTCGGAGTGAGGATGACTTGAGGTGCTTCGGCCATGCATGGCTTCGGTACACGGACGGACGGTGTTCAAGCTCGGAGTAGCTGCGAAGCCGTGGTGATCCACTCCGGAGGTGGTGGTGCGAAGGCCCAAGGGCTTTGACGGCTTCGGCTCAAAACCGTCACTGTATCGAAGGAATTCTTCGGCGGAGCGAAGGCCATCAGGCTGTAGGCTTCTTGCCGAAGCTACCGCACCTTTGCGTGCGTTGGGAGGTTCCAGAAGTCAACTCTATAAAGGCTGACACTGTCTGTTCTGAAAAAGACTGACACTGTCCCCTCTGCAGCTGACAGAGAAGCCTCCAAAATAAAGGTGGACTACCTTTTGTACCCCTTAGTTCTGTAGAGACAAATCTGTTGTAAACCCTAGGGGTAAAGTAGTCACTTCCTTAGGATGAAGCCGTGGGCTATAAATATGGGGGCTCGGTAGGTAACATTTAACACTTTGAGCATTTACTGTTGAGCTCCTGTAGACAGACCTCACTGTATTCATTCTGAGTTCAATTCATTTTGTGTTCCTTGTTCAAGCGGCGAAGCCCTGCTTCTGTGTGCTTTTGCTTGAGCTCGTATTGCATACTTCGCTAGTTTTAGTTCACCGAAGCCTGTCTTGGCGAAGGGTGTTTTTATCGCGAAGTGTGTTTTACAGTGTGCTGTCGCTCTGTGTAACACGAGGCAAGACCTCGCTGCTTACTAGCGAAGCCCTGATCTTTTCCCGTAGTGCTTCTTGTGTCGAAGCTCTTAGCTTGGTCCGCTGTGTGTGCGTATAGACCTTTGTGTACGAAGCCCAGCACCAGTTGCTGTCGCCAAGTACTCGGTCGAAGTCCTCAGAGGGCTGTCCACTCTTGCAAAGGGTGAAGTGCGAAGTCTGCTCGAAGCACCTCGTGTGCGGAGCCTGCACTGACTTAGCAGAGTAGATTTTCGAGGGGTGTTCGAGGAGCGAAGTCTTCTTGGCTTCGAACTTTTGCCTCTCCGAAGCCTGTGTTCGAAGGTGTCGAAGTACCTCCGAACCAGATCTTCGAAGGTTGTGTTCGAAGCCTGTTCCGCAGAAGACAGAACCGAACCGAAGGCTAAGTTTTTAGCCCGAAATTTTAAAAGCTCCCATTCACCCCCCCTCTGGTCGCCGTTTCCGGTCCAACAATTGGTATCAGAGCGGGTTAAGATCACCAGTTGACCTTAACCGGTTTTGTGATCTTTAGGCGACATGGATAGAGGCAGTAAAATTCCTCTGTTCGATGGGACAGATTTTGCATACTGGAAGGTGCGCATGGAGGCTTACTTGTTAAGCCAAGGAAATGCAATTTGGGAGATTGTGGACTCACAATACTCCATCCCTGATACCCGCACCACTCAAACTGAAAAAGATCAGTATATTGCCAACTCGAAGGCAAGGAACATACTGTTCATTGGTTTGAGTCGGAGTGAGTTTGATAGGGTGCAGCACCTTAGGACTGCTAGGGAGATTTGGACAACACTCACTGTCTTTCATGAGGGCTCTGCTCAGATCAAGGCCAGGCGCCAAAGCACCTACAATCAACAGTATCAGCTGTTTGTGCAGGCACCTGGTGAATCTGTTGATGCCATGTTTTCTCGTTTTGACGCGATAGTGAGTAACTTGCGATCCAACGGGACGCTTGCTTACAGTGATCATGATAGGGCTATCAAGCTTCTCTATGCTCTTGACCGTAGCATATGGGAAGTGAAGATATCCAGCATTGAGGAGTCCACAGGCTATGACACTCTAACCTGTGATGAACTCTTTAGCAAGCTGAAGTCCACAGAGATTGCCAAGGCATCTCTTGCTGTGCACAGAAGCTCTTTGCCACAGCCATTGGCATTGGTTTCTAGCACTAGCCGTGGCACCACTGCAGAACCAAGCACATCAGGCACTTGTGTTCTTGCAGATGGTTTTGCTTTGTCCTCCCTGGTCTCCGTCACAAAGGAGCAGGTGGACACTCTAGCTGATGATGAGCTTGCTCTCATTGCCCGGAGGTTCACCCGCTTTCTTCATGAGAGACGGGATCAGAGGAGAAGTGGTTTTAGTGGCTGCTATGAATGTGGCGACACCTCTCACATTAAGGCCAATTGCCCCAAGGTCAAGAAGAGAGATGAGAGTGACCGCCCCAAATTCCACAAAAAGGAGAGGAAGCCCTTTGCGAAGGGCAAGCGCGGCAAGATGGCTAAGAAGGTAGCCAAGGCCGCTTCCAGAGCATTTGTTGCTGCTCTCAGCGACATCGACACTTCCTCAACTGAGGAGTCGAGCTCTGAGGAGGAGGAGTCCCCAAGGAAGGAGGACAAGAAGGACAAGAAGGGACGTGACTTCACCGGCCTTTGCTTCATGGCCGACAGCGATCACAGCGGCGATGAGCTTGACTCATCTGAGGTAAACCTATCATCTGACCAGCTTCTAATTAAATTAGATGAGCTGAATGAAGTTGTGCTAGGTCAGGATAGATGGCTTGTGCAAGCCGCTAGAGAAAGAAAAGACCTTAGACTTAGGCTAGAAAATGTATCTACTGAATATGCCATGCTTAAGTCTAAGTTTGATGATGCTGAATGTGAATCATGTTCTGTTGTCATGGGTGAGCTTGCTCAGTTGCGTTCTGTTCATGCTCAAACTCTTTCTGAGCTTGAGACTGCACAGAAGCAGCTTTTGGAGGTGGATTCTAGACCTCATGATATTATTGATTGCATGAACTGCTCTTTATTACGCGATAGCATTAATTTACGTGATAAGCATGTTCATGATTTAGAGGCTAGATTGGAGAGGGCCGGTAGTTCTGAGGATGTGCAACCTGTTTGTGACACTTGCATTACCCTTAAGGACCAGCTAGGCACTGTCAGAGAGCGAGCTGAAAACCTCATGACCGAAAATGAATACCTTCTTTCTGTGGTGAACAAATGCACTGAGGGGAAGGGTAGGATGGATTTGCTCTTGGCCAAGACCAAGTTGTGTGCTGACAGAGCCGGGGTAGCTCTAGGTTTGGGTTTTGAGAGGATAGCTTCAGACAGTAAGACCAAAACTGTTTTTACCTCTCCCACCACCCTAGAGAAAGAGAGAGCTCTGTTGGACACCCCATCAGCCAAAAAGCCTACCCATCCACCAAAGAAAGCCACTCCTCCTACCAAGAAAAATCCTCCCAAGAAAGCCACTCAGAAGAAACCCAAGGAGCCTGTGAGAGTTGCTCCTGTGACCCATGAGAGTGCCCCCAGGAGAGTGTTTCACTGTTCTTATTGTCAGAGGGCGGGTCATTTGATTGGTTTCTGTTTCCGTCGCATCAAGGATGAGCGACGTGCACAGGCGATGAGCTATCAGGACATGCATTACCCATCTTTAGGTATGCATGAGTCTGAGTATTACTCTCGTCCTGTTTTCGAGGCTCCCCGTGCTTCTCGGAGAGGTTTTGCTCCTCGAGGTGTTCACCATGTCCCATATGGTGGTAGACCTCGGGCGAGTAGCTTTGTACCTCGTCAGAGTAGGAGACCTCGTCATGCTTTGCGTTCTTTGCATGTAGGTAGACCTCGCACTTTGCATCATTCTGATTATTATGTGCGTAGACCGTCTGCTTTTACTGTGCCTATTACTCGTGTCACTCAGTGCTGGATGCCTCGTCATTATGTTACTCACCCCAGCACTGAGCGATCGAGGCGTTCTTATCATGTGTAGGCGACAGGTCGAGGCTTGGAGGGCACGTGGATCATGGACTCCGGTTGTTCGCGCCACATGACCGGAGATGCAGCCTGGTTCTCCAGCCTCACACCAACCAAGCAAAGGGAACATATCACCTTCGGAAACAATCGAAGGAGTAGAGTGAAAGGTAAAGGTGTGGTAAGAATTAACACGAACTTCACTCTCAAAGATGTTGCTTTGGTTGAGAACCTGGGATACAATTTGCTGTCTGTATCTCAGTTGCTTGATGAGGGCTTCGAAGTGCGATTTCATCGCGATACTTCGCAAGTGCTCAATTCAGATGGCGTTGTGGTGTGTAAGATCTTTAGAGTTGGGAGAGTTTTTGGAGCTGACTTTTCAGAGTCATCTGGTTCTTCTCATTGTCTTGTTGCACATTCGACTTCTGAGCTTTGGAGGTGGCATAGGAGACTAGGGCATATGAGCTTTGAATTGCTTGCTCGTCTGAGCGCCCTAGGTTTGATCCGAGGATTGCCCAAGCTCAAGTTTGAGAAGAATTTAGTTTGCGCTCCTTGTCGACATGGTAAAATGATTGCCGCTTCGCATTCGCCAGTCACCACAGTGATGACTGAACAGCCCGGAGAACTTCTCCATATGGACACTGTAGGTCCTTCTCGGGTTAGTTCTTTAGGCGGCAAGTGGTATGTACTTGTTATTGTCGACGATTTCTCTCGCTACTCTTGGGTCTTCTTTCTTGCCAGCAAGGATGAAGTGTTTTCACACTTTCGGAGCCTGGCTTTGAGACTGTTCACTGAACTCCCAGGTGCATTAAAATTCATTCGAAGCGATAATGGCACCGAGTTCAAAAATAGTCTCTTTGTTGACTTTTGCATGGAGCATGGCATAGAACATCAATTCTCTGCTCCGCGGGTTCCTCAACAAAACGGTGTTGTTGAGAGGAAAAACCGCACTTTGGTTGAGATGGCTAGGACGATGCTCGATGAGCATAGGACTCCTAGAAAATTCTGGGCTGAGGCCATGAACACTGCTTGTTACATCTCAAACCGAATCTTTTTGCGCTCAATTTTAAACTTGACATCTTATGAGCTGCGTTTTGGGAGACAGCCCAAGGTTACTCATCTTCGAGTTTTTGGCTGTCGCTGTTTCATCCTAAAGCGTGGAAATTTGGATAAATTTGAGTCGCGATCTTCTGACGGGATCTTTTTGGGCTATACTTCTCATGGTCATTCTTATCGTGTTTATAACTTGGAAACTAACACTGTCATCGAGTCATGTGATGTGACTTTTGATGAATCAACCCCCTCTGTTAGTTCTGCTTTTGAACAGGCAAATGAACACGACATGGAACAGACCTTATTCGAAGATGAAGATCCCGGAGAATTCGAGGATGATCCCCTACTTCCCTCGACATCAACCCCCGAAGCTGACCCCGCTTCAACTACTTCGGCACGAGGTCCCGAAGCGACTACCTCAACATCGGTCATCTTGGACCACTCCAACGCACAAGTTGAGGGGGAGACTGCATCCCGCCGCGAGGCTCCACATTATGTTCAAAGGATGCACCCTCCCGAGCAGATCATTGGTGAGCTTGATCAAAGGGTAACTCGTTCTCATGCCCATTTCACTAATGCTGCTTTTGTTGCTTCTTTCGAGCCCTTAGATGTTAGTCATGCACTTTCTGATTCTAGTTGGATCAATGCCATGCATGAAGAGCTTGAGAATTTTGAAAGAAACCAAGTCTGGACTTTAGTTGATCCTCCACCTAATGTTCATTTCATTGGAACAAAATGGATTTTCAAAAATAAACAAGGGGAGGATGGAACAATTGTTAGAAATAAGGCTAGACTTGTAGCTCAGGGCTTTTCTCAACTAGAAGGGATTGATTTTACTGAAACTTTTGCACCTGTTGCTCGCCTTGAGGCCATTAGGATTTTGCTTGCCTTTGCGACATCCCGGGGATTCAAACTCTATCAAATGGATGTCAAAAGTGCTTTTCTTAATGGCTTCATAGGTGAAGATGTTTATGTAAAACAACCCCCTGGTTTTGAAAACCCCAAGTACCCACATAAAGTCCTTAAACTTCATAAGGCTCTTTATGGACTCAAGCAGGCCCCTCGGGCTTGGTATGATAGACTTAAGTCTTTTCTGCTTGAGCGAGGGTATTTGATGGGCTCTGTTGACAAAACTTTGTTTACTCTCAAGCATGGCAAAGATTTCCTCCTAGTGCAGATTTATGTGGATGATATCATCTTTGGTGGCTCTTCTCATGCTTTGGTTGCCGAGTTTGCAGATACCATGAGCAGGGAATTTGAAATGTCGATGATGGGTGAACTCACCTTTTTCCTTGGTTTGCAAATCAAGCAAAGCAAACAAGGTACTTTTGTCCACCAGACAAAGTACACCAAGGACCTGCTCAAGAAATTTGACATGTCCGATGCGAAGCCCTCTTGCCACTCCAATGGCTACGTCTGTAGCATTGGACCCTGACGAAGATGGAGAAGCCGTAGATCAGAAGGAGTTCCGGAGCATGATCGGCTCCCTCCTCTACTTGACTGCCACGAGGCCGGACATACACTTCGCTGTGTGTCTGTGCGCTCGTTTTCAGGCTTCACCACGAGCTTCGCACCGCCAAGCGGTAAAGCGCATCCTAAGGTATCTCAAACACACCCTTGAATTTGGCATATGGTATTCATCGTCTTCATCTTTATGTCTTAGAGGTTATTCAGATGCGGATTTTGCTGGGTGTAGAATTGATAGGAAGAGTACCTCTGGTACTTGTCATTTTCTGGGTACGTCTCTGGTTTGCTGGTCTTCCCGCAAACAGTCTAGTGTTGCACAATCAACGGCTGAGGCCGAATATGTTGCTGCAGCTAGCTGTTGCTCTCAGATTTTGTGGATGGTTTCCACTTTGCGGGATTTCGGGTTAGAATATAAGAGTGTTCCACTTTTCTGTGATAACACTAGTGCTATTTGTATTGCAAACAACCCGGTTCAGCACTCCAGAACCAAACACATTGATGTACGGTATCATTTTCTCAGAGATCACAATGAGAAGGGTGATATTGAACTTCAATATGTTGATACCCAACACCAGCTTGCCGATATTTTTACAAAACCCCTCGATGCTTCTCGATTTGCTTACTTGCGTGGGGAACTTGGTATTTGTCATCCCTACGGCATTTTGTGAGGGGGAGCTGATTTTAATTGTCTTGCATATGCTCATTATGTGTGGAATTGCACTTACATCTTTTGCTATTATATGCCTGCTTTTAATTCAAAGAAATCATGACAGCTCAGCTCTATGAAATATGTCTGGAACATTGATTGTGCATGATGTTTTATTTTCTAAAAATCAAAACTTGCTCACCGCATAATCTTGTATCTAGCTTGTTTAGGGTGGACTGCTTTTAGCTATCTTTTATCTACTTGACAGCAAGACACTGTTCCTTGGATGCTAAAATTTGCAACTTGAAAAATTGTGTTCTTTATTCATGGATATTCACCAAAATATTTCATTTATCTAATCAAAGTCAAAAATCCATGATTTGCCTGGTTTAAATGAAAAAGATCCAGGAGGGTTTGCTTTGTCGCACTACTCTATTCTAGACTGCTTACCATTGCACTTTGGTCTGAACTGGAATAGTGTAGTGTATGCCAAAATCACCGCCTTAAGCTTCAGATGGCTTTCATGCCTAGGCTTGGCCTGATTGGAAAGTATAAGGTGGACAAACAAATAACCCCTGGCATTAAGAAAAAGAACAACAAAATTAATTGCTCATCAAGTTTGCTTTCACAGCTCCTTTTGAACAAGACTTGTCTGTCTAGGGTAGAACTTGTTAGCTTTGCGCAGTCCTTGCCTTCTCATGTCTAACTACTGTGATTAAGTGGTGATGCTTTTACTTCAAAATGACAAAATCACATGCCATCATCTTGTTTCACAGATTGTTAAATTGAGCTGAGCACATGATCATTGATGCTACTGTTGGCATATTTTTGCATAATATGTCTTTGCAATTCTATTCATTTCGAAGCTTTGCATCTTTTGACATGCTCCTTGATGCTTGCATTGCCAAAGGGGGAGAGATTTGCTATGTTCTCTGCCGCAAGAAGGCATAATTTCTAAAGGGGGAGAGTTTTTGACATAAAGGGGAAGAAAAATTTGCTTAACTCAGGGGGAGTTTTTATCAAAGGGGAGTTTTTATTGCCGAAGGGGCTTTTCACTCATGTGAGAAAGGGGGAGAAAAATTCTTTTATCAAGTGACATGCTTTGGCTCTTTTCTGAGTTTTTATGGTCACTTGTGTGCTGAAATTTTTAAATTTTCTTGAACTTGGATTTGGTTGTCAATGCACTCATCAAGGGGGAGATTGAGAAACCAAGGGTGGTTTCGGTGTTTGTGATGAGTGATTGACAGGATTATTTACCCTCTGTTCGAAGGGTACCTCCGAAGGGTGTTCGGAGGTGTGTCACCGGAGTGTGTTCGGTGTTTGCTTGCTGCAGCTGTGCAGCGGAGTGTACCTGTCGGAGGGGTCCGGCAGTACGCGTTGACTGGGTTTGTACCGAAGGCTTCGGTACTTTGGGCGGTACACCGGAGTGTGTGCCGGAGGTTGCTAACCCGGAGAGGTCTCCGGAGTACTGGATACACTTGTCTGCTTGTCTGTGGTGCGCAGGGACTTCGGAGGCAACGGACAGGGTTCGAGCCGGGTGAACCTGGGTCAAGCAGGAGGCTTGATGCCAGGGGAGCGGGGGAGCTCCGTCACGGTGGCTGCGAAGGTGATCCGGGTCGGTCCTCGGGTCGAGACGTGCCAGGTGAAGGCAGAGAGTGCGGAGCGTGGCTCCGGCTGAAGGTACTCCGAGACAAAGTCCTCGGAGGTGAGGCACTTCGAAGGTACTCCGAATGGAGTGACTTCGGAGTTGGTGGACCAAGTCCTCTGCGGAGGCAAGGAGTTCGAAGTGTGCTCCGGAGGGAGACACTCGAAGGTTAACCGACGAAGGTCTCAGAAGTCGAGGTGCATCGAAGGCATGGTCCGGGTGAGGCTCGTCGAGGAGTGTGCTCGGGAAGAGGCACTGCGACGGAGTGCTCATGGAATGCTTCATGCGGAGGCCTTGGACGAAGGAGGGACTTCGAAGGGTGGTACTCCGAAGGTGAGGCCTCGGAGTGAGGATGACTTGAGGTGCTTCGGCCATGCATGGCTTCGGTACACGGACGGACGGTGTTCAAGCTCGGAGTAGCTGCGAAGCCGTGGTGATCCACTCCGGAGGTGGTGGTGCGAAGGCCCAAGGGCTTTGACGGCTTCGGCTCAAAACCGTCACTGTATCGAAGGAATTCTTCGGCGGAGCGAAGGCCATCAGGCTGCAGGCTTCTTGCCGAAGCTACCGCACCTTTGCGTGCGTTGGGAGGTTCCAGAAGTCAACTCTGTAAAGGCTGACACTGTCTGTTCTGAAAAAGACTGACACTGTCCCCTCTGCAGCTGACAGAGAAGCCTCCAAAATAAAGGTGGACTACCTTTTGTACCCCTTAGTTCTGTAGAGACAAATCTGTTGTAAACCCTAGGGGTAAAGTAGTCACTTCCTTAGGATGAAGCCGTGGGCTATAAATATGGGGGCTCGGTAGGTAACATTTAACACTTTGAGCATTTACTGTTGAGCTCCTGTAGACAGACCTCACTGTATTCATTCTGAGTTCAATTCATTTTGTGTTCCTTGTTCAAGCGGCGAAGCCCTGCTTCTGTGTGCTTTTGCTTGAGCTCGTATTGCATACTTCGCTAGTTTTAGTTCACCGAAGCCTGTCTTGGCGAAGGGTGTTTTTATCGCGAAGTGTGTTTTACAGTGTGCTGTCGCTCTGTGTAACACGAGGCAAGACCTCGCTGCTTACTAGCGAAGCCCTGATCTTTTCCCGTAGTGCTTCTTGTGTCGAAGCTCTTAGCTTGGTCCGCTGTGTGTGCGTATAGACCTTTGTGTACGAAGCCCAGCACCAGTTGCTGTCGCCAAGTACTCGGTCGAAGTCCTCAGAGGGCTGTCCACTCTTGCAAAGGGTGAAGTGCGAAGTCTGCTCGAAGCACCTCGTGTGCGGAGCCTGCACTGACTTAGCAGAGTAGATTTTCGAGGGGTGTTCGAGGAGCGAAGTCTTCTTGGCTTCGAACTTTTGCCTCTCCGAAGCCTGTGTTCGAAGGTGTCGAAGTACCTCCGAACCAGATCTTCGAAGGTTGTGTTCGAAGCCTGTTCCGCAGAAGACAGAACCGAACCGAAGGCTAAGTTTTTAGCCCGAAATTTTAAAAGCTCCCATTCACCCCCCCTCTGGTCGCCGTTTCTGGTCCAACAAAGCGACGCCTTGAGTACGCTTGGGATGAGGGCACTGATGGGAGTAGTGTCCTTCCTGGCGGCAGTTGAAGCATACCACTGGCTTACCATGCCTGTCTCTCAGAATCTCCGGCTTCTTGGCCGGGGCAGCTGGGGCGGTTGGTGCGGCGGGAGCGGGGCGAGGTTGACTGGCTCCGGCATTGGCGGCTGGTGGTGCCGGATGATATACTGGGCGGGGGTGGTACTGCTGCGCTGGTGGAGGTGGAGCAAAGCGGGGTCTCTGGGCCATGCCCTGGTTCTGCCTGAAGGCTATCATCCTCTTTTTCTTCAGGTCAACCTTGTTTTGCTGGGTCTCCTGCATGATGGCTTTGTTCACCAACTTTTGGAAGTTGGCGAAATCTCCAGAGATGAGTTGTAGGGACCGCTCATCCTTCAGTCCCCTAAGGAACTTGGCTTGTCTGGCCGCATCCGTACGAACCTCTTCAGGTGCGTACCTGGCCAACCTGTTGAACTCATGCAGATATTCTTTTACGGACCTGCTCCCCTGCTGCAGGTCCCTAAACTCTTGTTGCTTCTGAGCTATAATGCCGTCGGGGATGTGAGCGGCACGGAAAGCAGCTGAGAACTCTGCCCAAGTGTGGGCGTGTCCCTCTAGCAGGGTCTCACGAAGGTTGTCCCACCATTCTGCGGCGGGGCCATGAAGCTGGTGGGTGGCGAAGGCCACCCTCTCCTGCTCGGTGCAGGTAAGGAGGTCGAGCTTCTTCTTGATAGCTCGCAACCAATCCCCAGCCTCCATGGGGTTGGTGGTGCTCGAGAAGGTCGGTGGGCGAACTCGGAGGAACTCCGAGAGCTGAGATGCGGGAGCGGGAGCTGGTGTGGCGGGGCGAGGCAGCTCGGGCTGTTGATGGAGTCGGAAGAAATGAGCCTGCTGCTCTTGCATCTGTTGCTGCTGTTGTTGCATCTGGTTCAGGAGAGCTGAAACTAGCTGGTTCTGCATGGCCATCATTTCAGCCAGATTGGGGTGGTTGGCGACTGGGGTTTGCCTTTGCCCGGTGGCTCCCCATTGTGGCAGGTTTCCATTATCTCCTCCGTTTTGGGGAGCGTCGGAGCCCTGAGTGTTAGTCATCCTGGAGTTTTTCAAAGTAGACAACATTTATTTTAGTGAACTCTTTGTATTTTATTTCAAAAGGTACTGTTCTTACGGTTACATTTATTTATTTCGTCATTCATGCCTTATGTTTTGACATGAATGGTAATACAAGCAAGCATAAATGAAAAAAACAATCAACCGTAAAACTACGTCTACGGTAGCTCGGGGGACGGCTCGATCTCAGGCTCGTGGGAGACGGTCGGGGTCGAAGAGCTGGATGGTCCGGCGGGTGGTGCACTGCGGGAGATCCTCTTGGGCCTCACGGTGGGGATCCGAAGGGGTTCCTTCCTGCGAGGCGGAAAAGGCGCGATCTCCTCAATGTCCTTCTTTAATTCCTCGAGCTGATGGCGGAGCTGGGTGTTGACCATGGCGCCCTGGCGTAGAAGCTCGTTCTGACGCCTCAATTCCTCCACCTCGAGGGTCAACGGGGGGTTCTGCTGAAGTTGTCGACGGAGCTCGGCATTCTCACGGGTCAGGTTCTCTGAAGTGTGACGGTAGAAATCGATGGTGTCGTGCTGGCTGTCTGCGTCGAGGACGGCCTCTGTGTGGAGGTTGTCCATGGCCTCCAAGAGTCTCATCGTGCGGGTGATGGCGGAGTTGCTCTGCGTGAGGGGGCTGATGTAGATGCTGCGGTGACTCCCGGGACGTATATCAGTCGAAGCTCGGCGAGGGACTGAAGAGCGGCTCGCTGGCTAGCCACCACGAATGAAGGTCCTCCAACTCCATGGGTGTAGAAGGGTGGCTGCGTGGAAGAGGGGCGGATCACAACCGTGACCTCGCAGTAGCTCTCGTTCGCATCGGGAAAGATCCCGTGGAACGCGGGCTCGTGGGGAAACCCCAAGAAGTCGACGAGCACGCGAAGCTCGCGGATGAATCCGGCCTCATCACGAAGAGTCCCGCTCATGGTATGGACCGGCATCTACAAAAGAGAGTAAGTTTTTGTGAAAATTTCAGAAGATGAGAGGATAAGTAGTGTTTGTAAGAAAATATAGTAAGTATAAGTCCTAAGGTCAGGTCTGTTTGGCTTCCTACAGTCAAGTCGGCTCTGATACCATCTTGTCGCGCCCCGATTTAATAAATCAGGACTTTATTGAAATTCCATAGAAAATCAATAAAACAAGATGTTCATCATGCGACCACGTACAATACGGGCAATCATTCACGGTTCGTAGACCGCATTAATACAAAAGTGAATAAAGGTGAAGAGAAACTAATAAAATAAGGGTCCTAGATGAACGCCTCCTTCCAGTCTCGCCTTGACTGGGTCGCTACTCCAGACCTTCATCCTCCTCGTAGTAGACTGGCTCTGATGGTGTAAGTCAATGGGGTGAGTACAGATGTACTCAGCAAGCCACCGAATGCAAATATAATGCAAGGAAATAACAAGGGAGATAGTGGCTAGTTTTGCGGAAGCAGCATAATTGTAAAGCTTTAAATGTGAGCAATTTATTAGTACGGAAAAGTAAACATGTGTGTGTATCATCCTCTTCTAACTCGAGGGGTACAGTCAGCCCCACCTTGCTCAACAGTCCTTACGTGCCATGAATAACTTGACCATTCAAACAATTGTAAACTAACTGCGAGTAGTCACACAACCCGCCCTTGACCGTGGGCTCGGCTTTTCGAAAAGATTGGATTACTCTGATCAGAGATGTACCACTGTACCCACAAGGCACGCACTCATCACTTACACCAAAGTGTAACGAGATGACCCATTTCACGGGAACTCGTGCCAAAACCTTCCATATAGTCCTCCCCGACCCAATAGCACCCTCTTATGGGTTTCATATGGTGTCCCGACGCATCGGAGCCCCACCATACCCCCCTTGAGCCTCGTCGGTACAAGTCGCCCGCAGGCTAGCCCCTTGCCCCCTCCTCTATGGTGCATCGAGCCGGAGTATTCCATACTTCCAGTTAGGACTTACCCATTAGACTTGTGGTTGCTACGGAAGTGCTTTGCAACAGATCCCGCAGACCGGTACTTATAGTGCCCCGGGTGCGACAAACCAGTGCCCGAGCTTGCACCCAGAACCCACCATACTTATAACCTAGCCAACTCCAACAGAGTCCAGAGACAAGAATAACGGGGAAATTCATATACAGAATCCAGCTATCTACGACTCATTCTTTTTAACCTATAGCAGTGGTGCCGGTACATTGGGCACTAACTAATATTTTTATAGTAGAGTGACAAGGAGTTAAGGCTCAATAAGCATGGCTTGGGTTTGCACACAAGGACGGGGATCTAATAAATATAAGTGTAAGGCTTGAATATTTGACTAATGCAATATTAACCTATGAGTTATAGCGATAATTTATTGAAACATGGGCTCAATTATGATCAACTGTTTCCACAGACATGGTCGATGACTTGCCTTGATCAGCAAAGGGGGATGGAGGAACCTCGGGGTAGAACTCCTGCTCCTCGATGAACTCGTAGTCTTCTCGATACGGAAAAATAAATAATACATTCAATAAACAGATAAAATCCACCAAATAAAAGAACATACATAGTTGTGGGTGTTTTTATGTGAAGTAATATTTTAATATTCTGAGTTTTTGCATAAAACAGTAAAGTTTAGCTTTTTAGGATTTTTCCTAATTTATTTTCTGTATTATTAATTTTAATCCTAAGGGGTTTTTATTCATTTATTTATTAAGAATATTTTGGGTAACAGTAACATACTGTTTTTATGGCATTAATGTGTAGAGAATATTATTCTAAATTTAACAAAATTTGAATGGTGAAATTTGGAGTTAAATTGAGCAAGATATGAATTTTTGAAGTTTAAAATATTTTCTGGAATTTTATTTAAACTGAAAAAGGGTTCTGGTCCACGGTGAGCCAGGCCCACGGTGGACCGCGCCACTGTGCGCGTGGACCGGATCAACCAGATCCGTTGGATCCAGATCCGGCGGCCAGGCGCGAGGCGGGATCCCTTAAATGAAAACGGACGGCCACGATTAAATCATACTGAACCGGTACGCGTGGACGCTCGAGATCACTTCTGAGGTTTAAGTGGCGATCGACGGCCGAGAGCGAGCGATACCGCTTTGACCCGATGGACGCCCCAGATTAAGTCAACAGGGGATCTAATCTCAGCCGTTCACCACAGATCGAGCGGCCGAGAGCTCGTACGGCACGGCAAGCGGCGAAGGGGTAATTTTACCCTTCTTCCCCAACTCTGGCGGTACTGCGGCGAGCTATTCCGGCGATGGTGAGGGCCTAGCGCCTAGGCTACTGGCTAAAATGGAACCAGGGGAGTGTAAGGATCACAATGGTACCAGAGATGGCGACGACGGGGCAGTGGCGACGGTCGGCGGCGAGGGTAGACGACGGAGCTCTTCGGGTTCTTGACGGCGACGGTGATCCGACGACGCCCACGGCCAACGGAGTGGATGCCGAGGACGGGCGGGCTCTGGTGATCACAGCGGTGGCGACAGCTAGGGTGGTGGGGGCTGGGATCGACGGCGAGCGGCGACCGGAGGTGGAGCAGGGGATAATTCCCGAAGCAAAGGCAACGGCGCTCTGGAGGGCTTAAGCTAGCACTTTGGTGGTGTGGGCAGAGGGCGGCGTCCTCAGGGGTTTTTATAGGGTCATCGGTGGCGATTAAACGGAAGGAAACCGAGGGTTTCCTTCCCTCTCCGGCGAGGTTGCCTTTCTCCTCGGGTATGCTTCCTTAAGCACGAAAACGCGTCGATCTTTGATGGAAGGAGGTCGGGGCGGTCGGGGAAGGTGATCCGAGAAGAATCCAGGCGAAATCGGGCGGCCGACGACGAGGACTTGGAAGGTGATCACCGGGAAAGGAAAGGGGAGAGAGGGATTCCATCGGAGAAGATGGATCCAATAGGTGGCCCCCACCTGTCGGCGGGTGAACGAGAAAGGAAAACCTGACAAGTGGGCCCCGTCGGTCAGAGAGCGCGAGAAGGGCATGGGTGGCTGACGGGTGGGCCAGGCGGGGCGCGGTGGAGGAGAGAGGAGCGGGGGAGTGCGCCGACAGGCGGGTCCCACATGTCAGTGGCTTACGGTTGGGCTGGGCTGGGCTGAGGGCGGATTCAGGGCTGAGGCCCAATAAGAGTTTAAATTGTTTTCTGATTTAAAATAATTCCAGTAATTCATTTATTTGGTTAAGGGTTGAATCACTGTTGATAAAAATTTGTAAAAATTCCTAAAATTATATTTTGGTCTCTAGTTCATCTCATAAAATTTTCAAGTCTAGATTTTGCATATTTCTCCCTGTTTGGCTTTATTTGGGTTCTTTTGTGATTTTCCTTTAATAAATAAATCCAGAAATGATTTAAATAATATTTTTCTTTTATTTTATTTGTTTTTATTTCTTGGGGTGTTACAGTATTGGTCATCCTGAAGTGAGGTTTCCAAAGAAGACACATATCTTTAGAGGGAATGCAACTAAGTTTATTTCTCAATTTTCAAAAGTCTTAAACTTAAGTTGATACATTCCGATTTCTTATTTAGTCTTCACTCATGCCTTATATCTGACATGAGTGGTGATACAATCAAAACAATCAATAGAAACAAACAACCGTAAACTACGTCTAAGACAGCTCAGGGGAGACCTCGATCATCGGCTCAGCGGAGGTGGTCGGTGCAGGGGTGGTGGAGCTGGAGGGCCTAGTGGGAGGGGCACTGCGTGAGATCCTCTTGGGCCTGGCCGAAGGGATCCGGAGTGACTTCCACTTGCGAGGTGGAAGGGGAGCGACCTCCTCTAGGTCCTTCTACAGCTCCTCTACCTGGCGACGTAGCTGTGCGGTGTCAGTGATGCCCTAGCACAGAAGCTCATTCTGACGCCTCAACTCCTCTACCTCGGCAGCCAAGTGGCACCCCTGTTGAACCTGGCAGCGGAGATCGGTGTTCTCGTGGTTTAGGCTCTCAGATGAATGGCGATAGTAGTCAATGGTGTCGTGCTGGCTATCTGCGTCAAGGACGGCCTCCGTGTGAAGATCGTCCATCGCCTCCAGTAGACGTATGGTGTGGCCGATGACGGAGTGGCGCTGGGAGAAGGTGCTGATGTAGACGCTGTGATGACTCCCTAGAGTGCGCATAGGCATGAAGCGGTAGTCCGTGTTGTAGAGCTGGCTGTCGTAGATCACCCGGAGCTCAGAGAGGGCCTGGTGAGCAGCGCACTGACTAGCCACCAAAAAGGTGGGTTCTCCGGCTCGGTAAGTGTGGGCTGGCTACGTGGAGGAGGGGCGAATGACGACGGTGACCTCGTAGTAGCTCTCGTTCACATTAGGAAAGATCTCGTGGAATGCAGGCTCGTGCTCAAATCCGAGGAAGTCGACGAGCATGCGGAGCTCGTGAACGAAGCCAGCCTCATCGCGGAGAGTCCCACTCATGGTATGAACCGGCATCTACAAAAGAGAGAAATTTTTGTAAAATCTCTGGAAGACGAGGTAGTAAGTAGTTTATAAGAAAATACGGTTAGTATAAGTCCTAGAGTCAGGTCTGTTTGGCTTCCTACAGTCAAGTCAGCTCTGATACCATCTTGTAATGCCTAGATATTATAAATCCGGACCTTTATTGAAATTCCATAGAAAGTCAATAAAACAAGACGTTCATCACACGACCGCGTACAATACGACAAACATTCATGGTTCGTAGACCATATTCATACAAAAGTGATAAAGTGAAGAGAAACTAATAAAATAAGGGTCCTAGATGAACGCCTCCTTCCAGTC
This sequence comes from Zizania palustris, assembly GCA_019279435.1. NCBI lineage: Eukaryota > Viridiplantae > Streptophyta > Magnoliopsida > Poales > Poaceae > Zizania > Zizania palustris. The sequence continues at coordinate 69,917,398 of JAAALK010000287.1, read as the reverse complement.
TCGCCTTGACTGGGTCGCTACTCCAAACCTTCATTCTCCTCACAGTAGACAGGCTCTGGTGGTGTAAGTCAATGAGGGTGAGTACAATCGTACTCAGCAAGCCACCGAATGCAAATATAATTCAGAGTAATAACAAGGAAGGTAGTGGCTAATTTTGCGGAAAAGAGCATATTTGTAAAGCAGTTAATGTGATCAAGTTATTAATACAGAAACATAAACATGTGTATGCATCATCTTCTAACTCGAGGGGTACAGTCAGCCCACCCTCGCTCAACAGTCCTTACATGCCATGAATCACACGATCATTCAAACAATAGTAAACTAATTGCGAGAAGTCACACAACCTTCCCTTGACTGTGGGCTCGGCTTTTCGAAAAGATTTAAACTCTAATCAGAGGTGTACCATTGTACCCACAAGGCACGCACTCATCCCATACACCAAAGTGTAACGAGATGACCCATACCACGGGAACTCGTGCAAAAACCTTCTGTATGGAACGCTCCAATCCTATAACACCCTCTTATGGGTTTCATATGGTGCCCCGACGCGTCGAGCCAACACCATACCCCCCTTGAGCCACGTCGGTACAAGTCACTCGCAGGTTGCCTGTCACGTCTAGATTTAATAAATCCGGACTTTTATTGAAATTCCATAGAATATCAATAAAAACAAGACGTTCATCATGCGACCACGTACAATACAAGCAATCATTCACGGTTCGTATATTGTATCAGTACAAAAGTGAATAAAGATGAAGAGAAACTAATAAAACAAAGGGTCCTAGATGAACGCCTCCTTCTAGTCTCGCCTTGACTGGGTCGCTACTCCATACCTTCATCCTTCTCGTAGTAGACAGGCTCTGGTGGTGTAAGTCAACGGGGGTGAGTACAAACATACTCAGCAAGCCACCGGATGCAATTATAAATGCAGAGTAATAACAAGGGAGATAGTGGCTAATTTTGCAGAAGAGCATAATTGGTAAAGCAATTAAATGTGATCAAGTTATTAGTACTGAAAAGTAAACATGTGTATGCATCATCATCTTCTAATTCGAGGGGTACAGTCAGCCCCACCTCGCTCAACAGTCCTTACATGCCATGAATAACTCAACCATTCAAACAATTGTAAACTAACTGCGAGTAGTCACACAACCCGCCCTTGACCGTGGGCTCGGCTTTTCGAAAAGATTAAATACTCTGATTAGAGGTGTACCACTGTACCCACAAGGCACGCACTCATCACTTACACCAAAGTGTAACGAGATGACCCATACCACGAGAACTCATGCCAAAACCTTCCATATGGTCCTCGACCCGACAGCACCCTCTTATGGGTTTCATATGGTGCCCCGACGCGTCGAGCCACACCATACCCCCCCTTGAGCCACGTCGGTACAAGTCACCTGCAGGTTGCCCCTTGCCCCCTGCACTATGGTGCATCGAGTCGGATTGTTCCATACTTTCAGTTAGGACTTACCCATTAGACTTGTGGTTAGTACGGAAGTGCTTTGCAATAGATCCCGCAGACTGGTCCTTATAGTGCCCCGGGTGCGACCAACCAATGCCCTAGCTTGCACCCGGAACCCACCATACTTATAACATAGCCAACTCCAACAGAGTCCAGAGACAAGAATAACGGGGAAATTTCATATAGTAGAATCCATCTATCGGTGACTCATTCTTTTTATCCTATAGCAGTGGTGCCGGTACATTGGGCACTAGCTAATACTTTTATAGTAGAGTGACAAGGAGTTAAGGCTCAATAAACATGGCTTGGGTTTGCACACAAGGACGGGGATCTAATAAATATAAGTGTAGGGCTTGATATTTGACTAATGCAATATTATCCTATGAGTTATAGCGATAATTTATTAAAACATGGGCTCAATGATGATCAAAATGGGGGTTGTGACTTGCCTTGATCAACAAATGGGGAAGGTGGAACCTCAGGATAGAACTCCGGCTCCTCGACGTACTCGTAGTCTTCTCGATATGGAAAAATAAACATAGCATTCAATAAACAGATAAAACATCACAAAATAATAAACATACAAGTGTTAGGGGTTTTAATATGTGAAATAAGGTTTTATTATTCTGAAGTTTGGTGAAAAACATTAAAGATTAGATTTTAAGGCTTATCCCAATTTATTTTTATGAATTTATAATTTTATCCCTAAGGGGTTTTTATTTGTTTAATTGATAAGAATATTTTGGGCAACAGTAACATACTGTTTTTATGGCATTAATGTGTAGAGAATAAAATGCTGAATTTAATAAAGTTTGAATGGTGAAATTTGGAGTTAAAATGAGCAAGTTATGAATTTTCAAAGTTTAAACATTTTTCTGGAATTTTATTTAAACAGAAAATGAGTTCTGGTCCACGGTGAGCCAGGCCCACGGTGGACCAGCGACTGTGCGCGTGGACCTGAACGATCTGGACTGTTGGATCTGGATCCAGCGGCCAGCTGCGAGGCAGGAGGGTTAAATGAAAATGGATGGCTGAGATTAAAAGGCATCGAACCGGTACGCGTGGACGCACGAGATCGAGCTAGGCTTTTAAATAGCATTCAACGGCCGAGATTAGCCGATACCATTTTGACCAGATCGAGGGCTGAGATTAAATCCCGTAGGGATTTAATCAGGGCGCTACGATCGCGAACGTGTGGCCAAGATTAAATCCGGCACGGCACGCGCGTAAGGGGGCACGAACCCCCTTCGTCTCCAGCGACGGTGGGCTCGGGTGCGGTGGCGAAAGCGACGGTGAGGGGGATAGGCCCTCGGTCTCGACGGAAATGGAACGATGGGAGGATGGCGGTCTCGACAATACCTTCAGCGGCGACGATGGGCGACGGACGGCGACCTGCGGCGAGGGTAGACAGCGAGGGCTTCTCGGGTGCTCGACGGCGACGGTGATCCGGAGGTCCTCACGGCCAACCTAGGGGTGGCCGAGGTCGGGCGGGCTCCGGCGGTCACGACGGTGGTGGTGGCATGGTCGGAGGAGGTTCGAGGCGGCGGCGAGCGGCGGCCAGAGGTGATGCGGAGAAGAAAGCCAAAAACTGGGCAGTGGCGCTCTGAAGGGCTACGGCTCGGGCTTAGGCGGTGTGGGCAGTGGGCGGTGAACCGAGGGGTACTTATAGGGTCACCGGCGGGGGCCAAATAGAAGGAAACCGAAGGTTTCTTTCCTTCTCCAGCGAGGGTTCCATCCGTGCGGGCTAGCTTCCATACTCGTGAAAATGCGTGGACTATAGATGGAAGAGGGTCGCGGTGGTCCAAGGAAGGGGGTCCGGGGCGTATCCGGGCGGATCGAGCAGCTGGCGGCGAGGAATAGGAAGGGGATAGTCGGGAAAGGAAAGGGGGAATCCCCTTCCAACGAAGAAGATGAATCTGACAGGTGGGCTCCACCTGTCAGCGGGCGGACGGGAAAGAGAATGCCGACAGGCGGGGCCGGTCGGTCAGAGGGAGAGGGACGCGCTGGAGAGGCTGTCAGGTGGGGCTAGGCGGGGCGCGGGTGTGAGAGAGAGGCGGGAGGCTGCGCCGACAGGCGGGTCCCGCTTGTCAGTGGCACACGACTGGACTGGGCCGGGCTTGGGGCAGTTTGGAGGTTGAGGCCCGTTTAGATTTATAATTGTTTTTTGGTTTAAAATAAATCCAGTAATTCCTTTATTTGATTAAGGGGTGAATCACTATTGATAAAAATTTGTAAAAATTCCTAAAATTATATCTTGGCCTCTAGATTATATCATGAATTTTCCAAGTCCAAATTCTGAATATTTCTCCCTGTTTGGCTTTAATAAGGTTCTTTTAGGATTTTCTTAAATCAATAATTCTAGAAATTCTTTGAATAATACATTTCCTTTATTTTATTTATTTTTAAATCTTGGGATGTTACATTGCCCCTTGCCCCCTCCACTATGGTGCATCAAGTCGGTTTGTTCCATACCTCCAGTTAGGACTTACCCCTTAGACTTGTGGTTAGTACGGAAGTGCTTTGCAACATATCCCGCAGACCGGTCCTTATAGTGCCCCGGGTACGACCAACCAATGCCCTAGCTTGCACCCGGAACCCACCATACTTATAACATAGCCAACTCCAACAGAATCCAGAGATGATAATAATGGGGAAATTCATATAGCGGAATCCAACTATCTACGACTTGTTCTTTTATCCTATAGCACTTGTGTCGATACATTGGACACTAGCTAATATAATATTGTAGAGTGACAGAGTGTAGGCTCAATAAGCATGGCTTGGGTTTACACACAAGGACGGGGATCTAATAAATATAATGTAGGGCTTGATATTAGACTAATGCATTTATATCCTATGAGTTATAGCGACATTTAAATAAAACATGGGTTCAATTATGATCAAAATGGGGGTTGTGACTTGCCTTGCTCAGCAAATGGTGACAGTGGAACCTTGGGGTAATACTCTGGATCCTCGACGGTCTCATAGTCTTCTCGATACGGAAAAATTAAATATAGCATTCAATAAATAAATCAAAATAACACAAAATAAAAACATACAAGTTTATGATTTTAAATAAGGGGAATTAAGCCTTTTTATTCTGAGTTTATGCTGAAAAATATCAAGAGTTAAATTTTAGGGATTTTCCTGATTTATTTATTGAGTTATGAATTTATTTCCTCAAGGGATTTTATTTAATTTATAAGAATATATTGTGAAAAATAACCTGTAGCGCCCCGATTTATCAAAATCGAGACATTATTGAATTTCCATAGAAAAACAATAATACAAGAAGTTCATCATGCGACAACGTACATACGATAAAAATCCATGGTACGCAGACCACATTTATTACAACATTGTTTTAATAGAAACGATAATAGGATAAATAAACAGTGGCATGACGAACGTCTTCTTCAGGATCTTTCTGCCCGACTGGGTCGCTACTCCAGACCGTCTTCAAGATAAGCATCCTCTGTGGGGTCCAACGGGTATGAGTACAAAAAGTACTCAACAAGCCACCGCAAATGCAAATAATAATGCAGGATGATAAACAAGGAAGGATAAAGGCTAACAATGCGGGGTAAAGCAGTTGCAGTTATAGCATTTAGTGTAATCATATTTTAATCATGCGGAAAGTAAATATGAACATCATCAACATCAACTAACTCGAGGAGTACGTTTTACCTCCTCGCACAACAGTCCTTACATGTCAATCCATCATGCACATTCATATTCAAAGTAATCTAACTGGGGGATGTCACGCAACCCGCCCTTGACCGTGGGCTCGGCTTTTCGAAAAGATTTAAGACTCTGATCAGAGATGTACTACTGTACCCACAAGGCACGCACTCATCTCAACGAGATGACCCATTTCACGGGAACTCGTGCCAAAACCTCAATATGAGATGTTCCAAGCGATAACCACCCGCTCTAGGTTTCGCCGGCGCGCCAGGCCGCATCCCGGCTAACGTCGCACCCCCTTTTGCGCCACATTGGTACAAGTCACCCGCAGGTGCAACTTGACCCATCTCCAAGTGGTGGCCTCGGTTTGGAACAACCCATACCTTAGTTAGGACTTACCCACTAGACTTGTGGTTAGTACGTAAGTGTATTGCAACGGATCCCTCAGACCGGTCCTTATAGTGCCCCGGGTGCGACTGACCAATGCCCTAGCTTGCACCCGGAACCCACCATGCATACACTCACAACCATGACTCATCACCAACAGAATTTCCAAAGATAAGAAGTAACGGGATCATATAATAGAACCATTTCACTACGACTCATTTTTACCCTATAGCGGCCGTGCCAATACATTGGACACTAGCTAATATCATTGATCATATGGTGACAAGGAGGTTAGGCGAGATAGCATGGCTTGGGTTGCACATCAAGGTCGGGGGATCCTAAATAAATATAATGTAAGGGTTCATTTGACTAATGCATATACATAACCTATGTGTTTTAGCGATAGTCAATTCAGACATGGGTTCAATATGCTCAAAAGAATGGTTTGGTGACTTGCCTTGTTCAGCAAAGGGAGAGGGAGGGACTTCCGGGAAGTATTCCGGCTCCTCGGCGGCGTCGTAGTCTTTTTAATATAAAGATTAAAACAGAAAGAGCATAACACTCAATCAACCATATAACATTACATTACAAGCATATAAGTTAAAGTTGGTTTGATTAAAAATAAATAAACTCAAAGGTTAAGGTTCTGAATTTTATAAATAATTTTAAAGGGATTAAAATGAAGGGTTGTCCTTTTTAGAAAACAAATGTTTAAATGTGATTATTGTCATATTAAATTCTCAAATAAGTGTGTAATGAAAAGTTCATGTCAATTTGGTGGTTTTCAGTGAATGGACAGAAAGGAAATTAATATAAATTTTTCTGAAGTTTAAATATTTTAATCCATATTTTAATCCTAAAGGCTTTTGAATAATTATTTGAATAAACATGAAAATGTCAAAATAAACCTACTGTTTTTATTGCATAAATATGTAGGGAATAATTTTATGAATTTTCTAAAATTGGAATGGTAATTTTTAGAGTCCAAATGCATTAGATATGAATTTTACAAGTTTAAAAGCATTTCTGGAATTTATTTTCAAATTTTAAACCTCTCGGGTCCACGGTGAGCCAGGCCCACGGTGAACCCGCGCACTGTGCGCGTGCGCCGGGTCGATCTGGACCGTCGGATCCAGATCCGACGCGCGAGGGCGAGGCGGGACGCGTAAGTGGCTACGGACGGCCAGGATTAAAACGTGCGAAGGGGTACCACGTGGACGCACGAGATTAAACGCGGGGTTTTAAAACTAACGAACGCACGAGATCACACCGTACCGCTTCACTCAGATCCGACGGCGCCGATTAAATCGCACGAGGGATTAAATCCGGGTCGTTAGATCTGGATCGCACGGCGTGGATCGAATCCGACACGGCACGGGTACTCGACCCGTGCCGGTCGTCTTCTCCGACGACGGCGAGCGGGCCAGCGGCCACGGCGAGCGACGGTGGCCCTAGCTAAGTCTAAAAATGGAAGGAGGGGACTACAGCGGTCACGATGGTACCTTGGCGGCGGTCCGGGGACGAAGGGGCGTGGCCGGCGGCGAGGGTAGACGCGGAAGGCTCCTCGGGTACTCGACGGCGACAGTGTTCCGGCGATCTCCTTGACCAGCAGAGACGTGGCCGAGGTAGGGGACGTCCTGGCGGTCACGACGGTGGCGGAGGCGCGGCCGGGGTGGTCCGAGGCGACGGCGAGGGGCGGCCGGAGGCGAAGCAGGGGGAAATGGTTCAACGGCGAAGGGAGGGCGCTATGTTCGTTCTCAAAGCGAGAGGGCGTGGGGGTCGGACGCGGCGGGGGCCGGGGGTTAAATAGGATGTCGGAGGGGGCTCACATGCAAGGAGAGCCGAGGGGGAAATTGAAGTCGCCGGCGAGGGCGCGGCCATGCATGGAGCTGCGTTCCCGGGGGCTTAAACGCGTGCCTTTAAGGGTTTAAATGGGCGGGGGACCTCGGGGAGTTATTAACCGGCGTCGGTTTAACGGGAGGGGGAGCCGGCGAGGGGATCCGAGGCGAAGTCTTCGCCGGCGGGATTAGGGGGGGGGCCGGCGCGGGGTTGAAGACGGTTCTGACGGGCGGGGGCCACAAGCCAGTGAGCGCGAGCGGGCGAGGGTGGCGCCTGACGGGTGGGGCCGGGGTGTCGGGTTCGCGCGCGAGGGGAGGGATTCGGCGCCGACAGGTGGGACCGGGCTGTCAGCCAGAGGCGGGCGCGGTAACGGGCTGGGCCGGCCGGGAGAGAGAGAAGGGAGGGAGAGGGGCCCATTACTGTTCTAATACTTTTCTGAATAAAAATAATTCCAGAAAATAGATTAAAGATTAGGGCTACTTCCAAGGCTGGTAAAAATTTATAAAAATTCTCAAAATTATATTTTGGCCTTAGGATCATATACAAAAAGTTTCACCTCCTAATTTGGTCATCTACTCTATGTTGTAGTTCAAAAGGGTATAAAAGGGATTTAAAAGTATTTTCTGAAATAATAATTCCCAGAAATTGAATTTAATAATATTTTTATTGGTTTGAAAATTTGGGGTGTTACAAACCTATCCCCCTTACAAGAATCTCGTCCTCGAGATTGGAACGCTACTCGAATAGCTCGGGGTATTGGGCTTTCAGCTCATCTTCTTTTTCCCAAGTGGCTTCTTCTGCGGGATGGTTGTTCCATTGGACTTTGCAGAAGCGGACGACGCGACTTCTGGTTACTCTCTCCTTGGTTTCCAAGATCTTGACGGGTCTCTCTATGTAGGTCAAGTCTTCTTGGACATTAAGTTGCAGAAGGTCGGCTTGCTCGGTGGGCACACGGAGACACTTCTTCAGCTGCGAGACATGGAACACATCATGAACGCCTGCCAAGGATGGAGGCAGTTCAAGTTGATATGCCACTTCTCCTTGTCGACGGAGGATCTGGAAAGGTCCGACGTAGCGGGGTGCTAGTTTGCCTTTCATGTTGAACCTTTGAGTGCCACGGAGGGGAGTGACCCGGAGGTAGACATAATCGCCCTCCTCGAAGGCTAGATCTCTTCGACGGTTGTCGGCATAGCTCTTCTGCCTGGATTGGGCTGCCTTCAGTCGGTCTCTTATGATTTTAACCTTCTCTTCAGCTTCTCTCAATAGGTCGGTCCCAAACAGTTGTGATTCTCCAGTTTGATCCCAGAGCAACGGCGTTCTGCACTTACGCCCATAGAGTGCTTCGAACGGGGACATTTGCAGGCTGGCTTGATAGCTGTTGTTGTAGGAGAACTCTGCATAAGGTAAGTTCTTGTCCCACATTCCACCAAAGTCTAGAGCACAAGCTCTAAGCATATCCTCCAATATCTGGTTGACCCTTTCGGTTTGACCGTCGGTCTGTGGATGATAGGCGGTGCTAAAGTTCAGCCGGGTGCCGAGTTCCTCTTGAAGGTTCTTCCAAAACTTGGAGGTGAACTGACTCCCGCGGTCAGATACAATCTTCTTGGGAACTCCGTGGAGGCACATGATCCGGGTCATATACAACTCAGCCAACTTGGCGACGGTGTAAGTTGTCTTGACCGGAACGAAGTGAGCTACCTTGGTGAGTCGGTCAACGATCACCCAGATAGAATCATGACCAGCTTGGGTCCTGGGCAGTCCCGTGATGAAGTCCATTCCTATCTCTTCCCACTTCCATTCAGGGACCTTGAGAGGTTGGAGCAGTCCGGCAGGTCTTTGGTGCTCGGCCTTGACTCGCCGGCATGTGTCGCACTTCGCCACATACTCAGCTATTTCTCTCTTCATGCTGACCCACCAATATTTTTCCTTCAGGTCTTGGTACATCTTTGTACTCCCGGGATGGATGGAGTATAGAGTATCGTGGGCTTCTTGAAAGATGAGAGTCTTCAACTCCGGTAGGTTGGGTACGCATACTCGGTTTCCGAACCAGATGGTACCATGTTCGTCCTCGGAGAATCCGGGGGCTTTACCCTTCCTCATGTTTTGCTGGATCTCCAGGATGTCTGGGTCTTCCTTCTGCTTCTCTCGGATCTGGTCTATTAAGACAGGCCGAGACTCCAAGGCAGCGAGGTACTCTCGAGTGGTGATCCCTAGGTTTAGCCTTTCCATCTCTTTATAAAGTAGAGGGGCCTGGTCTTGAATCATGATGGCATTGCAGTACCCTTTTCGACTAAGGGCGTCTGCCACCACGTTCGCTTTGCCCGGATGATAATGGATGCCCAAGTCGTAATCCTTGATCAGTTCCAACCATCTCCTTTGCCTGAGGTTCAGATCTGGTTGGGTGAATATGTACTTGAGGCTCTTGTGGTCGGTGAAGACCTCACACCGATTTCCCACAAGGTAATGTCTCCATATCTTCAAGGCATGAACCACGGCTGCTAGTTCCAGGTCGTGGGTTGGGTAGTTCAGCTCATGTGGTCTCAACTGCCGGGAGGCGTAGGATATCACCTTCCCTTCTTGCATTAAGACGCATCCCAATCCCTGACGAGAGGCATCACAGTAGACGTGGAAGTCTTTCCGGATGTCTGGCAGAGTCAGAATGGGAGCTGACACAAGCTTCTTCTTGAGGGTCTGGAAGCTTTCTTCGCAGTCGGAGGTCCAATCAAACTTCACCTCTTTCTGCAGAAGTCTGGTCATAGGCTTGGCGATCTTGGAAAAAATTCTCGATGAACCGGCGGGGACGTGGGCGGCACGAAAGGCGATGGTGAACTCCGCCCAAGTCACCATGTGGCCCTCTGGCTGGGACGCACGATAGTTGTCCCACCACTCAGCGGCGGGACCCTGGAGCTGATGAGTGGCGAAGGCCACTCGCTCCCGGTCTGTGCAGGGGAGGAGGTCGAGCTTCTTCTCGATGGTGCGAAGCCAATCTCCGGCCTCCATCGGGTTGGTTGTGCTCGAGAAGATGGGCGGGCGCACGCGCAAAAACTAGGAGAGCTGCGGAGCGGCCGCGGGTGCTGGTGCGCGAGGGGCGGGCTCCCCGTTCTGCAGACGGTCCAACTGAGCCTGTTGGTGCTGCATTTGGGTGAGGAGGGCGGTGATCAGATGATTCTGATTCGCCATCATTTCCGCCAAGGTGGGGTGGTTGGCGGAAGGCGACCCGGATTGGCGCGGGCCTGTCGCACCCCAGTTGGGCACAACGCCCTCAGGCGCATCACGGCTTCCTCCTGCTCCGTTGTTGGAGCCGGTGTTCTGGTGATCGGCCATCTTCTGAATATACAAAGCGATAAAGCAAAGAATGACGAGACGATAATACAACATATAAGATTCAAGCACACAAATATATATAGTGGCATAAATTGTTTGTTACAATCAAGTTTTTATTCTACCCATGACACACTCGTCGTGGGCAGCACCAAATACAAAGTTATGATTTTTATTTAGATAGCGTCTCCTAACGCCTACTCGCCACCGGAGGCGGTCTCCGTGCTCTCGGAACCACGAGTACGCGGCTCCAGAGGGATGGTGGGCTCGAGAAAATTCTCGATGATGGAGTCGGAGACGAGGCCGGGGCATGGTGTAGGGGCGCTGGTAGAAGGCCTGGCGGGAGAGGGTCGTGGCGGGATCCTCTTGGGGCGAGGGAGGGGCTCACGGATAGGCTTCTTCTTCCTAGGAAGAAGAGGAACCATCTCCGCTATATCCTTCTGCAGCTGAATGATCTTGCGCTGCAGCTCGCCGTTCTGTTGGATCAGGTTCTTCGTTTCTTCACGAAGAAATGCAACCGCCTCATGGTGCTCGTCGGCGTCGAGCACCGCCTCAGTGTGGAGATCATCCATGGCCTGCAGAAGACGCGACTGCCGGGCCATGACCGGATCACGCACGGAGTGAACTCCGAGGTAGATGCTACGGTGGGCTCCGGGAGTACGCTTCGGCACAAGCCGGAAGGATGAGTTCTGAAGACGATCGTCGTAGATCATCCTCAGCTCCATGAGGGCCTGGAGGGCGACTCGTTGGCACGCGACGTCGAAAGTCGGGCCCCCAAGTGCGGTGGTGTAGGGCGGCAGATGTTCTCCAGAGCCATGGACGGTGAGGGAGACGTCACAAGGCCCGGCGAACTCGTCGGGGTAGACTCCTTGAAACTCAGGCTCGAAGAGGAACCCGAGGAAGGTGAGCATCATGCGGAGCTCCCGGACGAAGCCCTCATAGTGGCGGCAGTAACTGTGGACTTGGTAGACTGGCATCTACAAAACAGCAAGTTGAATAAAAGTGAGGAGAGGAACAAAGTTTATGAAGTAGATTTTCAAGAAATAATTCCCTATGGCTAATGGCTAGGCGGGTCTGTTTGGCTTCCTACAGTCGAGTCGGCTCTGATACCATCTTGTAGCGCCCCGATTTATCAAAATCGAGACATTATTGAATTTCCATAGAAAAACAATAATACAAGAAGTTCATCATGCGACAACGTACATACGATAAAAATCCATGGTACGCAGACCACATTTATTACAACATTGTTTTAATAGAAACGATAATAGGATAAATAAACAGTGGCATGACGAACGTCTTCTTCAGGATCTTTCTGCCCGACTGGGTCGCTACTCCAGACCGTCTTCAAGATAAGCATCCTCTGTGGGGTCCAACGGGTATGAGTACAAAAAGTACTCAACAAGCCACCGCAAATGCAAATAATAATGCAGGATGATAAACAAGGAAGGATAAAGGCTAACAATGCGGGGTAAAGCAGTTGCAGTTATAGCATTTAGTGTAATCATATTTTAATCATGCGGAAAGTAAATATGAACATCATCAACATCAACTAACTCGAGGAGTACGTTTTACCTCCTCGCACAATAGTCCTTACATGTCAATCCATCATGCACATTCATATTCAAAGTAATCTAACTGGGGGATGTCACGCAACCCGCCCTTGACCGTGGGCTCGGCTTTTCGAAAAGATTTAAGACTCTGATCAGAGATGTACTACTGTACCCACAAGGCACGCACTCATCTCAACGAGATGACCCATTTCACGGGAACTCGTGCCAAAACCTCAATATGAGATGTTCCAAGCGATAACCACCCGCTCTAGGTTTCGCCGGCGCGCCGGGCCGCATCCCGGCTAACGTCGCACCCCCTTTTGCGCCACATTGGTACAAGTCACCCGCAGGTGCAACTTGACCCATCTCCAAGTGGTGGCCTCGGTTTGGAACAACCCATACCTTAGTTAGGACTTACCCACTAGACTTGTGGTTAGTACGTAAGTGTATTGCAACGGATCCCTCAGACCGGTCCTTATAGTGCCCCGGGTGCGACTGACCAATGCCCTAGCTTGCACCCGGAACCCACCATGCATACACTCACAACCATGACTCATCACCAACAGAATTTCCAAAGATAAGAAGTAACGGGATCATATAATAGAACCATTTCACTACGACTCATTTTTACCCTATAGCGGCCGTGCCAATACATTGGACACTAGCTAATATCATTGATCATATGGTGACAAGGAGGTTAGGCGAGATAGCATGGCTTGGGTTGCACATCAAGGTCGGGGGATCCTAAATAAATATAATGTAAGGGTTCATTTGACTAATGCATATACATAACCTATGTGTTTTAGCGATAGTCAATTCAGACATGGGTTCAATATGCTCAAAAGAATGGTTTGGTGACTTGCCTTGTTCAGCAAAGGGAGAGGGAGGGACTTCCGGGAAGTATTCCGGCTCCTCGGCGGCGTCGTAGTCTTTTTAATATAAAGATTAAAACAGAAAGAGCATAACACTCAATCAACCATATAACATTACATTACAAGCATATAAGTTAAAGTTGGTTTGATTAAAAATAAATAAACTCAAAGGTTAAGGTTCTGAATTTTATAAATAATTTTAAAGGGATTAAAATGAAGGGTTGTCCTTTTTAGAAAACAAATGTTTAAATGTGATTATTGTCATATTAAATTCTCAAATAAGTGTGTAATGAAAAGTTCATGTCAATTTGGTGGTTTTCAGTGAATGGACAGAAAGGAAATTAATATAAATTTTTCTGAAGTTTAAATATTTTAATCCATATTTTAATCCTAAAGGCTTTTGAATAATTATTTGAATAAACATGAAAATGTCAAAATAAACCTACTGTTTTTATTGCATAAATATGTAGGGAATAATTTATGAATTTTCTAAAATTGGAATGGTAATTTTTAGAGTCCAAATGCATTAGATATGAATTTTACAAGTTTAAAAGCATTTCTGGAATTTATTTTCAAATTTTAAACCTCTCGGGTCCACGGTGAGCCAGGCCCACGGTGAACCCGCGCACTGTGCGCGTGCGCCGGGTCGATCTGGACCGTCGGATCCAGATCCGACGCGCGAGGGCGAGGCGGGACGCGTAAGTGGCTACGGACGGCCAGGATTAAAACGTGCGAAGGGGTACCACGTGGACGCACGAGATTAAACGCGGGGTTTTAAAACTAACGAACGCACGAGATCACACCGTACCGCTTCACTCAGATCTGACGGCACCGATTAAATCGCACGAGGGATTAAATCCGGGCCGTTAGATCTGGATCGCACGGCGTGGATCGAATCCGACACGGCACGGGTACTCGACCCGTGCCGGTCGTCTTCTCCGACGACGGCGAGCGGGCCAGCGGCCACGGCGAGCGACGGTGGCCCTAGCTAAGTCTAAAAATGGAAGGAGGGGACTACAGCGGTCACGATGGTACCTTGGCGGCGGTCCGGGGACGAAGGGGCGTGGCCGGCGGCGAGGGTAGACGAGGAAGGCTCCTCGGGTACTCGACGACGACGGTGTTCCGGCGATCTCCTTGACCAGCGGAGACGTGGCCGAGGTAGGGGACGTCCTGGCGGTCACGACGGTGGCGGAGGCGCGGCCGGGGTGGTCCGAGGCGACGGCGAGGGGCGGCCGGAGGCGAAGCAGGGGGAAATGGTTCAACGGCGAAGGGAGGGCGCTATGTTCGTTCTCAAAGCGAGAGGGCGTGGGGGTCGGACGCGGTGGGGGCCGGGGGTTAAATAGGATGTCGGAGGGGGCTCACATGCAAGGAGAGCCGAGGGGGAAATTGAAGTCGCCGGCGAGGGCGCGGCCATGCATGGAGCTGCGTTCCCGGGGGCTTAAACGCGTGCCTTTAAGGGTTTAAAGGGCGGGGGACCTCGGGGAGTTATTAACCGGCGTCGGTTTAACGGGAGGGGGAGCCGGCGAGGGGATCCGAGGCGAAGTCTTCGCCGGCGGGATTAGGGGGGGGGGCCGGCGCGGGGTTGAAGACGGTTCTGACGGGCGGGGGCCACAAGCCAGTGAGCGCGAGCGGGCGAGGGTGGCGCCTGACGGGTGGGGCCGGGGTGTCGGGTTCGCGCGCGAGGGGATGGATTCGGCGCCGACAGGTGGGACCGGGCTGTCAGCCAGAGGCGGGCGCGGTAACGGGCTGGGCCGGCCGGGAGAGAGAGAAGGGAGGGAGAGGGGCCCATTACTGTTCTAATACTTTTCTGAATAAAAATAATTCCAGAAAATAGATTAAAGATTAGGGCTACTTCCAAGGCTGGTAAAAATTTATAAAAATTCTCAAAATTATATTTTGGCCTTAGGATCATATACAAAAAGTTTCACCTCCTAATTTGGTCATCTACTCTATGTTGTAGTTCAAAAGGGTATAAAAGGGATTTAAAAGTATTTTCTGAAATAATAATTCCCAGAAATTGAATTTAATAATATTTTTATTGGTTTGAAAATTTGGGGTGTTACATAACCCTATTGTTTTTATGGCATCAAAATGTAGAGAATAAAAAGATTGATTTAACAAAATTTGAATGGTGGAATTTGGAGTTAAAATGAGCAAGTTATGAATTTTTGAAGTTTGAAATATTTTTCTGAATTTTTATAAAACAGGAAATCAGTCTCTGGTCCACGGTGAACTGGGTTCACCGTGAACCGTTGACTGCGCGCGTGAGCCGGCGGGGCGTAAGTGGCATCCGACGACCCAGACGGCTCGGTACCCCTTCGGCTCAGATCAACGACCAGGATTAAATCCCCCGTGGGATTTAATCCTGCCGTCAGATCGAAATCATGTGGCCCGCGAGGGATCCGGCACAGCACACACAGAAGGGGTAAAATAACCCTTCTTCTCCGACTCCGGCGACACTGCGGCGAGGGTTTCCGGTGACGGCGATGGCTAGGATGCCGGGCTAAGGCCTAAAATGAGACCAGGAGGGCGAGGGGAGTTCAGGCGTACCGGTGGTGGCGGCGAAAGGTGTCCAACGATGACCGGTGATGAGGAGAGGGCGGCCGACTCCTCGGGTTCAATGGTGGTGAGGTGATCTGGTGGTCGTGGCCGAGGACGGGCGGGCTCCGGCGGTTCTGGAGGAACCGGCGGCAAGGACAATGGGGCCGTGAGGCGACGGCGAGGGGTGAACGGAGAGGAACCAGAGGTGGCGGGCATTTTGGCATCGCACGGCTTTGGCAGAGCGTGTCTTAGGCGATTTCGGTGTGGGCGGGTTGCGGTGAGCACTGGGCTTCTTATAGGGTCGTCGGCGGTGCGGATGGAAAGATAAAAGGGGGAAACCCGAGTATGTTTCCAAATTACTCCGGCGAGGCTTCCAAAAGCACGGGCTAGCTTCCAAACTGGCTAAAATGTGTCGGCAGGCGACGGAAGGTGATCGCTGGTGTTCGGGGCAAGGGAATCCGAGGCTGGATCAGCGGGATTTGGCGGCCGACGGTGAAAATCGGGAAAGTGGTCGCCGGCATGGAAGGGGGGATCCCCTTCAATCGGAGACAATGATACTGACATGTGGGGGCCACATCTCAGTGGGCTCTGGTGAGGGCGAGAGAGAGGGGAGTGGCGCCGACCAGCGGGCCAGGGTGGGCAGCGGCTGAGGGGCAGTGAGTGCGGCTGACAGGTGGGTCTGGTCTGGTGCGGGTGGGAGAGAGAGGAGGGAGGCGGTGTCGACAAGGGGTCCCACCAGTAAGTGGCTAGGCTTCGGACTGGGCAGGGCTGAGGGAGATTGGGGGTTCGCGGCCCAAAGGATATTTAATGTATTTTCTAATTAAAATAATACCGGTAAATCATTTATTTGATTAGAGGTTGAACCACTGTTGCTAAAATTTTGTAAAATTCCTAAAAATATTTCTTGGCCTCTAGATTGCACCATAAATTTCTCAGTTTAAAATTTTAAGTATTTCCCCTTGTTTAGCTTTAATATGGTCCTTTTAGCTTTTCTTTAATTAAATAATTCCTTTAATTTCCTGAAAATTTATTTTCCTCATTTTATTTATTTTTAAATTCTTGGGATGTTACAGCAATCTCCTTGGCTCACCAGCGATGGCACCGACGAAGAGGACTCGGTGCAAAACTTCTTAGCGGCATAGATGAACGTGTAGGCTCTGCAAAACACCAAGAAATCATAAGCAGTTCAGCTTAGAGATCGAATTACCGATAAAAACTGATAAAAATCTGTTATGGAGATTAAACGGATTATTCACAAGCGAATCAACAAGGATTACTGTAATTACGATGCGGTGGACGAATGGTTTACAGTGCAAACCAACAAAGATGGGCATGCTATGGCTAAACCTAAGGTAGGAAAAGGTAAAAGAACGATTCTAGGGTAGTAGATTAGATTGATTTGGAATTGGAGAGAGGGTCCTTGAATCGGCCTTGCCCCTATATTTATAGGGGGTAATCTTGACATTCCTGGACTTTAATTCTACTCTAAATTGCTTAAAGTGCGCGTCCAAGTACGATGGTGGTGTCGAGGTCGGTGAAAGCCTCACGCTTCCCCGTCATATGGTTCGTCGCTCTAGTGTCAAGGTACCAGAGATCAGCTGGATCGGCCTTCCCTTCGAGTTGGGCGAAGAATTTTTCCTCCACCAAGTGAAAGAGGATCGTCGTTAACAGTATTCCAGAATTTAGATTTAAACTTCAATACAGCTCAAGTGCAAAAACTCTTATTCAGATTGCAGCTCTATAAAAACTTCAGTTCAGCAAAAACTACAATAGAGCTTATAGACACCAAATTTCAGAGTTCAATTGTTTCTAACACAATACTTTGCTGCTGCATAATTAAAATGATTGCAAATGAGAATTTGATTAAAACAGAATGGTAAACAGTGGATACCAAACTTTTCAGCATATGAATTCTTTTTCAGTTTCAACCTAGAATCAGTGACAAACCTGAAAATAATCTAAGTTCTCAATAACACTTCTAGAGGAAAATACAGAACAACACACACTGAATAAATTCATTTCAGCCATCAGGAGAAAATGACTATAACTTGCAATTCAGTAGACATTGAACTTGATTCAGCAACACTTCAACACAGTACACAATCACATTTCAGAACAAAATTCAGATTGGACAGCACAGAACTACTCAAACTCTATTTCAGATTATACAATCAGACAGACAGAGAAATTCAGTCTGAACACATTTAAAATCCTATTAGTCACTAAGTTTCAGCAGCTTAGGTACATATTTAGAAGAACAAACAGGGATACATCTCTTCTGAATTACTCTGAATCCTCACATAAATTTTCAGATCAGTTCAAGCAGTACTGTACTTGAAAAATTAGAATCTGAACCAAACTAGATTATGAACAATGATCACACTGAATCTGAATTCAAATTTCTGAAATAATCAAGTTCAATTATACAATCACACTGAAGTAAGTTCAGATAAACAAGTCATAAAATGGGTCTGATCAATTCTTGTTGAACAAAGCACAGAATTCAGAAAGGTGCAATTCACCTCAATCAGAATAAACAAACCACTTGATAATTACAGTGCAGAATTTTAGATCAAGAGTAATTACCTTTAGTAGCACTATCAACCAGTAATTACTCCATCAACTTTAACAGATCAATCAAACTAAAATACCCAAAATGCTGATTGTTGGCGTAAAAGATTACGCTAACAGGTTTCAGAAGATTAGAAACTAATAAACGAAGTGTTTATGAAGGAAACTATTCCAAGCCTCCGAAAGGATAATAACTTAGAATAGTTCGAAAGTGTATATTGAATAACTTGTATTCGGTCCCTCTTACAGGGTGAAGCGGGGGGTATTTATAGGCCTAAACATTAAGGAAAAGACCCTTTTGCCCCTCTATTACAACCGACATAGTGGAAACTATTCGGTACCCTTAATAGGGCTAAAATGGTAAAAGACTAATCTAATAAGAAAGAAGATAAGTCTTCCATCTTAGCTGGCAAAGAAACTCTCGGAAAAGTCCAGGTTCGAAGATATACTCCGAATTGGAGTCCGTCATCATACTTCGAACTTGACTCAATACATCTCCGAAGTCATATCCTGGAAATCTTGAACTTAATCATCAACCTTTGTCCTGTTACTGCAATAACCCCGAAGATGGAATATTTTCCCCCAACAGTAGCCCCTCGAATACGCTTCTCCGCTTAATCTGTAAAGTTAGGAGAGCAGTATACGCAAGAAAAATAATCATGCGTAGGGGTTAGAAAATTTTAATTCATCTCCGAAATGCATGGAGACGCAAGACTTCGACTTAGTTTCTAAGAAAATTACATTCGAACCATCTTAGAATTAACTCGAGAAGCCAGAAAGCCTTTTTAGACTTGGAAGAAATAGCCGTTGGCTTCTTTCTTCTAACGGAAGTTACGTGACACGTTAATTCCGCAATAAAGTAACGGTTAAGAATGCGAAACGGCATAGACAAACGGTAAAAAATCGGGGTCTGGGCTATAAATAGAGGGCCTAGACCCTTCTCGAGTACCTTTCCACCGCTTTCGCGCAAACAACCCATCAATCAAGCCCTAGCCTCCATTTTCTTCCTGAAGCAATCCGTAAAATCCACGGCGAAAACTAGTTTCAAAGGTCCCGGGGCATCTTCAACCTTGGCCCGGCAGCAGGCTGCGGCAGTAGCGGCGGCTGCAACATCGGCGGCGACAATGGCGGTGGGGAGAAATCCCCAAAATATCGGCCCTCAAGATCTTTTTCTGGCATCAACGAAGTACACAGACCAATCCTTTCAATTGGGGCCTTCAACCTACAAAAGAGAATCTCTCGCCATTGCAATAGAAGGCAAAATTAGTTCGGGAGTCATGATTCGCAAACTCGGAAAAGAGATCATTCCGTCGCCAAGACCCTGAGAAGTGGTCGTCTTCGAAGCCTTCTTCGAAGCTGGCTTGGGGCTTCCAGCAGTCGACTTCTTAGCGGAGGTATTGGACTTATTCCACGTTACTCTCCCCCAACTCTCTCCGAATGTTGTAGCACATCTTGCCATCTTCGAATGGGCGTTGCGAGCCGAGGGTTGTGAGGGAAGGGCGGAGATCTTCGCAGCACTGCACAGAGCTTCGTGCCAACCAAAGACCTTCGTAGGCCCCGGAGGTGAGAAGATGGTAATAGCCTTCGGAAGCATCAACTTCAGACTTCTGGACAAATATGCTCTCCGGTTTCCTGCTAAGGCTATCAATGCCAGATGGTATACAGACTGGATCCTGAAATGGTTTTATGCCGAAGTTGGAGCGAGCAGTCGCCTAGCTGGACCTCTGCAAGATATCAACTTCCGAAAGGAAGCCCTCGTACATCTGGATCTAGGCCAGCTCGAAGCTCGCCTTAGCTTGCTTCAAAAAATCAGTCACCGCCTGAGTATGCGGGACTTAGCTGAAGAGTTCCTCGGGCTTCAAATCCCTCCTTTGATGGCCAACTGGCCGATCACCTTTGAGGAAGATTCGGAGGGCGGTCTTCGCAAAATTTCTTCGACTTCGAGCCCTGCAGGTAACTTCGAGAACAACATATATCATGCATATTTATTCGAAGGAATAACCAACTTAATTCATTTTCTAGCCTCTTCAGCCCCTATAACTTCGGAGCAGATTGTACGGGCTTCGGAGAAGATTCTGGGCGTCCCAACTCCGACCGAAAAGGAA
Source organism: Zizania palustris (assembly GCA_019279435.1). Taxonomy (NCBI): domain Eukaryota; kingdom Viridiplantae; phylum Streptophyta; class Magnoliopsida; order Poales; family Poaceae; genus Zizania; species Zizania palustris. The sequence continues at coordinate 69,897,057 of JAAALK010000287.1, read as the reverse complement.
TGGAGAATTAAGCTGGTTGGTACATGGGAACGGTCCAACCGAGTATGGGGGCTACTCGAAGTTGTTCCGCCCCCTCTTGTGGATTGGGTACCTTCAGAGAAAGGGCCCACAAAGAGAAAAGCCGAAGTTGGAGCTTCGAGCTCTGCCAAGACTCCATCAAAGAAGGTGGCTCGAAAGCCAAGAGTTTCTGCACCTTCGAGCCCAAGAGCTTCAGTCTCCGATTCCTTGGAGGATGAAGGTAGGATGCTTGTCGACTTGATCGACGCAGATGCAGCCCAAAGAGGTGCACATATTGATGAAGCTGCGAGGGTGCCGGAGTCTCAAGAGAACCCTGAGCAAATGAGGACTCTGGCTGCTCAAGAAAATTTACCGCAAGACGGAGCCCCCATGGACGAAAGCGGAGTCGAAGTTGTTGCAGCTTCGATTCCGGGTGAAATAACAACGGCTGCTCCCGAAGATGCTCCAACATTCGAAGATTTGACTGCTGACTCCGACGAAGACTTTGGAGTAGCCTTCGACCCGCCAAGCAGTCCAATGCTCACCCGCCGTCAAAACGTCGAAGGTAACCTTCGGATAATCTCTTTTGTTCTTTTTTTTGCGAAATTATACAATGTATAATACCTTTGTTTTAACAGGATCCACTTCCGTGGAAGAGGTCCGTCCCGAGGACATAATTCCTGGACCTTCGACAGCTTCAGAGCCAATTCCAGGAGCCACTCAAATGGGACCTGGAAAAGGCAAAGGCAAAATGGACCACCTCCCTGCTCCGAGCTCAGGATCAACTCCGTCTGAGTCAACAGACAAAAACAAATCAAGGGGGGAGGCCAGTCTGCCGAAGCTCCAAAAAATATGGCTCAGCACTCCGGACCTTCGCCAAATGAAGATGACCAGCAAGCCTTGAGCATGCTCCCTCTTCTAGCTCCTTTTTTGGAGCGAAGAACTGGGCTTCGTACTTTGCTCGAGCCTTTGGATCAGGCTAGTCGCGAAGTCGGGGAGACGGACTTGGTGGCCATCTTGAGCGAGGCAGAAAGTTCGGAGCTTAACGCTGCCATGGAACGTTCAGCATACCAGGTACAAAGTATCTGCAAAACAGAGTCAAAACTTATATACAAATAATTTCTCACCTTGGTTTTTCTCTTCGCAACAAACAATCTTGGCCCGAGCTGCGAACATCTCTAATGAACGTGGAAGCCTTCGCCTTCGAGAGGAAAATACAACTCTCCAACGAAATCTTACTATCTCCGAAGGTCGAGTGGCCCACTTGGACAACATGGTTTCAACGGAGCGCAGGGCCAGACAAAGCTTGGAGGCTGCGAACAAAGAGCTCGAAGCAGAACAAATTGTGCTTCGAGCAGAAATTGAAAAGATGCGGGCGGAGCACGCTACTGCGGGGGCCGAGCTTGTTAGACTCCAAGAAGAAAAAGCCAAAGCTGCCGAAGAAGCTAGCCAGCTGCTCAATCAGAAGAATTCTTTAGCTACGGAGGCAGCTAGGCTCTCTGGAGTAGTAAGAGAGTTAACTTCGACAAAGGATGCCTTAATTGAAGATAAGCTGAAGTCGGAGAAGGTAGTTGCGGAGGTCATGGACCAATTGCTAGGCATTCTGGAGTACTTTGGTACTACTGGGACGTTTCCTTCGGACGACAACATCTCTCTGCTGCGAAGGTTGAAGAGGATCCAAGGAGCAGCGAAGCAAATGAAGACGGCAGGCATTCGGTACGGAGAAATCTCCGGGCAAGTGGCTGCTGTCAGCATACTTCGTTACTATGAAGATCTGGGCCAATCGATAACTCCGAGTGCAGGGACAGCTCCCATTGCCTTTGATGACAACCAGCTCCTTACTCCTTCCAAAGGTGTGGCCGCTGCTTGGCAAGCCTTTCAAACTTCATGGAGAGCCGAAGGTCGCTCGGCGATCAAGGCCTGGATTGACGAAGCGCAACGCCAGAAGCAAGCTCGGTCCCAAGCTTCGAGCAGTCAGTCCCCTCCAAACCCGCAGGTTTAGAATTATCTTAGGATCTTCGACTATGTAAAGCATTATGCTTTTGTACATTTATGAATGAAAATTTACTTATCATGTTTTTAGGTTTTGCCTCATATGGAATATGTTGAAGTGTTAGACGTTAACGACGAACTCCGCTTACTATGGGCTACCTTCGAAATCTTAAAACTTCACAAGCGCCCTCGATTTTTAGTTCCTCGGAATAGCTCCGGAGCGATTATACCCGAAGTAAGCAAGGACATACTGTCTTGTATTAAAGAGGAAGAAAAAGAAGTTAACTTGGAAACTTCATCTTCTGAAGACATTGTATGGTCCGAAGACGAAGATGAAGCTCAAGGTAAAAAGCATGAAGAACTTGAAAGCTGGGAAAGGAGCCCTGAACGGCTTTGAACTTGGGCCGAGCTTCAACAAGAACAAAAAGACATTAGAGCTTCGAAGGGAGGCAAGAGAGTTAAACGCAAAGTTGTTAGAACTCCTGGCTCTGGAACTAGTCGTTCCAACCCTAGCTCTAGAGATCGAAGAGGTCTTCGATTCCTTCTTGGTATAGATACTAATTTTTCATGATGTAATCATATTTGTTTGAATAATAAATATCAATTTAAAATTGTCTCTCTATTTACTAGCCCCACTTTGGGCGTAAGCAACTTCGAACTGTATTCAAAGATGGTTAGGCGCAAAGAAAAACCTAGGAGTATAATTTTTGGGGTTCAGAGCCCCTCAGCAATTTAAAGATTGATTAACATCTTATAAAATGTCTTCGACTATTTATAGTCTGCAGACTGGTAACTTAGTACCTTATATATATATATATATATATATATATTTTTGAAAGAAATCACTTTGGACAACTTTCCGGACACTTTAGTGTCCCAGATGATTTGTCACTTTGGACTTTCTTAACAGACATTCGAAGCTCATGGCTCAAACTCTGTTTTGTTTTGGCCTCCTTCGGCTCTTTTTGCGAATTCAGTCAAACCAGTGGTTTGGACTTCGCAGTGGTCTCTTTGGACTCTTTTTACGGATGCCTACAAGCCGGTGGCTTGGGCTCCGCATCATTTAGTCTCTTTGGACTCTTTTTATGGATGTCTTCCAGCCGTTGGCTTGGACTCCGCATTCTGTGGTCTCGGGCTCTTTTACGGATGTCTTCAAGCCGGTGGCTTGGACTCCGGATTATGTCAGCCCACCATCTCGGAAACTTCGGACCAGTGATTTGAAGTCCGGAAATATGATTCAAATTAATGACACTTCCCTCTCGGTCAACTCCGCTATTCCAGTGCGTCCACTTGGAAGTGGGAAGTTTATGAGGGGTAGGCATTATCTAAACCATATGCTTTATTAATTCGAAAAGTGCTTACAAATGATTACAAGGAGCCGTTATGCGAAGTATCGCTTTAGGTGCTCCGCATGCCATGCATGCACTAACTCTTCACCTTCCAAATTAGCTAATTTAAAAGAACCAGGACGCCCTGAGCGAACAATTAAGTATGGACCTTCCCATTTATTTCCTAATTTTCCTGGTGCTATGATACTTCGCAAAACGAGATGACCCGGCCTAAGTTCATTAATTTTGACCTTCGGGTCGAACCAAGCCTTCGTCTACTGCTGATATTTTGACAAATTTGCCACAGCTCGAAGTCTTGTTTCCTCTGTTAAATCTAGCAAAGCTTGTCTTTCTCCTTCTACTTCCGGTTCAGTGCTGCGAAGTGATCCTCCTTTGAGCTCTGTTGGTGTCATAGCTTCATCTCCGAATAATAGTCTGAATGGAGTGAAACTCGTGGACCTTGTTTGAGTGGTCCGAATGGACCACAAAATCTTCGGAAGTTCTTCGGTCCAGAGTCCTTTTGCCAATCCTACTATCCTTCGATTTAGCCATGACAAAATGTTACCATTGGCTCTTTCTACAGCTCCATTAGACCGACGGTGTCGCACTGCAGCAAAACATAGCTGGATGCCTAGATCTTCGCAAAATTTCTCGAAAGGTTCTACGTCGAATTGTGTTCCATTGTCAACTATGAGTTGTCTAGGCACTCCGAACCGGCAAATGATATTCTTCCAGAAAAATTTCTGTACATTGTTCGAAATGATAGCTGTTAGGGGCTCTGCTTCGACCCACTTTGAAAAGTATTCAATTGCTACCACTGCGAACTTTAAATTTCCTTTTGCTGTTGGGAAGGGACCAATAAGATCCATGCCCCATCTGGCCATGGGCCATACTGGAGCTATGACTTGAAGAGCTGTTGGTGGGCGATGACTCCTTCGTCCCATCCACTGACATCCTTGGCAAGTGCGGACCAAGCTCTCCGCATCAGCTACTATTGTAGGCCAATAAAGCCTCTGGCGAAGTGTTTTTCCTACCAAAGCTCGAGGGGCCAGATGGCTACCGCAAAGCCCTTCATGAATTTCTCGAAGAATTTCTTGACCTTCGGCTTGAGATATACATCGGAGTAGAGGGGAACATACTCCGGTCCTGTATAAAATACCGTTGATTATTTGATAATTCCGAGTTCTAAGCTTTAACCTCGAAAGTTGTCGCCCTTCTGACATATTTGCTTCTCCTTGCAACACTTCCATGATTGAACCTCGACAATCTATACTTGGAATGCAAAGGACTTCCGCAGCAGGAATTTGTGGCACTGAAGGTGTACTGAGTTCTTCATAAAAAGTTTCTTCAGGTATGTCCATAGCTCTGGCTGCAGCTTTTGCTAAGATGTCAGCTTGCATATTTTCTGCTCTAGGTATACTCCGAATGGAAATCCCTTTAAATGCTGCTTCGATTTTTCGGATTTCTTCTAAGTACTTTGCAAGCTGTGGATGCCGGACTTGGAAACTCTTGTCTACGTGCCCTGCTACAATCTGAGAGTCTGTTTTAATAACGACTCTTGTAGCCCCTAGAGCACGTGCCTTTCGAAGTCCCAATAAAATTCCTTCATACGCCGCTGTATTATTGGTAGACTTAAAGTTGAGTCTTGCGGAGTACATTGCCTTTTGCCCTGAAGGTGAAATTATCACAGCTCCGACACCTGCTCCAGATGCTTGGAAAGCTCCATCAGAGTAAATAGTCCAAATTTCTTCACTTGACTTCTCCGGAGCCCATGCTGTAGGGGGAGTCCACTCTGCCACGAAGTCGGCCAAAACTTGCGACTTAATTGTTGTTCTTGCCAGAAAAGATATGCCGAAGGGTGCTAACTCAACAGCCCACTTCCCAATTCTTCCAGTGGAATCCTTACTTCGGAGCATATCTCCCAAAGGATAGGAAGTTGGTACAATGACATTATGTGTCAAGAAATAATGCCTTAGCTTCCTCGAAGCCATTATCAGAGCATAAACGAATTTCTCAAGCTCGGAATATCTTGTTTTTGCTCCGGACAATGCTTCGGACACAAAATAAACTGGATTTTGTACCAACTTCCCGTTGAAATTAACTTCTCTGACAAGGACTGCACTGACAGCAGAGCTAGTGGCTGCAAGGTAGAGGAGTAGGGTTTCGTCCGCAACAGGCACCGTGAGTGTAGAAAGGTTGCTAAGATAATTTTTAATATCTTCGAAGCTCTTTTGACACTCCGGTGTCCATGCAAAATCTTCGGACCCTTTCAATGCTTTGAAAATAGGCAAACTTCTCTCTGCAGACCTTGCCAGAAATCTGCTAAGTGCTGCTAGACGACCGGTCAGCTTTTGCACTTGCTTTAAGTTCTTTGGGGGAGCCATCTTCTGCAACATAGTTATTTGAGTGGGGCTAGCTTCGATCCCTCTGCTTGAAGCTAGGTACCCTAACAATTTTCCAGCCTGCGCCCCGAAGATACATTTTTCGGGGTTGAGACGGATCCCACATGCTCGAAGGCTATTGAATGTTTCTGTTAAGTCTAGGCTATGCTGGTGCTTTAAAGCACTCTTTATTACAATATCATCCATATAGGCCTCTACATTACGACCTAATTGATGACCTAGAGCCTTAGCAATTAACCTCGAAAATGTAGCCCCGGCATTTCTTAAGCCAAAGGGCATTCTTACATAACAAAAGACTCCTGAAGGATTTACGAAGCTTGTCTTGATTTCATCTTCGCGCTTCAACCAAATTTGATGATAGCCGGAATACGCGTCAAGGAAGCTTAATAACTCCGAACCAGTAGTGGAGTCGACCAATTGATCAATTCGGGGCATGGGGTAGGGGTCGCGGGGGCATGCTTTATTCAGAGATGTAAAATCAATACACATGCGCCACTTCCCAGAAGATTTCTTCTTAACGAAGACTGGGTTGGCTAACCATTCCGTATGAGCCACTTCTCTGATAATCCCAGCCTTCAGCAACTTTTCAACTTCGTCTTTAGCAAGGACAACTCTCTCCGCAGACATCTTTCGGAGTCCTTGCCTAACAGGCCGAGCCTTCGGGTTCACTAGTAGACTGTGTTCAATAATGTCCCGACTGACTCCGGTAATATCTTCATCAGACCAAGCAAAGACATCTAAATTGTCTTCAACTACTTTCTCTAAGGAGGTAGCAACTTCCGGAGGTAAATCTTTACCAAATTGAAAAGAATATTCCTTGCCATCTTTGACAATAACCTTTGTTGCAATTTCTCCTTCAGGACTTGGTCTTGGGAAGGATCTTTTTGAAGATTCGCTAGGAGCAGAAAATTTCTTCGGATCATCTTGCACACTGTTCACCTGTCTCGGGTCAAGAGGAGGGCCATGACCATACTCCGCTCTTCGCGCGATGGCCTGATCTCCGAAAACAGTGAGCACTCCTGCTTGTGTGGGCATCTTCATACATAAGTAATTATGATGCGCCACAGCTCCGAATTGATTTAACATTCCTATTCCGAAGATGACATTATATGCATATGGAGCATCTACAACATAGAAGATTACTTCCTTTGTCCTGGCCAGTAGCCCCTCTCCGAAATTAACTTCTAGGCCAATTTGGCCGAGGGCATCGAGAGGGGGTCCTGCAAATCCTTGCAAAGGACGGGCTGCTGGGAGAAGATGCTTTCTGGAGATGCAAAGTTGATCAAAAGCTTGGACAAAAATAATATATGTCGAACTCCCTCCGTCAACTAGCACTCTCCAAACCTCAGTTCCTACTATGTCGGTAGTAATGACAAGTGGGTCTGCATGTGGAAATTTAACACTAGTTGCATCATCTGCGGAAAAAGATATTGGCACATGGGACCATTCGGGCATAGCAGCTGTAGATGAAGAGGTTCCAATATGGCCCACCTCTCTGACATATTCTCTTCTCTGCCTCTTTGACATGCTTCTGAGAGTCCCTCCTCCGGAGATGGGGAGGACTACTCTTTTTCCTCGATCTTGCCCCTCTTCTTGCTTCGGAGGTGGCATAATATTGACCACCGGAGGTCGTCTTGCCGAATCAAAGTTCTCTATCCGCGCCACAGCCTGGACGGGCTCTAGATGCATTTCAGCTGTAACTCGGTTAGTAGTGCCTCGACCCGAAGTTCTTTCCAGATATTCTCCTCTCAGAGCAAGTATAGCCTTGCACGCATCAGTTGCGTGACTTCGGTTATTACCATGAATACATCAGAAAAAGGTCTGGCCTTTGCCAGCCGGTTTTCCTGGCGGCCTCCAACCGCTGGTCTTGCTTCCTGAAGGTTGCGGAGTTCTTTGGGCAAACTTCTGTGGAGGTGCAATGTTCAAAACTTCTGAACGAGGATGCTTTTGCCCCATACGCCTGTCATGCTGAACTTCGAAGCTAGGCCCTTGCGGCTGTGCTGAAGTTTTCACTTCCAATTTAACATCTTGCAGTATTGACGGGGTTGCAGCAGTTCTCCGAAGCCATCCCTCTTCTGACCTTGCATACTCTTCGAAATAAGACATCAACTGAGAAACAGAGGATATGCTTTTTCAGTGAAGTTTGTCAAGGAGGCCTGGATGAATAACTCCCTCTCGAGCTACGTCAACTACTGAAGACGTAGTTAACCCTCGAATTTGCGACTTCGTATGAGCGAAGCGCTTGAAATATTGTCTTAAAGTCTCTCTAGGGAGCTGCTTCACCTGGAAGAGAATTCCTGTTGACATTGGAGGCACGAAGGTGCCCTGGAAATTACTTACAAACTTCTTCTTCAACTGCACCCATGAACTGATTGATCCTGGCTTTAGAGACCAGAACCACCGTAATGCCACTCCTTGAAGAGCTAGGGGGAAACATTTTTCCATAGTGTCTCGCACTCCCCCGCTAGCTTCAATTGCTAGAGCATAAGAACGGACAAATTCTTTAGGATCTTCATCTCCGGCATACTTGCGAAGCTTCGAAGTTTTGAACTTAGGGTCGAAGCGTACTTTCTGCAACTCAGGATGCAGCGGAGACTCGGTGTCAAAGGAAGTATTCTCCGGAGCTTCGGGATAAATAGGCTCGTCGTCTTTGGGCACTTCAGGAATGGTTGGGGTGGCTTGAGAACGAAGCCTATTCGCGGCTTCTTGCCGCCACCTTGCTACTTCGGCTTGGAGACTGGCCATTTGAGCGGCCATATCACCAAGACTGTCTTCATCTCCTCCGGAAGGGTCTTCCGGGTCTTGAGAATTGTAGGGATCAGTTTGAAGTGGGACATGAGGTGGAAGAGGGACTCCGGCAGGCCGAAGTATAGATGGAGTTGGCGGAAGAACTCCGTATGCTCGAGGAAGGGGAATCCCTTCCGGAGTTTGAGGTGGAGGAAACGTCGAAGGTCCTCCGACCTCAACTGTGTCTGAAGATCTTGCTCCGGAGGTCCGAGGGGACCTCTGAACAGGATTACTACCTGCACTCCGCTTAGGAGGCATGGTTTGAGAACTTGGTAGGGAACGAAGTTTTTTGAACTAGGATCCCCACGGACGGCGCCAACTGTTGGCGTAAAAGATTACGCTAACAGGTTTCAGAAGATTAGAAACTAATAAACGAAGTGTTTATGAAGGAAACTATTCCAAGCCTCCGAAAGGATAATAACTTAGAATAGTTCGAAAGTGTATATTGAATAACTTGTATTCGGTCCCTCTTACAGGGTGAAGCGGGGGGTATTTATAGGTCTAAACATTAAGGAAAAGACCCTTTTGCCCCTCTATTACAACCGACATAGTGGAAACTATTCGGTACCCTTAATAGGGCTAAAATGGTAAAAGACTAATCTAATGAGAAAGAAGATAAGTCTTCCATCTTAGCTGGCAAAGAAACTCTCGGAAAAGTCCAGGTTCGAAGATATACTCCGAATTGGAGTCCGTCATCATACTTCGAACTTGACTCAATACATCTCCGAAGTCATATCCTGGAAATCTTGAACTTAATCATCAACCTTTGTCCTGTTACTGCAATAACCCCGAAGATGGAATATTTTCCCCCAACACTGATGAACAGTAGAGTCAACATTTTATCAAACAGGTAAAGGGCAAAATCAAAACTGAAACAGATTTCTTCAGAGTAATTTTTCAGTGTTGTGGTGCCTCTTTTGATCAGCAAAAAGATCAAGAAGATATGGCAGAAATCACTTGCAACTTTCGAAAATGGATCATTCAAATCATACACAACAAAAGATGTATAAACATCAATATCAACTTCTGCACTAGATTCGCCAGAAAACGCATCACAAAATTGAATTCAGCCACAAAGGTTACCTGCGCTTGGAAATAGAACTCCATCCTGTAGCGCGTCCAGATTACTGCGAAAATTCCATCAGAATACTGTATCACATCATATTCTCTTCCAACTGTGTTTTTCACCTTGTATTTGATTGGAATAAAAGTGTTTCAGCTGTTCAACTTGGCTGAGAGATGACATGGGGTTAATATCCTGCCAACCCATGTTCTAGAAGCCCCCTATTTAAACATAGGGGAAGTATCATGTGCACATCGGCTAGCCGTGCATATTGTGCACATGTGAGATCTCTATCTTCAATCTGTAATCCAATGGACAACAGCTTCGCTGGGGGTTATCGCAAATGTAGCAAGGAACGGAATGAGGGAGGTGGGAGGTGTTTTATGCTAAATGATCTGGTGGAGCTGTTGTCCGTTGGATTACAGATTGAAAGTGGAGATCTCACATGTGCACCATGTGCACGGCCAGTCGATGTGCACATGATACTTCTCCTTAAACATAACCCCCTAGTAATTTCAGAATTAACAATTCTGAAAATTACCCTTTGAGACCTAAAGTAAAAATTACAAAAAGACTCTCCTCTTAATATATTTTCAGAGTAGACCCACTCTAAAAAATATACCAAAAGGATACACTATGAAACTGAAAATTTTAAACTAATACAAGACACCTATTTATTGAATTAACAAAAACATTTAAAGTTTCAATGGTTTTCAACAAAAACCGACAAAGCCTATCAACCCTTCTGTCTTCAACGCGTACACCTGAGATCGCTTTTCGATTCCAACTAGTATCTTTGACCATCCAGCTCTTGACTCCCTGTCTCACCCTGGTCACCCACCATCGGGAGTCGACAAAGCATCTCCTCCTGGTACACATAATACAACTCCACGCAAACCGTCCATCCGTTCTTGCTCGATCTTTTTGTGCACTCTTGAGATCTTCTCCAACTTTGCTCGGCCTCCCTGATCCTCCAGCATCAAGCTCCCCACTCGACCCTCGATCACCTGCCATCGACAATTGGTCAGCATCTCCTCCCTGCACATACAAGACAAGCCAAGACATGAACGTGACGCATCACCGAAACCTCGGCAACCAATCCTCCATTTCACATAGAACCCCTCGATGCACTCAACCAACCTCAACCACTCAAACGCTCATCCTTGTCAATCACTCATCATCCAGACTGAAACCACCCTTGTTTTCAGAAGATCGCTTGCTTTTCCTTATACACCGATCATCAGCATGGTACGCATGCACCATGTTGATTGGAAATAGATGACCATCGATATTCATCGGCTTCGTTCCATCATTGAACTTGATTTGACCTTGCTCCACGGCTAATTGGATCTGTTGCCTGAACACTTTGCACTCATTAGTATGATGCGATGGGGAATTGTGCCATTTGTAGTATTTTATCTTCTTCAGATCATCGGTAAGCGGTATCATGTGACCAGGTGACAAGTGAATCTTCTTCTCATTGAGTAGCAGATCGAATATTTTATTGGCCTTGTAGATGTCGAAGTCGTACTTTTTCTCGGCCGGTTTCACCCAAGGGCAAGCAACATGCTTTTTGTTTCTAGACCATTCGGCCATACCGACTTCTACATCTGAGTCGCCATCCTCATCGGAGTCCGAACGGTATACCTTTGTGTATGCCATCATCTTCTGATACATGTCTCTCTTGGCTTCATGGAATTGGCTCTCATGTGTCGATACCCTTTGCACTAGTTGGGAGAGGCTCTCAAACTCATGTGATGAAAATCTCTCCTTAATTAGGTTTAGGAGTCCTTGAAATGCCAACTCCGCCAACTGGGTATCACTAAGGCTCAGACTATAGCATCTGCTTCGTACGTTTTGAAACCTCTAGATATAATCTTGCACCAACTTCTCCATTCTTTGCTTTAAGGGCGTCAAGTCGGTGAGTTTCATCTCTTGAATGTCGGCGAAGAAATATTGGTGAAACTTCTTCTCCAGATCCACCGATCCTCTGATGGAATCTGTTGGCAGTGAAGCAAACCACGCGAAGGTCGATCCTAATAGTGAAAGTGGGAAAAATCAGACTCTCTGCACTTCATCAATTGATGCATCCCCACAGTGGACAAGGAAACAACTGATGTGCTCAATCGTGGATATCGAGTCTTGTCTCAAGAACTTGGTGAAGTTGGGTATCTTATATCGGCCGGGTAGCGGTACTTGGTCAAACCATTATTGGTTCCACTGCCGATACATGTACGTATGTTCTTTGGGCTTCAGACCAAATTGATCTTTGATAACCTCCATGATCTGATCCTCCCATTCATCTTCTTGTTGACCCGATGTTGGGTACTGTTCAGGCATTGGGGCACCATATGTGACTTGTGGGGCCTCCTATCCCATCGGCCTAGGGCCGGCCACTGAGAACGGCGCTTACGCACCCCTTTTGAGGTTATACAGTGAACTCAGCGGCAAGCCCCGAGCGGGGGTCAATTGTAGGGTCGCCCTGTTTCCTTCATGGCCGACCAAGAAGGTCGACTGCTCTAGCCTCGTCGGCCCCTACGGCTATGGAGCTAGTCGAGAGTGTTGCGAATTCTATAGCAGTCTGGTCTGAGTATCAGGGAGATACGTCAGACCTTGTGATAGTTCATGGGCTATAGTGCCATCAATGGTCTTCTTGATCAGCCCGTGGAGGGTGTTGACCAATGTTCCAGTTTGATTGATGAGCGCGTGGTGAAGAACGTTGCCGATGATCTCCTGGAAAACGACATGAGGGCTTTTTGTCGGCTGACTGGTCTATATGGTCGTTGCTGGTCTTAGCAATGGATCCCTTAAGATGGGATCCTCCCGAGCCATCCTGTAGTCTTGCATGCACAGCTCATGGAAAGCGTCAACATGTCTATGTACCTCCGCCCTCTATTCCTCAGTCAAAGTCTCCACGGTGATCGGAATGATGTTGTCGTCATTGAGTTCACCTGCCATGGCTGGATTACTGAAGTATGGTCCCACTAGGCATGCCAAAAAATGTGTTGGTGCATTTTTTGTCACACTTCGATACACACGTGGCTTAGGAGATCTGCTTAACTCCAGTGCAGGTCCTACATTCTTAGAGAAAAGGGGTTCAAGGCGTGCCAATCAGTTTAACCCTGCAACTAATAAGGAAATAGGAAAATATAATCAATAGCATAGCCTATTGACTATCGAGCCGATGACCACGATGAGGATAGGATATTTGTGGAATATCATGTCGATCGGCCATAGGGACGATGACCAGGGGTAAAGCAATCGGGCGAGCGTGCCATCGACCGATAAGATGGGCAGTTTTACCACATAGGTCGATGAGCACTTTTCTGATGGCGAATAAAATGTGGCGTTGAATTGAAGATAACCTATCGGCTTGTACTCTAACAGAAATAAATAAAACATGCCAGATAACATATCTATATCACGAATCTCATAACAATAACTAGATCGGATCTAACCAAGACAATAACTAATCATGATAATCTTAATAATACATAAAAGTATCGGGAATGCTTTATTTAGATGAACGGTATACAGCATGAAAAAGATATAATAGAGATGTCGGATTTAACCGATGAAGCCTCAAACTACCACACCTAGATCATATCAATGTAAGAGATCAATTTGATGTAGCCTTAGACCTAGCCAATACACCGAGAACCGGTGACCGTACTGTTTTGACGTTCACCTCAAGAGATCAATCTGATGCAGACGTGAGGATGTTGACCTAGTCAATACGATCGTTGAGGGTGGTGGGACTCATCTCTTTGCCGGAGATTGAAACAATGCAGCCCAGATCCGAGTGTTGAATCCCGCTAGGATAAACCTTGGGAACCAAGGGTGGCGATGTGCCAAGTAGTTGTTTGACAGAGATGTGTGTTTCTAATCTAACTAGGGGTACATATTTATAGTCCGAAGACTTTCCATCCAAGTACTCTATCGTAATCGATTCTAGATAATCTTTATCTTCTCCTCATCGGCTCCTCCACATCCGGTCATATTGTAACAGCATGGACGGGCTTTCTTGACCATCTTTGACCGAATCTTCTTTGACTTATATTGACCGTGTGTCACTTTTAGTGGGCCTAGGCTTTACCAAATCCTTGCTTGCTCATTGTTGACTTTACCGATGAATGTCCTCATCAGACCTCCTATGAGTTTTATAACCCATCGGTCTTCTCCTGGTAGCTGGCTTCGGTCAACTCCCGCCCCATCTCTTTTTCATTGGTTAGATTCGAACCTATGGGAGAGTCACGAGTGCCTTGGAGTGGTATCACCTTTCCCATATGACCGATGGGATCCGTACCGAAGATCTCGTTTCCTGGATGACCTCTCGGGCGACTTCTGTTGCCCTCTGCCAATGGTGGGGCGAGTTTAAGCAACATATCTTCAACCGTTCCCCATTGATTTACTGGAGCGGCTTCAACTAGATGATGTTGATGTAGGGCCTAAGGTAAATGCTTCAACTCCCCTTTCCATTTGTTTCCATTGTCTTCTGTTTCATCTGATTGACCTTGCCTCTTGCAGGACGACGATCACGATGCCCCCGTGGTGAGATCTAGTGGCCGGCCGAAACAATATGGGCCGGTATCGACCACCACAAACTTGGGTGTCTGCGCCCCCACTCCCACGGCGTGGATGAATGGAAGGTGGTCCTAAATCACTAACCGTGTTGAGGGACTTCGATCAGTTGTCGGTGGAAGAGGTTGATCTGAAGGTGAATCCGAAGGGAACCCGCTGGACAGTTTCTTCTTGAATTTACGTAATACATTTGCCTTGTAATCTGGAAGATTGAATATATTGCTAATTCCATATGATTTGGTTTTGAATTCCGTGCTCTTGGTGTATGATGCTTATGCATCGGCCATCTGAAGGCGATACCACTAGTATCGGCTTTTTTGGCGCATAGATTCCTAGGCATTTATCCAAAAACTTAGGAAGTATTTCTTCATATATTTCCCGTTCAATGCTTTCCCGAATACTTCTCCGTCTAGCCCTTCAAGAAAATAGGCATTGTCAGGCACCACTCGATGTATCTGAAATGGTCCTTCCTAATTATGGGACCACTTACCGAACCGATTATCTTTAGACTCAATCGGTAGGATAAGTTTCCATATGAGTTCTCCTTGTTCAAACGATTTTGGCATAACCTTCTTATTGTAGAACCTGGCGACCCTTGCTTTATTTTCCTCGATCTTCTTGAGGGCTCTTAATCGGATCTATGCTAGATCGTCTAGGCCATTCGTCATTAGATTATAATAATCATCGGTTGTGAGTTGATCCTGTAACGTGATCCTTATCTGGCCGATGTTATTTTCCCATGGCAATACAGCCTCATGGCCTTAGACCAACTGATATGGTGGTACTTGAGTGTATCCTTGACGCACCATCCGATAAGTCCAGAGTGCTTCCCATAGGGACTGATGCCAACACCTCGGTCATTCGCTAATTTTACGCCTTATCAACTTGATCAAACTTTTATTGGATGCTTCTGCTTGCCCATTAGCATGTGCATAATATGGTGACGAATTCAAGAGCTTGGTCCCCATACTAGCTGCAAATTGATGAAATTCCTCCGACACGAAAATTGTCCCTTGATCCATGGTGATAGTCTGTGGGATTCCGAACCTATATATTATATGTTCCTTGATGAATTTGATGGCATCACCAGATGTGACTTTCTTGAGTGGAACGACCTCTACCCACTTTGTGAAATAATCAGTGGATGCTATTATGAATTTGTGAACTTTGCTTGACGTCGGGTAGATTTGGCTGATCATATTGATACTTCATCCCCTGAAGGGCCAGGTTTTGATTATCAGGTTCATTACTGATGCGGGTTCCCTTTGGACGACTCCAAATTTCTGACAATCCTAACACCCCTTATAATATCTTATGTGGTCTTCCACCATGGTCTGATAAAAGTAACATGCCCTTTGAAATAACCATTTCATTTTCTAGGCTGACTGATGTGTCCTGCATATGCCATCATGTACCTCGCACATCACCACTTTGGCTTCTTCAGTACTTATGCATCTAAGGAGGATTCCATCTATCGTCTAACGGTACATATATTCACTGAGCAAGATGTACTTAGTTGCATGATACCTGAGTTTTCTTGGCGTCGATGCCGAAGGGTTTTTTAGATAATTAATAATATCATACCTCGAATAATCGGCTTCTATCTCCGCGATTTCTACCTCGGCCGACCTTTCCATCCGCTTATATCCCGATGCCATTTGCACTAAATCGTTTGCCTCAGAGTTCTTCTCCCTTGGGATGTGAGTGAGGGTCATGCTTCGGAAGTTTGCCATTATAGTTCGGCAGTGATCATGGTACTCTTTTAGTACATCGTCCTTGCACTCGTACTCATCTGGCATATGCTTCATAATTAGCAGAGAGTCTCCGAGAATCTTGACTGTATTGGCACCCACTTCTTCTAATAACTGTAATCCCTTCAGCACAACCTCATATTCAGCTTGGTTATTGGTAGAGAAGGGCTTGATAGTGTATGCGAATTCAAACGGTGTCCCTCGAGGAGAGATGATTACCAAGCTGATGCCACATCCATGCCGGCACAATGATCTATCAAAGAACAATGTCCATGGCGTCGACTCAATGTGGGTTACCGCCTCATCCTGTGTTGAACTATGAAATCGGCTATCGCTTGCCCTTTTATTGCCTTAGCCGATTCATACCTGAGATCAAATTCGGTTAGAGTGAGGACCCATTTCTCGATACGTCCTTTTGACACTGGGGCTGATAGCATATATTTAATGACATCAGCCTTACATACTATGGTGCACTCTATTGAGCAGTAAGTAATGCCTCAATTTGGTGCACGCGAAGTACAAACATAAACAGAGCTTCTCCACTACGGGGTACCGGGTCTCGGCGTCTAGTAGTCTTCTGCTGAGATAGAATATCACCCTCTATTTCTTGTCAACTTCTTGAATCAGAACCGCTCCAATGGCTTTGCTGTCGGCCGACAAATATATCCTGAATGGAGTCCCCTTTTGTGGTGGCATAAATATTGGCGGTGAACTTAGGTACTGCTTGATTTCGTCAAATGCTCTCTATTGCTTATCTTCCCATGTGAATTCCTGGTCGGGCTTCAACTTTAACAACGGAGTGAACGGATCTATTTTCTTCGAGAGGTTCTCTATGAACCTTCTGAGGAAATTTATATTCCCTATCAATGACTGTAATTTAGTTTTATCAATAGGGGGTTGGGTATTCTTGATCACCTCGATATTATGCTGGATAATCTCGATCTCTTTTTCGTGCACGATAAAGCCTAGGAACTTTCCTACTGATACACCAAAGACACACTTTTCAGGATTCATCTTTAATCCATATTTCCTGGCCCTTTCTAAAACTTGACATAGATCAGCCATGTGGTCTTGGATGTTGCCTGATTTTACCACGACGTCATCAATGTATATCTCTACTAACATGTCGATCAAGTCATGAAAAATATAATTCATGGCTCTCTGGTAAGTTTCTCTGGTGTTTTCCAAGCTGAAGGTCATCACTACCCACTCATATAACTCGATGGCCTCTAGGCACTAGAAAGCCATCTTATGAATATCATCAAGCATGAAAATATGATTATAGCATGTGTTCCCATCCATGAAGATGATGATCTTGTGACAAGATGCGGCATCCACCAAAAAATCCGCGATCTGCATTGGGTACTCGTCTTTTGGGGTCACCTTATTTAGATCTCTAAAATCAACACAAATTCTGAGCTTCCCACTTCTCTTCCATACTGGTACTATTTTCGACACCCATTTTGCATATTGGCATGGTCTTATGAATCATGTGTCGTACAACCTTGTTACCTCGGCCTTGATATCTAGGTATATATCCACTTTGAATCGCCGAGGTGGCTGCTTGAATGGCCGATATCCCTGTTTTATTAGCAGCCAGTGTTCTACGATCGATCGGCTTAAACCTAGCATCACATGATACTCCCATGCAAAGCAATACAAAGATTCCTGTAGCAACATGATTAGTTCACTCTTTATCTCATCAGGAAATTGAGTACTTATGAAGGTTGGCCTTGGCCCGTCACTAGGTCCAATGTCTACTTCTTGAAGTTCGTCAACCGTGGTGAAACCTTGACCAAGTTTACCCTCTGTTTCATTGATGTTGTCTCCATAGGGTGAACTTGGGGTATCTATTGTGGGTTGGTCCAACCCCGACATCTGTTACTCCAATAGTGTTACTTTTATGAGTCTCGTCTGATCGATGGGCGAAGTCTGGCATCCCACTAGGCGTGCCAAAAGGCGTGTTGGTGCATTTTTTGGTCACACTTTGACACACGCATGGCCTGAGAGATCTTCTTAACTCCAGTGCAGGTCCAACATTCTTAGAAGAAGGGTTCAAGACGTGCCAATCAGTTTGACCATACAACTGCTAAGGAAATAGAGAAAAACAATATCATAAGCGTAGCCTATCGGCTATCGAGCCAATGACCATAGTAAGGATAGGATAATCGTGGACTATTATGTCGATCGGCCATGGGGCCGATGACCACGGGCGAAGCGATCGAGAAAGCATGCCATCGTCTAATGAGATGGGCAGTTTACGTATGGGCCGATGAGCGCTTTCCGATGGCAAATAAGATATGTCATTGAATTAAAGATAACATATCGGCTTGTACTCCGATAGAAATAAATAAAACGTACCAGATGTCATGTCTATATTGTGAAAATCATCATAGTAATAAGATTGGACTTAACCAAGACATTAACTAGTTGCGATGAACTTAATAATATGTCAAAGTATCAAGCATGCTTTATTTAGATGAACGTTATACAATATGAAAAATATATAATAGCAAGAGATGTCAGACTGAACTGATTAAGCCTCAAACTATCACACTCGTATCACATCAATCTAAGAGATCAATCTTATGCAGTCTTAGACCTAGCTAATACACCGCGATAAACCGACGATCGTATTGTTTCAACTAATGCTTTCAAGAGATCAAATTGATGCAGTCGTGAAGACACTAACCTAGTCGATACGATCGTCGGGGGTGACGGGACTCACCTCTTCGCTGAAGATAAGAACGATGCAGCCCAGCTCTGAGTGTCGAATCCCACCGAGATTAACTTTGGGAATCCAAGGGTGGCGATATGCCGAGTAGTTGTTTGATAGAGATGTGTGTTTTAATCTAAGGGGTACATATTTGGCATAAGCCACCTCAAAAATGGTGGCGAGCAAGATAGGAGCTGGAGCTGCCTCATTTAATGTATATGGAACAAACATAAACAAAGCCTTTGTTGGGGAAAATATTTCATCCTCTAGAGGTCAAGGAAACTTCCATATCAATACAAGTATAAGAAACGAAGTCTGAAGCTTTATCTCCGACGATGCATACAGCATCAAGACTTCGCAGTATTCGAAGCTCTCTACAATGGAGGTCTCTATCAGGACTTCGGCGTGACGGAGCCTCCCGAAGCCTCTTCACCCGAAGGAGTACTGCTAGAAAGGACGAGAGATCTATCTTCTCACTGATTAGACTAGTCTTTTACTCTTTTAACCCTACGAAGAATATTAAACATTATCTTCTTAGTCAGTTGTAATTAGAGGGTAAAGAAGTCTTTTCCCTATGTATTTGGTCTATAAATACCCCTCTTCACTCTATAAAGGGTATCGAATACTCAGATATTCAACACACACTTCAAACTATCTCAAGCTATTATCCTATTCGGAGGCTTGGAATAGTCTTCTTAAACAGACACTCTGTTTGTTAATCACTCTAGTTCTTTAAACCTATTAGCGTAATCTTTTGCACCAATAGTTGGCGCCGTCTGTGGGGAACCTAGTACAAAAACTTCGTTCTCTACCAATCCTTTCCTAGAGCCATGCCTCCTAAGCAGAGCTTAGGCACTAGTCCCCTCCGAAGGTCTTCTCAGACCTCTAGGTTGAGGTCTTCGAACACCACTGAGGTCGGAGGACCCTCCGTGGTCCCCCCACCTCAAACTCCCGAAACGAATACTCTTCCTCAAGCATACGGAGCCCCTCTTGAGACTCTGTCCATGCTCTGAACTAACAGAGCCTCTCCTGCAACTCTGTTTGTGCTCTGAACTAACTTCTTCAGTTCTCAAGACCTAGAGGTCCCCTCCAGAGGAAATTAAGACCATCCTGATGACGTGGCAACCCAGATGGCTTGTCTTCAGGCCGAAGTAGGAAGATGGAGGCAAGAAGTTGTCGATAGGCTTCGCCCTCAGGCTAGCCCTGTCATCCCAGAGGTGCCTCAAGACGACGGTCCTATCTACTATCCTGAAGCCTCCGAGATTTAAAGAAGCACTGAGAATGCTTTCTTCGATGATGAATCTCCACTACACCTAGACTTGCAAAGGGTACGCTTCGACCCCAAGTTCAGGACTTCGAAGTTAAGCAAGTACACCAGAGAGGAAGACCCCGGAGAATTCTCCTATTCTTATTCTCTAGCAATTAAAGCCAACGGAGGGGTTCGAGACACAATGGCAAAGTGTTTCCCCCTCACGCTTTAAGGAGTTGCTCTACGTTGGTTTTGGTCTTTAAAACAAGGATCGATTCAATCCTGGGAGCAGTTCAGAAAGAATTTTGTGAGTAATTTCCATGGGACCTTCATGCCCCCTATGTCTACTGGGAGTCTTTTTCAGGTGAAGCAGCAACCTGGAGAAACTTTACGGCAATTTTTCAAGCGCTTCGCTCATACGAAGTCACAGATAAAGGGGCTATCTACGTCGTCTGTCGTTGATGTGGCGCATGAAGGTGTCACAAATGCGGTCCTCCTCGACAAGCTTCATCGAAAGCATATATCTTCAATAGCGCAACTGATGACCTACTTCGAGCAATACACCAAATCTAAAGAAGGATGGCTTCGAAGAACTACTTTGTCCTCATCAACTGTAACACCCCAAATTTCCAAAACAATAAAAATATTATTTAATTCAATTTCCTGGATTTTATAATTCTGAAAATACCTTTAATACCCTTTTGAACTACATCATAGAGTTAATGACCAAACCAGGAGCTAAAAATTTTTGTATAAACTCCCAAGGCCAAGATATATTTTTGAGAATTTTCACAAATTTTTATCCACTCTGGAAATGCCCCAAAAGATTTAATCTATTTTCTGCAATTATTTTAAATCAGAAAACCTTTGAAAACAGTAATGGGCCTTTCCCCCTCCCTTCTCTCTCCCGGCCGCCCCAGCCCACTCCCTCCCGCGCGCTCGGACTGACACCTGGGCCCCGCTTGTCAGTGAGCCCTCCCCTCTTCGCGCGCGCGCCCGACGCCTCGGCCCCACCCGTCAGCTGTCTCCCTCGCGCACCCGCGCCCACTGGCCAGTGGCCCCCGCCTGTCAGCTTCGTCATCAACCTCGCGCCAACGCCCCCCTAATTCCGCCGGCCGAGGACCTCGCCTCGGATCCACTCGCCGGCTCCCCCTCCCGTTAAACCGACCTCGGCATTGAATTCCCCGAGGCCCGCCGGTCATTTAAGCGCGTTAAGGCACGCGTTTAAGCCTCCGGATCGCATTCACGCGCATGGCCGCGCCCTCGCCAGCGAGTAAACCCCTCCTCGACTTTCGTTGCATGCGACGCCCGTTAAACCTCGTCGGCACGCCTATTTAAGCCCCCTGGCCACCCGCACTCGATCCCCTACGCCCACTCGCCTCGAGCACGATCAGAACGCCCTCCATTCGGTTTTTAGCGCAACACCGCCGCCCGTCCTCCAGCCGTCGATCGCCATCGCCGGAGTCCCCCTCCGCCCTCGTCGACCGCACCTCTACGACCGCAAGGACCGCCCCTACCTCGGCCACACCTTCGCTGGCCAAGGAGATCGCCGGATCACCACCACCGTCGAGTACCCGAGGAACCCACCGCGTCTACCCTCGCCGCCGACCGCGCTCCGTCGACCCCTCGCCTCACCTATGGTACCGTCGTGACCGCCGTAGTGTCCTCTTTCCATTTACAGGCTTAGCTAGGGCCGCCGTCGCTCGCCGTGGCCCCTGGCCCGCTCGCCGTTGTCGGAGAAGATGACCGGCACGGGTCGAGTACCCGTACCGTGTCGGATTCCATCCCGACCGCACGATCGCGATCGAGCGGCGCCAGTCACTCCACGTGCGCGATCTAATCCGCACCGTCGGATCTGGTCAACGCGGTACGTTTTAATCTCGCGCGTTGATTTTCATTTAAAAGCCGCGCTCGATCTCGTGCGTCCACGTGGTACCCTTTCGCGCGTTTTAATCCTGGCCGTCCGTTATCACTTAAGCGCTCGCCTCGCCTGCGCACGTTGGATCTGGATCCAATGGTCCAGATCGATCCGGCGCACGCGCACAATGCGTGGGTTCACCGTGGGCCTGGCTCACCGTGGACCCGATGGGATTTAAATTTGAAAATAAATTCCAGAAAATGTTTAAAACTTGTAAAATTCATATCTGGCGCATTTGAACTCTAAAAATTGCCATTCCAATTTCAGAAAATTCACAATATTATTCTCTACACATTAGTTCAATAAAAACAATAGGTTACTTTAGACTTTTTCACATTTATTTAAATAGGCATTTAAATACCCTTAGGGTAAAAATGTAAACTCAAATTATTTAAATTCCATTAAAGTTTATATTCATTTTCTTTCTGTTCATATAATGGAAACCACTAAATTGCCCATGGACCTTTTATTTTAAATTGATTAGAAGACTTAAAAGAAGGTTATTCACAATTGAAAATCCCTTTTATAATGACCTTAATTCCCTATAGTTCATTTCAAAATTATTTATGAAATAACTTTCAGAAACTTAATAACTTGGTTTTCCTAAATTAAACCAACTTTAAACCTATGTCCTTATTGTGTAGTCTTGTATTGTTTAAATTGAATGTCGTAATTATTTTAATTTACTTTATTTATAACGAGAAGACTACGACACCACCGAGGAGCCGGAGTACTTTCCTGAAGTTCCTCCCTCCCCATTCACTGAGCAAGGCAAGTCACCAAACATCATTCTTGAACATGTTGAACCTATGTTTTATTAAATTATCGCTAAAACACATAGGTTATACATGCATTAGTCAAATGAAACCCCTACGATATATTTATTTAGGATCCCCCGACCTTGATGTGCAACCCAAGCCATGCTATCTCGCCTAAACTCCTTGTCACCATATGATAAATGTTATTAGCTAGTGTCCAATGTATTGACACAATCGCTATAGGATAAAAATGAGTCGTAGCAAAATGGTTCTACTATATGATCCCCGTTACTTCTTATCCTTGGAATTCTGTCAGTGATGAGTTATGGTTGTGAGTGTATGCATGGTGGGTTCTGGGTGCAAGCTAGGGCATTGGTCGGTAGCACCCGGGGCACTATAAGGACCAGTCTGAGGGATCCGTTGCAATACACTTCCGTACTAACCACAAGTCTAATGGGTAAGTCCTAACTAAGGTATGGAGTGTTCCAAACTGAGGCCACCATTTGGAGATGGGTCAAGCAGCACCTGCGGGTGGCTTGTACCAATGTGGCGCAAAAGGGGGTGCGATGTTAGCCGGGATGCAGCCCGGCGCGCCGATGAAACCTAGAGCGGGTGGTTATCGCTTGGAACATTTTATGCCGAGGTTTTGGCACGAGTTCCCGTGGTATGGGTCATCTCGTCTGGGAAGAGTGCGTGCCTTGTGGGTACAGTAGTACTGATGAGGACATCACTAGCTCGGATATGACCATGATTATGAGCAAACAAACTAAGGTGCATGCTTTCTACGTTAGATTTAAATTTTATTTATTTGAACCATGGATGCTACACCATGAGATACTTTTAATTTCAATTACAGAAATTCTCACATGGATCAAGCGACACGTTGAGAGCGCACAAAGGGCATGGAACATCATGGAAGTTGATTGGGGACCAAGTCAAGGCCATGAAAACATAATATACAATTTTGGGACGTTATTTGTGTGCCAAGAGAAAGTGGAGATTAACTTCTACACGTTTTCAACTCGGATTTGGACTGCATGGATAGCAACAAATTCAAACATGCGCAACTTTTACATGGCTACTCCGATTTGGATGATCTTGGACTTTTTGGAAAGCTTGAGACGTCCTCTTTCCAATGAATATAGATACACTTCCAGATTAGATACGAGGAGATTGCAATATTCAAAACAATGCGTGTTACTCAGACTCGGACTTCAAGGAGAGCACGAGATTCAAACATGCATATCTTTCACATGGAAGCTCCGATTTAGATGATCTTGGACTTTTTGGAAAGCTGAGGATGTCTACATGGAAGATAATATATTTATTCCACCGAAACAATCTCGGCCAAGGCTTAAGGATCTAAGTTTCTTTTTTCTAGTAATTCTGTTTTGGAAATAATTAGTAGTTTCCATATGTAATAAGTTTCCAAACTTTGGGGACGTCCTAAGGGCTATAAATACCCCTAGAGACTTCAGTTGTAATTTGGGTTTTGATTAGATAAAAGTTTAGCCAATGCTACTTGTCCGTGTAAACCCGTGATCAGTTAGTTCGCCGGTTTCACGTTTCAGAACCCCAACTATCCCTGTGCGTCCTTCACATCCAGCAATACTAGTTGCTCCTTTATCTTGTTCTTGCTCGTTCTTCGATTGCTTGCAGGAACAAGGTTGATCACCGATAAGATCAACAACCCTTGGAGTTGGTGTATCGATCGCTAAGGCGCAACACGAACGTCTCGTACGGTTGTAGTCGGGTCGTCAACGTCGTCTCCTTCCAATCGAAGTTATCCTAACTCTCTCTATCCTCTCACCAAAAGATCGGGCCATCCTATTCCTCCATCAAGTGGTATCAGATTTGACTACAACTTGTACAACCAAGTGTTTTCCAAAGCATCGATACATCTAATCTCTGTGGTGTTTGTGGTTCAGTCGGTGTATAATACCTTCATGCTTGCATTGGTAAGAACTTGTAAGAGCTTGATACAGGATTGAGTGAGTGTGACTTTGCGCCATCACAATCTTATAGTTAATAGGAGCGTACATATTATTTGTATGTTTCTTGTCTACTACTAATCATGGCAGGGATACACAAGGAGATAGGATATAGTGAAGCTCAATATCGACATCTTCATCTACATATGAGGGATCAACACGATAAATATGAGGTATGTGATGAAATTCTAGCTAGGTTCAAATGTACAATACCTTATTTTGAAGGAAATTATGATCCTCATGCATATATTCAATGGGAGCTAGCTGTAGATAATGAATTTAAAAAGTATAACTTGTCTGAAAAAGAAAAGGTTATGGCTGCCTCTAAAGTGTTAGTTAAAGATGCTGCATATCATTGGAAACATCTTTGTAGACATGATAAAATACCTCAATCTTGGAAAGACTTAAAGAAATATTTGAGAGATGCTTTTGTTCCTCCATATTATGCCGATATTCTGTTAAAGAAATTACAATATTTAAAACAAGATAGCAGAAGTGTTGCCTCATACTATCATGATATGCATGCTTGTTTATTACGTTGTGCTATAGATGAATGTGAAGAAGCTATAGAACAAAGGTTTTTACGTGGGCTTAACAAGGAAATTCAGGAAATTATTCTTCATGAAACATATAATTCTCTCTCTCAATTGTTTGAACTTGCATGTCGAGCTGAAATTTAGATTGCTATTGATTTAGAGAAGACGCCAATCAGTTTGCCTTCTAGTTCTACTAACTTTGAATAGGAAAAAGAGAGCAAGTATGCACTTACATCATCAGAGAATGTTTTGCAAGGTAATATATGTGCTGAAATTAATCAAGGTGAGTGTGCTCCTCATCAAACACAATCATCAGATATTCATGCTATTATAGAGCAACCATTAGTGGAATCTTTTTCTGAAATTTCTTTGTTAACAGATGATTTGCTTGAAATTCCTCATGACAAAGAAGAGTTGTGTGTTAATGCTTCACTTATATACCTGCCACAACTAGTGGAAGAATGTGTTGTTTCTATTGTTAATTCCTCAAGCGTTGATTTTAAACATGTTTTCCACATTACTAATGAGAATGAAGAAGTTAAATTGTTATCATCTTTAAATACATGGGGATATATTGAAATTATGGATCTTTGTGAGCTCACTTGTTTAAAAGAAAAATTATTTGCAAGGTTTAATTTGCCATGTCCCGCCAATGTTATTTTTCATATATTTGGCACATACCATAAGCAAGACATATACTTCTTCCATAGAGTTTACATATGTTCAGATTTGAAATTGCATGTAAATCATGAAAATAATTACCTCGAGCAAGTCATGTTAATTAATCCTACTGCCTCGAGAGTCTCTTGTTTTGATTTAAATACACATGTTTGTTTTCAAGAAGGAGAGCATGTTAAGCTGTTCAACAACCTCACATTTTCGTCTCCTTTCATCAAGCATGGTTCTTCACCGATACATGCAAAACCGAATGTCAACGTGAGTTGGTTTCCTTCTACTCACAGTGTAACAAAAGGACAAGTGATATTGCACAATGATATCTATTTTGCTAGGAGCTACAATGAGTGTGAATACAAGAACAAACCGAGGACGGTTTGTAGCCAAGAAGGAGAGAATGATGAGGACATCACTAGCTCGGATATGACCATGATTATGAGCAAAAAAACTAAGGTGCATGCTTTCTACATTAGATTTAAATTTTATTTATTTGAACCATGGATGCTGCACCATGAGATACTTTTAATTTCAATTACAGAAATTCTCACATGGATCAAGCGACACGTTGAGAGCGCACAAAGGGCATGGAACATCATGGAAGTTGATTGGGGACCAAGTCAAGGCCATGAAAACATAATATACAGTTTTGGGACGTTATTTATGTGCCAAGAGAAAGTGGAGATTAACTTCTACACGTTTTCGACTCGGATTTGGACTGCATGGACAGCAACAAATTCAAACGTGCACAACTTTTACATGGCTACTCCGATTTGGATGATCTTGGATTTTTTGGAAAGCTTGAGACGTCCTCTTTCCAACGAATACAGATACACTTCCAGATTAGATACGAGGAGATTGCAATATTCAAAACAATGCGTGTTACTCAGACTCGGACTTCAAGGAGAGCACGAGATTCAAACATGCATATCTTTCACATGGAAGCTCCGATTTAGATGATCTTGGACTTTTTGGAAAGCTGAGGATGTCTACATGGAAGATAATATATTTATTCCACCGAAACAATCTCGGCCAAGGCTTAAGGATCTAAGTTTCTTTTTTCTAGTAATTCTGTTTTGGAAATAATTAGTAGTTTCCATATGTAATAAGTTTCCAAACTTTGGGGACGTCCTAAGGGCTATAAATACCCCTAGAGACTTCAGTTGTAATTTGGGTTTTGATTAGATAAAAGTTTAGACAATGCTACTTGTCCGTGTAAACCCGTGATCGGTTAGATCGCCGGTTTCACGTTTCAGAACCCCAACTATCCCTGTGCGTCCTTCACATCCAGCAATACTAGTTGCTCCTTTATCTTGTTCTTGCTCGTTCTTCGATTGCTTGCAGGAACAAGGTTGATCACCGATAAGATCAACAACCCTTGGAGTTGGTGTATCGATCGCTAAGGCGCAACACGAACGTCTCGTACGGTTGTAGTCGGGTCGTCAACGTCGTCTCCTTCCAATCGAAGTTATCTCCTCATCTCTATCAACTCACCGAAAGATCGGGCCATCCTATTCCTCCATCAAGTACATCTCTGATCAGAGTCTTAAATCTTTTCGAAAAGCTGAGCCCACGGTCAAGGGCGGGTTGCGTGACATCCCACAGTTAGATTACTTTGAATATGTATGTGCATGTTGGTTGACATGTAAGGACTGTTGTGCGAGGAGGTAAAATGTACTCCTCGAGTTAGATGATGTTGTTGATGCTCATGTTTACTTTTCCGCATGATTAAATTTGACTACACTAAATGCAATAACTGAAAATGTACATTTCCGCACTGTTAGCCATTGCCCTTCCTTGTTTATTATCTTGCATTATTACTTGCATTTGCGGTGGCTTGTTGAGTACTTTTTGTACTCATACCCGTTGGACCCCACAGAGGATGCCTACTATGAAGACGGTCTGGAGTAGCGACCCAGTCAAGCAAAGATCCTGAAGAAGGCGTTCGTCATGCTAATTACTATTTTTATTTCAACTCCGATGTAATAAATATGGTCTGCGTACCATGAATACTGTCGTATGTACGATTGTCGCATGATGAACCTCTTGTATTATTGTTTTTCCTATGAAATTCAATAATGTCTCGATTTCGATAAATCGGGGCGCCACAAGATGGTATCAGAGCCGACTTGACTGTAGGAAGCCAAACAGACCCGCCTAGCCATTAGCCGCAGGAAATTATTTCTCGAAAACCTACTGTTGGGGGAAATTACTTCATTTCCAGGACTTAAAGGCTAACTCTCCGTGGCTTCCAAGAAGATCCCGAAGATGGCGGACTAATGTTCGAAGCATACGGCAGCACGGTCGGAGGGTGTCACGATGCGAAGTCACAAAGGACCCTCCGAAGGGAAGGAGGAGGCTTCGAAGCAGGAAGACATGACTGATTGGATGCCCTGCTTATCCATCTACCCTACAACACTTTACCGTGTACAACCTTGTTTATAATATTGGAGGTCATTTGTAATATAGGGGTAAATAGGTCTATTCCTTAAGCCTTTTTCCCTATAAATACCCCCCATTGTACCTTGTAAGAAGGATCCAGAACCAGTGGTTCAAACACATACATTCGGACCTCTTGAGTTGTTATCCTTTACGGAGGCTCAAGTTTGTCCTAAAAACACAAACCTCTTGTTTGTTTGTTCTTGACTACTGAGAACCTGTTGGTGTAACTTTTACGCCAACAGTTGGCGCCGTCCGTGGGGATCCAAGTTCACTACAACAAAACAGGCAACTTCCGTCGGCCAAAGCCGACGGAAGTTAGCCCTTTCCCGACGGAAGAAGCCAACTTCCGTCGGCAAAACGCTATCTTCCGTCGGCCTTTGGCCGACGGAAGCGCGGCGACGGAAGTTAGCTAACTTCCGTCGGCCGCCGACGGAAGTTAGCTAACTTCCGTCGGCCGCCGACGGAAGTTAGCTAACTTCCGTCGGCTTCACGTGGCCGACGGAAGTTAGCCCCGAACTCTGCCACGTCACCAGGGGGGCTTTAACTTCCGTCGGCCAGGCTGGCCGACGGAAGTTAGGGGCAGCTAACTTCCGTCGGCTTTGACCATAGCCGACGGAAGTTAGCCTTTCTGCCCACGTGGCCGAAACCAGCTAACTTCCGTCGGCTATGGTCAAAGCCGACGGAAGTTACCTGGTATTTTTTTTTTATTTTTTCCTGGTTCCCCTACTCACACTCACATCCAACCACAATTTCACATACATTCACAATACACATCCAAAATCACATTCAAACTTCACATATAACATCCAAAACCACATCTCACATCCAAAATCACATCCACACTTCACACATCACATCCAAAATCACATAATATAACTGAATTCACATCCAAAGTCACACTAAACATCTGAATTCACATATAACATCCAAACTCACATACAAATTCACAAAACACAGCGAGAGCCACATACAAAGTCATATTTGTCCATATACTCACTGATCGCCCACATTTGGGTCGTGGGCGCCGCCGCTGCCTCCTGCTTCGTTCACATTTGCCCCGGAGGCTCCATCCTGGCCAGGCGTACGGAAACACTGAAGAAATAGACAAAATTAGAAACGAACTCAACTACACTTCTAAACGCTAACTTAGGTATTTAGGAGGTACCTCAGGTGATGTAGGAGATAGTGGTGGTGGCGGGGGAGGTAGTGGTTGGAACATAGACATGTCAAATCCACTGTTTTGCTGGGCTAGTTGCTACACATGTTGTAATGTAATCAGTTAGTTCTAAACCTATTTCTGAATACTTTTGAACTGCAACACTCTAAAGTAAGCTTACTTGGATCATCGCCTGCTGTTGTGCTAAGCAGGCGGTATAGTACTCTTGTTGTTTGCTGTAGTGCTCGTCGCGCCGCCTCATTTCCTCCCTCATCCGAACCATCTCCGGGGTTTCTTCTGAGCGACGACGGCTGGAGCCAACTCCGACGGAGCTCTGCGACGACTGAGCTGACTTCTGAGCTCTCACCGCTCTCGAGTCAATAACTCCATTGAACATGGAGTACCTGCAACATTAACAGGGGTTAGTTACCATCACAATACCATACACAAAACATTAATAAAAACATTGTCTCACCGTCCATGGCTTTTGCCACCTCCGCTGGAGTACACGGCCATTTGGTCCACAGGTTCTTTCCGCCAATCATAGTTCTCTCCATGGAGTTGAACCATGTGTTCACCATACTGCGCCTGCAAAAAACATGTCCGATTAGCTAGACGCAGAAAAATGAAATTACGTGAACTCTTAATAACATCTCACCAAATGGTCCGTGGCTGTCTGGCTACACAAGACATCTGGCTGTGCCGGATCGCTTCCTTTGTGACCAGAGGTATACACCTCTATGTCACTTGGCACGTTGCCAGATTTAGCTTCCTGTGCATTAGAAATGAGTTAGTCGCATTACAATGTATCTATAGCTAGAGAGTGACAGATCGGTCTTACCAAGCGTTTAGCGTGGCGAATATGTCCGTCGGCACCATATCTGTGCTTCGGATCCGTCCCGCGGCATTGTCTTTTCTGCTCGGAAGTCTTCTTAAATGCGGCTGAAGACCAAATCTTGCAGAATTCAAAATAGGCGTCCTCGCGGTTTGCCGGTGATCACAGTGGCACCACGCGACGGATGGCGATGGCCGAATTGGGGGCGGCGGTGGATCCTGAAAATTCACACATCTGATCATGCAAATTCAGAATTCCTAAAAATTATTCTAAATGACAACACTATTCCTTATCCGACCACATCCAATAAAAAAGATTTTTACTGCATATATACTTTCAGACTTCAAATTTCAGACACACAGATTGAATGGCCAGGCGAGCGCCCAACTCCACCAGGCGAGACTATAAATCAACATTATGGTGCTTTTAGAAGCCTAATCTGGTGCCCTAACCTACCATCCATTGATTTTTGTGGAATCAATCTAATCAAAAAATCTGTGGGAGATAGAGAGGGGGTTTACCTGTTTCAGTGGAAGCGGAGGCCCTGGCAATGGAAGCAGCGGTAGAGTCCCGTGCAGCAGAGGTGGGTGGGCGGGCGAGGGGGTGGGCGGCAGAGACGCGGTGGAGCCCCTGGCAGCGGAGGCGGGCGTGCGGCCGAGGCGGCGGCCGGGCGGCCGGGCGGGCGGGCGGGCGGGCGGGCGGGCGGGCGGCCGAGGCGGCGGCCGGGCGGACGGCGGCCGGCCGGGCGGGCGGCCGGGCGGGCGAGGGCGGCCGGGCGGCGAAGCGGCGGCGGCGGGCGGGCGGCGGCCGAGGCGGCGGCCGGGCGGACGGCGGCCGGCCGGGCGGGTGGCCGGGCGGGCGAGGGCGGCCGGGCGGCGAAGCGGCGGCGGCGGGCGGGCGGTGGCCGAGGCGGCGGCCGGGCGGACGGCGGCCGGCCGGGCGGGCGGCCGGGCGGGCGAGGGCGGCCGGGCGGCGAAGCGGCGGCGGCGGGCGGGCGGCGGCCGAGGCGGCGAAGCGGCGGCGGCGGGGAACGGGCGGGAGTGCGCGCGTGTACAGGGAGTTAGGGCTCCCTGTACGCGCGCGCGATTGGGTGAAAAGCCCCATAACTTCCGTCGGCCAGCATTAAAGCCGACGGAAGTTAGCTAACTTCCGTCGGCTTTAATTCTGGCCGACGGAAGTTAGGGGGATCCGGGCGGCCGCGGAAAAACCCCCGATAACTTCCGTCGGCCACTGTCAGAAGCCGACGGAAGTTAAGTTAACTTCCGTCGGCTTGTGGAGGCCGACGGAAGTTATTTAACTTCCGTCGGCTTGCCCAAAAGCCGACGGAAGTTAACTTGGCCGACGAAAATGTTCTGTTTTGTTGTAGTGGTTCTAAAAGCTTGTTCTCTACCGCTGACTGCACTCTGAAGAAAACTTACGGGGGGAGCCTCAGAATCCTGAGATTCCGCGCACCCTTCAGTTAAGAGCTTCTTAGTGCAGCCCGAAGGCCTTCTCTCGACCCCCTCGAGTCGTCCGAAGCCTTCCATTTCCAAGACACCTCATCGACTAACCATGCCTCCGAAGCGTGGTCAAGCTTCAGGTCCCCTTCGAAGGTCCCCTCGGACCAACGGAGCCGGACCCTCAGCTAATCCGACGGTTCCTGCCGGAACCGATGGGCGTCGAGCGCCCCGGGGCCCTCTACCCCCTCCTACAATGCTTCAGACCGACTACGCAGCAAGCCAAGACCCTGAAGTTCCCTCCGACGAAGACGAAGGCCCTCCCGAAACCGAGGCTACGCAGCTAGCCAGGCTTCAGGAGGAGGTATCCAGATGGAGGCAGGAGGCCGCCGACCGACTCCGCACTCAAGCTTCCACCGAAACTCCAAGGGGGCCTCAAGACGATGGAGCCCGCAATCCCCCAGAAGTTATACAAGTCCAGGAAGAGGCCGAGAATGCCTCCTTCGACAATGAGTCTCCGTTACACCCTGATCTGCAGAGAGTGCCTTTCGACCCCAAGTTCAAGGCCTCGAAGCTGCACAAATACTCCGGGGGGTCGGACCCCGGAGAGTTCGCCCGCTCGTACGCCCTGGCTATAGAAGCAAGCGGAGGGGTGCGAAGCACCATGGCAAAATGCTTCCCACTCGCTCTCGAAGGCGTGGCGCTCCGATGGTTCTGGTCCCTAAAACCAGGATCGATCAAGTCATGGGAGCTACTCAAAAAGAAGTTCGTGAGCAACTTCCAAGGCACTTTCGTGGCCCCAATGTCCACAGGAAGTTTGTTCCAGGTAAAGCAGCGGGAGGGGGAAACCCTCCGAGAGTACTTCACACGCTTCGCCCACACCAAGTCACAGATCAAGGGCCTTACTACCTCTTCGGTAGTTGATGCTGCCCGCGAAGGGGTGCTGAACCCCGACCTCCTCAGCAAACTCCACCGGAAGCCGGTAACATCCGTAGCGCAGCTCATGGCATACTTCGAGCAATATGCCAAGGCAGAGGAAGGATGTCTTCGACGAGCTGAGGCAGCACTACCCACCCTCCGGGAAGTCAAAAGGGAGCCAGAAGCCACCGCTCCACCGCAACCTCCACAAGACAGCCGCCCTAGCGAGTACAGGCGAGGGAAGAAGCATTTCCGTTCGGAAGTGCTAAACATTACACCTTCAGCTTCGAAGGCACCTGCCAATCTCCCGCAGGGGAAAAGTTTCAAGGTTGGGCCTCCAGGACCTCAAGAAAGGGTGCCTGGAAGGCGCCAGAGTCATTTCTGCTGCGTGCATGGCGATAATAGAAGCCATGACACGAGGGACTGCAAGACGATATTAACCCTTCGGGGTGAGTACATTGACCGAAATACCAGGAGGGGTACTTCGGACCGAGCTCCACCCACGACACGATCGGAGCCTGTTCAAGCTGTGGCCCGAGCCGGTGCCCTCGAAGCCCCCATACGGCTACCGGTGGCCAGTATTATGCCACCGCCAAGGCACGAAGATCCACAAGACCGCGGCAAGAGAGTGGTCCTACCCATCTCCGGAGGGGGGACCCTCGGCAGCATGTCCAAGAGACAGCGCCGCGAGTACGTCCGCGAAGTTGGGCACATTGGGACTTCAAGTTCCGCTGAGGGGATGCCAGAATGGTCCCGTGTGCCCATCTCATTCACAGCCAGCGATGCAGTAGGGGTGAAATTTCCCCATGCTGACCCATTCGTCATCTCTGCCGATATAGCAGGGGCTGATGTTCGGAGGATCTTGGTGGACGGTGGAAGCTCCGCAGACATACTCTTCGTCCAAGCCTTCGACCAGATGTGTATACCCCGGAAGCATCTACTCCCAGCAGCCCGGCCACTTCAAGGGTTCTCAGGACCGCCTCTCGATGCCCTCGGCCAAATAGGCCTCGAGGTTGCCTTCGGAGAGGGGCCGCTGGCCCGAGTAGAAGAGGTGATTTTCGACATGGTGGATGCCCCTTACGCTTACAATGCTATCTTCGGTCGAGGGATGTTAAACCAATTCGGGGCTATAGCGCATCACAACTACCTTTGTCTCAAAATGCCCACACAAGGTGGAGTGCTCACTATTTCAGGAGACCAGGCTGTAGCCAGAAGGACGGAATATGGCCACGGGCAGCCATTGGACCCTCGACAAGTGCATAATGTGGCGGAGAGCGCCAAAGAAGTACCGGAGGCCTTGAGCCCCCCGAAGGGATCCTCGCTCAAACCAATCCCGGAGGGTGATGTCGAGACAAGAATAATCTCAGAAGACGGCAAAGAATACCCAATAAAATTTGGCAAGGGGCTATCTCCGGAGATAACCGCCTCATTAGAAGAAGTCGTCAAGAAGAATCTAGACATGTTTGCTTGGACCGACGAAGATATCACGGGGGTCGACCGAAGCATCATCGAGCACAGTCTGCTCGTCAACCCGAAGGCCAAGCCGGTGCGCCAGGGGCTCCGAAAGCTATCAACAGAAAGAGCAAATTTAGCCAAGGCCGAAGTGGAAAAGTTGTTAAAAGCTGGCATTATCAGGGAGGTGGCCCATACCGAGTGGTTGGCCAATCCTGTTTTTGTAAGAAAGAAGGATTCCAGCAAATGGCGCATGTGTATTGACTTCACATCATTAAATAAAGCATGCCCGCGAGACCCCTACCCAATGCCCCGAATAGATCAATTAATAGATTCCACAGCCGGCTCCAAATTATTAAGCTTCCTCGACGCCTACTCCGGGTACCATCAAGTATGGCTGAAACACGAAGACGAGGCCAAGACAAGTTTCATAACTCCTTCGGGAGTATTCTGCTATGTAAGAATGCCTTTTGGTTTGCGGAATGCCGGAGCCACATTTTCTCGCTTAATAGCTAAGGCTTTAGGTCATCAGATAGGCCGCAATGTCGAGGCCTACATGGACGATATTGTAATAAAAAGTGCTCAAAAGCACCAGCATAGCATAGATTTAGATGAAACTTTCGAGAGCCTCCGAGCATGTGGAGTACGCCTCAATCCCAAAAAATGTATATTCGGAGCACAAGCAGGGAAGCTGCTAGGGTACTTAGTTTCGAGCAGAGGGATCGAAGCCAGCCCAACGCAAATAAGTGCACTACAAAGAATGGCTCCACCCGAGAATTTGAAGCAAGTACAGAAACTAGCAGGAAGGCTAGCAGCACTCAGCAGGTTCCTGTCCAGATCGGCAGAGCGAAGCCTCCCAATTTTCAAGGCACTCAAAGGCTCCGAAAGCTTCAGCTGGACGCCGGAGTGCCAAAAGAGCTTCGAAGAAATAAAAGCATACCTCGGAACATTATCAACCTTAACCGTTCCTCTTCCAGGGGAAACATTTCTTTTATACCTTGCAGCAACAGGATCAGAAGTAAGCGCAGTACTGGTCCGAGAAGTCGAGCTTAAAGAGAAGCTGGTGCAAAATCCAGTTTATTTTGTCTCGGAGGCATTGTCAGGAGCCAAGATCAGATACTCCGAGCTTGAAAAGTTTGCTTATGCTTTAGTAATGGCCTCGCGAAAGCTAAGGCATTATTTCTTGGCGCATAACCTTATTGTCCCTACATCGTATCCTCTTGGAGATATGCTCCGAAACAAAGATTCCACAGGCAGGGTTGGAAAATGGGCAGTCGAGCTGGCACCCTTCGAAATCTCCTTCACAGCAAGGACGGTCGTTAAATCTCAAATTATAGCAGATTTCGTAGCAGAGTGGACTCCATCTGCAGTATGGACTCCGGAAGAACCCTCCGACGGTTTCTGGACAATATTCTCAGACGGAGCCTATCAAGCATCAGGTGCCGGAGCAGGGGCAGTAATCTTGTCACCATCAG
Organism: Zizania palustris; assembly: GCA_019279435.1. Taxonomy (NCBI): domain Eukaryota; kingdom Viridiplantae; phylum Streptophyta; class Magnoliopsida; order Poales; family Poaceae; genus Zizania; species Zizania palustris. The sequence goes on along the minus strand of JAAALK010000287.1, from coordinate 69,861,602 downwards.
GGCAAAAGGCAATGTATTTAGCAAGGCTTAACTTTCGAACCACTAATAACGTCGCCGAGTATGAAGGAATCTTGCTAGGCCTCAGAAAGGCCAAAGCACTCGGAGCTACAAGGATAGTGATCAAGACAGATTCCCAAGTCGTCGCGGGGCATATTGACAAAAGCTTCCAAGCAAAAAACCCACATCTCGTGCAATACCTTCAAGAAATCCGCAAGGCAGAAGCAGCATTCAAAGGGTTTACAGTTCGAAGCATACCACGAGCAGAAAATCAACTTGCAGATATCCTTGCAAAGGCTGCAGCAGGAGCAGTGGACCTCCCAGAGGGCGCTTTCTACGAAGAGTTAGAGCAGCCAGCAGCTGATCAAATACCCTCGTCAGAAGTAATGTGTATTCAAGCTACGGATTGGCGAACTCCGATAATAACTATGTTGCAAGGTAGCAATGACCTTCCGGAAGGCCCAGAAACTCGAAGATTGCAATCAAGAGCTCGAAATTACAAACTTATTGGGGAAATACTATATAAGGCCGGAGTATGCTCACCACTGCTTCGATGCATCTCTCAACCTGAAGGACAAGACATACTTCGAGGCATCCACGAAGGGCTATGCGGAGGTCATCTAGCTCCTAGAGCGCTAGCAGGCAAGACGCTTCGGCAAGGTTTTTATTGGCCGACAATCATCAGAGACGCCGAAGACCTAGTTCGAACATGCCAAGGCTGCCAATGGATGGGCAGAAGGAGCCATCGCCCACCAACTCAACTTCAAGTTATTGCCCCGGTATGGCTGATGGCTAGATGGGGCATGGACCTCATAGGCCCTTTCCCACCAGCAAAGGGCGGTTTGAAATTTGCGGTCGTAGCAATAGAATACTTCTCAAAATGGGTGGAAGCAGAGCCGCTAACAGCCATCACATCGAAGAACGTGCAAAGGTTCTTCTGGCAGAATATTATATGCAGGTTCGGAGTCCCCAGAGAATTAACGGTGGATAACGGAACCCAGTTCGAAGCTGATACCTTCCAAACATTCTGTGAAGAACTGGGTATTAAGCTATGCTTCGCAGCAGTGCGACACCCGCAATCCAACGGATCCGTCGAACGAGCCAACGGGAATATCCTCTCCGGGTTAAATCGCCGAATTGTGGGATTGGCCAAGGGCCTATGGGTCGAAGAGCTACCTAAAATTTTATGGTCTATCCGAACCACGCAAACTAGATCAACCGGCTTCACGCCATTCAGATTGCTCTTCGGAGACGAAGCCATGACCCCTACGGAGCTCAAAGGGGAGTCACTTCGCGTAATTCAACACGAAGACGAAGATGATCGGAGTGCTTCAATAGACTTGTCAGAAGAAACAAGGCTTCGAGCTGTCGCCAACCTGACGAAGTACCAAGAGCACACAAAGACATGGTACGACCCGAAGGCCAAGTTAACTGAGTTAAAACCAGGTCATCTAGTATTGCGAAATGTAATAGCTCCGGGGAAGCTAGGAAACAAATGGGAAGGACCATATGTTATCTTACGCTCAGGACGCCCCGGATCGTTTAAATTAGCTAATTTAGAAGGAGAAGAGTTGAAACATGCGTGGCATGCGGAGCACCTTAAGAGATATTACGCTTAAGGCTTCCTTGTAATCACTTGTAACACTCCTTTTATAAATAAAGCTAAGGGTTGAAATTTGTTTTGCCCTTCGAACATCCCATCCTCCGGATGGACGCATTTGGAGGTCGGTGATGCTGGCAGAGCCAAGCATTTTTCGAAAAAACCCAAGGGGCTGGCTACGAACCATTGGTTCAGTGGCTCCGCCAACCTACGGATTCCAGGCTCCGGCTTGTTAGGATCCGTAGAAGAGTCTAAGGACTTTAAACAAGACAGAATTTCAAACCTCCGGGTGCGAAGTATCTGTAAAAGAGCCGTAGGTGGCCAACCTACGGATTCCAGGCTCCGGCTTGTTAGGATCCGTAGAAGAGTCTAAGGACTTTAAACAAGACAGAATTTCAAACCTCCGGGTACGAAGTATCTGTAAAAGAGCCGTAGGTGGCCAACCTACAGATTCCAGGCTCCGGCTTGTTAGGATCCGTAGAAGAGTCTAAGGACTTTAAACAAGACAGAATTTCAAACCTCCGAGTGCGAAGTATCTGTAAAAGAGCCGTAGGTGGCCAACCTACGGATTCCAGGCTCCGGCTTGTTAGGATCCGTAGAAGAGTCTAAGGACTTTAAACAAGACAGAATTTCAAACCTCCGGGTGCGAAGTATCTGTAAAAGAGCCGTAGGTGGCCAACCTACGGATTCCAGGCTCCGGCTTGTTAGGATCCGTAGAAGAGTCTAAGGACTTTAAACAAGACAGAATTTCAAGCCTCCGGGTGCGAAGTATCTGTAAAAGAGCCGTAGGTGGCCAACCTACGGATTCCAGGCTCCGGCTTGTTAGGATCCGTAGAAGAGTCTAAGGACTTTAAATTTGTTATTTTATCGGTGGTGACATGTGCAAAATTCGAAGCATGCAGGTGTTCGGACAATCATTGTGCCTAGCGAACCCTTATATATGATAAAAGCTCCGCCACCCACAAGGGGGGTAGGAGGATAGGAGTCACACAGCATACTGTCGAAGCATTCCACATTAAAATATTATACTCATACATCAAGAAAAATTGTTATCTAAACCTAAATAAAAACGGAGACCCTTTCGACCCCTAGAGCTACCCCTGCGGCTACTTTGCCCTTCGGAGCTTGAAGTCTTTTTTGGCCGGGAACTACTCTTTTTTCTCGAGGCTCGCAGTTTCTTCTGCTCCTCCTGAAGTTCGGCCCACGTCAAGAGCCTTTCGGAGCCGGCCTCGGCAAGGTTTTCGGCTTGATACTCCGAGTCAGACCAGTCGACAGGCTCGGAAGACGAAGACCCCTCTTCTTTTTCTTCCTCTTTAATATAAGACAAAACGTCCCTTCGTACTTCAAGGGTAACTTCCCCCCCGTCTCCGCGAGGAACAGAAAAGCGGGAGCGGCGATAAGGTCTCAAACTCTCAAGAACTGCCCACTCCTTTCGAAGCTCGGCAGTAGGTTCCAAAAGTACGAAGTCAGGGCTCGAAGGGCAGGACAGAACCTAAAAAAGAGCAGAGCACCCAAGACAAGTACTGTTTATAACTTTCTCATTAATTAAACAAAGTTTACAAGACCACAGGTACACAACAACCCTAAGCGGCTAGACCTGCGGGTCGGTTGGCGGAGCTGGGACCGAAGGCGCTGGCGAAGTTGGGAGTGGTGGCTTCGCTTGAGCTTGCTTTTGCCGGCGGGCCTCGTCGATCCAAGCCTTAGCAGCAACCTTGTGGTCCGCCTTCCATACTGATCGGAAAGCTTCCCAAGCCGAAGCCACCTCCGAAGACGGCCGCAGCAGGTCATCATCCGCGAAGCCTCCAGGAGACGAACCACTAACCGAATCGAAGGGAATCCGAAGAGATTCGAGGTGGCGAAGAACCCCGATGCCGGCGCACTGTCCGGAGATCTCTCCGTACCGGACTCCGGAGTTCTTCATCAGCGACGAAGCTACCTGGATCCTCGTCAGCTTCCGGTCGAGCGGCTCGGAGGTTGCAGCAGAGGTCGAAGGGAACATGGTGCCAAAGTACTCTAACGTACCCTGAAGAGCTTCCAAGGTACGGTCAGCAGTACTGGAATTCTTTCTCTCTGCTACTTCTAGGCTTGCAACAGTTGCATCCAACGCGGCCACCCGAAGCATCAAGGAACTCTTCTGAGCCATTACCTGGCTGAGAGCCCCTTGAAGTTCCACAAGACGACCGTTCGAAGCAGCCGCATCCTGGCGAAGCTTTTCGACCTCCGCACGGAGGACCACTCGTTCAGCCTCGGCTTCTTGGGCATGAGAGCGGAGAGCTTCAAGGGCTTCGTCAGACGCTGCCTTAGCCTTCCGTTCTTCCAAAATTTCTTCATTCAGCCTGAGGGACCTCCCGGTGGAGTCATCAAGAGCTGTTTGAAGGGCGGTGACCTTCCGGTTAAGTCGATTAATTTCGACCTCGCTGGAAGTCGCTGCCGCTCTAGCAAGGGCGAATTGCTGCAAGGAAAACAAGGTAAGTGCTAAAGAAGTTTTGACCACTAAAATACAGCAACTGTGGTGTCTTTTTCATACCTGAAGGGCAGCCCTTTCGAGGGCCGTGTTGAGGCTCGAAGCCCTAACTTCGCTCAAAGCGGAGATCAACTCCGAATTGGCAATGTCCTGGCTTTTCTCAGCCAGGGGCTCCAGGAGCCTTCGAAGGCCGCTCCGATGTTCCAAGAAAGGAGCCAGAAGAGGGAGCCAAGACAAGGCTCGGGCGTCGTCCTCTGCAGCCTCGTCCTCTGAGTTGCCAACGGAGGGCGCAGCTTGGTCAACCCGAAGGCCCAGGCTGGAAATACTCTTACCCCTCCCCGGCACGAAAGGGGGAGAAGCAAGAACATTTCGACCCTCAGCCGCCACATCTCCGGCCAGAACCACGTTGTCGGAGGCGCCTTCAGTAGTCGAGGTCGCCACGGTCGGAGCCAACTCCGTCCCAGGGAGCACATCGTCCGCCCCGAAGGATACGTTCTCCACCACTGGGCTCGGAGCCCCCAGGGGAGCCGGAGGGTCCGCTCGGGTAACCGTCTCCGAGGAAGCAGGGACGTCGGGCGCCACCAAGGCTTCGGTACCCGAAGAGGTACCTATTTCAAATATCAAGATTAATTAACATATTCTACAGGTAGCAAGCGAGTGTAGACAAAAAAAAGAAAGAGCTCCGAGAAAATACCTCTAAGAGCCGCTTGAGGAAGGATCGTCGGATCCTCCAGGACTTCGTACATCTGGAGGATGTTGTCAAAGTCATCCCCCGAAGTCCTACCCTCGGTTTCATCCGTAGGGGCCACGACCTCCGCGGGAACCCCTTCGGGTGCAGGCAAGTTGGAGGTAGAGTATGACTCCACTTGCACGTTGACGGGTGCAGGAGGAGTCAATGGAGTTACACTAACACCCTCCCTGTCGGAGAGGTTTGGGGGGACCTCCCCCATATCTTCGTCAATCAAAAGGTAGTCTTCGAAGGCCTTCGCTGTAGCACCTCCGGAGTCTTCTGCCTCTTCGGGAGTCAGGCTCCGCTCATCCAGCGACGAAGAAGATGAAGCGGGCGTCAAGTGGGGAGGCTGCTTCGCCTCCTTCTTCTTAAGCGGTTGCTTGCCAGCTTTTTTAGAGGGCTCGGCCGCTGCTTTCCTCTTGCGAGCCGCCGCTCCAGCTGGGGCGAAGTCGGGAAGCTGCGGGGGCTCCATGCCGAGGGCTCTCCACACCCTGTTCGAGCGCTCCCAACTCCCCACCAATTCCAGCCTCCTCTGCCTCTCGGCCACCGAAGGGGCTCCGAGAATTCGTTCGGTAGCCCGGACTATGTCGTCCGGAGCTAAGGCCAGAGGCGCCGCTGAAAAGAAAAAGGTATAAGAAGCATAAGTATAATTAATGTGTTCATATAAAATGATGCCGCAGGAGAAAGATGTACCTATGTTTCGGAGGTCCCCCTCCGAGGCTTGCGGGATGGAGATTGGCCAACTGGCTCCGAGGGGTGAGATCCGAAGGCCGACGAACTCTTCGGCCAGGTCGCGCATACTCATACGACGAGCCACTGAAGCAAGCAACCCTAGCCTCGTCGTGAGCAAACTAGGGTTCGGGGAGATGTCCGCCTCCTTCCGGAACCAGATTTCTTGAAGAGGGCCCGAAAGGGGGGAGTCTTCTCCTACTTCGGCGTAAAACCACCGAAGTATCCAATTTGTATACCATCGGTCATTTATGGCCTTCGCAGGGAAATGAAGAGCGTGCTCCCGCCGTAGCTGGAAATTAACACTGCCGAAGGCCACCGTCACCTTCGAGTCCCCAGGCCCATCTTGAGGCTTCGGCTGGCAGATGGCTTCGTGGGTAGCTGCGAAGATCTCGGAGCGCCCTTCGCACCCCTCCGCCCGAAGAGCCCACTCGAAGACGGCCAGGCGGACGATTGCATTGGGAGACAATTGAGGCAGGGTTATGTGGAACAAGTCCAGTACCTCTGCCAGAAAATCCACGGCTGGTAGCCCCAGACCCGCTTCGAAGAACGCCTCGAAAACCACCACTTCTCCGCTCCGAGGCCGTGGAGTCGACTCTGTCCCGGGAACTCGAGTCCTCATTCCGGCTCCCAGCTTCCCGTCTACTGCCTCTTCAATGGACTCCGCGGTGCTCACAGACTGGCCGATGACAAAGCTCTGGGCCATCTTCTTCTTGGAGGGCGGGCGGAGCGCTCGAGGATTCTTGGGCCAAGCACCGCCCGGACCCCCCGCCATTGCCGCGGCTGCCGATGCGGCCCACGCTTGCCGCTACGCCAGAGTGTTGGCCGCCAATGGAGTTGTGTGGCTGGTTCTCGCCATTGCGCTCAAATGCTCGAGGGTGCGGAAGATTGAAGGAAAAGGTGAATTGCAGGAGCGGTGAATGCGGTAAAAAACTTCCAGTAATCCCTATTTCCCCCTTTTATAACCGCACAACCTATACTGCTCTTCGAGAAGTTTCACATTGCAGGTTCGGCTTCCGTCACCGACAGGTGGGGCTGGTAATTGGAACGGCGTGCAACCGCTGAAGAAATCGACCGTTACCTTTTTTACAGAGGGTAACGGCTATCTACACCGTAACGGTCATATTGACGGTACCCCACGGCGTTCACACTCCGTAACCGCTTTCGTAACACTTATGCTTCGAAACCATGCTATTCCCAGGGAGTTTTCCCACTATGCCAAAACTCGGAGACGAATGTTCTAAAAAATTGGGCCCAATATTCTGGGCTGAATCATAACATCCTCGCATTCCCTTTAAGCCTCAGAACTAAAAATGTTCCTTTCGTATACTGCCTTCTTTCTAAAAATAGGTTATCTACAGAAAGGCGTATTCGAGGGGCTACTGTTGGGGGAAATTACTTCATTTCCAGGACTTAAAGGCTAACTCTCCGTGGCTTCCAAGAAGATCCCGAAGATGGCGGACTAATGTTCGAAGCATACAGCAGCACGGTCGGAGGGTGTCACGATGCGAAGTCACAAAGGACCCTCCGAAGGGAAGGAGGAGGCTTCGAAGCAGGAAGACATGACTGATTGGATGCCCTGCTTATCCATCTACCCTACAGCACTTTACCGTGTACAACCTTGTTTATAATATTGGAGGTCATTTGTAATATAGGGGTAAATAGGTCTATTCCTTAAGCCTTTTTCCCTATAAATACCCCCCATTGTACCTTGTAAGAAGGATCCAGAACCAGTGGTTCAAACACATACATTCGGACCTCTTGAGTTGTTATCCTTTACGGAGGCTCAAGTTTGTCCTAAAAACACAAACCTCTTGTTTGTTTGTTCTTGACTACTGAGAACCTGTTGGTGTAACTTTTACGCCAACACCTACTTTATAAACTTTGTTTCTCCCCTCACTTTTATTCAACTTGCTGTTTTGTAGATGCCAGTATACCAAGTGCACAGCTACTGCCATCATTACGAGGGCTTCGTCAGGGAGCTCCGTATGATGCTCACATTCCTCGGGTTCCTCTTTGAGCCCGAATTCTAAGGAGTGTACCCCGACGAGTTCGCCGGACCTTGTGACGTCTCCCTCACCGTCCACGGCTCCGGAGAACACCTGCCACCCTACACCACCGCACTTGGGGGCTCGACATTCGACGTCGCGTGCCAACGAGTCGCCCTCCAGGCCCTCATGGAGCTGAGGATGATCTACGATGATCGTCTTCAGAACTCGTCCTTCCGGCTTGTGCCGAAGCGTACTCCCGGCGCCCACCGTAGCATCTACCTCGGAGTTCACTCCGTGCGTGATCCGGTCATGGCCCGGCAGTCGCGTCTTCTGCAGGCCATGGACGACCTCCATACCGAGGCAGTGCTCGACGCCGACGAGCACCATGAGGCGGTTGAGTTTCTTCGTGAGGAGACGAAGAACTTGATCCAACAAAATGGCGAGCTGCAGTGCAAGATCATGCAGCTGCAGAAGGATATTGCAGAGATGGTTCCTCTCCTTCCAAGGAAGAAGAAGCCCATCCGTGAGCCCCTCCCCCGCCCCAAGAGGATCCCCGCCACACCCCTGCACCGCGCCCCGGCCTCGTCTCCGACCCCATCATCGAGAACTTTCTCGAGCCCACCATCCCTCTGGAGCTGCGTACTCGTGGTTCCGAGAGCACAGAGACCGCCTCCGGTGGAAAGTAGGCGTTAGAGGTCGTTATCTTAAATAAAGCAAAATTTTGTATGTGGTGCTATCTACGACGAGTGTGTTGTGGATAGAATAAGAACTTGATTGTAACAAACATTTCTACCACTTGGTTTATATGCATATGAGCTATTTTCTTAAGTGTATTGTCATCATCTTTATGCCTTATAACCTCGTGTATTCAGAAGATGACCGACCACCAGAACACCAGCTCCAACAACGGTGAAGGAGGAAACCGTGATGCGCCCGAGGGTGTTGTGCCCAACTGGGGTGCAACGGGCCCACGTCATTCTAGGTCGCCATCCACCAACCATCCTACCCTGGCGGAGATGATGGCGAATTAGAACCAGTTGATCACCGCCCTCCTTACTCAGATGCAGCACCAACAAGCTCAGTTGGACCGACTGCAGAACGGGGAACCTGCCCCTCGCGCACCAGCACCCGCACCCGCTCCACAACTCTCGGAGTTTCTGCGCGTGCGCCCGCCCATCTTCTCAAGCACCACCAACCCAATGGAGGCCGGAGATTGGCTCCGCACCATTGGGAAGAAACTTGACCTCCTCCCTCCACCGACTGGGAGCGAGTGGCCTTCGCCACTCATCAGCTCCAGGGTCCCACCGCTGAATGGTGGGACAACTACCGTGAGTCCCAGCCAGAGGACCACGTGGTGACATGGGCGGAGTTCACCATTGCCTTTCGCGCCACCCACGTCCCCGCCGGAGTCATCGCGGTGAAACAGCAGGAATTCCATGACCTGTAGCAAGGCAGCCGGACAGTCATGGAGTACCTCCATGAGTTCAACCGCCTCGCCCGCTACGCACCGGAGGAAGTGCGCACCGACGCCCTCCGTCAGGCCAAGTTCCTCCGGGGACTTAAGGATGAGCTATCCATCTAGCTCGTCACCACCGACTACGCCGACTTCCAACGGCTAGTCAATAAAGCGCTCATTCAAGAGACTAAGCAGAACAGGTTGGACCTCAAGAAAAGGAAGATGATCGCCTTCAAGCATCAGCAGGCGAACTCTCAGAGGCCCCGCTTCGTCCCTCCGCCACCAGCACCTGCCTACCATCCTCGGCCCGCCTACAGGCCACCTCACGCCGCCGGTGGATCCAACGCCGGGCATCCTCACCCTACTCCAACCGCTCCGGCCGCTCAGCCGACGTCAGCCGCCAAGGCCCTGATCTTGAAGGATCGCCAAGGGAGGCCGGTCGTTTGCTTCAACTGCCGCAAGGAAGGGCACTATTCGCACTAGTGTCCTCACCCCAAGCAGCCCCAAGGCGCAGCACCCAACCAGGCGGTACGTGCCCGCGTCAACCACATCAACGCGGAGGAAGCTCAAGAGGCTCCTGAAGTCGTGCTCGGTACGTTCACTGTGAATTACGTACCAGCCGTAATATTATTTGACTCTGGAGCAACACACTCCTTCATCTCAGAAGATTTCGTGAAAATCAACAAACTGGATGTACTCCCTCTATCCGTCCCCATGGTGATTGCCACTCCAGGCAATAGAACCTTAGCCCGCTCGTACAGCCCGAAGGTTCAGATAGAGATCCAAGGAGTATTATTCCGGGTCGAGCCAGTCCTCATAAAATGCGTCGGACTCAACCTCATCCTAGGGATGGATTGGTTGATGAAGCACAAGGGAGTGATCGACTGTGCCAACAAGTCCGTCATAGTGGTCAACCCTGAAGGCGCAACTGTCACCTTTCGGATGACCAGTCGCAAACCACTCGAAGCATCCCTCCACTCGCTAGCCCTCGAAGAAGTACCCATAGTCAAGGAGTTTATGGACGTCTTCCCAGAGGACCTACCAGGAATTCCTCCCAAGCGGGACATCGAATTCAGAATCAAACTTGTCCCCGGGACCACCCTAATCTCCAAGCGTCCATACCGAATGGCCGCTAATGAACTAGCCGAAGTCAAGAGCAACATCGAAGACCTAGAGCAGAAAGGGTACATTCGACCGAGTACCTCACCCTGGGATGCACCGGTCATCTTTGCCATGAAGAAAGACAAGACCAAGAGGATGTGCGTGGACTATAGAGCCCTGAACGACGTAACCATCAAGAACAAGTACCCATTGCCTTGGATCGATGACCTGTTTGATCAACTGAAGGGATCCTCGGTGTTTTCCAAGATTGACCTCAGGTCAGGTTATCACCAATTGAGGATTAGAGAAGAGGACATACCCAAGACTGCCTTCACCTTCCGATATGGACTCTGAGAGTACACAGTGATGTCGTTCGGACTCACAAATGCCCCGGCCTTCTTCATGAACATGATGAACAATGTATTCATGGAGTTCTTGGATAAGTTCATCGTGGTATTCATCGACGATATCCTCGTTTACTCCAAGACCAAGGAAGAGCACGAGACTCACCTCTGTCTGACCCTCGGAAAACTAAGGGAGCAGCAACTGTACGCCAAATACAGCAAATGCGAATTTTGGTCGTCTGAGGTGAAGTTCCTCGGTCATGTCATATCTTCCGGAGGAAAGCAGTGGACCCAACCATCGTTGAAGCAGTGACCAACTGGCTGCAGCCCACGATAGTGACCGAGATCCGGAGTTTTAGCGGATTGGCTGGATACTACCACCGGTTCATCGAGAATTTTTCCAAGATCGCCAAACCGATGACCAGACTTCTACAGAAAGAAGTGAAGTTTGAATGGACCCCAGATTGTGAAGAAAGCTTCCAGACTCTCAAGAAGAAGCTCGTGTCAGCCCCTATCCTGACACTGCCGGACATCCAGAAAGACTTCCACGTCTATTGTGATGCCTCTCGTCAAGGATTGGGATGCGTCTTAATGCAAGAAGGGAAGGTGATATCCTACGCCTTCCGACAACTAAGGCCGCATGAGCTGAACTACTCGACCCACGACCTGGAATTAGCAGCCGTGGTTCATGCCTTGAAGATATGGAGACATTACCTGGTGGGGAATCGGTGTGAGGTCTTCACCGACCACAAGAGCCTCAAGTACATATTCACCCAACCAGATCTGAATCTCAGGCAAAGGAGATGGTTGGAACTGATCAAGGATTACGACTTGGGCATCCATTATCATCCAGGCAAGGCCAATGTGGTGGCAGACGCCCTTAGTCGAAAAGGGTACTGCAACGCCATCATGATTCAGGACCAAGCTCCTTTACTTTACAAGGAGATGGAAAGGCTAAATCTAGGGATCACCGCCCGAGCATACCTTGCAGCCTTGGAATCTCGGCCCGTCTTGATAGACCAGATCCAAGAAAAGCAGAAGGAAGACCCGGACATCTTGGAGATCCAGCAGAATATGCGGAAGGGTAAAGCCCCCGGATTTTCCGAGGACGAGCATGGTACCATCTGGTTCGGAAACCAGATATGCGTACCCGACCAGCCTGAGTTGAAGGCTCTCATCCTTCAAGAATCCCACGATACCCTATACTCCATTCACCCCGGGAGTACCAAGATGTATCAAGACCTAAAAGAAAAATATTGGTGGGTCAGCATGAAGAGAGAAATAGCTGAGTATGTGGCCAAGTGCGACACATGCCGGCGAGTCAAGGAAGAGCATCAGAGACCTGCCGGACTTCTTCAACCCCTCAACGTCCCTGAATGGAAGTGGGAAGAGATAGGAATGGACTTCATCACTGGACTGCCCAGAACCCAAGCTAGTCACGATTCTATCTGGGTAATCGTCGACCGACTCACCAAGGTGGCTCACTTCATCCCGGTCAAGACAACCTACACTGTCGCCAAACTGGCCGAGTTGTATATGACCCGGATCATGTGCCTTCACGGAGTTCCTAAGAAGATTGTATCTGACCGCGGGAGTCAGTTTACCTCCAAGTTTTGGAAGAGCCTTCAAGAGGAACTCGGCACCCGGCTGAACTTTAGCACCGCCTATCATCCACAAACCGACGGTCAAACCGAAAGGGTCAACCAGATATTGGAAGATATGCTTAGAGCTTGTGCTCTAGACTTTGGCGGAATGTGGGACAAGAACTTACCCTATGCAGAGTTCTCCTACAACAACAGCTATCAGGCCAACCTGCAAATGTCTCCGTTCGAAGCACTCTACGGACGTAAGTGCAGAACGCCATTACTCTGGGATCAAACCGGAGAATCGCAACTGTTTGGGACAGATATATTGAGAGAATCTGAATAGAAGGTCAAGATCATAAGAGACCGATTGAAGGCAGCCCAATCCCGGCAGAAGAGCTATGCCGACAATCGTCGAAGAGACCTAGCCTTTGAGGAGGGTGGTTATGTCTATCTCCGAGTCACTCCCCTCCGTGGCACTCAAAGGTTCAACATGAAAGGCAAGCTAGCACCCCGCTACGTCGGGCCTTTTTAGATACTCCGACGGCAAGGAGATGTGGCATATCAACTTGAACTGCCTCCATCATTGGCAGGAGTTCACGATGTGTTCCATGTCTCTCAGCTGAAGAAGTGCCTCCGTGTACCCACCGAGCAAGCCGACCTTCAGCAGCTCAACATCCAAGAAGACTTGACCTACATCGAGAAACCCATCAAGATCTTGGAAACCAAGGAAAGGGTAACCAGAAGTCGTGTAGTTCGCTTCTGTAAGGTTCAGTGGGACAACCACCCCGCCGAAGAGGCTACTTGGGAAAAGGAAGACGAACTGAAAGTCCAATACCCCGAGTTATTCGAGTAGCGTTCCAATCTCGAGGATGAGATTCTTTGTAAGGGGGATAGGTTTGTAACACCCCAAATTTCCAAAACAATAAAAATATTATTTAATTAAATTTCTTGGATTTTATATTTCTGAAAATACCTTTAATACCCTTTTATACCCTTTTGAACTACATCATAGAGTTAATGACCAAACCAGGAGCTGAAAATTTTTGTATAAACTCCCAAGGCCAAGATATATTTTTGAGAATTTTCACAAATTTTTATCCACTATAGAAATGCCCCAAAAGATTTAATCTATTTTCTGCAATTATTTTTAAATCAGAAAACCTTTGAAAACAGTAAGGGCCTTTCCCCCTCCCTTCTCTCTCTCCCGGCCGGCCCAGCCCACTCCCTCCCACGCGCTCGGACTGACACCCGGGCCCCGCCTGTCAGCGAGCCCTCCCCTCTTCGCGCGCGCGCCCGACGCCTTGGCCCCACCCGTCAGCTCTCTCCCTCGCGCACCCGCGCCCGCTGGCCAGTGGCCCCACCTGTCAGCTTCGTCATCAACCTCGCGCCAACCCCCCTAATTCCGCCGGCTGAGGACCTCGCCTTGGATCCGCTCGCCGGCTCCCCCTCCCGTTAAACCGACCCCAGCATTGAATTCCCCGAGGCCTGCCGGTCATTTAAGCGCGTTAAGGCACGCGTTTAAGCCTCCGGATCGCATTCACGCGCATGGTCGCGCCCTCGCCGGCGAGTAAACCCCTCCTCGGCTTTCCTTGCATGTGACGCCCGTTAAACCTCGTCGGCACGCCTATTTAAGCCCCCTGGCCACCCGCACTCGATCCCCTACGCCCACTCGCCTCGAGCACGATCAGAACGCCCTCCATTCGGTTTTTAGCGCAACACCGCCGCCCGTCCTCCAGCCGTCGATCGCCGTCGCCGGAGTCCCCCTCCGCTCTCGTCGACCGCACCTCTGTGACCGCAAGGACCGCCCCTACCTCGGCCACACCTTCGCTGGCTGAGGAGATCGTCGGATCACCACCGCCGTCGAGTACCCGAGGAACCCACCGCGTCTACCCTCGCCGCCGACCACGCTCCGTCGACCCCTCGCCTCACCTAATGTACCATCATGACCGCCGTAGTGTCCTCTTTCCATTTCCAGGCTTAGCTAGGGCCGCCGTCGCTCGCCGTGGCCCCTGGCCCGCTCGCCGTCATCGGAGAAGATGACCGGCACGGGTCGAGTACCCGTGCCATGTCGGATTCCATCCCGACCGCACGATCGCGATCGAGCGGCGCCAGTCACTCCACGTGCGCGATCTAATCCGCACCGTCAGATCTGGTCAACGCGGTACGTTTTAATCTCGCGCGTTGATTTTCATTTAAAAGCCGCGCTCGATCTCGTGCGTCCACGTGGTACCCTTTCGCGCGTTTTAATCCTGGCCATCCGTTATCACTTAAGCGCCCGCCTCGCCTGCGCACGTTGGATCTGGATCCAACGGTCCAGATCGATCCGGTGCATGCGCACAGTGCGCGGGTTCACCGTGGGCCTGGCTCACCGTGGACCCGAGGGGATTTAAATTTGAAAATAAATTCCAGAAAATGTTTAAAACTTGTAAAATTCATATCTGGCGCATTTGAACTCTAAAATTTCCATTCCAATTTCAGAAAATTCACAATATTATTCTCTACACATTAGTTCAATAAAAACAATATGTTACTTTAGACTTTTTCACATTTATTTAAATAGGCATTTAAATACCCTTAGGGTAAAAATGTAAACTCAAATTATTTAAATTCCATTAAAGTTTATATTCATTTTCTTTCTGTTCATATAATGGAAACCACTAAATTGCCCATGGACCTTTTATTTTAAATTGATTAGAAGACTTAAAAGAAGGTTATTCACAATTGAAAATCCCTTTTATAATGACCTTAATTCCCTATAGTTCATTTCAAAATTATTTATGAAATAACTTTCAGAAACTTAATAACTTGGTTTTCCTAAATTAAACCAACTTTAAACCTATGTCCTTATTGTGTAGTCTTGTATTGTTTAAATTGAATGTCGTAATTATTTTAATTTACTTTATTTATAACGAGAAGACTACGACACCACCGAGGAGCCGGAGTACTTTCCTGAAGATCCTCCCTCCCCATTCACTGAGCAAGGCAACTCACCAAACATCATTCTTGAACATGTTGAACCTATGTTTTATTAAATTATCGCTAAAACACATAGGTTATACATGCATTAGTCAAATGAAAGCCCTACGATATATTTATTTAGGATCCCCCGACCTTGATGTGCAACCCAAGCCATGCTATCTCGCCTAAACTCCTTGTCACCATATGATAAATGTTATTAGCTAGTGTCCAATGTATTGACACAATCGCTATAGGATAAAAATAAGTCGTAGCAAAATGGTTCTACTATATGATCCACGTTACTTCTTATCCTTGGAATTCTGTCGGTGATGAGTTATGGTTGTGAGTGTATGCATGGTGGGTTCTGGGTGCAAGCTAGGGCATTGGTCGGTAGCACCCGGGGCACTATAAGGACCGGTCTGAGGGATCCGTTGCAATACACTTCCGTACTAACCACAAGTCTAATGGGTAAGTCCTAACTAAGGTATGGAGTGTTCCAAACCGAGGCCACCATTTGGAGATGGGTCAAGCAGCACCTGCGGGTGGCTTGTACCAATGTGGCGGAAAAGGGGGTGCGACGTTAGCCGGGATGCGGCCCGGCGCGCCGGCGAAACCTAGAGCGGGTGGTTATCGCTTGGAACATTTCATGCCGAGGTTTTGGCACGAGTTCCCGTGGTATGGGTCATCTCGTCTGGGATGAGTGCATGCCTTGTGGGTACAGTAGTACATCTCTAATCAGAGTCTTAATTCTTTTCGAAAAGTCGAGCCCACGGTCAAGGGCGGGTTGCGTGACATCCCACAGTTAGATTACTTTGAATATGTATGTGCATGTTTGTTGACATGTTGAGGAGCCATGCTGAATAGCATGGGCCTCATGGCTCGAGATGTGATGAGTCATTGTCAACGATAGTCAAAGGGGACAAAAGAAGAAGAGATCTGCTGTTTCATGGGCCGCGTGTGACTCAGGTACACGGGTAGCGAGAGACTGTCGGGCAGAGGAGGCTGCGAAGTCGGGCTGGCCCAATCCGGGTACATGGGCCAGAAGAAGTAGAAGACCCACTAGACTGTTGACCAGGACTGACTCAGGTACACGGGCGGTGAGCGATTGCCGGGCTGAGAGAGCTGCGGAGTCGGGCTGGCCCAATTCGGGTACCTGGTGCAAAGTCGGTGGAGGCTTTGTCAGTTTTGGCGCAAAACTGACAACCGTTGATCTTGTATCCGACTGTCCAGAAGAGAAGCTGTAGTCGCTACGAAAACTTAGCTTCCGGATAAGTCATCTGTGTCTCTAGGCCCACAGTCAGTCAGTCGTGTCTGTAAAAATACCCTAAGGGCAGTAGAGTCTTTTTCTTTATTTCTGCGTCTGTAAAAAACCCTAAGGGGCTGGTAGAATATTCTAGGCCATTGGGCAGCCTATAAATAGGGCCCCAATCCCTAGGGTTGTACCACCCTTCTAGAAATCACTTTTTAAATCATTCATTGGGTCATCTTCTTGTTTCCTGTGTTTGTCTCTCTCTGTTGTGTGCGCCGCCAGGCTGATAGCTGCAGTTCTTTTATTTTTTCTCTGTTTGTTGGATGTTTTTTATCCCTTATGCCTCGTGCAGTTTCTCATTTAATGGATCTGCAGTAATCAATTCGTTCACAGTGATTTTATTCCCGATTGTGAAGGCTTCGGATTGCTTCTGTTGGTTGTGTTCTTCACGCAAGTAGTACTAGTTCTTGCTGTTGCAAGTAGTACTACTTCACTGTAGCAACAGTACTCTAGTGCCAGCCTTTTGCTTTTACTGCGCAGCTTTTTGATCGAAGTTGACAGGCCCTAGTAATTTTTCTGACTGTTCTCTGGCGAAGCCCCCTCTCTTTTCGAAGCCCCTCAGCTCCGTGAGGCAGGCTTCGATCTGATTTGCTCGAAGGCTTCGTTGGAACTTCGAACTTTGTTCTGTGTCCTGAGTTGCTAGATGCGAAGTACGTTTTGAACGGACAGCGTCACATACTTCGAACGACGGTGCGAAGGTACTCCGCCTCGAGCTCTTCGAAGTCCACACTTCGATAGGTTTCGAAGTTGGCTTCGAAGCCTGTCGTTCTGTTAGGCTTCGTTTTGGTTTCTTTGTCGCATGTCAGCCTTCGCTTCTCTTTTCGAAGCTTGCTCTTTTCGAAGGTAGAGTGTAGGCTTTGAATTTGGTGCCTCTGTCGTGTGACAGGCTTCGCTTCTTTGTTCAAAGGTCGTCCGTCTGTGTGTTGCGTTCGAAGTTTTCTGTTCGAAGGTTTAGCTTCGAAGCACTCGGTTCGAAGCTGTGTTCGAAGCCTTGCCTTCGAAGTACACCTTCGATGCAGGCTCCGACTTTGTCACACATCGCTTCGAAGCTTACTTCGCTTTCTATCACTTCGAACTTGGCTAGACCAAAACATACCTTCGGCATCCTTTCAACATCTTTCGGCAGGCTTCGCAACTGACCTCCGAAGCAGGCTTCGTCACCGACCTCCGAAGCAGGCTTCGACACTACGAAGCAGGCTTCGACCAGTGAAGCAGGCTTCGTCAAGTTTCGAACAGGAGACAGACTTTGAATGGTAACTTCTCATTTCATTCTTAGTGTACTCAAAATATTATACTAAGAAGTTTCCCTTGCCTAGTCTTGTGTATATTGTTTATCTGTCTATTAGCACTACTTTGATAGTTCTCTGTTTGACATCAGTTGCTTCTAGGCTAGATACCTTTAGACTTAGGCTATCTGTTTATTTTCTGCTGCTTAGTTTGTTGAGGTGCGTTGGGTGTTGGGAACATGCCATATATTCGATAGAATTTTTTAAGGCGCCCATTCACCCCCCCCCTCTGGTCGCTACTTTCGGTCCTACAAGTGGTATCAGAGCTTGGTTAGGGTTTTTCCATACCTTAACCGGTTCTAAACCCCAGTAGTGACTATGACGTCTCCTGGCAAGGTCCCGTCCTTGGAAGCCTATGGCTATAATTATTGGAAGACTCGAATGCGAGCCTATCTTATGAGCCAGGGTTCGGACATTTGGGATATTTGCGTTCACACCATGTTTGTCATATTGGCAGTTACTGAGCAGGGTACTGCTGGTATCATTGCTCAGCATCTGAGCAACAGTAAGGCTGTGAACATTCTTTTTTCTGGTTTAGGTCCCACTGAGTTTGAGCGTGTGAGTCATCTCTCCACTGCGAGAGAGATCTGGGCTACCCTCAAGGCGCACCATGAGGGAACAGCACAGGTCAAGGCTCGGCTCTATCAGACCTACCGGCGTGAATATGAGAATTTCACACAGAAGCCGGGTGAATCTGTTGAGGCTTTGTTTGGTCTTTTTCAGTCGATCATAAACAAGCTTCGGGACAACAAGGCTGAGGGTGCTCAGTTAGTCTCAGATCATGAGCAGGCGCTCAAGGTTCTCCATACCTTGGACCCAAAGATCTGGGAGATCAAGGTATCCTCTATCGTTGAGAGCACTTCTTACGATACCTTGACCATTTCGGAGTTATTTAGCAAGTTGAAGGCCACTGAGGTAGATATCCAGTTGAGATCAAATCTGACTGGTTCTGGATCAAAATCCCTGGCCCTTGCTACACCTTCTGTTGATCCCTCTGCTGAGAGCTGTGCTGGGTTCTCTTTGATGTCTATCACTGAGGACCAGCTTGAGTCTTTGGGAGATGATGATTTGTGTCTGTTTAACAAACGGGTTCGTCGTGTCTATGACAAGAGAATGTTCAAAAGACACGGCACAAAATCCAGATGCTTTGAGTGTGGTGATCCAGGACACTTCATCGCCGACTGCCCAAGCGCAATGGACATAAGAAGGGCACCGGTGGCAGCTTCCATGACTTCGGCAAGCACGAGAGCTCATCCTTCAACAAGGGCAAGCCGAAGACCCGATTCTTCAAGAAGGCCCTGAAGGACTACCAGCGAGAGAACAAGAAGCGCGACAAGGCCTTCTTCGCCGAGATGGAGAAGAGCTACTCCAAGCGGTCCACGTCTTCTTCCTCTTCATCGAGCTCGAGCGAAGAGGAGAACGCCATCAGGAAGGGGAAGGACAAGGATGATCCGGCGGGCCTCTGCTTCATGGCTTTCGGAGACAAGCCGAAGAGCCGCTCACACCAGCGCCGAAGATCCCGCAAGAGCTTCTCCGACGACTCCGATGACGACAACAACAAGGTATCATCCTACGAGCGCGAAATCGTTGATTTACTTGAGAGCAATCGTCAAGAGTTGAAATATCGGGAAAAACTGCTTAGGGGGGCTAAGAAGAGGATAGATGAGTTAGAGAGTGAGCTTGCCGTGGCCAACGGCAGAATTGAGAGTCTATCTTCTTCTCCCTGCTTGGGTGATAGCAGTGAGTGCCCGAAGTATGAAGTGCTTCTGTGTGACCTATCGACTCTGAAGTCCAGGTACACAGAAAGGGTTGATGAGAGGGACGCTTTGGCCACTGAGCTTGAAAGCGCTCAGCTGGAGCTGAAAGATGCTCAAGCCACTATCGTCGCACCCTGTGTTGATTGCCCATCTCATCTAGCTGCCTTAGATGAGCTGAAATCCAAGGGTGATGAACATTTGGGTGATTTGGAGAGGTTGAGAGCTGAGCTTGCCCAGACTAGGCTAGAGCTTGAGACACTGTCAGTTCCACCCACTGTCTATGAGAACTATCTGTCTCTTAGAATGGAGTTGATTAAGCTGAAAGCCGAAAAGTCTGTCCAAGTAGAAAGTGAGTGTGAGACCTGCTTGTCTCAGGTGGAGGTTCTAGCTTCCTTGAGAGAGGAGCTAGCAGATTCTCAGAATGAGAACTTTTACCTCCGTTCTTTCCTGAGTTGGATCAGTGCCAGAGAGCCACAGCTCGGCATGATGATCCAGCAGTTCAAGAGGCAGGATGGTTTTGGGGTAGGTTACACCTACACCAAGGCTGACTTTGAGAGTGCCATTAGCTGGGCAGTGGAGTGGAGCAAAATGACTCCAGAGCAGAGGTATCCCAAGACTCACTCCACTGAGACCTCCCAGGCTTTTCAGTCCAAGGATGGAGTGATTCATGAACCACCCAAAGCTCCACCCAAGAAGCCTACCTGGGTTCCTAAGCCCAAACACCTCCACTCTTCTCTAGACTCTCTTCCTGGACCCTCTCAACCCAAGAAGACCACACCAAACACTACCAAGCCCAAACATCCCAAGCCTCAACCACATCCCAAGAAGCCCACCTATCATTGTGAGTACTGTCAGAGAGACGGGCATCTTGCGGAGTTCTGCTTCAGGAGGAAGCGGGTTGAGAGAGCAGAGAGGGCTCGTAGTGATCAGAAGCAGTTCTACCAGCAGGGTGGTAGACTGCATGTTCCTCGGCGCGGGGAGAGGCTGGAGGCCAGGCCGCGTCGTGTAGGTGGTGGTAGAGGAGACGGCTTTCTTGCTCGTGCTCCAGTTGGTGGTGTCCGTTCTGACAGAATTCCAGGCCGTGTTGGCTACGGTCCTGGACCTCGTGGTCGCAAGGTTAGGCAGAACCAAGGACCGTGCCTTGAGCCGCGTTTTGGTCCAAACTCTTTTGATGGTTTTCGCTTTCCATCTTTTGAGCAGATGGCTCGACACTGGTTTAGCTCTTTTGCTAAACCTGGTGCCGGACCATTTGCTCCCACTTACAGCCACTGACTGTGCAGGATCGGGGACTGGAGGACGTTTGGATTATGGACTCAGGATGTTCTCGTCACATGACGGGACATCGCAGATGGTTCTCTAGTCTCTCTTCCCCGAGCTCCAAAGAATACATCACGTTCGGGAACAGTGGTCAAGGGAAGGTAAGTGGCATAGGCTCTATTCGCATTTCAGATCATTTCTCTTTGAAGAATGTTGCTTTGGTTAAAATTTGAACTTCAATTTGATTTCTGTTTCGCAACTTCTTGCGGGTGATTTGGAAGTGTGTTTTAAGAAGGGCAATTCTTCTGTGTTTGATTCTAGAGGGTCTTTGATTTGCCAGATCTTACCTTTCGGTAAAGTTTTTCGAATTGACTTCTCTAGTTCTTTTGGCCCTTCTCGCTGTTTGATTGCTGGATCTTCTTCTGAGCTCTGGAAGTGGCATAGGAGATTAGGTCATTTGAGCTTTGATCTGTTAGTCAGGTTAAGCTCTATGGACCTCATCCGAGGATTGCCCAAGCTTAAGATGGAGAAGGATCTAGTTTGTCATCCCTGTCGTCACGGGAAAATGGTTGCCGCCTCTCACTCACCTGTGACTCAGGTGATGACTTCGTATTCGGGCGAGATTTTACACTTGGACACTGTTGGTCCAGCTCGGGTACGTTCAGTCGGTGGGAAGTGGTACGCACTTGTGATTGTTGACGACTTCTCTCGATTCTCGTGGGTTTTCTTTTTGGAGTCTAAGGATGAAACTTTTCAGTTTGTTCATGACCTGATTTTGAAGCTGAAGAATGAGAACAATGGTCGGATGCGAGCAATTCGCTCCGACAACGGCTCTGAGTTCAAGAACTCTCAGTTCGTCAGCTTCTGTAGTGATCAGGGTCTGGATCAACAGTTTTCTTCTCCTTACACTCCCCCACAGAACGGCGTTGTGGAATGAAAGAACCGCACGCTAGTGGAGATGGCCAGGACGATGCTCGATGAGCACAGGACTCCTAGGCATTTTTGGGCTGAAGCCATGAACACGACTTGCTATCTGGCCAACCGCATCTTTCTTAGAGCTTACCTTGGTAAGACATCATATGAATTGCGGTTTGGCAGACAGCCCAAGGTGAGCCACTTGCGAGCGTTTGGCTGCAAGTGCTTTGTGCTCAAGAAGGGAGGGCATTTGGATAAGTTTGAGTCTCGTTGCTGGGATGGTGTTTTTCTTGGTTACGCTTTGCATTCTCGAGGTTTTCGTGTTTGGAACCTCGAATCCCAGCTGCTTGTCGAGAGTTGTGAGGTTTCATTTGATGAGTCCTTGCCTTCTTTGACTCCTTCTTTTGAGCTGTCTGGTGATGATGAGCTCGGAGAGTCCATCTTCGAGGAAGATGAGGATACTCCAGCTGCTGATGAGGGTGGGCCTTCTGCATCCCCCGTAGAGCCCACACCTTCTGAGACTTCGACTGAGGATGAGGGTGGACCTCTGATCACTTCTTCCACTACGATCGAGCCCCCTCAGTCGAGTCCAGAGGTGCCTGCTGCTGACTCCGGTGAGGTGACTTCAGATCACCAGGGAACCCGAGCAGTTCAGCGTGACCATCCCTCAGAGCTCATCATAGGTGATTTGACTGAGAGAACTTTGCGTTCTTCTGCCTCTCTCGCTGTGTTTGCTGAATCTGCGTTTGTTGCATCTTTTGAGCCCAGAGACGTTTCTCATGCTCTTTCTGATTCTAACTGGATTAATGCTATGCAAGAAGAGATTCAGAACTTTGTCCGCAATCGGGTTTGTACATTAGTTGAGCCGCCACCAGGATGCAACCCCATAGGCACCAAGTGGGTATTCAAGAACAAACAAGGTGAAGATGGGGTTGTGGTGCGCAACAAAGCTCGACTAGTTGCCCAGGGTTTTTGCCAAAAAGAGGGTATTGATTTTGAAGAAACTTTCGCCCCTGTTGCCCATCTTGAGTCCATTCGCATTCTCTTAGCTTTTGCCGCTTCGAAGGGTTTTGATTACTTGTCGATGATCATGCTTTGCTTCAGTTCAAATGATATGTCTGATATCTGTCATATGCATGGCTTTTATGTTTTAAAATTGAAAAATGATCACCATTGCTTCTGGTAACTAGCATGCGTAGGCTGAATGTTCTTGCTATCTGTTACATGCCTTGTAGCTAGTTTCTGACTTAGATGCACATATGCAACTTGGACATCTGTATGCTTTAAACATGGAAATGTGCTATAAAAATGATGAAAATTCGAGAAAATGAAAATTCCATGCCTTTTTGTGCATAACTTAAAAAGATCCAGGTGGGTTTGCTTTGTCGCATTACATTTGTTCTGGACTGCATACCATAGCATGTTGGTATGAACTAGGACAGTGTAGTGTATGCCAAGACCAATGTCTTAAGCTTCTGATGGTCCAGATATGGCCTAGGCTTGACTTGGTCGGTCAGCATAAGGTTTGACATGCAAATAACCCCTGGCAAAAATGAAAAAGGAAATAGAAACAGCTTGAAAATTGAAATGATAACAAGTTTGCTGAAGCACTTTGTTTCTGAACAATGCTTATCTTGGTAGATATCAGTTAGCTTTTGCATCTCATGTTTTACCTTGCTTGTTTTACTGGAAAATGTGGTGATGCTTTTTGTTTGCAAAAACTGAAAAATGCGTGCTAATGACATTCTTTAGATATCATCTGTTGCACTGATCATGCCATGTGTCTTAGACAGTATCTCTTTCGCTATACTTGATAGATGCTGTAATTGCAGTCAATCATATTTGAGAAGCATGCTTTCTACACTCCTTATGCACTCCAGTTGAATTCACTGCATATTTTGAGGGGGAGTTGCATTTCAGGGGGAGTCTGTGTCTCTATTGAGTGCTTGATGAGTTCACTTGTCAACAAGGGGGAGAAAATTTGGGATCAGAGTTTAAGGGGGAGTTTTTACTCTGTTGATATCCTTGTTGTTCTGAAATCGCACTCATTTTTGAGCTTTTACGTTTTGGTTAACCATAATGACCACTTCTTGCTTTTGTTTGGCTTTCGGTCATTAGGGTTAAACTTTTACCTTATTTTTTCTTCTTCTTTGTTTTCTTGTGTTTTGTTTTCGTGTTTCCACATTTGTTCGCAGGTGCTGAAGAGCTGAAGAAGAGGAGTGTTGACAATGCACTCATCAAGGGGGAGATTGAGGAGCCATGCTGAATAGCATGGGCCTCATGGCTCCAGATGTGATGATTCATTGTCAACGATAGTCAAAGGGGACAAAGAAGAAGAGATCTGTTGTTTCATGGGCCGCGTGTGACTCAGGTACACGGGTAGCGAGCGACTGTCGGGCAGAGGAGGCTGCGACGTCGGGCTGGCCCAATCCGGGTACATGGGCCAGAAGCAGTAGAAGACCCACTAGACTGTTGACCAGGACTGACTCAGGTACACGGGCGGTGAGCGATTGCCGGGCTGAGAGAGCTGCGGAGTCGGGCTGGCCCAATCCGGGTACCTGGTGCAAAGTCGGTGGAGGCTTTGTCAGTTTCGGCGCAAAACTGACAACCGTTGAACTTGTATAAACTGTCCAGAAGAGAAGCCGTAGTCGCTACAAAAACTTAGCTTCCGGATAAGTCATTTGTGTCTCTAGGCCCACAGTCAGTCAGTCGTGTCTGTAAAAATACCTAAGGGCAGTAGAGTCTTTTCCTTTATTTCTGCGTCTGTAAAAAACCCTAAGGGGCTGGTGGAATATTCTAGGCCATTGGGCAGCCTATAAATAGGGCCCCAATCCCTATGGTTGTACCACCCTTCTAGAAATCACTTTTTGAATCATTCATTGGGTCATCTTCTTGTTTCCTGTGTTTGTCTCTCTCTGCTGTGTGCGCCGCCAAGCTGATAGCTGCAGTTCTTTTATTTTGTTCTCTGTTTGTTGGATGTTTTTTATCCCTTATGCCTCGTGTAGTTTCTCATTTAATGGATCTGCAGTAATCAATTTGTTCACAGTGATTTTATTCCCGATTGTGAAGGCTTCGGATTGCTTCTGTTGGTTGTGTTCTTCACGCAAGTAGTACTAGTTTTTGCTGTTGCAAGTAGTACTACTTCACTGTAGCAACAGTACTCTAGTGCCAGCCTTTTGCTTTTACTGCGCAGCTTTTTGATCGAAGTTGACAGGCCCTAGTAATTTTTCTGACTGTTCTCTGGCGAAGCCCCCTCTCTTTTCGAAGCCCCTCAGCTCCGTGAGGCAGGCTTCGATCTGATTTGCTCGAAGGCTTCGTTGGAACTTCGAACTTTGTTCTGTGTCCTGAGTTGCTAGATGCGAAGTACGTTTTGAACGGACAGCGTCACATACTTCGAACGACGGTGCGAAGGTACTCCGCCTCGAGCTCTTCGAAGTCCACACTTCGATAGGTTTCGAAGTTGGCTTCGAAGCCTGTCGTTCTGTTAGGCTTCGTTTTGGTTTCTTTGTCGCATGTCAGCCTTCGCTTCTCTTTTCGAAGCTTGCTCTTTTCGAAGGTAGAGTGTAGGCTTTGAATTTGGTGCCTCTGTCGTGTGACAGGCTTCGCTTCTTTTTTCAAAGGTCATCCGTCTGTGTGTTGCGTTCGAAGTTTTCTGTTCGAAGGTTTAGCTTCGAAGCACTCGGTTCGAAGCTGTGTTCGAAGCCTTGCCTTCGAAGTACACCTTCGATGCAGGCTCCGACTTTGTCACACATCGCTTCGAAGCTTACTTCGCTTTCTGTCACTTCGAACTTGGCTAGACCAAAACATACCTTCGGCATCCTTTCAAAAGCTTTCGGCAGGCTTCGCAACTGACCTCCGAAGCAAGCTTCGTCACCGACCTCCGAAGCAGGCTTCGACACTGCGAAGCAGGCTTCGACCAGCGAAGCAGGCTTCGTCAAGTTTCAAACAGGAGACAGACTTTGAATGGTAACTTCTCATTTCATTCTTAGTGTACTCAAAATATTATACTGAGAAGTTTCCCTTGCCTAGTCTTGTGTATACTGTTTATCTGTCTATTAGCACTACTTTGATAGTTCTCTGTTTGACATCAGTTGCTTCTAGGCTAGATACCTTTAGACTTAGGCTATCTGTTTATTTTCTGCTGCTTAGTTTGTTGAGGTGCGTTGGGTGTTGGGAACAGGCCATATATTCGAAAGAATTTTTTAAGGCGCCCATTCACCCCCCCTCTGGTCGCTACTTTCGGTCCTACACATGTAAGGACTGTTGTGCGAGGAGGTAAAACGTACTCCTTGAGTTAGATGATGTTGTTGATGCTCATGTTTACTTTTCCGCATGATTAAATTTGACAACACTAAATGCAATAACTGAAAATGTACATTTCCGCACTGTTAGCCATTGCTCTTCCTTGTTTATTATCTTGCATTATTACTTGCATTTGCGGTGGCTTGTTGAGTACTTTTTGTACTCATACCCGTTGGACCCCACAGAGGATGCCTACTATGAAGACGGTCTGGAGTAGCGACCCAGTCAAGCAAAGATCCTGAAGAAGGCATTCGTCATGCTAATTACTTTTATTACTATTTTTATTTCAACTCCGATGTAATAAATATGGTCTGCATACCATGAATACTGTCGTATGTACGATTGTCGCATGATGAACCTCTTGTATTATTGTTTTTCCTATGAAATTCAATAATGTCTCGATTTCGATAAATCGGGGCGCCACATCAACCTTCCTTCAAGAATTCAAGATCAAGTCGAAGCCCCAAAGTTCTTCACAAGTCTCTCTCTTCGAGAATAATCACAATGATAGTCAAAGAGGGCGAAAACATCATCGCTCTGAGGTTTTAAACATTAACCCTTCTGCTCTGAAATTACGTCCTAAGTATCCGCGGGCTTAGGGAAGCAAGGTCAGTGGCTGGAGGCTGCCAAGAAAGCCGCCTGGCCGAAGCCATGCCTTTTTCTCCTGTGTAGATGGTGAGAACCAAAGCCATGCCACCGACGCATGCAAGTCTATACTAGCTCTGCGGAGAGAATATCTCGAGAGGAGCTCCGGTCGAGGCACTACTGACCGAGCCCCTCCCGAGACACGTCCGGAGCCGGTGCAGACTATCGGACGTGTAGACAACTTCGAAGCCCCAAGACAGCCTTCAGTGGTCAGTGTTATTCCACAACCAAAGCAAAAAGATACACAAGACCGCGGCAAACTGATAGTTCTCCCCATCTCCGGAGGAGGGACCCTAGGCGGCATGTCAAAATGACAACAGAGAGAATATGTTCGCAAAGTAGGGAATATTGGGACCTCGTTGGCTGTTGAAATGCCCGAGTGGTCTCACGTGCCCATATCTTTCTCTGCATCTGATGCAACTGGTATTAAATTCCCTTATGAAGATCCCCTTGTTATTACAGCTAACATTGCAGGACCTGAGGTTCGGAGAGTGCTGGTTGATGGCGGAAGCTCCGTAGATATTATCTTCGTCCAGGCCTTCGACCAATTATGCATCCCGCGGAAGCATTTACTTCCAGCAGCTCGTCCGCTTCAAGGCTTCGCAGGCCCTCCTCTCGATGCCCTTAGCCAAATAGGTCTTGAGGTCACCTTCGGAGAAGGGCTCCTGGCTAGATCGGAGGAGGTGATTTTTGATGCCGCCGACGCCCCTTACGCCTAGAATGTTATCTTTGGAAGGGGAATTCTAAATCAATTCGGAGTTGTGGCTCATCATAATTATTTATGCCTGAAAATGCCCACACAAGGAGGAGTGCTTACAGTCCTCTACGACCAAGCTGCGGCGCGGAGGGCGGAGTATGGCCATGGTCCATCCCTTGATCCTAGACAAATAAATAATGTACAAGATAATTCGGAGGATGCCTCTGCATCAAGTGATCCCTCGAAGATATCTTCCCCCACACCAAGTCCCAAAGGTGAAATTATAACGAAGATCATTGTCAAAGATGGCAAAGACTATCCCATCAAGTTTGGTAAGGAACTGCCTCCGAAAATTGCCACTTCACTAGAAGAAGTAGTTAAAGAAAACCTGTATGTCTTTGCCTGGTCCGACGAACATATTCCTAGAGTCGACCGAAGCATCATTGAGCAAAGCCTACTCATCAACCCAAGGGTTTGACCTGTTCGCTATGGGCTCCGCAAATTGTCGACAGAAAGGGCGGACCTTGCTAAAGCAGAGGTGGAGAAGTTATTAAAAGCTAGGATCATTAGAGAGGTGGCCCACACTTAGTGGTTAGCCAACCCCATCTTCATCAAGAAAAAGGCCCTCTAGCAAGTGGCGTATGTAAATTGACTTCACATCCCTGAATAAAGCATGCCCACGTGAGTCTTTTGTTATGTTAGAATGCCCTTTGGCTTAAGAAACATCAGGGCAATTTTTTCAAGGTTGATTGCTAAGGCTCTAGGTCACCAGATAGGCCGCAATGTCGAAGCCTATATGGATGATATTGTAATAAAGAGTGCTTTAAAGCACCAACATAGTCTAGATTTAGTATAAACTTTTGAGAGCCTCCGAGCATGTGGAGTACGCCTCAACCCCGAAAAATGTATCTTCGGGGCTCAAGCTGGAAAATTTCTAGGGTATTTAGTCTCGAGCAAGGGGATCAAAGCTAGCCCAACATAGATAAGTGCATTGCAAAGAATGGCTTCGCTGAAAAATTTGAAGCAAGTCCAAAAGCTCGACGGACGCCTCGCGGCCCTTAGTAGATTTTTGGCAAGTTCCGTAGAGCGGAGCCTCCCAATATTCAAGGCCTTAAAAGGGTCCAAAGATTTTGCATGGACACTGGAATGCCAGAAGAGTTTTGATGATATCAAGGATTATCTCGGCAATCTTGCAACACTCACTGTGCCCCTCGTAGATGAAACTCTTCTTCTCTATCTTGCAGCCATAGGCTCCGCTATCAATGCGGTCCTTGTTTGAGAAATGGATTTCAATGGGAAGTTGGTACAAGATCCGATATATTTTGTATCAGAAGCCTTATCCGAAGCAAAAATTCGGTACTCCGAGCTAGAAAAATTTACTTATGCTCTAGTAATGGCTTCGAGGAAATTACGGCATTATTTTTTGGCACATAATGTAATTGTACCAACTTCTTATCCTCTGGGAGATATGCACCGAAGCAAGGACTCTACGGGGAGAATTGGAAAGTGGACCGTTGAGCTAACCCCCTTTGGCATCTCCTTCGTAGCAAGAACGGCAATCAAGTCACAAGTGGTGGCTGATTTTGTAGTAGAATGGACCCTGTCTGCAGTATGGGCTCCAGAAGAATCAAATGAAGGCATATGGACCATATACTTTGATGGAGCTTTTCAAGAATCCGAAGCAGGCGCTGGAGCGGTCATAATTTCGCCTTAAGGGCATAAAGCAATGTACTCGGCAAGGCTCAACTTTAATTCCACCAATAATATTGTGGAGTACGAAGGAATTTTGCTAGGCCTTCGCAAGGCGCGTGCACTTGGTGCTACAAGAGTTGTTATAAAAATAGATTCCCAAATTATAGCAGGGCACGTTGATAAAAGTTTTCAAGTTCAGCATCCACAACTTGCTAAATATTTGGAAGAGATCCGCAAGACCGAAGCAGCATTTAAAGGGATCTCTGTTTGGAGCTTCCCACGAGCCGATAACTTACAAGCAGACATCTTGGCAAAAGCTGCAGCTGGAGTCTTAGATATCCCGGAAGGGGCTTTTTATGAAGATCTTACCTCCCCTTCGGTGCCCCAACTCCCTCCTGCGGAGGTCCTTTGCATACCAAGCACCGATTGGCAGAGTTCAATTTTGAATTTATTGCAGGACGAAGCTAATTTGCCCGAAGGCCCAAAGCTATCAAAATTACAGTTAAGAGTCCGGAACTATCATATGGTCAGCGGTATTTTATACAAGGTCGGATTCTATTCTCCCCTACTCTGATGTATTTCCCAAGCCGAAGGCCAAGACATACTTCGAGAAATTCATGAAGGCCTTTGTGGTAGCCATCTTGCCCCTCGAGCCTTAGAGGGCAAAACACTTCGCCAGGGGCTCTATTGGCCTACAATAGTAGCTGATGCGGAGGCTTTAGTCCGCACTTGCCAAGGTTGTCAATGGATGGGAAGATGGGGTCATCGTCCACCAACACCTCTTCAAGTTATTACTCCGATGTGGCCAATGGCCCGGTGGGGGATGGACCTTATTGGCCCCTTCCCAGTGGCAAAGAGCAGTCTAAAATTTGTAGTGGTAACAATTGAGTATTTTTTTAAGTGGGTCGAAGCAGAACCCCTCACCACTATAAATTCAAAAAATGTGCAAAAATTCTTCTGACAAAATATTATTTGCAGATTCGGAGTGCCCATACAGCTGACAGTTGACAACGACACTCAATTCGATGTCAAACCATTAAGAGAGTTTTGTGAAGGTCTTGGTATTGAAATGTGCTTTGCAGCTGTTCGTCATCCACAATCCAACGGAGCCGTCGAGCGAGCTAATGGTAATATCTTGTCAGGCTTGAATCGAAGAATAGTAGGATTAGCGAAGGGGCTATGGACCGAAAAACTTCCGAAGATTTTATGGTCCATTCGGACCACTAAAGCAAGGTCCACAGGGTTCACCCCTTTTAGGTTACTAGTCAGAGATGAAGCCATGACACCGACGGAGCTCAAGGGAGGATCCCTCCGAACCATTGAACCTGAAATGGAAAATGAAAGAGAGACTTTGCTGGACTTAACTGAAGAAACAAGGCTTCGAGCTGTTGCTAACCTAACGAAGTATCAACATGAGACGAAGACTTGGTATGACCCGAAAATAAAGCTTAATGAACTTAAGCCGGGCCATTTAGTATTGCGAAGCATTATTGCTCCGGGGAAATTAGGAAATAAATAGGAAGGACCATATATCATCCTGCGTTTAGGACGTCCCGGATCTTTTAAATTATGTGAGGAACTGAAGCATGCATGGCATGGAGAGCACCTTAAGCGATACTTCGCTTAGGGGCTCATTGTAATCATTTGTAAACACTTTCTAAATGAATAAAGCTTATGGTTCGAATAATGCATGCTTCTCAAGATGATTCCTACTCCTAGTGGATGCACTAGGGGAACGGAGATGATTGCGGAGGTAAGTATTATTCATTCGAACCTAATTTATGAACTTTGAGCCATAGGCTCAAAGCATCTGTCAAGGTGGGAAAGACCATGAAAAATGGATTCCGAGCCACCGACTTGAAAGCATCCGTAAAAAGAGTCCAAAGAGACCAAATCGTACGGATTCCGAGCAATCAGCTTGAAAGCATCCGTAAAAAGAGTCGGAGACCATGAAAAATAGATTCCGAGCCACCGGCTTGAAAGCATCCATAAAAAGATTCCGAAGCGACCAGAATAATCGGATTCCAATACATCCTAAAAAGACTCTAAAGTGACCAGAATAATAGGATTCCAATACATTCGAAAAAGAGTACTAAGCTAACATTTATGGACTTTGGACCAACGAGTTCGAAGAGACCTACGAGGTCCATAGCGACCATCTACTCGAATTTCAAACCACTGGTTCCAAATTCTTATTCAATATAATAAGGGGCTCTGAGCCTCCGAAAACAAAAACTATTGAAAGTGTACTCTTAGTAGGCATTACAACCGTTGTGCGTAACCATCTTAGCTTGAAAATCGAAGGTGTTCACCCTCAAAGGGGCTAGGAGGTAATGAGACAATTTCGAAACAATTCACTTTATATTACTCAATAAATTATATTACATTTTGAAAAATCAGTGTCCAAGCCAAGAAGAAAGCGAAGGCCCCTTCGGTCCCCAGAGCTAGACTCGGAGTTAGCTCAACTTCGAAGGTGACTTGTCCCAGAACCCAGAGTCTTCAGAACCTTGCATTTGATCCGCTTCCCCTTCTTTGAAGCCCGGAAGTCTTTTTTTTCTTGCTGAAGCTCGGCCCAGGTCCGAAGTCGTTCGGGGCTAGTCCTCGCCTGATCCTCGCTAGACCACTCTTCTTTGGACCAATCAACGTCCTCCGAAGATGAAGATGCTATATTAACAACTTCCTCTTCCCCCTTCTCCTCTTTAATATAAGCTAATATTTCTTTACAGATTTTGGGTATAACCTCTCCATGGCTGCCTTGAGGAATTGAAAATCGAGGATGCCTGTGAGGCCTTAAGGCTTCGAAGGTAGCCCACTATTGATGGAGCCCTTCGTTAAACTCTAATACTTCGAGTTCATCATCCAAAAAATGTCAGAAAGCCTAAAAACATTTCCAAATAAGTCTTTTTATTCAAAAGAAGACAGAAACATAAGTTTTTACATAACAGAACCCTAAGGAGAACTAGACCTTCGGGTCCAAAGGAGGCTTGCTGGTCGAAGGCTGCGTCCACGCTTGGTTTTGACGATGGCCTTCATCGATCCCTGTCTTCATAGCTGATCCCTGTCAGGTTGAGCTCTATGGACCTCATCCGAGGATTGCCCAAGCCTAAGATGGAGAAGGATCTAGTTTGCCATCCCTGTCGTCATGGGAAAATGGTTGCCGCTTCTCACTCACCTGTGACTCAGGTGATGACTTCGTATCCAGGCGAGCTCTTACATTTGGACACTGTAGGTCCAGCTCGGATACGTTCAGTCGGTGGGAAGTGGTACGTGCTTGTCATTGTTGACGACTTTTCTCGATTCTCGTCGGTTTTCTTTTTGGAGTCTAAGGATGAAACGTTTCAGTTTATTCATGACCTAATTCTGAAGCTGAAGAATGAGAACAATGGTCGGATGCGAGCAATTCGCTCTGACAACGGCTCTGAGTTCAAGAACTCTCAGTTCATCAGCTTCTGTAGTGATCAGGGTCTGGACCATCAGTTTTCTTCTCCTTACACTCCCCCACAGAACGACGTTGTGGAACGAAAGAACCGCACGCTGGTCGAGATGGGCAGGACGATGCTCGATGAGCACATGACTCCTAGGTGTTTTTGGGCTGAAGCCGTGAATACGGCTTGCTATCTGGCCAACCGCATTTTTCTTAGAGCTTACCTAGGTAAGACCTCATATGAGTTGTGGTTTGGCAGACAGCCCAAGGTGAGCCACTTGCGAGCGTTCGGCTGCAAGTGCTTTGTGCTCAAGAAGGGAGGACATTTGGACAAGTTTGAGTCTCGTTGCTGGGACAGTGTTTTTCTTGGTTACGCTTTGCATTCTCGAGGCTTCCGTGTTTGGAACCTCAAATCCCACCTGCTTGTCAAGACTTGTGAGGTTTCATTTGATGAGTCCTTGCCTTCTTTGACTCCTTCTTTTGAGCCTTCTGATGGTGAGCTCGAAGAGTCCATCTTCGAGGAAGATGAGGATACTCCAGCCGCTAATGAGGGTGGGCCTTCTGCACCCCCTGCAGAGCCCACACCTTCTGAGACTTCGACTGAGGACGAGGGCGGACCTCTGATCACTTCTTCCACTTCGATCGAGCCCCCTCAATCGAGTCCAGAGGTGCCAGCTGCTGACTCTGGTGAGGTGACTTCAGATCACTAGGGAACCCGAGCAGTTCAGCGTGATCACCCCTCAGAGCTCATCATCGGTGATTTGACTGAGAGAACTTTGCGTTCGTCTGGTAACTCTCTTGCTGTGTTTTCCGAATCTGCTTTTGTTGCATCTTTTGAGCCCAGAGATGTTTCTCATGCTCTTTCTGATTCTAATTGGATCAATGCTATGCAAGAAGAGCTTGAAAACTTTGTCCGCAATCGGGTTTGGACACTAGTTGAGCCGCCACCAGGATGCAACCCCATAGGCACCAAGTGGGTGTTCAAGAACAAGCAAGGTGAAGATGGGGTTGTGGTGCGCAACAAGGCTCGATAAGTTGCCCAGGGTTTTTGCCAGAAAGAGGGTATTGATTTTGAAGAAACTTTCGCCCCTGTTGCCCGTCTTGAGTCCATTCGCATTCTCTTAGCTTTTGCCGCTTCGAAGGGTTTTAAGCTTTTTCAAATGGACGTTAAGAGTGCTTTTCTGAATGGGTTCATAGAGGAGGAAGTTTATGTTAGGCAGCCCCCGGTTTTGAGAACCCTAAGTTTCCTCGACATGTTTTTGAGAAATTTGACTTTGGTGGAGAGTTGAAGCCGCAGATGACCCCGATGGGCACATCTGGGGGTCTGGACAAGGACGAGAGCGGCGTCAAGGTCAACGAGAGGGAGTTTCGAGGGATGATTGGTTCGCTATTGTACTTAACGGCGACAAGACCAGACATTCAGTTCAACGTGGGATTTTGCACGCGTTTTCAGTCTTCACCACGCGTGTCTCATCGGCAGGCTGTCAAGCGCATCTTCAGGTATCTCACTTATGCGCCTGATCTCGGTCTTTACTATTCAACATCATCATCTCTTGATTTATCTGGCTTTTCGGATGCCGACTTTGGTGGGTGCCGGTTGGATCGCAAGTCGACTTCCGGTACTTACCAGTTTCTTGGTTCTTCTCTTGTCTCTTGTGAGGAGCCATGCTGAATAGCGTGGGCCTCATGGCTCTAGAAGTGATGAGTCATTGTCAACGGTAGTCAAAGAGGACTGAAAAGAGAGAGAAGACCTGTTGCGTCTGGGCCGCGTGTGACTCAGGTACACGGGCAGCGAGCGACTGTCGGGCAGAGGGCCGCGAAGTCAGGCTGGCCCAATCCGGGTACATGGGCTAGGAGCAGCAGAGGATCCACTAGGCTGTTTACCGGGATTGACTCAGGTGCACGGGCGGCGAGTGATTGCCGGGCTGAGGGAGCTGCGGAATCAGGCCGGCCCAATCCGGGTACCCAGTGCGAAGACGGTGGATGCTTTGTCAGTTTCGGCACAAAACTGATGACCGCTGATCTCGCATCGGACTGTACAGAAGAGAAGCCGTAGTTGCTACGAAAGCTTAGCTTCCGGATAAGTCATCTGTAAATAGGAGTTTACTTTTTTGTCCTTAGGCCCACTGTCAGTCAGTCGAGTCTGTAAAAATATCCTAAGGGTAGTTTGGTCTTTTCCATTTTTTTCAGCGTCTGTAAAACCCTAGGGGTATTTCTGCATTTTCCCCATTTATTGGGGTACCTATAAATAGGCCCCAATCCCTAGGGTTAGGGTTAACTCACCTTAATCAAAAAAAATCAGAGTTCACCTCACCTACTCCTGTTTGTGTGTGCCGCCAGTTTTTGTTCTTCCTGGCATTTTGTTCCTCTCCGCCGCCATCAGTTCTTGCACATGTTGTTTCCTGTTCATCGCAAGTAAACCAACTGCACTCAATCTCTCAAGTTTCTGATCATTCCGGTTTGTGTGTCTTTGTTTATTTCTGCTTTCTGAGATTCCTGCAGAAACTCTCGATTACTCTCGAAATCCCTATTGATAGAGATATTTTCTCATTGAGTTGTCATTTTGGAGTTGCTTGTTCTTCTCGTTTTTTGTTTTATCCTCTGGTTGTTCTCGATCATTGTACTCTGGACATGGCAATTTTTCTATCCGCCATATGCCTTCTTCAGCTGCTAGTACAGCTTGCAGGGAACAAGTCAACATTGCTATAGCATGGCTATGTGTGCTAGCTGACAGCCTATGCATATAGGTCTGTTCTCTGGTTACATTTTTTTGTGGTACTGTTTACTTTATCCCGTGCAGCACTCCTGTGCTAGGTACTTGATTGCATCAATACATTAGTACTTCTCTCTCTAAAATGTTCAGGATTCTGCACTAGTATTTTGATCTGTAAAAACTCTGTCTCGATTTTCATATCCATACTACAAGTGCTGGTTTGATATTTTTAATACTGATTTGATGAGTTATTACTCTGCGTATGGATTTTTTACTTGCAGCTAGTAGATAGTCCTTCTTCAAGGTTGCAGGAACAAAAGCTTGCGCAGCAGTTTTTATGGCATGATTTCTATTGTTCTTTGACTGAGTTTGGCAGTACTCATGAGTGCCTAGAAGTAGCATGGCAGGTGTAGGGTTCAGCTGTAGGTTCTAGGTGCTAGAGAGCATAGGCTGTGATTGTTTTTCAGTCTTCATTCGGTTCATTCACAGCTTCTTGTCACTATGATCGTTGCGTGTTTTATAATCCTGATTTTTTGAGTGGGTCCCACAATTCAGCACAGCTAGCTTCAAATCTTTAGCATTTTTCGAAGTCTAGCAGGCTTCGGTCAGAAAGGCTTCGCTGGGACCTCGTTTCAGTCCAGAGTTCAGCTTTTTAGCTTCGCTGCTGTTTTTTCGAAGCTCTCACATTAACTTCGATCTAGTTTCTTTCCGAAGTTTGTTTCTGAATTTTACTAGCTTCGGAGTTTCTGGAATTTCGAAGGTGCTTCGATATATGCGAAGTAAACCCACTGTTCGAAGGTCCTCACTTCGAAATCAGCACTCCGAAATGAATAGGCCTCGGTATTTTTCGAAACTCCAACAACCTCAGACTTCGCAAGGTTCGCAGGCTTCGACAAGTATCTAACAGGAGACAACTTTGAACGGTTAGACTCCTCGTTTCACGTACACTCATGATTAAATCTCGGTGATGATCTACATCTGTGAAACTTGATTAGCCATGTTTTAAATGCTTTGTTATTCTGCCTATTAGCACTGTGTTAGTGTTTCTTTGTCTAGGACACCGGTTGTTTTTAGGCTAGATCTTTTGAGGCTCTGTTGATCTGTTTACTTTTTACTGTTAGTCTGTTGAGGTGCGTTGGGTGTTGGGAGCAGGCCATTGATTCGCAAGAATTTTTTAGGCGCCCATTCACCCCCCCCCTCTGGTCGCTACTTTCGGTCCTACAAGTGGTATCAGAGCTTGGTTAGGGTTTTTCCATACCTTAACCGGTTCTAAACCCTAGTAGTGATCATGACCTCTCCTGGCAAGGTCCCGTCCTTGGAAGCTTATGGCTATAATTATTGGAAGACTCGCATGCGAGCCTATCTCATGAGCCAAAGCTCGGACATCTGGGACATTTGCGTTCACGCTACGTTTGTCATATTGCCAGTTGCTCAGTGTGATTCTCCTGGTATCATCGCCCAGCATGTGAACAATAGCAAAGCGGTGAACATCTTGTTTTCTGGTTTAGGTCCCACTGAATTTGAGCGTGTGAGCCATCTCTCCACTGCGAGAGAGATCTGGGCTACCCTCCAGGCACACCATGAGGGGACAGCCCAGGTCAAGGCTCGGCTCTATCAGACCTACCGGCGTGAATATGAGAACTTCACACAAAAGCCGGGTGAATCTGTTGAAGCGTTGTTTGGTCGTTTTCAGTCGATCATAAACAAGCTTCGGGACAACAAGGCTGAGGGTGTTCAGTTAGTCTCAGATCACGAACAGGCACTCAAGGTTCTCCATACCTTGGACCCAAAGATCTGGGAGATCAAGGTATCCTCTATCATTGAGAGCACTTCTTATGATACCTTGACCATTTCTGATTTGTTTAGCAAGCTGAAGGCCACCGAGGTTGATACCCAGTTGAGATCAAATCTCACTGGCTCTGGATCAAAGTCTCTGGCCCTTGCTACACCTTCTGTTGATCTCTCTTCTGTGAGCTGTGCTGGGTTCTCTTTGAAGTCTATCACTGAGGACCAGCTTGAGTCGTTGGGAGATGATGATTTGTGTCTTTTTAACAACCGGGTGCGTCGTGTTTATGACAAAAGAATGTTCAAGAGACACGGCACAAAATCCGGATGCTTTGAGTGTGGTGATCCAGGACACTTCATCGCCGACTGCCCCAAGCGCAATGGACACAAGAAGGGCACCGGTGGTGGCTTCCACGACTCCGGCAAGCACGACAGCTCCTCCTTCAACAAGGGCAAGCCAAAGACCAGATTCTTTAGAAAGGCCCTGAAGGACTACCGGCGAGAGAACAAGAAGCGCGACAAGGCCTTCTTCGCTGAGATGGAGAAAAGCTACTCCAAGCGGTCCACGTCTTCTTCCTCTTCATCGAGCTCAAGCGATGAGGAGATCATCATCAGGAAGGGGAAGGACAAGGACGATCCAGCAGGCCTTTGCTTCATGGCCTTCGGGGACAGACCGAAGAGCCGCTCACATCAGCGCCGAAGATCCCGCAAGAGCTTCTGCTCAATGGCTCTTGGGGATAAGGAAGAAAAGAGCTCCTCCGATGACTCCGGCGACGACGACAACAAGGTATCATCCTATGAACGCGAAATTGTTGATTTACTTGAGAGCAATCGTCACGAGTTGAAGTATCGGGAAAACTTCTTAGAGGGGCTATGAAGAGGATAGATGAGTTAGAGAGTGAGCTTGTCGTGGCCAACGGCAGAATTGAGAGTCTATCTTCTTCTCCTTGCTTGGGTGATAGCAGTGAGTGTCCGAAGTGCGAGGTGCTTCTGTGTGACCTGTCGACTCTGAAGTCCAGGTACACAGAAAGGGTTGATGAGAGGGACGCTTTGGCCACTGAGCTTGAAAGCGCTCAGCTAGAGCTGAAAGATTCTCAAGCCACTGTCGTCATACCCTGTGCTGATTGCCCATCTCATCTTGCTAGTTTAGCTGAGCTAAAAGTCAAGGGCGATAAGCATCTGGGTGATTTGGAGAGAATGAGAGCTGAGCTGGCGCAGACTAGGCTAGAGCTTGAGACATTGTCAGTTCCACCCACTGTCTGTGAGAACTGTCTGTCTCTTAGACTTGAGTTGATTAAGCTAAAAGCCGAGAAATCTGTCCAGGTAGATAGTGAGTGTGAGACCTACTTGTCTCAGGTGGAGGTACTAGCATCCTTGAGAGAGGAGCTAGCTGATTCTCAGAATGAGAACTTTTACCTCCGTTCTATCCTGAGTTGGATCAGTGCCAGAGAGCCACAGCTCGGCATGATGATCCAATAGTTCAAGAGGCAGGATGGGTTTGGGGTAGGTTACACCTACACCAAGGCTGACTTTGAGAGTGCCATTAGCCGGGCAGTGGAGTGGAGTAAAATGACTCCTGAGCAGAGATATCCCAGGACCCATTCCACTGAGTCTTCCCAGGCTTGTCAGGCCAAGGATGGAGTGATCCATGAACCACCCAAAGCTCCACCCAAGAAACCCATCTGGGTTCCAAAGCCCAAACTCCTCCACACTTCTCTAGACTCTCTTCCTGGACCCTCTCAGCCCAAGAAGACAACACCAATCACCGCTAAGCCCAAGAACGCTAAGCCTCAACCACATCTCAAGAAGCCCACCTACCATTGTGAGTATTGTCAGAGAGACGGGCATCTTGCGGAGTTTTGCTTCAGGAGGAAGCGGGTTGAGAGAGCTGAGAGAGCTCGTGGTGGTCATGAGCAGTTCTACCAGCAGGGTGGTAGACTGAGAGTTCCTCGACACGGGGAGAGGCTGGAGGTCAGGCCGCGTCGTGTAGGTGGTGGTAGAGGAGACGGCTTTGGTGCCCGTGCTCCATTTGGTGGTGGTCGTTCCGACAGAGCTCCAGGCCATTTTGGCTACGGTTCTGGACCTCGTAGCCGAGGCTTTAGGCAGAACCGAGGACCGCGCTTTGAGCCACGTTTTGGTCCAAACTTCCATGATGATTTCTGCTTTCCGTCTTTTGAGCAGATGGCTCGACACTGGTTTAGCTCTTTTGCTAAATCTGGTGTCGGACCATTTGCTCCCACTTACTGCCACTAATTGTGCTGGATCGGGGACTGGAGGACGTTTGGATCATGGACTCAGGATGCTCTCGCCACATGACGGGACATCGCAGATGGTTCTCCAGTCTCACTCCCCCGAGCTCCAAAGAGTACATCACCTTCGGGAACAGTGGTCAAGGGAAAGTAAGTGGCATTGGCTCAATTCGCATTTCAGACCATTTTTCTTTGAAGAACGTTGCCTTGGTTGGAAACTTGAACTTCAATTTGATTTCTGTTTCGCAACTTCTTGAGGATGGTTTGGAGGTGCGTTTTAAGAAGGGCAATTCTTCTGTGTTTGATTCTAGAGGGTCTTTGATTTGCCAGATCTTACCTTTCGGTAAAGTTTTTCGAATTGACTTCTCTAGTTCGTTTGGCCCTTCTCGCTGTTTGATTGCTGGATCTTCTTCTGAGCTCTGGAAGTGGCATATGAGGTTAGGTCATTTGAGTTTTGATCTGCTAGTCAGTTTAAGCTCTATGGACCTCATCTGAGGATTGCCCAAGCTTAAAATGGAGAAAGATCTAGTTTGCCATCCCTGTCGTCACGGGAAAATGGTTGCCGCTTCTCACTCACCTGTGACTCAGGTGATGACTTCATATCCAGGCGAGCTGTTACACATGGACACTGTCGGTCAAGCTCGGGTACGCTCAGTCGGTAGGAAGTGGTACGCACTTGTGATTGTTGACGACTTTTCTCGATTCTCGTGGGTTTTTTTGAGTCTAAGGATGAAACTTTTCAGTTTGTTCATGACCTGATTTTGAAGCTAAAGAATGAGAACAATGGTCGGATGCGAGCAATTCGCTCCGACAATGGCTCTGAGTTCAAGAACTCTCAGTTCGTCAGCTTCTGTAGTGATCAGGGTCTTGACCATCAGTTTTCTTCTCCTTACACTCCCCCACAGAACGGCGTTGTGGAACAAAAGAACCGCACGCTAGTCGAGATGGCCAGGACGATGCTCGATGAGCACAGGACTCCTAGGCGCTTTTGGGCTGAAGCCATGAACACGGCTTGCTATCTGGCCAACCGCATTTTTCTTAGAGCTTACCTAGGTAAGACATCGTACGAGTTGCGGTTTGGCAGACAGCCCAAGGTGAGCCACTTGCGAGCGTTTGGCTGCAAGTGCTTTGTGCTCAATAAGGGAGGGCATTTGGACAATTTTGAGTCTCGTTGCTGGGACGGAGTCTTTCTTGGTTATGCATTGCATTCTCGAGGTTTCCGTGTTTGGAACCTCGAATCCCAAGAGCTTGTCGAGACTTGCGAGGTTTCTTTTGATGAGTCCTTGCCTTCTTTAACTCCTTCTTTTGAGCTTTCTGGTGATGGTGAGCTCGGAGAGTCCATTTTCGAGGAAGATGAGGATACTCCAGCTGCTGATGAGGGTGGGCCTTCTGCACCTCCTGCAGAGCCCACACCTTCTGAGACTTCGACTGAGGATGAGGGCGGACCTCTGATCACTTCTTCCACTTCGATCGAGCCCCCTCAGTCGAGTCCAGAGGTGCCAGCTGCTGACTCCGGTGAGGTGACCTCAGATCACCAGGGATCCCGAGTAGTTCAGCGTGATCACCCCTCGGAGCTCATCATCGGTGATTTGACTGAGAGAACTTTGCGTTCTTCTGTTGACTCACATGATGTGTTTGCCGAATCTGCTTTTGTTGCATCTTTTGAGCCCAGAGACATTTCTCATGCTCTTTCTGACTCAAATTGGATTAATGCTATGCAAGAAGAGCTTGAGAATTTTGTCCGTAATCGGGTTTGGACACAAGTTGAGATGCCACCAGGATGCAACCCCATAGGCACCAAGTGGGTGTTCAAGAACAAGCAAGGTGAAGATGGGGTTGTGGTGCGCAACAAAGCTCGACTAGTTGCCCAGGGTTTTTGCCAGAAGGAAGGTATTGATTTTGAAGAAACCTTCGCTCTTGTTGCCCGTCTTGAGTCCATTCGCATTCTCTTAGCTTTTGCCGCTTCGAAGGGTTTTAAGCTTTTTCAAATGGACGTCAAGAGTGCTTTTCTGAACGGTTACATAGAGGAGGAGGTTTATGTTAGGCATCCCCTGGCTTTGAGAACCCTAAGTTTCCTCGACATGTTTTTAAGTTGCAAAAAGCTTTATACGGGTTAAAGCAAGCCCCCAGGGCTTGGTAT
Organism: Zizania palustris; assembly: GCA_019279435.1. Lineage (NCBI taxonomy): Eukaryota > Viridiplantae > Streptophyta > Magnoliopsida > Poales > Poaceae > Zizania > Zizania palustris. The sequence continues at coordinate 69,820,475 of JAAALK010000287.1, read as the reverse complement.
GACCGGTTAAAGCAGTTTTTGTTGGGGAAGGGCTTTGTGATGGGTTCTGTGGATAAGACACTCTTCTTGCTCAGAGATGCTTCAGACTTTTTAGTCGCTCAGATATACGTGGACGATATTATTTTTGGCGGTACTACTAACGATCTTGTGTCCAAGTTTTCTGAGCAGATGCACAGCGAGTTCGAGATGAGCCTCATGGGTGAGCTCAAGTATTTTCTAGGGCTCCAGATCAAGCAGACCAAGGATGGCACCTTCATCCACCAGGGTAAGTACACTCGGGACATGTTAAAGAAATTCGACTTTGATGGAGAGCTGAAGCCTCAGATTACCCCAATGGATACATTTGGGGGCCTGGACAAGGACGAGAGCGGCGTCAAGGTCAATGAGAGAGAGTTTCGAGGGATGATCGGTTCGCTGCTGTACTTGACGGTGGCGAGGCCAGACATACAGTTCGTCGTGGGACTGTGCGCGCGCTTCTAGTCTTCACCACACGCGTCTCATCGGCAAGCTGTCAAGCGTATCTTCAGGTATCTTACCTATGCGCCTGATCTTGGTCTTTACTATTCAGCATCATCATCTCTTGATTTATCTGGCTTTTCGGACGCTGACTTTGGTGGGTGCCGGTTGGATCGCAAGTCGACTTCCGGTACTTGCCAGTTTCTTGGTTCTTCTCTTGTCTCTTGGTCTTCCCGAAAGCAATCTGGAGTTGCTCTTTCGACCACTGAGGCTGAGTATGTAGCTGCTGCTAGCTGCTGCTCACAGTTGGTTTGGATGATTTCCAGTCTGCGAGATTTTGGGTTGTTCTTTCCTACCAGAGTTCCCTTGTTTTGCGACAGCACTAGTGCAATTAGTGTAGGGAAAAACCCATGTCTCCATTCAAAAACCAAACACATTGATGTGCGCTTTCACTTTTTGCGGGATCAATATGAGAAAGGTTTCATTGACCTTGTTCATGTTGATACCCATCATCAGTTGGCTGACATTTTCACCAAACCCCTAGATCAGTCTACTTTTGAGCGTTTATGAGGGGATTTGGGTGTTGTGTATCCTTTCTAGGATATTTTGAGTGAGTTCTTTTCTTTCTTCTTTACTCTTTTCTTGAGTCTTTTTGTGTGTGTTCATATCATACATATTCACATATCACACTTTTGAGCCTGCTTCGGTTATATGATTGAACTGCTTTACTTATTCTAGCTGGTACATGCTTTTGATTACTTGTCGATGATCATGCTTTGTTTCAGTTCATTTGATATGTCTGATATCTGTCATATGCATGGCTTTTACGCTTTAAAATTGAAAAATGATCACCATTGCTTCTCGTAACTAGCATGTGTAGGCTGAATGCTTTTGCTATCTGTTATATGCCTTGTAGCTAGTTCCTCACATAGATGCAGATATGCAACTTGGACATCTTTATGCTTTAACATGGAAAATGTGCTATAAAAATGATAAAAATCAAAAAATGAATTTGAATTCCATGCCTTTTTATGCTTGAGTTGAAAAGATCCAAGTGGGTTTGCTTTGTCGCATTGCATTGTTCTGGACTGCTTACCATAGCACTTTGGTATGAACTAGGACAGTGTATTGTATGCCAAGACCAATGTCTTAAGCTTCCGATGGTCCAGTTCTGGCCTAGGCTTGACTTGGTCGGTTAGCATAAGGTTTGACATGCAAATAACCCTTGGCAAAAATGACAAAGGAAAATGAAAAAAAGCCTAAAAATTAAAAAGACAACAAGTTTGCTGACGCACTTTGTTTTGGACAATGCTTATCTTGGTAGATATCAGTTAGCTTCTGCATCTCATGCCTTACCTTGCTTGTTAACTAGAAAATGTGGTGATGATTTTATTTGTAAAAATTTAAAAAAAATGTGTGCTAATGACTTTCTTTAGATATCATCTGTTGCACTGATCATGCCATGTGTCTTAGACAGTATGTCTTTTGCTATACTTGTTAGATGTTGTAATTGCAGTCAATCATATCTGAGAAGCATGCTTTCTACACTCCACCTGCACCCCAGTTGCATTCCTTGCATATTTTGAGGGGGAGTTGCATGTCAGGGGGAGTCAGTGTCGTTTTAGAGTGCTTGATGAGTTCACTTGTCAACAAGGGGGAGAAATTTTGGTATAAGAGTTTAAGGGGGAATTTTGGCTTTCTCTGGGATTTGTTTCAGGGGGAGTTTTTGTCCTTATTCTTCTGATATCCTTGTTGATGTCTTTGAGACTGCACTCATTTTGAGCTTTTATTTTTTGGTTAACCATAATGATTGATTCTTGTTTTTGTTTGGCTTTTGGTCATTAGGGTTAAACTTTTACTTTGTTTTCCTCTTTTCTATTTTCTTGTGTTTTGTTTTCGTGTTTCCACAGTTGTTTGCGGGTACTGAAGAGCCGAAGAAGTGAAGTGTTGACAATACACTCATCAAGGGGGAGATTGAGGAGCCATGCTGAATAGCGTGGGCCTCATGGCTCCAGAAGTGATGAGTCATTGTCAACGGTAGTCAAAGAGGACTGAAAAGAGAGAGAAAACCTGTTGCGTCTGGGCCGCGTGTGACTCAGGTACACGGGCAGCGAGCGACTGTCGGGCAGAGGGCCGCGAAGTCGGGCTGGCCCAATCCGGGTACATGGGCTTGGAGCAGTAGAGGATCCACTGGGCTGTTGACCGGGATTGACTCAGGTACACGGGCGGCGAGCGATTGTCGGGCTGAGGGAGCTGCAGAATCAGGCCGGCCCAATCCGGGTACCCGGTGCGAAGACGGTGGACGCTTTGTCAATTTCGGCGCAAAACTGACGACCGCTGATCTCGCATCAGACTGTCCAGAAGAGAAGTCGTAGTCGCTACGAAAGCTTAGCTTCCGGATAAGTCATCTGTAAATAGGAGTTTACTTTTTTGTCCTTAGGCCCACAGTCAGTCAGTCGAGTCTGTAAAAATATCCTAAGGGTAGTTTGGTCTTTTCCATTTTTTTCAGCGTTTGTAAAACCCTAGGGGTATTTCTGCATTTTCCCCATTTATTGGGCTGCCTATAAATAAGCCCCAATCCCTATTGATAGAGATATTTTCTCATTGAGTTGTCATTCTGGAGTTGCTTGTTCTTCTCGTTTTTTGTTTTATCCTCTGGTTGTTCTCGATCATTGTACTCTGGACATGGCAATTTTTCTATCCGCCATATGCCTTCTTCAGCTGCTAGCACAGCTTGCAGGGAACAAGTCAACATTGCTATAGCATGGCTATGTGTGCTAGCTGACAGCCTATGCATATAGGTCTGTTCTCTGGTTACATTTTTTTTGTGGTACTGTTTACTTTATCCCGTGCAGCACTCCTGTGCTAGGTACTTGATTGCATCAATACATTAGTACTTCTCTCTCTAAAATGTTCAGGATTCTGCACTAGTATTTTGATCTGTAAAAACTCTGTCTCAATTTTCATATCCATACTACAAGTGCTGGTTTGATATTTTTAATACTGATTTGATGAGTTGTTACTCTGCGTATGGATTTTTTACTTGCAGCTAGTAGATAGTCCTTCTTCAAGGTTGCAGGAACAAAAGCTTGCGCAACAGTTTTTATGGCGTGATTTCTATTGTTCTTTGACTGAGTTTGGCAGTACTCATGAGTGCCTAGAAGTAGCATGGCAGGTGTAGGGTTCAGCTGTAGGTTCTAGGTGCTAGAGAGCATAGGCTGTGATTGTTTTTCAGTCTTCATTCGGTTCATTCACAGCTTCTTGTCACTATGATCGTTGCGTGTTTTATAATCCTGATTTTTTGAGTGGGTCCCACAATTCAGCACAGCTAGCTTCAAATCTTTAGCATTTTTCGAAGTCTAGCAGGCTTCGGTCAGAAAGGCTTCGCTGGGACCTCGTTTCAGTCCAGAGTTCAGCTTTTTAGCTTCGCTGCTGTTTTTTCGAAGCTCTCACATTAACTTCGATCTAGTTTCTTTCCGAAGTTTGTTTCTGAATTTTACTAGCTTCGGAGTTTCTGGAATTTCGAAGGTGCTTCGATATATGCGAAGTAAACCCACTGTTCGAAGGTCCTCACTTCGAAATCAGCACTCCGAAATGAATAGGCCTCGGTATTTTTCGAAACTCCGACAACCTCAGACTTCGCAAGGTTCGCAGGCTTCGACAAGTATCTAACAGGAGACAACTTTGAACGGTTAGACTCCTCGTTTCACGTACACTCATGATTAAATCTCGGTGATGATCTACATCTGTGAAACTTGATTAGCCATGTTTTAAATGCTTTGTTATTCTGCCTATTAGCACTGTGTTAGTGTTTCTTTGTCTAGGACACCGGTTGTTTTTAGGCTAGATCTTTTGAGGCTCTGTTGATCTGTTTACTTTTTACTGTTAGTCTGTTGAGGTGCGTTGGGTGTTGGGAGCAGGCCATTGATTCGCAAGAATTTTTTAGGCGCCCATTCACCCCCCCCCCTCTGGTCGCTACTTTCGGTCCTACAAGTGGTATCAGAGCTTGGTTAGGGTTTTTCCATACCTTAACCGGTTCTAAACCCTAGTAGTGATCATGACCTCTCCTGGCAAGGTCCCGTCCTTGGAAGCTTATGGCTATAATTATTGGAAGACTCGCATGCGAGCCTATCTCATGAGCCAAAGCTCGGACATCTGGGACATTTGCGTTCACGCTACGTTTGTCATATTGCCAGTTGCTCAGTGTGATTCTCCTGGTATCATCGCCCAGCATGTGAACAATAGCAAAGCGGTGAACATCTTGTTTTCTGGTTTAGGTCCCACTGAATTTGAGCGTGTGAGCCATCTCTCCACTGCGAGAGAGATCTGGGCTACCCTCCAGGCACACCATGAGGGGACAGCCCAGGTCAAGGCTCGGCTCTATCAGACCTACCGGCGTGAATATGAGAACTTCACACAAAAGCCGGGTGAATCTGTTGAAGCGTTGTTTGGTCGTTTTCAGTCGATCATAAACAAGCTTCGGGACAACAAGGCTGAGGGTGTTCAGTTAGTCTCAGATCACGAACAGGCACTCAAGGTTCTCCATACCTTGGACCCAAAGATCTGGAAGATCAAGGTATCCTCTAACAGGAGACAACTTTGAACGGTTAGACTCCTCGTTTCACGTACACTCATGATTAAATCTCGGTGATGATCTACATCTGTGAAACTTTATTAGCCTTGTTTTAAATGCTTTGTTATTCTGCCTATTAGCACTGTGTTGGTGTTTCTTTGTCTAGGACACCGGTTGTTTTTAGGCTAGATCTTTTGAGGCTCTGTTGATCTGTTTACTTTTTACTGTTAGTCTGTTGAGGTGCGTTGGGTGTTGGGAGCAGGCCATTAATTCGCAAGAATTATTTAGGCGCCCATTCACCCCCCCTCTGGTCGCTACTTTCGGTCCTACATCTTGGTCTTCTCGAAAGCAATCTGGAGTTGCTCTTTCGACCACTGAGGCTGAGTATGTAGCTGCTGCTAGCTGCTTCTCACAGTTGGTTTGGATGATTTCCACTCTGCGAGATTTTGGGTTATTCTTTCCTACCAGGATTCTATTGTTTTGCGACAGGACCAGTGCTATTAGTGTTGGGAAAAACCCCTGTCTCCATTCAAAAACCAAACACATTGATGTGCGCTTTCATTTTCTGCGGGATCAATATGAGAAAGGTGTCATTGACCTTGTTCATGTTGATACCCATCATCAGTTGGCTGACATTTTCACCAAACCCCTAGATCAGTCTACTTTTGATCGTTTACGAGGGGATTTGGGTGTTGTGTATCCTTTCTAGGATATTTTGCATCAGTTTTCTTTCTTCTTTACTCTTTTCTTGAGTCTTTTTGTGTGTGTTCATATCTTGCATATTCACATATCACACTTTAGAGATGCTTCTGTTATATGATTGAACTGCTTTACTTATTCTAGCTGGTACATGCTTTTGAATACTTGTCATTGATCATGCTTTGGTTCAGGTCACTTGATATGTCTGATATCTGTCATATGCATGGCTTTTATGCTTTAAAATTTGAAAAATGATCACCATTGCTTCTGGTAACTAGCGTGTGTAGGCTGAATGTTTTTGCTATCTGTTACATGCCTTGTAGCTAGTTCCTGACTTAGATGCAAACATACAACTTGGACATCTTTCTGCTTTAAAACATGGAAATGTGCTATAAAAATGATGAAAAATCAAGAAAAATGAAAATTCCATGCCTCTTTATGCATAACTTGCAAAGATCCAGGTGGGTTTGTTTTGTCGCATTACATTGTTCTGGACTGTGTACCATAGCACTTTGGTATGAACTAGGACAATGTAGTGTATGCCAAGACCAATGTCTTAAGCTTCTGATGGTCCAGATCTGGCCTAGGCTTGACTTGGTCGGTCAGCATAAGGTTTGACATGCAAATAACCCCTGGCATAAATGAAAAAAAAGGGCATGAAAATTGAAATGATAACAAGTTTGCTGAAGCACTTTTGTTTTGGACAATGCTTATCTTGGTAGATATCAGTTAGCTTTTGCATCTCATGCTTTACCTTGCTTGTCAACTGGAAAATGTGGTGATGCTTTTGTTTGCGAAAAACTGAAAAATGTGTGCTAATGACTTTCTTTAGATATCATCTGTTGCACTGATCATGCCATGAGTCTCCGACAGTATGTCTTTCGCTATACTTGTTAGATGTTTGTAATTGCAGTCAATCATATCTGAGAAGCATGCTTTCTACACTCCACATGCACCCCAGTTGCATTCATTGCATATTTTGAGGGGGAGCTGCATTTAAGGGGGAGTCTGTGTCTCTTTTAAGTGCTTGATGAGTTCACTTGTCAACAAGGGGGAGAAATCTTGGAATGTAAGTTTAAGGGGGAGTTTTTGTCCCGTTTGTCCTTACTCTTTTGATATCTTTGTTGATGATTCTGAGATTGCACTCGTTTTGAGCTTTTATTTTTGGTTAACCGTAATGACTGTTTCTTGCTTTTGTTTGGCTTTGGTCATTAGGGTTAAAACTTTTACTTTATTTTCTTCTTCTCTGTTTTCTTGTGCTTTGTTTTCGTGTTTCCAACAGTTGTTCACAGGTTCTGAAGAGCTAGAAGTGAAGTGTTGACAATGCACTCATCAAGGGGGAGATTGAGGAGCCATGCTGAATAGCATGGGCCTCATGGCTCCAGATGTGATGAGTCATTGTCAACGATAGTCAAAGAGGACAGAAGAAGAGTGAAGATATGCTGTTTCATGGGCCGCGTGTGACTTAGGTACACGGGCAGCGAGCGACGGTCGGGCTGAGAGAGCTGCGAAGTCGGGCTGGCCCAATCCGGGTACATGGGCCAGAAGCAGCAGAAGACCCACTGGGCTGTTGACCAGGATTGACTCAGGTACACGGGCGGTGAGTGATTGCCGGGCTGAGAGAGCTGCGGAATCGGGCCGGCCCAATCCGAGTACCTGGTGCAAAGTCGATGGAGGCTTTGTCAGTTTCGGCGCAAAACTAACAACCGTTGATCTTGTATCGGACTGTCCAAAAGAGAAGCCATAGTTGCTACGAAAGCTTAGCTTCCGGATAAGTCATCTGTATCTCTAGGCCCACAGTCAGTCAGTCAAGTCTGTAAAAAATCCTAAGGGCAGTTGAGTCTTTTCCTTTATTTTAGCGTCTGTAAAAACCCTAAGGGGCTGGTGGAATATTCTATGTCATTGGGCAGCCTATAAATAGGGCCCCAATCCCTAGGGTTGGACTACCCTTCTAGAATTCACTTTTCAATCTATTGGGTCATTTTGCTCCCTGCGGTTTCTCTCTCCTGCTTCAGTTTGTGCACCGCCAGGTTCTTGTTTTATGCCTTGTTCATTCCTACAATCCCTCTGTCCAGTGAGATTTTATTTCCTGTTGAGGTGCGTGCATTGATTTCCCTGAATCTGAACCTTCGTTTGACGTGCACAAGCATTTTATTCCTTAGCATTTGTGTCTCTGTTGCTTTTGTTCTTCGCGTGAGAAGTACTAGTTCTTGCTTGTAGCAAGTAGTACTACTTCACTGTAGCAACAGTACACTAGTACTCTAGGCTTGCTTTTTCTTGCGTAGCTTTTTGATCGAGTTGATAGGGCCAAAGTCCCTTTTCTGGCTGTTTCTGCCAAAGCCCCTTCTCTCTGTTCGAAGTCCCTCAGCTCCGTGAGGCAGGCTTCGATCTGACATTCTCGAGTGCTTCGCTTGAACTTCGACTTCACGTTGTGTCCTGTGTTGCTAGTTTCGAAGTCCGTTTTTGTGCACTGTCAGCATGACTTACTTCGACCGTCTGTGCGAAGGTACACTCCGACAGGCTTTGAAGTTGGCTTCGAAGCTAGTCTCTCTGATATACTTCGCTCGACGTGAAGTCTTTGAGATCTTTCTGCTGCTGTCATTTTCGAGGGTTGCAGCTTGTGAGTTCGAAGCTTGTCATTCGAAGTGTGTTTGTCACCTTCGATTTCTGTGTGTGTCGAAGGTTATCACTTCAGCGATCCTTCTTCGATCTTGCTAGCTCCGAAGGCAGAGTGTAGGCTTCGTTTTGGTTTCTCTGTCGTGTGTCGGGCTTCGTTACTCTTTCGAAGGTGTTTTTCTATGAGCTTGTTCGAAGCTTTCTATTCGAAGTCTAGCCTTCGAAGTACACTGTTCGAAGCAAGCTTCGACACTGTCATACTCAGCTTCGAAGCATACTTCGCTCTCAATCGCACTCGAACTAGGATAGACAACAAACCTTCGGCACATTCACAACAGCCTTCGGCAGACTTCGCCACTAACCTCTGAAGCAGGCCTCGACCAGCGAAGCAGGCTTCGACCAGGAGACAGATTTGAACAGTAACTTCTCATCTCACTTTATTTATACTTAGATCATCCATTGAGAAGTTTAACTTGCCATGTCTTGTGTATACTGTTTATCTGTCTATTAGCACTGTATTGGTGTTTCTCTGTTTTTAACATCAGTTGCTTTTAGGCTAGATAGCTTTAGACTTAGGCAATCCGTTCATGCTTTACTGCTTAGTCTTTTGAGGTGCGTTGGGTATTGGGAGCAGGCCATTGATTCGAAAGAATTTTTAGGCGCCCATTCACCCCCCTCTGGTCGCTACTTTCGGTCCTACAGCTTCCCCTTCTTTGAAGCTTGGAAGTCTTTTTGTTCTTGCTGAAGCTCGGCCCAGGTCCAAAGTCGTTCGGGGCTAGTCCTCGCCTGATCCTCGCTAGACCACTCTTCTTTGGACCAATCAACGTCCTCCGAAGATGAAGATGCTATATTAACAACTTCCTCTTCCCCCTTCTCCTCTTTAATATAAGCTAATATTTCTTTACAGATTTTGGGTATAACCTCTCCATGGCTGCCTTGAGGAATTGAAAATCGAGGATGCCTGTGAGGCCTTAAGGCTTCGAAGGTAGCCCACTATTGATGGAGCCCTTCGTTAAACTCTAATACTTCGAGTTCATCATCCAAAAAAGGTCAGAAAGCCTAAAAACATTTCCAAATAAGTCTTTTTATTCAAAGAAGACAGAAACATAAGTTTTTACATAACAGAACCCTAAGGAGAACTAGACCTTCGGGTCCAAAGGAGGCTTGCTGGTCGAAGGCTGCGTCCACGCTTGGTTTTGACGATGGCCTTCATCGATCCCTGTCTTCACAGCTGATCGACCTTCAGCTCTCCAGGATGGCTGAAAGGCCTCCCAAGCTGCGACCACGTCAGGCGAAGGGGTCAATAGTAGGTCATCGCCAAAGCTAGCAGGGGCTGCTCTGGGTTCCAGCGAAACAGAAAGTCTGATGTCCTCGAAGTAGCGAAGTACTATGAGAGCGGCTACTTGGCCAAAGATCTCTTTGTACCGAGTACCCGAAGTCTTCATTGTCTTCACTGCTGCTTGAATCATCTTTATTTTCCACAGCAGAGAATCGTTGGCCGACGACGAGGAAGCGCAAGAAGTTCCTAAATACTCCAAGACGCCCTGGAGGATATCAATGGTTTTGGAGGCCACGCTCTCACACTTCAATTTCTCCACGGCCAATGCCTCGCTTGAGACATTCATGTCGCGGATCAAAGAGGAGAGCTCGGTGTCTTCGTCATAAGAACAGTTTTTTGTCCGAGCAACTTCCTCGCGTCTCCAGCCAAGCTCCCGAAGCTGCCTGTTCCTCTCTAAGCTTTTCAACTTTGGCCCGGAGCACCACTCGTTCAGCCTCGAGCTCCTCCTTCACAGCCTCCAGCCTTTTTTGGCGTTCCGCTCTGCCATATCCATCTCCTCCAAGCTCAAATCCTGGTTCTCGGAGTCGATAAGGCTCCCTTGAAGAGCCGTCACCTTCTCCTTGAGTCGGTGGCACTCCTGCTCATTGGAAACAGTAGCTGCCCAAGCCAGAACAACGTGCTGCAAAGGAAAAGAAGAGCAATGTAAGTGAATTATAAACATGTTTTAGATTAAACTGACTTTTGCAGATACTTCGTACCTAGTAAGTCACCCTTTCAAGAACAACATCGAGCTCCAACCCTTTGGCCTCACCAAGGATGGAGACCAGTTCAGTCTCCCCAACTTCGCGACTAGCTCGAGCCAAAGGCTATAACAAAGTCTGAAGCCCTGTCCTCCTTCCAAGAAAGGGGGCCAAGAGGCGGAGCCTTGACAAGGCGCTCCGATCATCGTCGCTAGGAGAAGGGCCGGAGCACAATGAAGCATCCTCGGAGGCCTTTGTTGATTGGCCTCCGTCCGTCGATTCTGACAGAGTCCATCCTGGAGCGGGAGCAGGCATCGACCAACCTTTTCCTTTAACCTTTCCAGGACCCGTCGTTTGCTTCGGAGCTACCTCCGAAGCTGGAGCAACTTCCTGCGTCGCAATCGACAACGACACCGAAGTTGTCTCCAACTCTAGAACTACCTCTGCAACAGGGATCACCTCCACCGGAGCTGATTCTATGAAACCAAAGGTACCGGGTATTATTTAAATGATGTAGATGAAGGAAAAGGAATGTGGTCAGCCAAGGCTTACCTCCAGCACCCTGTTGCCGGGTGAGCACCGGACTGCCCGGAGGTTCAAACATCTGACTGAAGTCCTCTTCAGACTCCAAGGTTCGAACCGAAGGAACAACTGCTGGGATTTCTTCGGCCACAACATCTATCACTTCATCCGGAGCCAAGACTTCTATAGCTAGGGCTTGGACCCCTTCAGTCTCGACTCCGCCTTCCTCCATAGCAGGGGCAACCGCCTGGTAAGACGAAGCGTTTATAGTCTCCGGCTGCCCAGGATTGTCTTCAACCATCGGTGCCACCTCCGTACCGTCTTGGATGGATACCTCGGTTCCCATCCGAGACCCTTCGTCCCCCGCAAGAAGAGCTTCGAACTCCTCCGCCATCTGCATGTCCACATTGTCTTCCTCTTTGGATTGCTCCGGTGACAAGACAAGACACTTCAAAGGAGTAAGAGCCTTCAGTTTGTGGGCCACCTTCTTTGCAGGCGTCTTCACCAGTCCTGAAGACCCCGCTTCAACCTTCCTCTTCTTCGGAGCTTGGTTCGGGGCGGACCAGTCCGGAAGGGTCGGGGGCTCAACTCTGAGTACACTCCATACTCGGTTGAACCGCTCCCAAGTCCCCACCAGCTTCACCCTTCGCTCCTTTTCTATGGGAGTAGGAGCTCCGAGGACCTTCTCCGCAGCCCAGACAATTTGTTTCAGAGTCAAAGTCACGCGTGGAGCTAAAAGATAAGATATCATTTGATTAAGTTATTTAAATAAAATTGATATTTGTGTGCGAAACACCTTGATGCAGGATATGCGAAGAGCTTATCTGCGGAGTTCGAAGGAATTTCCCAAAGTCCCCCTCCAGATTTTCTTCGAAGTTGATTGGCCAAGCGACCCTTAGAGGAGGAATCCGAAGCCCGATGAACTCCTCTGCCAAGTCGTGCATGCTCATGCGACGACTAATGGAGTGTAACAGTCCAAGGCGGACCTGAAGCTGGCTCGGATCCGGATGGACCTCCGCCTCCCTCCAGTACAAAATATCCTCCAAGGGCCCCGCCAAGGCACAAGTCGTCCCTACCTCAGCGTAGAACCAACGAAGGATCCAGTCGGAGTACCACCTGTCATTGATGGCCTTCCCTGGGAACTGATCCTAGACTTGTCACGGAGTTGAAAGTTTATGCTCCCAAAAGCAATCACCATCTTCTCCCCTCCGAGTCAAGTGAATGTCTTTAGCTGGCACGAAGCTTTGTGAAGGGCGGCGAAGATCTCTACCCTCTCGGTACACCCTTCGGCCCGCATGGCCCATTCGAAGATAGCGAGATGGGCGATCGCATTGGGAGAAAGCTGAGGGAGAGTTACATGAAACAATATCAGTACCTCCGCTAAGAAATCCACCGCCGGGAGCCCCAATCCAGCCTCGAAGAAAGCTTCGAATACCACCACCTCTCCCGCCTATGGTATCGGGATCACCTCCTTCCTAGGTTGGCGCACCCTCACTCTGGGCCCCATCATTCCAGCGACTGTCGCGGCAATCGACTTCTTCGAGCAAGACGATGCCCTCAAGCTATATGATTGGTCCGTATACTTGGCAGACGTCGGACGAAGGTCGGGAAGACCAGCTGGACAAGGGTTATCTGAAGGCCCCACCGCCGCAACCGTCGCCATCGCCTACTGCCGAGCCAAGGTTGAAGTAGGAATGGGGACCTTGTTGCTAGTCTTCACCATCGGAGAAAAAGAGAGTTTGGGAGTATGTGCTCATGAAGAAGAAATATGATGTGTGAAAACAATCGGTAAAGTGTCCAAAGTTCACTTTTACTTCCCTATTTATAGCACTCGAAATTCTTTGTACTGTATGTTACAGAGCGCCATTTGGTTGCTCTGTTTCAATTTCGACGCCGTCATAACTTACAAGATTGCATCATGAAGAGTTACAACTGTCGGAGATAGTGCGACCGTTAGCTTTTCTAGAGAGTAACGACTCTATTTCTGAGTCTAACGGCTCTGAAGACTAAAGGCTATATTGGCTCCAAAAGGAATCTGTCTCCGAAGACATCCTCGTGGATGCCTCCAAATAGGATTCATCCCGAAGATTTTTTGCTCCTGAATGTTTCTAAGGATTGTAACCATTTTCAAGCTCCTTTTTTCTAAATTCTAAGCATGAAATTATTTCTTGCGTATATTGCCCTCTTCACTGCATAGGAAATTCAGAGAGAAGTATTCGAGAGGTTACTGTTGGGGAAAATATTTCATCCTCTAGAGGTCAAAGAAACTTCCATATAAATACAAGTAGAAGAAACGAAGTCTGAAGCTTTATCTCCGAAAATGTATACAACATCAAGACTTCGCAGTATTCAGAGCTCTCTACAGTGGACGTCTTCGTTAGGACTTCGGCGTGACGGAGCCTCCTGAAGCCTCTTCACCCGAAGGGGTACTGCCAGCAAGGACATAAAATCTATCTTCTCACTGATTAGACTAGTCTTTTACTCTTTTAACCCTACGGAGAATATGAAATAATATCTTCTTAGTCGGTTGTAATTAGAGGGTAAAGAAGTATTTTCCCTATGTATTCGGTCTATAAATACCCCTCTTCACTTTGTAAAGGGCATCAAATACTCAGATATTCAATACACACTTCAAACTATCTCAAGCTATTATCCTATTCGGAGCCTTGGAATGGTTTTCTTAAACAGACACTCCATTTGTTAATCACTCTAGTTCTTTAAATCTGTTAGCGTAATCTTTTGCGCCAACAACCTTCATTTTGGATAAGAACAAGTTCAATTCCCGAATCAAATCAAATAGAGATAACATGTTGGGAAAACTATCGCTAAATCTTGTGCTAAATCATGAAACAGACAAATTTGGATTAAAAATGTGCCTTTTAGTACCAAATCCAGGGATAGTACAAAATGCAAAGGCGTATTCCTTGAATCACGTAACCCGTATTAACAAATGACTGGAGCCAATTAACAAATGGACGCAAAGTAAACCTGATTGGCATAAACCAAGAAGCTCGACACTAAACAAGCAACCCAAGACAATACGAAAATGGTGGAGGCAAAGGGGATGTACGGGCGGGGTGGTGGTAGAAGCAGGTAGCTAGGGAGTCGAGACCGTGGCGGATGGGGAGCACGAGATCCGGCGGGATGGGCACGCTGGCCACCAAGTACTTGCCTGCTGCTCCAGCTCCTCGTACTGTGCCGCGGTGAACGGCGGCAACCTCACCTACCACCTCCCGCTCATCAGCACGTCATCCCCCAGCCCGACGCCTCCATTGCCTCTATACCCACCCACTCACCCACAAACATGTAAACACATCTCACCATGTCACATACAAGAACCGTAGCCACACGAGCAATCAAGAAGAGGGCATGCGATTTTCTTACGAGAGCGGGGTGGAGCGACGTGGCAAAAGGGGAGGAGCGAGGTTATCGCGACAATGAGGAAGGAATGGTGGTCTGCCGTAGGGGAGAGGGATGCATACAACATCGCCATCCCTTCTCTTACGCGACTGGGTTGTTGCACGTGCACGCGTGGTGGTGTGTCATGATCTTGGTCACCGCCGACGAGCTGAGCCTCCCAGAGGCGTAGATAGGGCTAAGGGCGTGCGGGAGGCGTAGCAGGCAACTGATGAAGAGGGCCGGATGGGGCAAGCGGCGGACGGGCAAAGCGGCCAAGACGTGTAGACGGTGTGAAGACAAGGTGGAGACTAGAGCTGGGACTTGGGCCAGGCTTTTTTGGGCCGGCCCATGGAATCACATTCTGGCACGATTCGTGGCATGGCCCGGTCCGGTCCTTACATGGGTCGTGCCAGCCCGACCCATCTATGGGTTGTGCCGGGCCGACCCATCTATGGGTCGTTCCTGTGCAAAATTGATCTTCACGTGGGCCGGCCCGGCCCGACCTGGCTAACGGGTCGTGCTTGGGCCGGCCCGACATAGAAATTGCATGGACCGTGGCCTGGCCTGCTGTGTCTTCCCGCCACTCCCCTAGGCCCTGACTGCCTGCGTGGAGAAGAAAAAAGGAAGAGGGACGAAAGAAAGAGAAAAGGGAGAAAAAAAGAAAAAGAAAAGAAAGAAAAACGAAGAGAAAATTTTTAAAAAAAGAAAAATATTTTATATTTAGAAATGGATATTTTAAGGATAAAATATATCATTTTTACGGCAATTTTAAACAGAAATATGAATTTAAAAGAAAGAAAGAAAATAAAAAGATAAAAGATGAATAAAAATAAAAGATGAATATTTTTTTTGAAATTTAGAGATTTTCTATGATTACTCGTAGCACAATCTATATTTTTATTTTTCTTAATATCATGTATTTTTTATTTAATTCACTTGCAGTTCAAATTTGACTTGTTTCAATTCAAATCAAACAAATACAATTAGTTAACTAAAATAGCAAATTGTCTTAGAAAAATGCCAATTTTTCATGTGATAAGATACACTATATTTTGGTTCTAGAAAAAATTCAAGTTCAAACGAAGATTTAACCGAAGATTTTCTTTCAAACATAACATATTCATAACACTATGACATGTCTCATATTTTTTAGACTTCATTTGATTTTTTTTAGAATTAAAAACTATTAAGCTTCATGTTGTCCATTGAGTGTTGCAACTTAGTTTTTTCAAAATAGATTTCAATTTTATAGATAATAACTAAAAATGGATTCACAAACATGAATATGGTTTTTTAATAATGTTTGATTCATTATTTCAAGAATTTACAATTCAATTTTTACTCGTTTCAATTTAATTATTATAATAATTTTAACAAATTAAAATAACAAATGAACATTGAAAAAATCAAAAAATTCTTCGATGAAAATTAATGTGTGCGGAGTATGTAACTTTTTTACTACAATTATAAGTAATTTTGATAGGGGCGTGTTGGGCCGTGCTTTGGCCGGCATGACCCATCCAAGCCCACCGTGCTTGTGGGTCGTCCCTGAGCCTGATTTTTTCTACTACGTGCTGGCCCAGCACAGCCCACCACGTCGACCGTGCCGTATCGGCCCGACCCAACTAGACACGGAGGCCCGTCGGACCTGTCATGCTGGCATGGCACAACTCAAGTCCATGCTCTAGTGAAGACCGAGGAGACATTCGTTAGCGTGAGGAGGAAAGAAGCATACAGGCATAGCAAGAGACATACGCAGGCTCAAGACGGCTAGCGACGAGGACCCACTCTAAAGTGGTTGTGGTGAGACAGACTCACCACCACTACCAATATTTTAAGTAGTTTAGATTATTTACCGACTTATAAATAGAGCTGTATTCCAGTAATCAGTAATCCCACGTGTGACATGTCCTTCCACTACACACCACCTTTGCTGGGCTTTTTTGGACCATCACTTGGGGGACACGTGTCACAATAGAAATGGGCCCAAAATTCTAAAGCCCAAAATATCTGGCCCAATGCCCAGCCTCCTCCTATAAATTCTCCCACGCATCTAGGGTTCTCCACGTCACACGCCGCCGCCGCCGCCGCCGCAGCAGCAACGATCTCCGCCCCCGCCTTCTCCAATCGTCCGAGCGCCGCCGCTTCACCGTTAACGCCGCCATGGGTAACCACCTCTTCTACCCCGTGATTCCGCTGCTTCTACAGCTTATCTCGGTCGTGCGATTTTTGAGTTGTTGACCTGCTGCCTGACGCAGGTAAGGTTCACGGCTCACTGGCCCGCGCGGGGAAGGTGCGGGGACAGACGCCCAAGGTAGCGAAGCAGGACAAGAAGAAGAAGCCTCGCGGCCGCGCCCACAAGCGCATGCAGCACAACCGCCGCTTCGTCACCGCCGTCGTCGGCTTCGGCAAGAAGCGCGGCCCCAACTCCTCCGAGAAGTAGATCTAGATCGCCTCCTTCTCATTGATAAGCATGGCTTCTTGATCCTTTTTTCCCTAGTAGTTTCGTTCAAGTATGCAGTTTTGGTATTGAACTAATGGCATTGTAAGACCAAGTAATGATTTGTATGGATTGTGTTAAAGATCATATCAAGTAGTATGCGTCTTTTACCTGACCGCACGATGTGATTTGTCTAATACTGCATGTATTTTCCGTTTTAAAATTCTTAAACTTGATTTTTTTTAAACATGTATAATTGTGTTGCTTATGGTTATATGCCAGATGCTCTTGGGCCTTAAATGTTATATATGTTCCTTTGCTAGAGCATTTTTATATATGTTCCTGATATTTTGAGTAATATTTTTTGTTTCTTTGCTAGAATATTTTTATATATGTTCCTACACAGTGCTGAAGTTTGACTAAATGTTTGTCTACAATCTGAATAGTGCTGAAGACTAATTTTGTCTACAATCTGACTAAATCTAAATGTTTGAGTGATAGGATTTACTTCCCTAGTGCTTCACATCAGAAGCAACTTCTCCTTTTACTATATTAGATTTTTTGTAATTTCTAATCATGATTGTGTGCTAATTTCTGTTAATATCCTACTAGATGGTGCTTTCGCTTGCTTTTCTTTTCAGTAATATTTGCTTGCATATTTACTGAATGTCTGAATTAGATTTTAGTCTCAAACATTTTCCTATTGAAGGTAGTGTTGTTTATGGAAAAAATTGACAGTTTTTTCTGGAAGAGATTTGATAATTTCCCACCACCAGGAAGCACTTCTCTTTTTTCACTGACCACATGATGTGATTTGTCTAATACTACCTCTGATTTAAAATATCGGGCATATTTTTTTACATGGTGTTTAACATAGGGGAAATATCCCTGTGCAATCTGTAATCGTGCAATCTGATGCATCCAATCAAGATCCAATGGTTACATATGAAACCTAGTACTTTTTTATTTTTTTTCATATGTAACCGTTGGATCTTAATTGGATGCACGAGATCGCATGATTGCACGATTGCACATGATATTTCCTCTTTAACATATGATATTGACTTATTTTCACTCTATATTGTTAACTATTGGGTTACTACACATAAAAAAGTATTTTTCAAATAGCAAGCTAAGACATATAGCATTAAATCTAAATATTTTTAGATAAATTATTAATTAAAATTGCTAAGCGTTGACTTTTTAAAAAATATGTACTTGAATGTGATATTGCTTATGGTTATATGCCAGATGCTCTCGGGCCTTAAATATTATAACATGTCAATGTTTATGCCTTGTTTCTAACTGAATTTGTGTTTCTTTGCTTGAGCACTTTATTATATATGTTCCTTCAATTTTGAGATCATAGATACATAGTGCTGAAGTCTGACTAAATGTTTGTGTGCAATCTGAATAGTGCTGAAGTTTGACTAAATTTGTCTACAATCTGACTAAATCTAAATGTTTTTGTAATAGGATTTACTTCCCTAGTGGTTCACATCAGAAGCAACTTACCGGGTTGCTAGATTAGATTTTTTGCCAATTCTAATCATAATTGTGTGCTAACTTCTGTTTATATCCTACTAGATGGTGCTTTTGCTTGCTTTACTTTTCAGTAATATTGCTTAATTCAATTATAGCTTTGATCATTTTCCTATCGACAGTTTTTTCTGTAAGAGAGATTTCATAATTTGCCCCAGTAAGAATTGCTTAGTTTTTTTGTCATCCTAATTCATGTCATTGATTTAAATGGTCACACATATCATTATTGTCCTTGTAATTAAAGGAGTCATATTGAGAGTGGCAAATTGTCAATTAAATGAAATCATCATTGAAATTTTCTGGTTACATATTTCCTTGTGGTTTCAAAATTTTGATGCAAACACAGGAGCATTTTTATGTACAGAGCAACCTGCGAGGAGGATTTGTAGTCTTTGGTTAATAGGAAAGCATCTGTCTGGATTTGTATGCATTCATCGGTTACTTGATGGATCACGTAATGTGGCTTGTAAACAGCAGTTTTACTGTGATCGTAACCTGGAGTGTTGGGGTGCACAACTATGATTGCTATCTGCTCATGCCTTTGCTGTTTTGAGTGCGGAAATCGAAGTGGCAGCACTATGGGTATGGTTGTTGCGATTCGTTTATGAAGTGATACCTTTGTCAACACTTTGTTTCTGCTTTCGGTTGCTGATCAACGTTTTTAACTATACTTGAAATATAAACGTTTTCATGTTTGTCTTGTTTGTTAATTGCAACTATACTGGATTATCCGAGTATGATATGAAATACTCAAACTAGATTGGAGTATCCTAGTATTGTCTGAAATAGTCGTCTGTGATACCTGCCTGATATTAACTTTGGGATAATTTGGATGAAGTATGGTGCTGTTTGTTAGGCATTCTGAGAGAATCGGGTAAAATTTTTATACATAATTGATAAGTATACTAATTAATATTTCATGTTATTTGTTTATTTTTATTTATATAGTTTTATATAATATAATACAAGTTATTGCATATACAATGCAATCTAAATTTATGGATGTAATTTGTTTATTTTTATTCATATAGTTTTAGATAATATAACACAAGTTATTGTATATATAATGCAACCCAAATATTTTAGATTAAAATTCTCTTTTATCAGAATTAAAAACTAGTTACAGTCACACGATTTTACTCCCTTCCGAGCCTAAAACTTGCTCTGTACCTTCTCATCATCTTGATGAGATGAGCTATGCTAGCTTGGTTTTAAGTTAATCTTCGCAGGGCACTGCACTTGCCGGCTACTAACCTTTTAAAAAATTACTTGCGGTCCTCCCCCTCTCTCTCCGTGAGGACCCTTACGGATATTCTGCACGGTATGACATGGAGCGGAGAGGCCGGTGGAGGCAGTGGCACGAAGGGAGCCAGGGCGGCAGGGGAACAGCCGGCGGCCGTGGCGAGCTTGGGCGACGACATGGCAGCCGGAACAAGACAGAGGCGGTGGGACGGGATCTAGCCGTCGACGAGGCCACTGACAGGACGATCTGGCGATCAACAAGCACAATGAGCTTAGGCAACGGCATGACCAACCAGTGCGATGGTGGAGATGGCGCTCGGCCGGATGTCAGTGGAGATGACGGCACTGGGGCGGCAAGGGCTAGTGGTCTGTCGGATTCTCTCAAGCTCCACGAGAGCATCCAGAGGGGGATCTGAAACCCGCACAGAATTTTCTTCCACTAACCGGAACGCACGAGCACGCGCTCTTTAGTTAGACAACTCCGGATACTTAAATAGACACTAAATAATAAAAAGTGTTAAGCATTTTGTTTAAGAGTTTTAATTTTCGATGTAGGATGCAAAATCAACGTTTAGTGCTTCTATTTGAGTTACAACTTTCTGCTAGTTCGTTGGTTCGTTAAGTAGTCATCGTGATGGCTGTGATAAAATTCTGATCAAAGCGCAACGGAAGCATCAACGCTAGATGTGGCGTCGCGTCGCCTGCGTTCAGTCTAGGAAAAAAATCGGAATTTTCTAAACTGAACGAATAACGCGCTGCATAATATTATGTAACACGGCTACAGCTACGGGTATCTTCACTTGGTTCTTTATCTTGTAAAATGTAGCAACCTTCATAATAGGGAAACACATCTTTAAAACTCCCACGTCCTTTCAACATGATTCATCAACACGACATGACGATGGTTAAATAACTCCTTGTAATTTCTGAGGCCTACGGTGACCTGCACCATACTCCTTCAAGTGATATCTAACTCCACGATATGGGATGAGAAAAGATGGGGTGTTAGCATACCCACCATCAACCAAATAATACTTCTATAGGGGTACTTGGAAACCGTTGTTTATTGCAGACCTAAGAACTCTAGCATTTGTAGCTGATCCTCCCACCCAGTAGATATGAAAGTGATATTCAGATCAAAATCACAAACTATCATCACATTTTGGCTAAGTGTCCCTTTTCTGTTTCTAAATGGAGCGGCTTTGTCAAGTGATATTAATATGAGTATGTGACTACCATCAATGGCACCGATACAATTTTGCAAAAAGTAGTATATGTGATTTTCTAAAGCTAAGAAAAGTAAACCTTAAAGATAGTAGAAGTATGTTCAAGTAAGCACCTCGAAGTAAGGATAGAATCAAGGGTCTCTTTCAATTTTTGTTGGACCGGAAACGGCGACCAGAGGGGGGGTGAATGGGAGCTTTTAAAAATTCGGGCTAAAACTTAGCCTTCGGTTCTGTTCTGTCTTCTGCGGAACAGGCTTCGAACACTACCTTCGAAGGTCTGGTTCGGAGGTACTTCGACAGCTCCGAACACAGGCTTCGCAGGAGCAAAAGTTCAAAGCCAAGAAGACTTCGCTCCACTAACACCCTTCGAAAATCTACTCTGCTTAGTCAGTGCGGGCTCCGCACACGAGGTGCTACGACCAGGCTTCGCACTTCACCCTTCGCAAGAGTGGACAACCCTCTGAGGACTTCGACCAAGTACTTAGCGACAGCAACTGGTGCTGGGCTTCGTACGCGAAGGTCTACACGCACACAAAACGGACTACGCTAAGGGCTTCGACACAGGAAGCAAAACGGGATACAACCAGGGCTTCGCTAGTAAGCAGCGAGGTCTTGCCTCGTGTTACACAGAGTGACAGCACACTGAAAAACACACTTCGCGAGAAAAACACCCTTCGCCAAGACAGGCTTCGGTGAACTAAAACTAGCGAGGTATGTAAAGCGAGCTCAAGCAAAAGCACAAAGACGCAGGGCTTCGCCGCTTGAACAAGGAACACAAAATATATTGAACTCTGGATGAAAACCAGCGAGGTCTGTGTACAGGAGCTCAACAGTAAATGCTCAAAGTGTTAAATGTTACCTACCGAGCCCCCATATTTATAGCCCATGGATTCATCCTAAGGAAGTGACTACTTTACCCCTAGGGTTTACATTCATTTTGTCTCTTCAGAACTAAGGGGTACAAAAGGTAGTCCACCTTTATTCTAGAGGCTTCTCTGTCAGCTGCAGAGGGGACAGTGTCAGCCTTTTTCAGAACAGACAGTGTCAGCCTTTACAGTGTTGACTTCTGGAACCTCCCTTCGCACCGGAGGGTGCGGTAGCTTCGGCGAGAAGCCTGTAGCCTGTTGGCCTTCGCTCCGCCGAAGAAGTCCTTCGATACAGTGACGGTTTTGAGCCGAAGCCGTCAAAGCCCTTGGGCCTTCGCACCACCACCTCCGGAGTGGACCACCACGGCTTCGCAGCTACTCCCAGCTCGAACACCGTCCGTCCGTGTACCGAAGCCATGCATGGCCGAAGCACCACAAGTCAACCTCACTCCGGAGCTAGCCTCGCTCCGAAGTCCTTCACACTCCGAAGCCCCACCTTCGGAGTACCACCCTTCGAAGTCCCTCCTTCGTCCAAGGCCTCCGCATGAAGCATTCCATGAGCACTTCGTCGCAGTGTCTCACTCCGAGCACACTCCTCGACGAGCCTCACCCGGACCATGCCTTCGATGCGCCTCGACTTCTGAGACCTTCGTCGGGTAACCTTCGAGTGTCTCCCTCCGGAGCACACTTCGAACACCTTGCCTCCGCAGAGGACTTGATCCACCAACTCCGAAGTCACTCCATTCGGAGTACCTTCGAAGTGCCTCATGTCCGAGGACTTTGTCTCGGAGCACCTTCAGCCGGAGCCACGCTCCGCACTCTCTGCCTTCACCTGGCACGCCTCGACCCGAGGACCGACCCGGACCACCTTCGCAGCCACCGTGACGGAGCTCCCCGCTCCCCTGGCATCAAGCCTCCCGCTTGACCCAGGTTCACCCGGCTCGAACCCTGTCCGTCGCCTCCGAAGTCCCTGCGCACCACCGACAAGCAAACAAGTGTATCCAGTACTCCGGAGACCTCTCCGGGTTAGCAACCTCCGGTACACACTCCGGTGTACCGCCCAAAGTACCGAAGCCTTCGGTACGAACCCAGTCATCGCGTACTGTCGGACCCCTCCGACGAGCACACTCCGCTGCACAGCTGCAGCAAGCAAAACACCGAACACACTTCGGTGAACCCACCTCCGAACACCCTTCGGAGGTCCCACCTCCGAAGCCCCTTCGGAGGTACCCTTCGAACAGAGGGTAAAATCCTGTCAATCACTCATCACAAAATACCGAAACCAACCCTTGGTTTCTCAATCTCCCCCTTGATGAGTGCATTGACAACCAAATCCAAGTTCAAGAAAATTTAAAATTTCAGCACACAAGTGACCATAAAAACTCAGAAAAGAGCCAAAGCATGTCACTTGATAAAAGAATTTTTCTCCCCCTTTCTCAAAAAAGTAAAAGCCCTTTCTGGCAAATCTCCCCTTGATAAGAACTCCCCCTGAGTTAAGCAAATTTTTCTCCCCCTTTATGTCAAAAATCTCTCCCCTTTTCGAAATTATGCCTTCTTGCGACAGAGAACAAGGCAAATCTCTCCCCCTTTGGCAATGCAAGCATCAAGGAGCAGTCAAAAAATGCAAAGCTTCGAAATGAATAGAATTGCAAAGACATATAATGCAAAAATATGCCAACAGTAATACCAATGTTCATGTGCTCAGCTCAATTTAACATTCTGTGAAACAAGATGATGGCATGTGATTTTGTCATTTTGAGATAAAAGCATCACCACTTAATTATAGTAGCTAGACATGTGAAGGCAAGGACTGCGCAAAGCTAACAAATTCTACCTTAGACAGACAAGTTTTGTTCAAAAGGAGCTTTTGAAAGCAAACTTGATGAGCAATTAAATTTGTTGGTCTTTTCTTAG
This sequence comes from Zizania palustris, assembly GCA_019279435.1. Classification (NCBI taxonomy): domain Eukaryota; kingdom Viridiplantae; phylum Streptophyta; class Magnoliopsida; order Poales; family Poaceae; genus Zizania; species Zizania palustris. The sequence goes on along the minus strand of JAAALK010000287.1, from coordinate 69,796,961 downwards.
TGCCAGGGGTTATTTGTTTGTCCAACTTATACTTTCCAATCAAGCCAAGCCTAGGCATGAAAGCCATCTGAAGCTTAAGGCGGTGATTTTGGCATACACTACACTATCCTAGTTCAGACCAAAGTGCAATGGTAAGCAGTCTAGAATAGAGTAGTGCGACAAACAAACCCTCCTGGATCTTTTCATTTAAACCAGGCAAATCATGGATTTTTGATTTTGTTTCAGATGAATGAATTATTTTGATGAATATCCATGAAAAAGAACACAATTTTTCAAGTTGCAACTTTTAGCATCCAAAGAACAGTGTCTTGCTGACAAGTAGATAAAAGATAGCTAAAAGCAGTCCTGCCTAAACAAGCTAGATACACGATTGAGCAGTGAGCAAGTTTTGATTTTAGAAAATAAAACATCATGCACAATCAATGTTCCAGACATATTTCATAGAGCTGAGCTGTCATGATTTCTTTGAGTTAAAAGCAGGCATATAATAGCAAAAGATGTAAGTGCAATTCCACACATAATGCAAGTCAATTAAAATCAGCTCCCCCTCACAAAATGCCGTAGGGATGACAAATACCAAGTTCCCCACGCAAGTAAGCAAATCGAGAAGCATCGAGGGGTTTTGTAAAAATATCGGCAAGCTGGTGTTGGGTATCAACATATTGAAGTTCAATATCACCCTTCTCATTGTGATCTCTGAGAAAATGATACCGTACATCAATGTGTTTGGTTCTGGAGTGCTGAACCGGGTTGTTTGCAATACAAATAGCACTAGTGTTATCACAGAAAAGTGGAACACTCTTATAATCTAACCCGAAATCCCGCAAAGTGGAAACCATCCACAAAATCTGAGAGCAACAGCTAGCTGCAGCAACATATTCGGCCTCAGCCGTCGATTGTGCAACACTAGACTGTTTGCGGGAAGACCAGCAAACCAGAGACGTACCCAGAAAATGACAAGTACCAGAGGTACTCTTCCTATCAATTCTACACCCAGCAAAATCCGCATCTGAATAGCCTCTAAGACATAAAGATGAAGACGAAGAATACCATATGCCAAATTCAAGGGTGTGTTTGAGATACCTTAGAATGCGCTTAACCGCTTGGCGGTGCGAAGCTCGTGGTGAAGCCTGAAAACGAGCGCACAGACACACAGCGAAGTGTATGTCCGGCCTCGTGGCAGTCAAGTAGAGGAGGGAGCCGATCATGCTCCGGAACTCCTTCTGATCTACGGCTTCTCCATCTTCGTCAGGGTCCAATGCTACAGATGTAGCCATTGGGGTGGCGAGGGGCTTCGCATCGGACATGTCGAACTTCTTGAGCAGGTCCTTGGTGTACTTTGTCTGGTGGACAAAAGTACCTTGTTTGCTTTGCTTGATTTGCAAACCAAGGAAAAAGGTGAGTTCACCCATCATTGACATTTCAAATTCCCTGCTCATGGTATCTGCAAACTCGGCAACTAAAGCATGAGAAGAGCCACCAAAGATGATATCATCCACATAAATCTGCACTAGGAGGAAATCTTTGCCATGCTTGAGAGTAAACAATGTTTTATCAACAGAGCCCATCACGTACCCTCGCTCAAGCAGAAAAGACTTAAGTCTATCATACCACGCCCGAGGGGCCTGCTTGAGTCCATAAAGAGCCTTATGAAGTTTAAGGACTTTATGTGGGTACTTGGGGTTTTCAAAACCAGGGGGTTGTTTTACATAAACATCTTCACCTATGAAGCCATTAAGAAAAGCACTTTTGACATCCATTTGATAGAGTTTGAATCCCCAGGATGTCGCAAAGGCAAGCAAAATCCTAATGGCCTCAAGGCGAGCAACAGGTGCAAAAGTTTCAGTAAAATCAATCCCTTCTAGTTGAGAAAAGCCCTGAGCTACAAGTCTAGCCTTGTTTCTAACAATTGTCCCATCCTCCCCTTGTTTATTTTTAAAAATCCATTTTGTTCCAATGAAATGAACATTAGGTGGAGGATCAACTAAAGTCTAGACTTGGTTTCTTTCAAAATTCTCAAGCTCTTCATGCATGGCATTGATCCAACTAGAATCAGAAAGTGCATGACTAACATCTAAAGGCTCGAAAGAAGCAACAAAAGCAGCATTAGTGAAATGGGCATGAGAACGTGTTACCCTTTGATCAAGCTCACCAATGATCTGCTCGGGAGGGTGCATCCTTTGGACATGATGTGGAGCCTCGCGGCGGGATGCAGTCTCCCCCTCAACTTGTGCGTTGGAGTGGTCCAAGATGACCGATGTTGAGGTAGTCGCTTCGGGACCTCGTGCCGAAGTAGTAGAAGCGGGGTCAGCTTCGGGGGTTGATGTCGAGGGTAGTGGGGGATCATCCTCGAATTCTCCGGGATCTTCTTCTTCGAATATGGTCTGTTCCATGTCGTGTTCATTTGCCTGTTCAAAAGCAGAACTAACAGAGGGGGTTGATTCATCAAAAGTCACATCACATGACTCGATGACAGTGTTAGTTTCCAAGTTATAAACACGATAAGAATGACCATGAGTTGTATAACCCAAAAAGATCACGTCAGAAGAGCGCGACTCAAATTTATCCAAGTTACCACGTTTTAGGATAAAGCACCGACAGCCAAAAACTCGAAGATGAGTAACCTTGGGCTGCCTCCCAAAACGCAGCTCATAAGATGTCAAATTTAAAATTGAGCGCAAGAAGATTCGGTTAGAGATGTAACAAGCAGTGTTCATGGCCTCAGCCCAGAATTTTCTAGGAGTCCTATGCTCATCGAGCATCGTCCTAGCCATCTCAACCAAAGTGCGGTTCTTTCTCTCAACAACACCGTTCTGTTGAGGAACCCGCGGAGCAGAGAATTGATGTTCTATGCCATGCTCCATGCAAAAGTCAACAAAGAGACTATTTTTGAACTCGGTGCCATTATCGCTTCGAATGAATTTTAATGCACCAGGGAGTTCAGTGAAAAGTCTCAAAGCCAAGCTCCGAAAGTGTGAAAACACTTCATCCTTGCTGGCAAGAAAGAAGACCCCAGAGTAGCGAGAGTAATCGTCGACAATAACTAAAACATACCACTTGCCGCCTAAAGAACTAACCCGAGAAGGACCTACAGTGTCCATATGGAGAAGTTCTCCAGGTTGTTCAGTCATCACTGTGGTGACTGGCGAATGCGAAGCGGCAATCATTTTTCCATGTCGACAAGGAGCGCAAACTAAATTCTTCTCAAACTTGAGCTTGGGCAATCCTCGGATCAGGCCTAGGGCACTCAGACGAGCGAGCAACTCAAAGCTCATATGCCCTAGTCTCCTATGCCACTTCCAAAGCTCAGAAGTCGAATGTGCAACAAGACAATGAGAAGAACCAGACGACTCTGAAAAATCAGCTCCAAAAACTCTCCCAACCCTAAAGATCTTACACACCACAACGCCGTCAGAGTTGAGCACTTGCGAAGTATCGCGATGAAATCGCACTTCGAAGCCCTCATCAAGCAACTGAGATACAGACAGCAAATTGTATCCCAGGTTTTCAACCAAAGCAACATCTTTGAGAGTGAAGTTCGAGTTAATTCTTACCACACCTTTACCTTTCACTCTACTCCTTCGATTGTTTCCGAAGGTGATATGTTCCCTTTGCTTGGTTGTGGTGAGGCTGGAGAACCAATTTGCATCTCCGGTCATGTGGCGCGAACAACGGAGTCCATGATCCACGTGCCCTCCAAGCCTCGACCTGTCGCCTACACACGATAAGAATGTCTCGATCGCTCAGTGCTGGGGTGAGTAAAATAATGACGAGGCATCCAGCACTGAGTGACACGAGTAGTAGGCACAGTAAAAGCAGACGGTCTATGCACATAATAATCAGAATGATGCAAAGTGCGAGGTCTACCTACATGCAAAGAACGCAAAGCATGTCGAGGTCTCCTACTCTGACGAGGTACAAATCTGCCAGCCCGAGGTCTACCATCATATGGAACATGGTGAAGACCTCGAGGAGCAAAACCTCTCCGAGAAGCACGAGGAGCCTCAAAAGCAGGACGATAGTACATCTCAGACTCATGCATACCTAAAGATGGGTAATGCATGTCCTGGTAGCTCATCGCCTGTGCACGTCGCTCATCCTTGATGCGACGGAAACAGAAACCAATCAAATGACCCGCCCGCTGACAGTAAGAACAATGAAACACTCTCCTGGGGGCACTCTCATGGGTCACAGGAGCAACTCTCACAGGCTCCTTGGGTTTCTTTTGAGTGGTTTTCTTGGGAGGATTTTTCTTGGTAGGAGGAGTGGTTTTCTTTGGTGGATGGATAGGCTTTTTGGCTGGAGGGGTGTCCAACAGAGCTCTCTCTTTCTCTAGGGTGGTGGGAGAGGTAAAAACAGTTTTGGTCTTACTGTCTGAAGGTATCCTCTCAAAACCTAAACCTAGAGCTACCCCTGCTCTGTCAGCACACAACTTGGTCTTGGCCAAGAGCAAATCCATCCTACCCTTCCCTTCAGTGCATTTATTCACCACAGAAAGAAGGTATTCATTTTCTGACATGAGGTTTTCAGCTCGCTCTCTAACAGTGCCTAGCTGGTCCTTAAGGGTAATGCAAGTGTCACACACAGGCTGCACATCCTTAGAACTACCGGCCCTCTCCAATCTAGCCTCCAAATCATGAACATGCTTATCACGTAAATTAATGCTATCGCGTAATAAAGAGCAGTTCATGCAATCAATAATTTCATGAGGTCTAGAATCCACCTCCAAAAGCTGCTTCTGTGCAGTCTCAAGCTCAGAGAGAGTTTGAGCATGAACAGAGCGCAACTGAGCAAGCTCACTCATGACAACAGAACATGATTCACATTCAGCATCATCAAATTTAGACTTAAGCATGGCATATTCAGTAGAAATATTTTCTAGCCTAAGTCTAAGGTCTTTTCTTTCTCGAGCGGCTTGCACAAGCAATCTATCCTGACCTAGCACAACTTCATTCAGCTCATCTAATTTAATTAGAAGCTGGTCAGATGATAGGTTTACCTCAGATGAGTCAAGCTCATCGCCGCTGTGATCGCTGTCGGCCATGAAGCAAAGGCCGGTGAAGTCACGTCCCTTCTTGTCCTTCTTGTCCTCCTTCCTTGGGGACTCCTCCTCCTCAGAGCTCGACTCCTCAGTTGAGGAAGTGTCGATGTCGCTGAGAGCAGCAACAAAAGCTCTGGAAGCGGCATTGGCTACTTTCTTAGCCATCTTGCCGCGCTTGCCCTTCACAAAGGGCTTCCTCTCCTTTTTGTGGTATTGGGGCGGTCACTCTCATCTCTCTTCTTGATTTTGGGGCAGTTGGCCTTAATATGAGAGGTGTCGCCACATTCATAGCAACCACTAAAACCACTTCTCCTCTGATCCCGTCTCTCATGATGAAAGCGGGTGAACCTCCGAGCAATGAGAGCAAGCTCATCATCAGCTAGAGTATCCACCTGCTCCTTTGTGACGGAGACCAGGGAGGACAAAGCAAAACCATCTGCAAGAACACAAGTGCCTGATGTGCTTGGTTCTGCAGTGGTGCCACGGCTAGTGCTAGAAACCAATGCCAATGGCTGTGGCAAAGAGCTTCTGTGCACAGCAAGAGACGCCTTGGCAATCTCTGTGGACTTCAGCTTGCTAAAGAGTTCGTCACAGGTCAATGTGTCATAGCCTGTGGACTCCTCAATGCTGGATATCTTCACCTCCCATATGCTATGGTCAAGTGCATAGAGAATCTTGATAGCCCTATTATGATCACTGTAAGCAAGCGTCCCGTTGGATCGCAAGTTACTCACTATAGCATCAAAGCGCGAAAACATGGCATCTATAGATTCACCAGGTGCCTGCACAAACAGCTGATACTGTTGGTTGTAGGTGCTTTGGCGCCTGGCCTTAATCTGAGTAGAGCCCTCATGAAAAATAGTGAGCGTTGTCCAAATTTCCCTAGCAGTCCTAAGGTGCTGCACCCTATCGAACTCACTCCGGCTCAAACCGATGAACAGTATATTCCTTGCCTTCGAGTTGGCATTGTACTGATCTTTTTCAGTTTGAGTGGTGCGAGTATCAGGGATGGAGTATTGTGAGTCCACAATCTCCCAAATTGCATTTCCTTGGCTTAACAAGTAAGCCTCCATGCGTACCTTCCAGTATGCAAAATCTGTCCCATCGAATAGAGGAATTTTACTGCCTCTATCCATGTCGCCAACAGATCACAAAACCGGTTAAGGTCAACTGGTGATCTTAACCCGCTCTGATACCAATTGTTGGACCGGAAACGGCGACCAGAGGGGGGGTGAATGGGAGCTTTTAAAAATTCGGGCTAAAAACTTAGCCTTCGGTTCTGTTCTGTCTTCTGCGGAACAGGCTTCGAACACTACCTTCGAAGGTCTGGTTCGGAGGTACTTCGACAGCTCCGAACACAGGCTTCGCAGGAGCAAAAGTTCAAAGCCAAGAAGACTTCGCTCCACTAACACCCTTCGAAAATCTACTCTGCTTAGTCAGTGCGGGCTCCGCACACGAGGTGCTACGACCAGGCTTCGCACTTCACCCTTCGCAAGAGTGGACAACCCTCTGAGGACTTCGACCAAGTACTTAGCGACAGCAACTGGTGCTGGGCTTCGTACGCGAAGGTCTACACGCACACAAAACGGACTACGCTAAGGGCTTCGACACAGGAAGCAAAACGGGATACAACCAGGGCTTCGCTAGTAAGCAGCGAGGTCTTGCCTCGTGTTACACAGAGCGACAGCACACTGAAAAACACACTTCGCGAGAAAAACACCCTTCGCCAAGACAGGCTTCGGTGAACTAAAACTAGCGAGGTATGTAAAGCGAGCTCAAGCAAAAGCACAAAGACGCAGGGCTTCGCCGCTTGAACAAGGAACACAAAATATATTGAACTCTGGATGAAAACCAGCGAGGTCTGTGTACAGGAGCTCAACAGTAAATGCTCAAAGTGTTAAATGTTACCTACCGAGCCCCCATATTTATAGCCCATGGATTCATCCTAAGGAAGTGACTACTTTACCCCTAGGGTTTACATTCATTTTGTCTCTTCAGAACTAAGGGGTACAAAAGGTAGTCCACCTTTATTCTGGAGGCTTCTCTGTCAGCTGCAGAGGGGACAGTGTCAGCCTTTTTCAGAACAGACAGTGTCAGCCTTTACAGTGTTGACTTCTGGAACCTCCCTTCGCACCGGAGGGTGCGGTAGCTTCGGCGAGAAGCCTGCAGCCTGTTGGCCTTCGCTCCGCCGAAGAAGTCCTTCGATACAGTGACGGTTTTGAGCCGAAGCCGTCAAAGCCCTTGGGCCTTCGCACCACCACCTCCGGAGTGGACCACCACGGCTTCGCAGCTACTCCCAGCTCGAACATCGTCCGTCCGTGTACCGAAGCCATGCATGGCCGAAGCACCACAAGTCAACCTCACTCCGGAGCTAGCCTCGCTCCGAAGTCCTTCACACTCCGAAGCCCCACCTTCGGAGTACCACCCTTCGAAGTCCCTCCTTCGTCCAAGGCCTCCGCATGAAGCATTCCATGAGCACTTCGTCGCAGTGTCTCACTCCGAGCACACTCCTCGACGAGCCTCACCCGGACCATGCCTTCGATGCGCCTCGACTTCTGAGACCTTCGTCGGGTAACCTTCGAGTGTCTCCCTCCGGAGCACACTTCGAACACCTTGCCTCCGCAGAGGACTTGATCCACCAACTCCGAAGTCACTCCATTCGGAGTACCTTCGAAGTGCCTCATGTCCGAGGACTTTGTCTCAGAGCACCTTCAGCCGGAGCCACGCTCCGCACTCTCTGCCTTCACCTGGCACGCCTCGACCCGAGGACCGACCCGGACCACCTTCGCAGCCACCGTGACGGAGCTCCCCGCTCCCCTGGCATCAAGCCTCCCGCTTGACCCAGGTTCACCCGGCTCGAACCCTGTCCGTCGCCTTCGAAGTCCCTGCGCACCACCGACAAGCAAACAAGTGTATCCAGTACTCCGGAGACCTCTCCGGGTTAGCAACCTCCGGTACACACTCCGGTGTACCGCCCAAAGTACCGAAGCATTCGGTACGAACCCAGTCATCGCGTACTGTCGGACCCCTCCGACGAGCACACTCCGCTGCACAGCTGCAGCAAGCAAAACACCGAACACACTTCGGTGAACCCACCTCCGAACACCCTTCGGAGGTCCCACCTCCGAAGCCCCTTCGGAGGTACCCTTCGAACAGAGGGTAAAATCCTGTCAATCACTCATCACAAAATACCGAAACCAACCCTTGGTTTCTCAATCTCCCCCTTGATGAGTGCATTGACAACCAAATCCAAGTTCAAGAAAATTTAAAAATTTCAGCACACAAGTGACCATAAAAACTCAGAAAAGAGCCAAAGCATGTCACTTGATAAAAGAATTTTTCTCCCCCTTTCTCAAAAAAGTAAAAGCCCTTTTTGGCAAATCTCCCCTTGATAAGAACTCCCCCTGAGTTAAGCAAATTTTTCTCCCCCTTTATGTCAAAAATCTCTCCCCTTTTCGAAATTATGCCTTCTTCCGACAGAGAACAAGGCAAATCTCTCCCCCTTTGGCAATGCAAGCATCAAGGAGCAGTCAAAAAATGCAAAGCTTCGAAATGAATAGAATTGCAAAGACATATAATGCAAAAATATGCCAACAGTAATACCAATGTTCATGTGCTCAGCTCAATTTAACATTCTGTGAAACAAGATGATGGCATGTTATTTTGTCATTTTGAGATAAAAGCATCACCACTTAATTATAGTAGCTAGACATGTGAAGGCAAGGACTGCGCAAAGCTAACAAATTCTACCTTAGACAGACAAGTTTTGTTCAAAAGGAGCTTTTGAAAGCAAACTTGATGAGCAATTAAATTTGTTGGTCTTTTCTTAGTGCCAGGGGTTATTTGTTTGTCCACCTTATACTTTCCAATCAAGCCAAGCCTAGGCATGAAAGCCATCTGAAGCTTAAGGCGGTGATTTTGGCATACACTACACTATCCCAGTTCAGACCAAAGTGCAATGGTAAGCAGTCTAGAATAGAGTAGTGCGACAAACAAACCCTCCTGGATCTTTTCATTTAAACCAGGCAAATCATGGATTTTTGATTTTGTTTCAGATGAATGAATTATTTTGATGAATATCCATGAAAAAGAACACAATTTTTCAAGTTGCAACTTTTAGCATCCAAAGAACAGTGTCTTGCTGACAAGTAGATAAAAGATAGCTAAAAGTAGTCCTGCCTAAACAAGCTAGATACACGATTGAGCAGTGAGCAAGTTTTAATTTTAGAAAATAAAACATCATGCACAATCAATGTTCCAGACATATTTCATAGAGCTGAGCTGTCATGATTTCTTTGAGTTAAAAGCAGGCATATAATAGCAAAAGATGTAAGTGCAATTCCACACATAATGCAAGTCAATTAAAATCAGCTCCCCCTCACAAAATGCCGTAGGGATGACAAATACCAAGTTCCCCACGCAAGTAAGCAAATCGAGAAGCATCGAGGGGTTTTGTAAAAATATCGGCAAGCTGGTGTTGGGTATCAACATATTGAAGTTCAATATCACCCTTCTCATTGTGATCTCTGAGAAAATGATACCGTACATCAATGTGTTTGGTTCTGGAGTGCTGAACCGGGTTGTTTGCAATACAAATAGCACTAGTGTTATCACAGAAAAGTGGAACACTCTTATAATCTAACCCGAAATCCCGCAAAGTGGAAACCATCCACAAAATCTGAGAGCAACAGCTAGCTGCAGCAACATATTCGGCCTCAGCCATCGATTGTGCAACACTAGACTGTTTGCGGGAAGACCAGCAAACCAGAGACGTACCCAGAAAATGACAAGTACCAGAGGTACTCTTCCTATCAATTCTACACCCAGCAAAATCCGCATCTGAATAGCCTCTAAGACATAAAGATGAAGACGAAGAATACCATATGCCAAATTCAAGGGTGTGTTTGAGATACCTTAGAATGCGCTTAACCGCTTGGCGGTGCGAAGCTCGTGGTGAAGCCTGAAAACGAGCGCACAGACACACAGCGAAGTGTATGTCCGGCCTCGTGGCAGTCAAGTAGAGGAGGGAGCCGATCATGCTCCGGAACTCCTTCTGATCTACGGCTTCTCCATCTTCGTCAGGGTCAAATGAACTTGATCATGATTTGGAGGTTTCAAGAATCTCAAGGAGAGAGTAGGGATGACCAAGTCAAAAAATGCTTCATGTGATGATGGTATGTATCATTGCCATGGCCAAATTTTTCTTAAAGATTCTCAAACGAAGCATTATGACTAAGCATGTTTAAGAAGAATGCCAACATCTCCTCAACCTTAATCCTAGTATCACGGACCAACCTTTCCCTTCTAAGGTAATTGGCCAAGAATTTAAAAATTCGAGGTTCCATTCTGAACGCAACCAAACAGTTCATGACATGCCCTTCAAGTAGCCCCAAACACGTTCCTCGCCTGTTAGAGCAGACATATATCAATGTTTCTTTTCCCTTTGTTCAGTAGAACCCAATAGATATAATGCAGGGAATATAAACAATATCATATCATCATCCTCCTCATCTCTCCTCTTTCTAATACGCTCCCTTATTACCATATTCATTGTAAACTAAAATAAAAACCATTAAAAGAATAAAGTAAAAACATGTAAGAATATTAAAAATAAGCATGCAACATGAAAAAAATAAGAATAAAGATAAAGATAGCTTCAAGAACATTAAATATGGTACTGGATAATATTTGTTACAAAAGTCAAATATTATCAAACTTGCATGCATTGGTGACAAAGAGTGTCTAAACAGTAAACAAAAGTATAAAATAAACGAACAGTCTGCACAAGTATCTCCAAGCATGACAAACTATCCAGAAAAATGCCCTTTACTAGCCAGCAACTTCCACGGCAAAAACAAATGGACAATGATGTGTACCCCTGTAATAATATATGCTGAAACCAGCAACTTTGGACAAGACTAGGGTTCAAATCCTGAAGCTTGAATATTAAGCTTGAATATTATGGGCGTATACCTGTGCTGCAGGTGTATGGAACATTAGTTGGTATACTTAGTTTTGTTGCCATGAGCATGTGAGTCTGTGACATACCTAAGACTCATGTACTCAAGGTAGTTAACATACACCCAAACAGGTATGTGGTCAAATTAATGAGCATTCAGTGTAAAGACATTTTCCTGCTTAGAAGATTAAGTTGATTTGCAAGATTAGAGAGGAACCAAGTATATAGTTAAGCACCTTATCTTCAAGTAGAATGACTTCTGCTGCAAGAACTTTGGCATCAACTGTCAGTGAAATGGAGTTAGTAAGAAGGTAATTATATGAATAATGAAAAAGCTGCAAGTGGAAGTTCCACAGGGAGGTCGCATGAATCTTTGACACATAAGACTGTCATCCCTTAAACACATCAAGCTTTTTCTTTAAATCATAATAAGATGACAGCTTCATACTAATAGACACTCACACTGGGGCCAATGATGCGTAACGCCTTAAACTACCATAAACATCAGTAAATCAAATGTGTGTAACCTTAAATGTCTAGTGGCATGACTTCCATAGCAATTAGCAAGCAATAGTTCAGCATAACAACATGCAACAATTCAAAAAGTCACCTGAACTAGACTTTTGTCCGTCGGCCGTGAGATGGGAGCCGGTCCGGACCTCTCACACCGCCTGGTCCTCCCATGCCGTGGCGAGCCATAGAGGGAGCGGGCGATGACGAGGTCGGTGGTAGGTACAAGGTGGTTGAGGTCGAGGGCGGCGGCGGGGTCAAGGTGGCTGGGTAGGTGGGTCACGTCGGCGGGGGTAGGCGGGGCAGACACGGCGGCGGGGTGGGTGCGACGGACGCAGAGGCAGGGTAGGCGGGGCGGGGTGGGTGTGGCGGCGAGGGTAGGCGGGGCGGGTGCGACAGCGGGGGTAGGCGGGGCGGGCATGGAGGTGGGGTAGGGGGCGGCTGTGGAGGGAAATTTTCCTCTGATGGACTGGGGTAGGTAAATTCTCGACGCAGGTGAGGGAAAAAATCCAGTGTTGAGTTGGGAATAAAGTCTCGAGTGGGCTAACCGAATACACTTTTTTAATGGACTAAGTTTCTTTCCAGGCCAGAATTTTCCTCATAGATTGTGGCCCAATCCCGGTTCCTGCCAAAACAAACATGGCCTTACGTGGTTTGATCTAAGCAAAGCCGAGAATAACTCGTGAGATGGGATTACTGAGGAAAAAAATTGAGTGCATACAGTATGCATACTGTAAACAGTGGATACTACGGTTAGATTGCTGACATGTGTCTCTTTTTAAAATCCAACGTGCAGCGGTTAGTGGCTCTTATTCAGGCTAAAGTCTCCACCGAGCAGCCCATTGGCACGTGCAGGCCTCAGCCTGTTGACCGTCAGCCAATTTGATACTCCCCTCGCATCGACTTTTTTTTTTCAGAAACTTGTTTTTATTTATAGTTTGTTTCATTCGATTAGTGTGTGATTAATAAGTTATGGTTAATTAAATAACATCACTCAACCATCTTGAGTAGAAATTAGAGGTAAAGAATTATTGAGACACACTTAAGTCATTTTCATATACTACTATTATATTTACTAATTGCTAAAGTAAAGATTATATTGGACGGGAGTACCCACCAGTTATTTGTTTGTATGCAACAGTCAATGTCCTCCAACGCAACATCACTACATCGATCGTTTGATTTATATATTTTTTTCGTCCAGAAATTGCTCGGAGAAGTTATGTTAATTGGAGAAATTTTAAGACAAGCATTTACTAGTCATGTTAACAAAAAAACTCTATAACGTCAAGAAAAGAGAGAAGTAGTTGTACCCTACTACATGCTACGCATTCGGCATCCTCCTGAGGTCGTAGTAAAAAAAACGGTGAGCATATGTGAATAGTAAAGGTAGAGGAGTTGGAGTAATATGAATTTAGACTGGTGTGAATCAGAACAGAGTTTTAGAGAAAGGACGATTTTGATATTACCGCGTTTTGAGTTCAAACTAAAAATAGATATTCAATGTATAGATGTTTATTGCTTGTAAGTCCTAGACAACACATCTTTAAAAAATAAAACTAGGAAAGAAGACTATAACCTACGAACTGAACTGGTATGTAATAGCATATAACTTAACATATAACAATACCACTCGCATCTTTCGGGCTGATTTTATTCGAGATAAAAACCAATCAATCAATCTCTACTATTATAAAGCGTGAACTTTGTCTGATTCGTCCATCCGCTACCTCCTTCCCCTCGCGCCGTGCGCAACTCCTCTCCCCACACCTGCAGCCCGAGGCAACCACCTCCTCCCCACGCGCTCCTCCCACTCTCTCGTTGCTACCCTCCACACGCAACCGTTCCTCCCCTCCCTCTCCACCTCCTCCCCTCCCTCTCCGCCTCCTCCCCATGCGCTCCTCCTCCCTTTCTGCTCACTCCGATCACTCCTCTGCCTTGCCAAATCTCCGCTCATCCCCATCACCAACGTCGCATCCCTAGCTCTCCACTGCCTCGTGTCACCTAGACGATCGGCCTGCTCCACATCCCCCAAGCCACGACCCCCATGCCTCCCCCCATGTCTCCCCCTCTGAGCATCGGCCTTCCCCGCAGCCGCCGGTCCTTCTAGCCATATGCCCATGCCTGCAGGTCACCATCCCTTCCTCCCACAGTCGGGTGCCACAACCGCTCCAACTTGTGACACCATTTGTTCCCAGCACTTTGCCCTTTGATGTGCGTGGTAACTAAGGGAGGCGGCTGCACAGTGCGCCTAGCATGCGCTGGAGGCGCGGCTACGCACAGCGATAGTGGACGAGCCCCTATAGGCGGTGGCGTCCTACATAGAGGAAGCGATGCGGAAAGAGGCAGAGGCTCCTCGATTCGATGTTGTTGACGCCGAGATTTGGTAAATCCTAGAGCCCACCAAGGATGTCGCATGGTCAACGAAAGTCAAAAATATAGTCCGATCAAAGATGGTCAAAGAACCCCGTCCGTTACAACATGGACAGATAGGAAGGAGCCGATAAAGAGAAGATAAAGATTATCCAAAATTGGTTAAGATAGAATACTTGGATGACAAATTTTTAGACTATAAATATGTATCTCTTAATTAGGTTAAACACACATCTCTGTCAAATAACTACTTGGCGCATCGCCACCCTTGGCTACCTAAGGTTAATCCCGGCGAGATTCGGCTCTCGGAACTAGGTTGCATCGTTCCAATCTCTGGTGAAGAAGTGAATCCTGCCAGCCCAGACAGTCGTATCGACTAGGTTAGTATCCTCACGGCTGTATCAGATCGATCTCTTGAGGTGAACATCAAAACAGTATGGTCGTCGGTCTCACGTTGTATTGGTTAGGTCTAAGGCTGCATTAGATTGATCTATTAGATTGATGTGATCTAGGTGTGATAGTTTGAGGCTTCATCTGTTGAGTCCGACATCTCTTGCTATTGTTGGCTCACTTGTGAACCCTCCATTAATCTACGTAACAGATTGCTACCCTTCATTTTGTATACTGCAACACTTGGTAATTCGGTCTCCAGGATGAATTGGCACTTTATCTTAACTTTGCTGTAGGTTTTACGTTCGAAGCCCCTTTGTCGAAGGTTTCTGGAGCTAGGAAGCTAGTTTTGGAGACTGCTAGAGCACCCTTCGGCGAGTCCTCGCTTCGTCCATCCGTGTCGGATTCATCACGCTGTTGTCGGTTTGGTTAAGTCCCAAACACCGGAGTTGTTTCGCACCGAAGTCACGCCAGCGCTCCGCATCTGACTTCATCATACATGCGCTCCGTATCGGACAACGTCACACCGACGCCCTGCATTGGATTTTGTCATGTCAGAGGCTTCGCGCTGAACCCTATTGTTTGGAGGCAATTTCACATCGCGATCTGTTCGGAGCCTGTCTTTGGCCAGATCGATTCAAACGCCGAAGGCTACCTTCAACGCACACTTCGCACCAGACGCCGAATACCCCCTTCGGTGACCCATCGCACGGTATACTCCAAACCAATCTGGCTCCGTTTGGCCGATTGGATTATTTTATCTATATATTTTGGCTAATGGGATTATTTCTGTGTGATCTGATTACCTGGCGACTCCACCCTCCTTGCCACTGTTAAGGGTAGTCGAACATGACGTCAGTGTTGTGTTATGCTTAGGCTCATCCCTAAGTATCCACACGCTTTTGGATCATCGAACTGACCCAAGTGCGGGGGCACATTTTCGTGTCAACACACTTTTTGGTGACTCCGCTAGGGACGGCTACGCCAACATGACGAGTATGTCTACATCGGCTGCAAGTACCTCTACAATGACTACTATGTCTACAACGTCAATGGATCCCATAGGGGGCATAGAGATCGACAACCGCAACATCATGACGCCCACCCTTG
This sequence comes from Zizania palustris, assembly GCA_019279435.1. Lineage (NCBI taxonomy): Eukaryota > Viridiplantae > Streptophyta > Magnoliopsida > Poales > Poaceae > Zizania > Zizania palustris. The sequence continues at coordinate 69,781,578 of JAAALK010000287.1, read as the reverse complement.
AAGACATCCCCGAGGAAGGTCGGGCGAAGATCGAGGCAAAGATGAAAGAGCTCCAAAATATCATGCTTGGGAGCTACGTCAAGACACGCGCGGGCTTCATAAAGCGCGACATCAACATCCCTGACCTTTCCCGAACTCAGGTAACACCAGTATCGCCTCCTTTATCTTCGGTAGAAATTGGGCAAAAGATAGCCGCATCTGTAGATCAAGCCGTTAGCGCTTCGCTAGCCAACCGTCTAGATTCGGCAGTTAGCTCTCAGGTAGAGGCAATGTTTAGAAGGTTCGGCTTTATCGAGGCCATTCCTCCAACTCCAATTACTAGCGTACCCCAAGTAAATCGCATTTATAGCAGAACTATCGGTAGTACCGGCAAAACTATCACGTCTTTGTCCTCAACATCCACGGCCGAGACAAGTCACTACACTTACAACCAAGCTAACCCTGCTTATTATGCGCCGCCTCCACCTGCACCTACGCCAACTTTCCCCGTGCTACCTCCGCTGCATGCTCCTGCACAACCGCATAGGCCCGAGCACGTCGTATACCCCAAGCCAGCACGTAAGGACCCCCGTGGCCGACACACAGACATACCACCATGTGTCGCGCCCCCGCATGAGAAACACGCACAGACAGGAGGCAATACGACATTGAGGAGCAGATCCGCACGTTGTTTAGGGAGTGTACCGGTGTAACACCCCAAGATTTAAAAGGAATAAAATAAAAGAAATACATCAATAAAAGCATTTCTGAATTTTATTATAAAAGAAAACCCTTAAAGAGCACTATTAAAGCCAAACAGAGAAAGATATCCAAAATTTGGACTTGAAAATTTTATGGAATAACCTAGAGGCCAAAATGTAATTTCAGGAATTTTTACAAATTTTTATCAATAGTGATTCAACCCTTAATAAAATAAATGAATTACTAGAATTATTTTAAATCAGAAAACAATTTAAAATCCTAACGGGCCGCCAACCTCCAATCTGCCCCGAGCCCGGCCCAGTCCGACCGCCAGCCACTGACAGGTGGGGTCAACCTGTTGGCGCCGCTCCCTCGCCTCTCTCTCCCGCCGGCACCCCACTTGGCCCCACCCGTCAGCCTCCGCCGCGCACCTTTCGCCCTCTGACAGCCGTGGCCCGCCTGTCGGCCCCTTCCTTTTCTGTTTCGGCCACTGACAGGTGGAGCCCACCTGTCAGGATCTTCGTCCCCGATGGAAGGGGATCTCTCCCCTTTCCTTCCGGCGACCCCCTTTCCGATTTCTCGCCGCCGGCCACCCGCATTCGCCCGGATTCACCCCGGATCACCTTCCCCGAGCGCCACCACCCCCTTTCCATCTTTTAGCCGATGCGTTTTCGCGCTTATGGAAGCTAGCCCCTGCTTTTGGAAAGCCTCGTCGGAGTTGGCAAGGGACCTTCGGGTTTCCCTCCATTCCCTTCCATCTAGACGCCGGCGAACCCCTATTTAAACCCCCTCTAGCCACCGCCCTCTGCCCGCACCACCGTAACCCGAGCCGTAGCTCTCTAGAGTGCCACCGCCCAATTTTTGGTTTCCTCCTCTGCATCACCTCCGGCCGCCGCTCGCCGCCGGCACAAGCCACCTCTGTCCTAGCCATCGCCACCATCGTAACCGCCGAAGCTCACCCGTCCTCAGCCACCCCTCCGTCGACCGTGAACGCCGCCGGATCGCCGTCGCCGTCAAGCTCCCGAAGACCTCCTTCGTCTACCCCTCGCCGCCGGTCGCCATCCATCGCCCTTCGTCACCACCGAAGGTATGATCGAGACCGCCATAACCCCCTCTCTCCATTTCCGGCGAGATCTAGGCCCGTAGGCCCCCACCGCCGCTGCCACCGCACCCGAGGCCGCCGTCACTAGAGACGAAGGGGGGTACGTGCCCCTTACGCCCGTGCCGTGCCGGATCGCACCGTGGTCGTTCGATCGTGATCGGAGGGCTACGATTAAATCCCTTCGGGATTTAATCTGGGCCCTCCGATCCGGTCAAAGCGGTACCGCGCGATCACAACCGTCGATCGTAACTTAAAACGCTGGATCGATCTCGTGCGTCCACGCGTACCGCTTCGCCCATTTTAATCTCAGCCGTTCATTTTCATTAAACCCTCCCGCCTCGCGCCTGATCGCCGGATCTGGATCCAACGGCTCTGGTTGATCCGGTCCACGCGCACAGTGGCCCAGACCACCGTGGGCCTAGCTCACCGTGGACTAAAGCTCATTTCCAGTTTAAATAAAATTCCAGAAATTGATTTAAACTTTGAAAATTCATAACTTGCTCATTTTAACTCCAAATTTCACCATTCAAATTTTATTAAATTCAGCATTTTATTCTCTACACATTAATGCCATAAAAACAGTATGTTACTATTGCCCAAAATAATCTTATTAATTAAATGAATAAGAACCCCTTAGGATTAAAATTGTTAATTCATGGAATAAATTGGGAACAGCCTTAGAAATATAATTTTAATGTTTTTCACCAGACTTCAGAATATTAACACTTTATTTCACATAGTAAAACCCATAAACTTGTATGATTCTTGTTTGTGCTAGTTTATTGTTTATTGAATGTCTTATTTATTTTTCCGTATCAAGAAGACTACGAGTTCGTCGAGGAGCCAGAGTTCTATCCCGAGGTTCCACCTTCCCCATTTGCTGATCAAGGCAAGTCACAACCCCATTTTGATCATCAGTTGAACCCATGTTTTAATAAATTATCGCTACAACTCATAGGTTAATATTGCATTAGTCCAATATCAAGCCCTACACTTATATTTATTAGATCCCCGTCCTTGTGTGCTAACCCAAGCCATGCTTATTGAGCCTTAACTCCTTGTCACTCTACTATAAAATATTAGCTAGTGCCCAATGTACCGGCACAACTGCTATAGGATAAAAAGAATGAGTCGTAGATAGATGGATTCTACTATATGAAATTTCCCCGTTATTCTTGTCTCTGGACTCTGTGGAGTTGGCTATGTTATAAGTATGGTGGGTTCCGGGTGCAAGCTAGGGCATTGGTTGGTCGCACCTGGGGCACTATAAAGACCGGTCTGCGGGATCTGTTGCAAAGCACTTCCGTACCAGCCACAAGTCTAATGGGTAAGTCCTAACTGAAAGTATGGAACAATCCGACTCGATGCACCATAGTGGAGGGGGCAAGGGGCAACCTGCGGGTGACTTGTACCGACGTGGCTCAAGGGGGGTATGGTGGGGCTCCGACGCATCGGGACACCATATGAAACCCATAAGAGGGTGCTGTCAGGTCGAGGAGGACCATATGGAAGGTTTTGGCACGAGTTCCCATGGTATGGGTCATCTTGTTACACTTTGGTGTAAGTGATGAGTGCGTGCCTTGTGGGTACAGTGGTACATCTCTGATCAGAGTATTTAATCATTTTGAAAAGCCGAGCCAACGGTCAAGGGCGGGTTGTGTAACTACTCGCAGTTAGTTTACAATTGTTTGAATGTTTGAGTTATTCATGGCATGTAAGGACTGTTGAGCGAGGTGGGGCTGACTGTACCCCTCGAGTTAGAAGATGATGATGCATACACATGTTTACATTTCAGTACTCATAAATTGATCACATTTAATTGCTTTACAAATTATGCTCTTCCGCAAAATTAGCCACTATCTCCCTTGTTATTACTCTGCATTATATTTGCATCCGGTGGCTTGCTGAGTACGTTTGTACTCACCCCCGTTGACTTACACCACCAGAGCCCATCTACTACGAGGAGGATGAAGGTCTGGAGTAGCGACCCAGTCAAGGCGAGACTAGAAGGAGGCGTTCATCTAGGACCCTTTGATTTATTAGTTTCTCTTCATCTTTATTCACTTTTGTACTAATACGGTCTACGAACCGTGAATGATTGCTCGTATTTGTACGTGGTCGCATGATGAACGTCTTGGTTTATTGATTTTCTATGGAATTTCCATAAAAGTCCTGATTTATTAAATCGGGGCGTGACAAGATGGTATCAGAGCCGACTTGACTGCAGGAAGCCAAACAGACCTAAGGACTTATATTAGCCATATTTTCTTACAAAGCTGCTTATCCTCTCATCTTCCGATATTTTCACAAGAATTTCTCTCTTTTGTAGATGTCGGTCCGTACCATGAGCGGGAACCTTCGCGACGAGGCCGGATTCATCCGCGAGCTTCGCATGCTCATCGGTTTCCTTGGATTTGAGCATGAGCCGATGTTTCATGGAGTCTTCCCCGATGAGGAAGAGAGCTACTGTGAGGTCACCATCGTCATCCAACTCTCTCCTCAGACAGCCCACACCTATCGTGGTGGAGGACCTACCTTCTTGGTAGCCAGCCAGCGCACCGCCCTCTAGGCCCTCACCAAGCTACGGATGATCTACGATAGTGAGCTCTACGACACGGATTATCGCTTTGTGCCTCTTCGCACTCCAGGGAGTCCCCACAGTGTCTACGTCAGCACGCTCTCCCAGTGCCATTCTACGGTTGGACACACCGTACGTCTGTTGGAGGTGATGGATGAGCTCCACTATGAGGCACTACAGGATGCCAACGGACAACGCGACACGATCGACTTTTACCGACACTCTTCCGAGGATCTGAACTGCGAGAACGGAAATCTTCGTCGCCGTATCCAGCAGGGACATCGATTGGCTGCCGAGGCAGAGGAGCTACGACACCAGAATGAGATCCTACGGCAGCGCGTCGCCAACAATCCTCAGCTTCGCCATCAGATTGATGAGTTGAAGAAGGATATCGAGGAGATCGCACCCCTTCCGCCCCGCAAGCGGAAATCACTTCGGATCCCCACCGTGAGGCCAAAGAGGATTTCCCGCAGTGCACCTCCCGCCGGACCTTCCAGTTCCAACACCCCGACCGTCTCCGTCGAGCCCGTGGTCGAGTCGTCCCCTGAGCTGCCATAGACGTAGTATTTACGATTGATTGTTTTTCTTTTAAATGTTTTGAATTGTATTGCCACTCATGTCGAATATAAGGCATGGGTGAAGGTTAAAATAAAAGACTATAAATGTAATCGCAAGAACGACATTTTGAAATAAAGCTTAGTACCAATTTCCCCTAAGAAGAGGTTGTCTATTTTGGAAACTTCAGGATGACGAACACTGAGGGTTCTGATGCTCCTCAGAACGGAGGAGAAAATGGCAACTTGCCATAGTGGGGAGCAATCAGGCAAAGGAAAGCCCCGATCGCCAACCACCCCACCCTGGCCGAGATGATGGCCAATCAAAATCAGTTGGTAGCTGCTCTACTGAATCAAATGCAACAACAGCAACAGCAAATGCAGGAGCAGTAGGCTCAATTCTTTCGCCTCCACCAACAGCCCGAGCTGCCTCGCCCCGCCACTCCCGCTCCCGCCCCCGCCTCTCAACTCTCGGAGTTCCTCTGAGTCTGCCCTCCCACGTTCTCAAGCACCACCAACCCCATGGAGGCTGGTGATTGGTTGAGAACCATCAGAAAGAAGCTGGATCTCCTGACTTGCACTGAGCAGGAGAGGGTGGCTTTCACGCCCATCAACTCTAGGGTCCCGCCGTGGAATGGTGGGATAACCTGTGTGAGACCTTGCCCGAGGGACACATCCACACTTGGGCGGAGTTCTCCGCGGCCTTCTGCACCGCCCATGTCCCAGACGGCATTATTGCCCAGAAGCAGTAGGAGTTTCGGGACCTGCAACAAGGGAGCCGGTCCGTAACTGAGTACCTGCATGAGTTTAATAGGTTGGCCCGGTACGCACCTGAGGAGGTCCGTGCCGATGCGGCCAGACAGTCCAAGTTCCTCCAGGGACTGAAGGATGAGCTGTACCTACAACTCATTTCCAGAGAATATGCCAACTTTCAGAAGTTGGTAAACAAAGCTATCATTCAGGAGACCCAGTAGAACAAGGTCGACCTGAAGAAGAAGAGAATGATCGCCTTCAGGCAGAACCAAGGCATGGCACAAAGGCCCCGCTTCACACCTCATCCACCGGCACCACAATATCATCTGCGCCCAGTGTATCGTCCGGCGCCACCCGCCGCCAACGCTGGAGCTGGACAGCCTCGCCCCGCTCCCACCGCACCAGCCGCTCCACCCGCCCCGGCCAAAAAGGCAGAAATTCTGTGCAACAAGCACGGCAAGCCCGTGATCTGCTTCAACTGCTGCCAGGAGGGGCATTACTCCCATCAGTGCCCTCACCCTAAGCGCACTCAAGGAGTCGCGGCAAACCCGGCCATCCGTGCCCGCGTCAGCCACGTCACCGCCGAAGAAGCCCAGGCCGCGCCAGAGATCGTCATGGGTAAGTTCACAGTACATTCTGTAACACCCCAGAATTTTAAAAGAATTAAAATAAAAGAAAAATATTATTAAATACATTTCTGGAATTTATAGTTAAAAACCTTAAAGAGCCCTATTAAATCCAAACAAAGAGAAATACTCAAAATCTGGACCTGAAAATTTTATGAGATAAACTAGAGCTCAAAACATAATTTTAGTAATTTGTACAAATTTTTATCAACAGTGATTCAACCCTTAATCAAATATATGACTCACTGGAATTATTTTAAATCAGAAAAGCATTTAAAATCTTATTGGGCCTCAACCCCGAATTCGCCCTCAGCCCAGCCCAGCCCAACCTTGAGTCGGTGACCAGTGGGGCCCGTCTGTCGGCGCTCAAGCCCCCTCTCTCCTCCCCGCGCCGTCCTCGCTTGGCCCACTCGTCAGTCACCCGTGCCCATCCCTCACTCCCTGACAGCCGTGGCCCGCCTGTCGGCCCTTCTATTTTTGTTTCGACCACTGACAGGTGGGGGCCACCTATCAGCTTCGTCTTCTCCATGGAAGGGGATCCCCCCTTCCTTCTCCCTGGCGATCCCCTTCTGAATTCCTCGCCGCCAGCCGCCGCATGCGCTCGGTTTTCCCCGGATCGCTTTCCCCAAGCACCACCGCCCCCTTTCCATCTATAAGCGACGCGGTTTCGCGATTATGGAAGCATGGCCGAAGTTTGGAAGCCCTCGCCGGAGCTCACGGGAACCCCTCGGATTCCTTCCATCTAGACGCCGGCAAACCCCCTATATAAACCCCCTCCGGCCACCGCCCTCTGCTACACCGCCTAAACCCGAGCTAAGCACTCTAGAGCGCTCCCCCTCGGCTTTTGGCTTTTCTCCCCTTCCCTGCCTCCGGCCACCGATCACCATCGATCCTGGCCCCCTTCGCCCTAGCCACCGCCACCGTCGGGTCCGTCGTCGCCCACCCGTCCTCGGCCACGCCTCCGGCGGCCGTGAAGACCGCCAGATCGCCATTGCCGTCGGCCACCCGAACACCCTCCTACGTCTACCCTCGCCGCCGGTCGTCGTCCGCCGCTCACCGTCGCCGTCGAAGGTACCATCGTGACCGCCGTTCACCCCTCTTTCCATTTCCGGCGATAGCTAGGTCCTTAGGCGCTCGCCGCCGCCGTCGCCGACGCACCTGAGGCCACCGTCGCCGAAGACGAAGGGGGGTACGTGCCCCCTTACGTTGTGCCGTGCCGGATCGCGCCCTGGCCGCACGATCACGATCGGAGGGCTAGGATTAAATCCCTTTGGGATTTAATCACAGCCGTAGATCTGGTCAAAGGGGTACGGAGCGATCATAGCCGTCAATCGCTACTTAAATCCCTAGATCGATCTCGTGCGTCCACGCGTACCCGTTCGCTATGTTTTAATCTGGACCATCCGATTTCACTTAACCCCTCCCGCTTCGCCCCTGGCCGCCAGATCCGGATCCAACGGCTCTAGATCAGCCGGTCCACGTGCACAGTGCCAAGGTCCACCGTAAGCCTGGCTCACCGTGGACCAGAGCCTATTTTCCAGTTTAAATAAAATTCAGAAAATAGTTTAAACTTCAAAAATTCATAACTTGCTCATTTTAACACCAAATTTCACCATTCAAATTTTATTAAATCCAGTATTTTATTCTCCACACATTAATGCCATAAAAACAGTATGTTACTTTGGCACAAAATAATCTTAGCAATTAAATGAATAAAAACCCCTTAGGGTTAAAATTATTAATTCAGAAAATAAATTAGGAAAAACCTTAAAAAGTTAAGTTTTACTATTTTATACCAAACTTCAGAATATTAAAATATTATTTCACATAATAACACCCATAAACATGTATGTTTATTATTTGGTGGATGTTTATCTGTTGATTGAATGTATTGTTTATTTTTCCGTATCAAGAAGACTACGAGTTCGTCGAGGAGCCGGAGTTCTATCCCGAGGTTCCACCTTCACCCTTTGCTGAGCAAGGCAAGTCATCGACCTCTCTTGTGGAAACAGTTGATCATCATTGAGCCCATGTTTTAATAAATTATCGCTATAACACATAGGATAATATTGCATTAGTCCAATATCAAGCCCTACACTTATATTTATTAGATCCCCGTCCTTGTGTGCAACCCAAGCCATGCTTATTGAGCCTTAACTCCTTGTCACTCTACAAATATTATATTAGCTAGTGCCCAATGTACCGGCACAACTGCTATAGGATGAAAAGAATGAGTCGTAGATAGCTGGATTCTGATATATGAATTTCCCCGTTATTCTCGTCTCTGGACTCTGTTGGAGTTGGCTGAGTTATAAGTATGGTGGGTTCCGGGTGCAAGCTCGGGCATTGGTTGGTCGCACCTGGGGCACTATAAGGACCGATCTGCGGGGCTGTTGCAAAGCACTTCCGTACCAACCACAAATCTAATGGGTAAGTCCTAACTGGAAGTGTGGAACACTCCGATTCTCTGCACCATAGTGGAGGGGGCAAGGGGCTAGCCCTCAGGGCGCCTTGTACCGACGAGGCTCAAGGGGGGGTATGGTGGAAACTCGACGCGTCGAGACACGATACGAAACCTATAAGAGGGTGCTGTTGAGTCGGAGGGGACCATATGGAAGGTTTTGGCACGAGTTCCCATGAAATGGGTCATCTCGTTACACTTTGGTGTAAGTGATGAGTGCATGCCTTGTGGGTACAGTGGTACATCTCTGATCAGAGTAAATTAATCTTTTCGAAAAGCCGAGCCCACGCTCAAGGGCGGGTTGTGTGACTACTCGCAGTTAGTTTACTAATGTTTGAATGGTTGAGTTATTCATGGCATGTAAGGACTGTTGTGCAAGGAGGTAAAACGTACTCCTCGAGTTAGAAGATGATGATGCATACACATGTTTATAGTCAGTACTAATAACTTGCTCACATTTAATTGCTTTACAATTATGCTTTTCCGCAAAATTAGCCACTATCCCCCTTGTTATTATCTTGCATGATATTTGCATTCGGTGGCTTGCTGAGTACATCTGTACTCACCCTGTTGACTTACACCATCAGAGTCCGTCTACTACGAGGAGGATGAAGGTCTGGAGTAGCGACCCAGTCAAGGCGAGACTGGAAGGAGGCGTTCATCTAGGACCCTTGATTTTATTAGTTTCTCTTCACTCTCATTCACTTTTGTAATAATGCGGTCTACGAACCATGGATGATTGCCCGTATTGTATGTGGCCGCCTGATGAACGTCTTGGTTTATTGATTTTCTTTGGAATTTCAATAAAGGTCTTGATTTATTAAATCGGGGCGCGACACATTCAGCCCTTGCAGTAGTTTTATTTGACACTGGAGCTACGCACTCCTTTATATCAACGGCTTTTGTGGAAAAGAATGATCTGGACATAAGTGAACTACCAAGACCCGTATTAATAGCCACCCCTGGCAAACAAACTCTCGCCCATTCCTATAGTCCAAGGGTATGGGTAGATATCCAAGGCACAATATTTTGGGTCGACCCCATCCTAATAGAATGCCAAGGATTGGATCTCATTCTAGGAATGGATTGGCTCAATAAACACCAAGGAGTGATAAGATGCGCCCGGAGACAAGTGACTGTGACCAGTGAAGAAGGGACTGCTGTCACCTTTCAGATGCCAAGCCTAAAGTTCGGAAGACCAAGGCTGCACCAGATTACTTTGGAAGAGATACTGGTAGTCTGCGAGTACCCAGACGTGTTTCCAGAGGATTTACCAGGGATGCCACCCAAGAGGGATATTGAGTTCCATATTGTTGGACCGGAAACGGCGACCAGAGGGGGGGTGAATGGGAGCTTTTAAAATTTCGGGCTAAAAACTTAGCCTTCGGTTCTGTTCTGTCTTCTGCGGAACAGGCTTCGAACACTACCTTCGAAGGTCTGGTTCGGAGGTACTTCGACAGCTCCGAACACAGGCTTCGCAGGAGCAAAAGTTCGAAGCCAAGAAGACTTCGCTCCACGAACAACCCTCGAAAATCTACTCTGCTAAGTCAGTGCAGGCTTCGCACACGAGGTGCTACGACCAGGCTTCGCACTTCACCCTTCGCAAGAGTGGACAGCCCTCTGAGGACTTCGACCAAGTACTTAGCGACAGCAACTGGTGCTGGGCTTCGTACGCGAAGGTCTACACGCACACAAAACGGACTACGCTAAGGGCTTCGACACAGGAAGCAAAACGGGATACAACCAGGGCTTCACTAGTAAGCAGCGAGGTCTTGCCTCGTGTTACACAGAGCGACAGCACACTGAAAAACACACTTCGCGAGAAAAACACCCTTCGCCAAGACAGGCTTCGGTGAACTAAAACTAGCGAGGTATGTAAAGCGAGCTCAAGCAAAGCACAAAGACGCAGGGCTTCGCCGCTTGAACAAGGAACACAAAATATATTGAACTCTGGATGAAAACCAGCGAGGTATGTGTACAGGAGCTCAACAGTAAATGCTCAAAGTGTTAAATGTTACCTACCGAGCCCCCATATTTATAGCCCATGGATTCATCCTAAGGAAGTGACTACTTTACCCCTAGGGTTTACATTCATTTTGTCTCTTCAGAACTAAGGGGTACAAAAGGTAGTCCACCTTTATTCTGGAGGCTTCTCTGTCAGCTGCAGAGGGGACAGTGTCAGCCTTTTTCAGAACAGACAGTGTCAGCCTTTACAGTGTTGACTTCTGGAACCTCCCTTCGCACCGGAGGGTGCGGTAGCTTCGGCGAGAAGCCTCCAGCCTGTTGGCCTTCGCTCCGCCGAAGAAGTCCTTCGATACAGTGACGGTTTTGAGCCGAAGCCGTCAAAGCCCTTGGGCCTTCGCACCACCACCTTCGGAGTGGACCTCCACGGCTTCGCAGCTACTCTGAGCTCAACCACCGTCCGTCCGTGTACCGAAGCCATGCATGGCCGAAGCACCACAAGTCAACCTCACTCCGGAGCTAGCCTCGCTCCGAAGTCCTTCACACTCCGAAGCCCCTCCTTTGGAGTACCACCCTTCGAAGTCCCTCCTTCGTCCAAGGCCTCCGCATGAAGCATTCCATGAGCACTTCATCGCAGTGTCTCACTCCGAGCACACTCCTCGACGAGCCTCACCCGGACCATGCCTTCGATGCGCCTCGACTTCTGAGACCTTCGTCGGGTAACCTTCGAGTGTCTCCCTCCGGAGCACACTTCGAACACCTTGCCTCCGCAGAGGACTTGATCCACCAACTCCGAAGTCACTCCATTCGGAGTACCTTCGAAGTGCCTCATGTCCGAGGACTTTGTCTCGGAGCACCTTCAGCCGGAGCCACGCTCCGCACTCTCTGCCTTCACCTGGCACGCCTCGACCCGAGGACCGACCCGGACCACCTTCGCAGCCACCGTGACGGAGCTCCCCGCTCCCCTGGCATCAAGCCTCCCGCTTGACCCAGGTTCACCCGGCTCGAACCCTGTCCGTCGCCTCCGAAGTCCCTGCGCACCACCGACAAGCAAACAAGTGTATCCAGTACTCCGGAGACCTCTCCGGGTTAACAACCTCCGGTACACACTCCGGTGTACCACCCAAAGTACCGAAGCCTTCGGTACGAACCCAGTCATCGCGTACTGCCGGACCCCTCTGACAGGCACACTCCGCTGCGCGGCTGCAGCAAGCAAACACCTCCGAACACCCTTCGGAGAACCACCTCCGAAGCCCCTTCGGAGGTACCCTTCGAACAGAGGGTAAAATCCAGTCAATCACTCATCACAAAATACCGAAACCAACCCTTGGTTTCTCAATCTCCCCCTTGATGAGTGCATTGACAACCAAATCCAAGTTCAAGAAAATTTAAAAATTTCAGCACACAAGTGACCATAAAAACTCAGAAAAGAGCCAAAGCATGTCACTTGATAAAAGAATTTTCCTCCCCCTTTCTCAAAAGAGTAAAAGCCCTTTTTGGCAAATCTCCCCTTGATAAGAACTCCCCCTGAGTTAAGCAAATTTTTCTTCCCCTTTATGTCAAAAATCTTTCCCCTTGCGAAATTATGCCTTCTTGCGGCAGAGAACACAGCAAATCTCCCCCTTTGGCAATGCAAGCATCAAGGAGCAGTTAAAAGATGCAAAGCTTCGAAATGAGTAGAATTGCAAAGACATATAATGCAAAAATATGCCAACATTAACACTAATGATCATGTGCTCAGCTCAATTTAACAATCGGTGAAACAAGATGATGGCATGTGATTTTGTCATTTTGGAAGTAAAAGCATCACCACTTAATCACAGCAGCTAGACAAGAGAAGGCAAGGACTGCGCAAAGCTAACAAATTCTACCTTAGACAGACAAGTTTTGTTCAAAAGGAGCTTTTGAAAGCAAACTTGATGAGCAATTAAATTTGTTGGTCTTTTCTTAGTGCCAGGGGTTATTTGTTTGTCCACCTTATACTTTCCAATCAAGCCAAGCCTAGGCATGAAAGCCATCTGAAGCTTAAGGCGGTGATTTTGGCATACACTACACTATCCCAGTTCAGACCAAAGTGCAATGGTAAGCAGTCTAGAATAGAGTAGTGCGACAAACAAACCCTCCTGGATCTTTTCATTGAAACCAGACAAATCATGGATTTTTGATTTTGATTTTTATGAATTAAATATTTTGATGAGTATCCATGAATAAAGAACACATTTTTCAAGTTGCAAATTTTAGCATCCAAGGAACAGTGTCTTGCTGTCAAGTAGATAAAAGATAGCGAAAAGCAGTCCAGCCTAAACAAGCTAGATGCAAGATTGTGCGGTGAGCAAGTTTTGATTTTAGAAAATAAAACAGCATGCACAACCAATGTTCCAGATATATTTCATAGAGCTGAGCTGTCATGATTTCTTTGAGTTAAAAGCAGGCATATACTAGCAAAAGATGTAAGTGCAATTCCACACATAATGAGCATATGCAAGTCAATTAAAATCAGCTCCCCCTCACAAAATGCCGTAGGGATGACAAATACCAAGTTCCCAACGCAAGTAAGCAAATCGAGAAGCATCGAGGGGTTTTGTAAAAATATCGGCAAGCTGGTGTTGGGTATCAACATATTGAAGTTCAATATCACCCTTCTCATTGTGATCTCTGAGAAAATGATACCGTACATCAATGTGTTTGGTTCTGGAGTGCTGAACCGGGTTGTTTGCAATACAAATAGCACTAGTGTTATCACAGAAAAGTGGAACACTCTTATAATCTAACCCGAAATCCCGCAAAGTGGAAACCATCCACAAAATCTGAGAGCAACAGCTAGCTGCAGCAACATATTCGGCCTCAGCCGTCGATTGTGCAACACTAGACTGTTTGCGGGAAGACCAGCAAACCAGAGACGTACCCAGAAAATGACAAGTACCAGAGGTACTCTTCCTATCAATTCTACACCCAGCAAAATCCGCATCAGAATAACCTCGAAGACATAAAGATGAAGATGCTGAATACCATATGCCAAATTCAAGGGTGTGTTTGAGATACCTTAGAATGCGCTTAACCGCTTGGCGGTGCGAAGCTCGTGGTGAAGCCTGAAAACGAGCGCACAGACACACAGCGAAGTGTATGTCCGGCCTCGTGGCAGTCAAGTAGAGGAGGGAGCCGATCATGCTTCGGAACTCCTTCTGATCTACGGCTTCTCCATCTTCGTCAGGGTCCAATGCTACAGATGTAGCCATTGGAGTGGCGAGGGGCTTCGCATCGGACATGTCGAACTTCTTGAGCAGGTCCTTGGTGTACTTCGTCTGGTGGACGAAAGTACCTTGTTTGCTTTGCTTGATTTGCAAACCAAGGAAAAAGGTGAGTTCACCCATCATTGACATTTCAAATTCCCTGCTCATGGTATCTGCAAACTCGGCAACCAAAGCATGAGAAGAGCCACCAAAGATGATATCATCCACATAAATCTGTACTAGGAGGAAATCTTTGCCATGCTTGAGAGTAAACAGTGTTTTATCAACAGAGCCCATCACGTACCCTCGCTCAAGCAGAAAAGACTTAAGTCTATCATACCACGCCCGAGGGGCCTGCTTGAGTCCATAAAGAGCCTTATGAAGTTTAAGGACTTTATGTGGGTACTTGGGGTTTTCAAAACCAGGGGGTTGTTTTACATAAACATCTTCACCTATGAAGCCATTAAGAAAAGCACTTTTGACATCCATTTGATAGAGTTTGAATCCCCGGGATGTCGCAAAGGCAAGCAAAATCCTAATGGCCTCAAGGCGAGCAACAGGTGCAAAAGTTTCAGTAAAATCAATCCCTTCTAGTTGAGAAAAGCCCTGAGCTACAAGTCTAGCCTTGTTTCTAACTATAGTCCCATCCTCCCCTTGTTTATTTTTGAAAATCCATTTTGTTCCAATGAAATGAACATTTGGTGGAGGATCAACTAAAGTCCAGACTTGATTTCTCTCAAAATTCTCAAGCTCTTCATGCATGGCATTGATCCAACTAGAATCAGAAAGTGCATGACTAACATCTAAAGGCTCGAAAGAAGCAACAAAAGCAGCATTAGTGAAATGGGCATGAGAACGTGTTACCCTTTGATCAAGCTCACCAATGATCTGCTCGGGAGGGTGCATCCTTTGGACATGATGTGGAGCCTCGCGGCGGGATGCAGTCTCCCCCTCAACTTGTGCGTTGGAGTGGTCCAAGATGACCGATGTTGAGGTAGTCGCTTCGGGACCTCGTGCCGAAGTAGTAGAAGCGGGGTCAGCTTCGGGGGTTGATGTCGAGGGTAATAGGGGATCATCCTCGAATTCTCCGGGATCTTCTTCTTCGAATATGGTCTGTTCCATGTCGTGTTCATTTGCCTGTTCAAAAGCAGAACTAACAGAGGGGGCTGATTCATCAAAAGTCACATCACATGACTCGATGACAGTGTTAGTTTCCAAGTTATAAACACGATAAGAATGACCATGAGTAGTATAACCTAAAAAGATCCCGTCAAAAGATCGCGACTCAAATTTATCCAAATTTCCACGCTTTAGGATGAAACAGCGACAGCCAAAAACTCGAAGATGAGTAACCTTGGGCTGTCTCCCAAAACGCAGCTCATAAGATGTCAAGTTTAAAATTGAGCGCAAGAAAATTCGGTTTGAGATGTAGCAAGCAGTGTTCATGGCCTCAGCCCAGAATTTTCTAGGAGTCCTATGCTCATCAAGCATCGTCCTAGCCATCTCAACCAAAGTGCGGTTTTTCCTCTCAACAACACCATTCTGTTGAGGAACCCGCGGAGCAGAGAATTGATGTTCTATGCCATGCTCCATGCAAAAGTCAACAAAGAGACTATTTTTGAACTCGGTGCCATTATCGCTTCGAATGAATTTTAATGCACCAGGGAGTTCAGTGAAAAGTCTCAAAGCCAAGCTCCGAAAGTGTGAAAACACTTCATCCTTGCTGGCAAGAAAGAAGACCCAAGAGTAGCGAGAGTAATCGTCGACAATAACTAAAACATACCACTTGCCGCCTAAAGAACTAACCCGAGAAGGACCTACAGTGTCCATATGGAGAAGTTCTCCAGGTTGTTCAGTCATCACTGTGGTGACTGGCGAATGCAAAGCGGCAATCATTTTTCCATGTCGACAAGGAGCGCAAACTAAATTCTTCTCAAACTTGAGCTTGGGCAATCCTCGGATCAGGCCTAGGGCACTCAGACGAGCGAGCAACTCAAAGCTCATATGCCCTAGTCTCCTATGCCACTTCCAAAGCTCAGAAGTCGAATGTGCAACAAGACAATGAGAAGAACCAGACGACTCTGAAAAATCAGCTCCAAAAACTCTCCCAACCCTAAAGATCTTACACACCACAACGCCATCAGAATTGAGCACTTGCGAAGTATCACGATGAAATCGCACTTCGAAGCCCTCATCAAGCAACTGAGATACAGACAGCAAATTGTATCCCAGGTTTTCAACCAAAGCAACATCTTTGAGAGTGAAGTTCGAGTTAATTCTTACCACACCTTTACCTTTCACTCTACTCCTTCGATTGTTTCCGAAGGTGATATGTTCCCTTTGCTTGGTTGTGGTGAGGCTGGAGAACCAATTTGCATCTCCGGTCATGTGGCGCGAACAACCGGAGTCCATAATCCACGTGCCCTCCAAGCCTCGACCTGTCGCCTACACATGATAAGAGCGTCTCGATCGCTCAATGCTGGGGTGAGTAAAATAATGGTGAGGCATCCAGCACTGAGTGACACGAGTAGTAGGCACAGTAAAAGCAGACGGTCTACGCACATGAAAATCAGAATGATGCAAAGTGCGAGGTCTACCTACATGCAAAGAATGCAAAGCATGACGAGGTCTCCTACTCTGACGAGGTACAAAGCTACTCGCCCGAGGTCTACCACCATATGGAACATGGTGAACACCTCGAGGAGCAAAACCTCTCCGAGAAGCACGAGGAGCCTCAAAAGCAGGGCGATAGTACATCTCAGACTCATGCATACCTAAAGATGGGTAATGCATGTCCTGGTAACTCATCGCCTGTGCGCGTCGCTCATCCTTGATGCGACGGAAACAGAAACCAATCAAATGACCCGCCCGCTGACAGTAAGAACAATGAAACACTCTCCTGGGGGCACTCTCATGGGTCACAGGAGCAACTCTCACAGGCTCCTTGGGTTTCTTTTGAGTGGTTTTCTTGGGAGGATTTTTCTTGGTAGGAGGAGTGGTTTTCTTTGGTGGATGGATAGGCTTTTTGGCTGGAGGGGTGTCCAACAGAGCTCTCTCTTTCTCTAGGGTGGTGGGAGAGGTAAAAACAGTTTTGGTCTTACTGTCTGAAGGTATCCTCTCAAAACCCAAACCTAGAGCTACCCCTGCTCTGTCAGCACACATCTTGGTCTTGGCCAAGAGCAAATCCATCCTACCCTTTCCCTCAGTGCATTTGTTTACCACGGAAAGAAGGTATTCATTTTCAGACATGAGGTTTTCAGCTCGCTCTCTGACAGTGCCTAGCTGGTCCTTAAGAGTGATGCAAGTGTCACAAACAGGTTGCACATCCTTAGAACTACCGGCCCTCTCCAATCTAGCCTCTAAATCATGAACATGCTTATCACGTAAATTAATGCTATCGCGCAATAAA
Organism: Zizania palustris; assembly: GCA_019279435.1. Taxonomy (NCBI): domain Eukaryota; kingdom Viridiplantae; phylum Streptophyta; class Magnoliopsida; order Poales; family Poaceae; genus Zizania; species Zizania palustris. The sequence goes on along the minus strand of JAAALK010000287.1, from coordinate 69,764,222 downwards.
GAGCAGTTCATGCAATCAATAACATCATGAGGTCTAGAATCCACCTCCAAAAGCTGCTTCTGTGCAGTCTCAAGCTCAGAAAGAGTTTGAGCATGAACAGAACGCAACTGAGCAAGCTCACTCATGACAACAGAACATGATTCACATTCAGCATCATCAAATTTAGACTTAAGCATGGCATATTCAGTAGAAATATTTTCTAGCCTAAGTCTAAGGTCTTTTCTTTCTCGAGCGGCTTGCACAAGCAATCTATCCTGACCTAGCACAACTTCATTCAGCTCATCTAATTTAATTAGAAGCTGGTCAGATGATAGGTTTACCTCAGATGAGTCAAGCTCATCGCCGTTGTGATCGCTGTCGGCCATGAAGCAAAGGCCGGTGAAGTCACGTCCGTTCTTGTCCTTCTTGTCCTCCTTCCTTGGGGACTCCTCCTCCTCAGAGCTCGACTCCTCAGTTGAGGAAGTGTCGATGTCGCTGAGAGCAGCAACAAAAGCTCTAGAAGTGGCCTTGGCTACTTTCTTAGCCATCTTGCCGCGCTTGCCCTTCACAAAGGGCTTCCTCTCCTTTTTGTGGTATTTGGGGCGGTCACTCTCATCTCTCTTCTTGATTTTGGGGCAGTTGGCCTTAATATGAGAGGTGTCACCACATTCATAGCAACCACTAAAACCACTTCTCCTCTGATCCCGTCTCTCATGATGAAAGCGGGTGAACCTCCGAGCAATGAGAGCAAGCTCATCATCAGCTAGAGTATCCACCTGCTCCTTTGTGACGGAGACCAGGGAGGACAAAGCAAAACCATCTGCAAGAACACAAGTGCCTGATGTGCTTGGTTCTGCAGTGGTGCCACGGCTAGTGCTAGAAACCAATGCCAATGGCTGTGGCAAAGAGCTTCTGTGCACAGCAAGAGACGCCTTGGCAATCTCTGTGGACTTCAGCTTGCTAAAGAGTTCGTCACAGGTCAATGTGTCATAGCCTGTGGACTCCTCAATGCTGGATATCTTCACCTCCCATATGCTACGGTCAAGTGCATAGAGAAGCTTGATAGCCCTATCATGATCACTGTAAGCAAGCGTCCCGTTGGATCGCAAGTTACTCACTATAGCATCAAAGCGCGAAAACATGGCATCTATAGATTCACCAGGTGCCTGCACAAACAGCTGATACTGTTGGTTGTAGGTGCTTTGGTGCCTGGCCTTAATCTGAGTAGAGCCCTCATGAAAAATAGTGAGCGTTGTCCAAATTTCCCTAGCAGTCCTAAGGTGCTGCACCCTATCGAACTCACTCCGGCTCAAACCAATGAACAATATGTTCCTTGCCTTCGAGTTGGCATTGTACTGATCTTTTTAAGTTTGAGTGGTGCGGGTATCAGGGATGGTGTATTGTGAGTCCACAATCTCCCAAATTGCATTTCCTTGGCTTAACAAGTAAGCCTCCATGCGCACCTTCCAGTATGCAAAATCTGTCCCATCGAACAGAGGAATTTTACTGCCTCTATCCATGTCGCCAACAGATCACAAAACCGGTTAAGGTCAACTGGTGATCTTAACCTGCTCTGATACCAATTGTTGGACCGGAAACGGCGACCAGAGGGGGGGTGAATGGGAGCTTTTAAAATTTCGGGCTAAAAACTTAGCCTTCGGTTCTGTTCTGTCTTCTGCGGAACAGGCTTCGAACACTACCTTCGAAGGTCTGGTTCGGAGGTACTTCGACAGCTCCGAACACAGGCTTCGCAGGAGCAAAAGTTCGAAGCCAAGAAGACTTCGCTCCACGAACAACCCTCGAAAATCTACTCTGCTAAGTCAGTGCAGGCTTCGCACACGAGGTGCTACGACCAGGCTTCGCACTTCACCCTTCGCAAGAGTGGACAGCCCTCTGAGGACTTCGACCAAGTACTTAGCGACAGCAACTGGTGCTGGGCTTCGTACGCGAAGGTCTACACGCACACAAAACGGACTACGCTAAGGGCTTCGACACAGGAAGCAAAACGGGATACAACCAGGGCTTCGCTAGTAAGCAGCGAGGTCTTGCCTCGTGTTACACAGAGCGACAGCACACTGAAAAACACACTTCGCGAGAAAAACACCCTTCGCCAAGACAGGCTTCGGTGAACTAAAACTAGCGAGGTATGTAAAGCGAGCTCAAGCAAAAGCACAAAGACGCAGGGCTTCGCCGCTTGAACAAGGAACACAAAATATATTGAACTCTGGATGAAAACCAGCGAGGTATGTGTACAGGAGCTCAACAGTAAATGCTCAAAGTGTTAAATGTTACCTACCGAGCCCCCATATTTATAGCCCATGGATTCATCCTAAGGAAGTGACTACTTTACCCCTAGGGTTTACATTCATTTTGTCTCTTCAGAACTAAGGGGTACAAAAGGTAGTCCACCTTTATTCTAGAGGTTTCTCTGTCAGCTGCAGAGGGGACAGTGTCAGCCTTTTTCAGAACAGACAGTGTCAGCCTTTACAGTGTTGACTTCTGGAACCTCCCTTCGCACCGGAGGGTGCGGTAGCTTCGGCGAGAAGCCTCCAGCCTGTTGGCCTTCGCTCCGCCGAAGAAGTCCTTCGATACAGTGACGGTTTTGAGCCGAAGCCGTCAAAGCCCTTGGGCCTTCGCACCACCACCTTCGGAGTGGACCTCCACGGCTTCGCAGCTACTCCGAGCTCAACCACCGTCCGTCCGTGTACCGAAGCCATGCATGGCCGAAGCACCACAAGTCAACCTCACTCCGGAGCTAGCCTCGCTCCGAAGTCCTTCACACTCCGAAGCCCCTCCTTCGGAGTACCACCCTTCGAAGTCCTTCCTTCGTCCAAGGCCTCCGCATGAAGCATTCCATGAGCACTTCGTCGCAGTGTCTCACTCCGAGCACACTCCTCGACGAGCCTCACCCGGACCATGCCTTCGATGCGCCTCGACTTCTGAGACCTTCGTCGGGTAACCTTCGAGTGTCTCCCTCCGGAGCACACTTCGAACACCTTGCCTCCGCAGAGGACTTGATCCACCAACTCCGAAGTCACTCCATTCGGAGTACCTTCGAAGTGAATCATGTCCGAGGACTTTGTCTCGGAGCACCTTCAGCCGGAGCCACGCTCCGCACTCTCTGCCTTCACCTGGCACGCCTCGACCCGAGGACCGACCCGGACCACCTTCGCAGCCACCGTGACGGAGCTCCCCGCTCCCCTGGCATCAAGCCTCCCGCTTGACCCAGGTTCACCCGGCTCGAACCCTGTCCGTCGCCTCCGAAGTCCCTGCGCACCACCGACAAGCAAACAAGTGTATCCAGTACTCCGGAGACCTCTCCGGGTTAACAACCTCTGGTACACACTCCGGTGTACCACCCAAAGTACCGAAGCCTTCGGTACGAACCCAGTCATCGCGTACTGCCAGACCCCTCCGACAGGCACACTCCGCTGCGCGGCTGCAGCAAGCAAACACCTCCGAACACCCTTCGGAGAACCACCTCCGAAGCCCCTTCGGAGGTACCCTTCGAACAGAGGGTAAAATCCAGTCAATCACTCATCACAAAATACCGAAACCAACCCTTGGTTTCTCACATATTGATTTGGTACCCGGAACCACTCCCATCTACAAGCGATCATACTGGATGGCCACTAATGAGCTAGCTGAGATGAAGCAGCAACTGGAGGATCTTGAGAAGAAAGGCTACATCAGACCGAGCACGTCCCCATGGGGAGCCCCCGTCATCTTCGTTGAGAAGAAATAGGACAAGGCTAAGCATATGTGTGTAGATTATCGAGCCTTGAATGAGGTAACCATCAAGAACAAGTACCCGCTACCCAGGATCAATGACCTATTTGACCAGCTGAAAGGAGTTACGGTATTTTCCAAGATCGACCTACGGTCCGGATATTATCAGCTGAGGATTCGAGAGGAAGATATACCCAAGACGACTTTTACCACTCGCTATGGATTATACGAGTGCACAGTTATGTCTTTTGGATTGACCAACGCGCCGGCCTTCTTTATGAATATGATGAATAAAGTGTCCATGGAATATTTGGACAAATTTATTGTGGTTTTTATAGATGACATCCTCATCTATTCCAAGGATCAGAAGGATCACGAGACTCACCTCCGGTTTGATGGGGGAGTGGTCCCGATCTTCCGCTAGGTAAGGGATAAACTTGGGTTGGTGGAGAATCTCGACGTTGGCGATCCAAGGCTCCGGTCCGGCGGATCAAAACCTTGCAATCGTTACACCACTGTCTCCGTTGGTTATCAACCACGCAAAACGCGATTGACCTCGCCACGAAGGCTAATTCCTGCAAGCGAACCCAAGAACACAAGCAAGAACAGGAAGGATACAAATCGAATGCCAAATCACAGACAAACGAAGATAGAGTGAGGTTTCACAAACGCCAATGCAGCAGCCAATCGGTCCGGTGCAAGAGGCGGGATCTAAACACAACAGTGTAGATGCAACAAAGCAAAACCTAACCCTAGAGGCGGCTGACGTGAGTTTATAAAGGGTGGGCAGCCTGTGGAAGTCGAACAGACACGGGCTGTGGGCTAGAAGGCGAACAGACATGCACTATGGGCCAACACGGTCCAGTTCTGTCACGCAGGACGGTTTCGGTCACACAGAACGACTCGAGACTCCAAACGATGTGAAACCAGCGGCAAACGATCCGTCTTCTCCTCAGCTTTCCAAAAAGCAAAGAACGCGCCAATCGGACTTCGCATGAGGAAGTTATGGCCATTTTGGTGCAGGGTGGTCGATGTAGTCCGAACCAGCGAAATCTTGACTTCAAACATCCGTGCGGCTCCGTCTTCAAGTCCAACTCTTCTATTCCATCTCCCATGTTCCTAAGCAACAAAATATCACTAGTATTCAGTAGCATCTCATCCAAACAAATATAATCAAAGTTGCTAAGGAACGAATTAACCTCATGGTTCAAGCGACGGGCACGGGCGCGTGTGATTCGTCCTAGTAACTGAATTGTAAGTGGAGGCTTCATGTGTGTATCATGTGAAGTGATGTCCTCATCACGGTTGACCTTAGGAAAGCTAAGAGAACACCAGTTATACGCCAAGTACAGCAAGTGTAAATTTTGGACGGCGGAAGTAAAGTTCCTTGGACACATCATTTCTACGCAAGGTATCGCAGTAGACCTTGCCACCGTAGAAGCAGTTACGGATTGGCTGCCACCCACAAATGTATCTGAAATACGAAGTTTTCTGGGTTTGGCCGGGTATTATCGGAGGTTTATCGAGAATTTTTCCAAGATAGCCAAGCCTATGACCAAGTTATTGTAGAAGGGAGAGAAGTTTGAATGGACTCCTGAATGTGAGGAAAGTTTTCGCACCCTTAAGACCCGGCTGGTGTCAGCACCCATACTGACCCTACCAGATATCAGGAAGGACTTCCATGTTTATTGTGACGCATCTCGCCAAGGATTGGGATGTGTTCTTATGCAAGATGGGAAGGTTATTTCATACGCCTCTCGTTAGATGAGATCCCATGAGCTAAATTACCCGACCCATGACTTGGAATTGGCCGCTGTGGTGCACGCCTTTAAGATATGGAGGCATTATTTGGTCGGAAATCGCTGCGAAGTCTTTACGGATCACAAGAGTTTGAAGTACATCTTTACGCAGCCGGACCTCAATCTGAGTAAAAGACGATGGTTGGAATTAATAAAGGACTACGACTTAGGTATTCACTACCACCCCGGAAAAGCAAATGTGGTAGCTGATGCCTTAAGTCGTAAGGGATATTGCACCGCCATCGTGATTCAGGATCACGCACCTTTGCTCTATAAGGAGATGGAAAAGTTAAACCTTGGATTAACCACAGGAGCATATCTAACCACCTTGAGACCCAACCAGTCCTATTCGATCAGATCCACGAAGCTCAGTTAGAAGACCCGAATATGGCAGCCATAAAGAAGAACATGAGACAAGGAAAAGCCCCAGGATTTTCAGAGGACAAGAATGGCACCATATGGTTTGGAACCCGGATATGTGTGCCGGATAAACCAGAAATAAAAACCCTTATCCTAAGGGAGGCCAATGATACTCTGTACTCCATCCACCCCGGGAGTACCAAGATGTACCAGGACCTGAAGGAACGCTATTGGTGGGTTAGCATGAAGAAAGAGATTGCTCAGTTCATCGCCGAATGTGACACCTACAGACGAGTGAAGGCAGAACATCAGAGACCTGCAGGACTGTTACAGCCACTCAAAGCGCCTGAATGGAAATGGGAAGAGATCGGAATGGAATTCATCACCGGACTCCCAAAGACCCAGCTTGGGTATGATTCTATTTGGGTAATCATTGACCGGCTAACGAAAGTAGCACACTTCATAGCCGTCAAGATGACCTTCAATGGCCCTAAGCTCGCAGAGTTGTACATGGCCCGCATTGTGTGTCTTCATGGAGTGCCCAAGAAGATAGTGTCTGACAGAGGGAGTCAGTTTACCTCTCTTTTTTGGAAGAACCTTCAGGAGGAGATGGGAACTAGATTGAACTTAAGCACCACTTAACAGCCTCAGACGGATGGACAAACGGAAAGGGTAAATCAGATATTGGAAGATATACTACGGGCATGCGTTTTTGATTTTGGAGCAACTTCGGACAAGAGTTTACCATACGCTGAGTTTTCGTACAACAACAGTTATTAAGCCAGCCTACAGATGTCCCCGTTCGAAGCCCTATATGGACATAAGTGCAGGACGCCTCTACTCTGGGATCAAACTGATGAATCCCAAGTATTCGGAACAGACATCCTTCGAGAAGCTGAAGAGAAGGTACGGATTATCAGAGACCGACTCAAGACAGCCCAATCACGACAGAAGAGCTATGCAGACAATCGTCGTCGAGATCTAACCTTTGAGGAGGGAGATCATGTCTACCTACGAGTCACCCCTCTCCGTGGCACTCAACAGTTTAACATGAGAGGAAAGTTGGCCCCTCGGTATGTTGGATCTTTTCCCATTATTCGACGCAAAGGCGAAGTCGCTTATCAGTTGGAACTGCCACCCTCACTGGCCGGGGTACATGACGTGTTCCATGTGTCCCAACTCAAGAAGTGTCTCCGAGTCCCAACAGAGCAAGTGGACCTCCAGCAGTTAGATGTTCAAGAGGATCTGACCTATGTGGAAAAACCCATCAAGATATTAGAGGTCAAAGAAAGGACCACCAGAAGTCGCGTCATCCGCTTCTGCAAGGTTCAGTGGAGCAACCATCCAATAGAGGAAGCTACATGGGAAAAAGAGGAAGAACTCAAAGCACAGCATCCGGAGTTATTCGAGGATTGATCTGAATCTCGAGGACGAGATTCTCTATAAGGGGGATAGGATTGTAACACCCCAAGATTTAAAAGGAATAAAATAAAATAAATACATCAATAAAAGCATTTCTGAATTTTATTATAAAAGAAAACCCTTAAAGAGCCCTATTAAAGCCAAACAGAGAAAGATATCCAAAATTTGGACTTGAAAATTTTATGGAATAACCTAGAGGCCAAAATGTAATTTCAGGAATTTTTACAAATTTTTATCAACAGTGATTCAACCCTTAATCAAATAAATGAATTACTAGAATTATTTTAAATAAGAAAACAATTTAAAATCCTAACGGGCCGCCAACCTCCAATCTGCCCCGAGCTCGGCCCAGTCCGATCGCCAGCCACTGACAGGTGGGGTCAACCCGTCGGCGCCGCTCCCTCGCCTCTCTCTCCCGCCCGCACCCTGCTTGGCCCCACCCGTCAGCCTCCGCCGCGCACCTTTCGCCCTCTAACAGCCGTGGCCCACCGGTCGGCCCCTTCCTTTTCTGTTTTGGCCACTGACAGGTGGAGCCCATCTGTCAGGATCTTCATCCCTGATGGAAGAGGATCTCTCCCCTTTCCTTCCGGTGACCCCCTTTCCGATTTCTCGCCGCCGGCCGCCCGCGTTCGCCCGGATTCACCCCGGATCACCTTCCCCGAGCACCATCGCCCCCTTTCCATCTTTAGCTGACGCGTTTTCATGCTTATGGAAGCTAGCCCCTGCTTTTGGAAAGCCTCGCCGGAGTTGGCAAGGGACCTTCGGGTTTCCCTCCATTCCCTTCCATCTAGACGCCGGCGAACCCCTATTTAAACCCCCTCTGGGCACCGCCCTCTGCCCGCACCACCGTAACCCGAGCCGTAGCTCTCTAGAGCGCCACTGCCCTATTTTCGGTTTCCTCCTCTGCATCACCTCCATCCGCCGCTCGCCGCCGGCACAAGCCACCTCTGTCCTAGCCGTCGCCACCATCGTAACCGTCGAAGCTCACCCGTCCTCGGCCACCCCTCCGTCGACCGTGAACGTCGCCTGATCACCGTCGCCGTCGAGCTCCCGAAGACCTCCTTCGTCTACCCCTCGCCGCCGGTCACCATCCGTCGCCCTTCGTCGCCACCGAAGGTATGATCGAGACCGCCATAACCCCCTCTCTCCATTTCCGGCGACATTTAGGCCCGTAGGCCCCTGCCGCCGCCGCCACTGCACCCGAGGCCGCCGTCACTGGAGACGAAGGGGGGGTACGTGCCCCTTACGCCCGTGCCGTGCCGGATCGCGCTGTGGCCGTTCGATCATGATCGGAGGGCTACGATTAAATCCCTTCGGGATTTAATCCGGGCCCTCCGATCCGGTCAAAGCGGTACCGCGTGATCACAGCCGTCGATCGTAACTTTAAACGCTGGATCGATCTCGTGCGTCCACGCGTACCCCTTTGCCCGTTTTAATCTCAGCCATTCATTTTCATTAAACCCTCCCGCCTCGCGCCTGATCGCCGGATCCGAATCCAATGGCTCTGGTTGATCCGGTCCACACGCACAGTGGCCCAGACCACCGTGGGCGTGGCTCACCATGGACTAAAGCCCATTTCCAGTTTAAATAAAATTCCAGAAATTGATTTAAACTTTGAAAATTCATAACTTGCTCATTTTAACTCCAAATTTCACCATTCAAATTTTATTAAATTCAGCATTTTATTCTCTACACATTAATGCCATAAAAACAGTATGTTACTATTGCCCAAAATAATCTTATTAATTAAATGAATAAAAACCCCTTAGGATTAAAATTGTTAATTCATGGAATAAATTGGGAACAGCCTTAGAAATATAATTTTAATGTTTTTCACCAGACTTCAGAATATTAACACTTTATTTCACATAGTAAAACCCATAAACTTGTATGATTCTTGTTTGTGCTACTTTATTGTTTATTGAATGTATTATTTATTTTTTCGTATCAAGAAGACTATGAGTTCGTCGAGGAGCCGGAGTTCTATCCCGAGGTTCCACCTTCCCCATTTGCTGATCAAGGCAAGTCACAACCCCATTTTGATCATCAGTTGAACCCATGTTTTAATAAATTATCGCTACAACTCATAGGTTAATATTGCATTAGTCCAATATCAAGCCCTACACTTATATTTATTAGATCCCCGTCCTTGTGTGCTAACCCAAGCCATGCTTATTGAGCCTTAACTCCTTGTCACTCTACTATAAAATATTAGCTAGTGCCCAATGTACTGGCACAACTGCTATAGGATAAAAAGAATGAGTCGTAGATAGATGGATTTTACTATATGAAATTTCCCCGTTATTCTTGTCTCTGGACTCTGTGGAGTTGGCTATGTTATAAGTATGGTGGGTTCCGGGTGCAAGCTAGGGCATTGGTTGGTCGCACCAGGGGCACTATAAGGACCGGTCTGCGGGATCTGTTGCAAATCACTTCCGTACCAGCCACAAGTCTAATAGGTAAGTCCTAACTGAAAGTATGGAACAATTCGACTCGATGCACCATAGTGGAGGGGGCAAGGGGCAACCTGCGGGTGACTTGTATCGACGTGGCTCAAGGGGGGTATGGTGGGGCTCCGACGCGTCGGGACACCATATGAAACCCATAAGAGGGTGTTGTCGGGTCGAGGAGGACCATATGGAAGGTTTTGGCACGAGTTCTCGTGGTATGGGTCATCTCGTTACACTTTGGTGTAAGTGATGAGTGCGTGCCTTGTGGGTACAGTGGTACATCTCTGATCAGAGTATTTAATCTTTTCGAAAAACCGAGCCCACGGTCAAGGGCGGGTTGTGTAACTACTCGCAGTTAGTTTACAATTGTTTGAATGGTTGAGTTATTCATGGCATGTAAGGACTGTTGAGCGAGGTGGGGCTGACTGTACCCCTCGAGTTAGAAGATGATGATGCATACACATGTTTACATTTCAGTACTAATAAATTGATCACATTTAATTGCTTTACAAATTATGCTCTTCCGCAAAATTAGCCACTATCTCCCTTGTTATTACTCTGCATTATATTTGCATCCGGTGGCTTGCTGAGTACGTTTGTACTCACCCCCGTTGACTTACACCACCAGATCCCGTCTACTACGAGGAGGATGAAGGTCTGTAGTAGCGACCCAGTCAAGGCGAGACTGGAAGGAGGCGTTCATCTAGGACCCTTTGATTTATTAGTTTCTCTTCATCTTTATTCACTTTTGTACTAATACGGTCTACGAACCGTGAATGATTGCTCGTATTTGTACGTGGTCGCATGATGAACGTCTTGGTTTATTGATTTTCTATGGAATTTCAATAAAAGTCCTGATTTATTAAATCGGGGCGTGACAATCGGCTTCGTGCCTCGGGATTGGGCTAGGGTTTACTAAAAGTCGTACCCCGATCATTTTGATACCATACCCTACCCTCGTGGTTATAGAGTCCCCGAATTCACCAAATTCGATGGTGAGGGTAACAAGACCGTACTAGAGCATGTCAGCCAATTCTTAGCGCAGTGTGGAGAAGCTAGTGGGTCAGACACATTAAAATTGAGATTGTTTTCTCTTTCACTATTCGGCACCGCTTTCACTTGGTTTTTGGCACTTTCGCCGAACTCCGTCCAAACATGGGCCCAATTAGAACAAAAGTTCCATGACTATTTTTATACGGGCGAAACAAAACTTAGACTTTCACACTTGACATCGGTCAAATAGAAATCTAGAGAGAGTGTCTTTGAGTACGTCAAGCACTTTAGAGATACCAAAAACCGATGTTTTAGCCTCAATATTTCAGAAATGGATTTGGCATATCTAGCTTTTAACGGGTTGCATTCTGAAATTAAAGAGAGGCTAGATAACCAAAACTTTTTAGAAGTCAGGCAAGTCCTGCAGCAGGCTCTAGTCCAAGAAGTCCAAGCCAAGGATAAAAAATTCGTTAAAACGTTCAACAAACCTAGAGCTGAAGTTCACATCATGGAACACTCCGATAAAGAAGAGTCAGAGGAATAGGATGATTCGACCGATATGTATGCGGCTGAATAGGCTTGGAACACTAAGAGCAAGCCTGTCACTTGTTCTGAACTGCGGTCGTCTCCCACTAAGAGTCGGCCCAACGAAGTTAAATACTCCTTTGATGTGACTAAATGCGATAAAATATTTGATTTCCTCTTGAAGAGCTAGTTGCTCAGGTTGCCCAAGGGCTAGGTAATCCCGACCGCCGACGAATTAAAGAAGCGCCCCTACTGTAAGTGGCACGATTCACATTCTCATTATACTAACGACTGCAATGTTTTCCATCGGCACGTTCAATCATCCATAGAAGAAGGATAATTGAAAATAGATTCTAGTCCAAAGATGAAGCTCTACAAAGACCCCTTTCCCGTGAACACCATCGACCTCAACGAGAAGAAGGTACTGATTCGGCCAGAACAGGCCTAGTCATCTAAAGGGAAAGCGGTCGTTATTGGAGTATCACGCACACGCACACTCATACCAAACAACCCTGAAGTAGGAGTGTGGAAAAAGAACATCAACACGTCCCCTTCGGCCAGGGCTCACAAGAAGACAAAGGTAACATACCAGATGTTGAATAAACACCAGAAGAAATCCAAGAAAGAAGGCCCTCGACCAAAAATGCCAAGACAACTGAAGGGACCAAGACAGCCAAACCCTTCGGAGGATGGGTTCGGACCCCAACAATCGAACCCTCTGAAGGGTGAGTTAGAACCCCAATGGCTGAACCGTTCGCATAGTGAGTACGAACCCTAATTGCCGAACCCTTCGCATGGTGAGTTCGAACCCCAATGGTCGAACCCTCTGCATGGTGAGTTCAGATCACAATGGCCGAACCATCCGCATAGTGAGTTCGAACCCCAATGTCCGAACCCTCAGCATAACAAGTACGGACCCCAATGGCCAAACCCTCCACTAGGTGAGTTCAAACCCCAGTGGCCGAACCCACCTCCGCTCTGGGCGAACCCCCCGGTGGTAGAGTTTGGCCCACAATGGCCAAACATACCTCTGGTCTGGCAGGACCCTTCACTGATATGGTCTAAAATACCTTCGATGTGGCCGAACCCCCCTCCGGGCAATGGGTTCGGCTCGCAGTGGGCGAAGCCGCTAGAACCGCTGATGCATCCACCATACTACTGGGCATGATCCCCATTGGCTCTGAACTACACCTCACCAGAGTACCCTTCGCAGTATAATGTTGCCCCCTATTTTTCTTCGGAGTGTTATGATTGGCAGGGACAAGTAGACACGACGAAGGGGAACGTTTTCCATGGGCTGTCCGTGGTACCTCCGAATCGACTCATGCAGGACGAAGCCAAAGGAGATAGGCGCAAACAGGCGAGGGAGAGGCCATCACCGAAGCGTGATCTGATCGTCTTAACGAGGCCGGTTTGACCGATAGGGTGCACAGAGAGGTTCCTACCAAGCGCAAAGAATACGAAGCCGACCCGGGTAATTCCCATTCATTCAGAAATCACAAGAACAAATTGGTGGTGCTTGGTACTAAGCCACATCCATCTTGGGCACCTTCGGGCATGTCCAAATCACAGAAGAGGCACCTGCAAAGCCTGCGGTCATAGGAGATGCGTGAGAAGAAGGCCGAGGATGAGCGAGATGCATATTTGAGGAAATCCGCCCTCGTCCAATTGTGAAGCTACTATGGAAGCCCAAGCCGGTAGAGACGAACAAACCGGTTCCCGTTCCGAGCGATGGGGACTACATGCCCATTTCCGAGGGGCCTGCACCTCAGGCAATGGACATAAACATTGTCATGCTTCCCGCCGAGTTCGCGCTACCACGAGATGAGGCCGAGGTCGCTCAATTGAACCTCGACCCATGAGATACTATTTTCGAGAAGTCCGAGGATATGACTCGTCACCTGAAGCCTCTCTACGTCAAGGGACACATTGACGGGAAGTCAATCTTTAGGATGCTTATTGACGGTGGTGTCTATCAAGTATAGACCTCTTGGATTACGACTTCTTTAGCGTGTCCTGGGGACGTTTTGTACTCGTGTCTCTAAAGCAGGCTAATGTAGCACGACTATTTCTAAACTAGTAGTCAGGTCTAGTAAGAGTAATCTTGATTGGATGAAGTCTCGCGTGGAGCAATATCGGTCTTCTAAAGATGGTATTACCGAAGACATTGAAGATTTTAGCGAGGTAGAAAAGTTAGGACAAGGTTTCGCGTCGGCCGACCCTTTAGAAGAGATCGATATAGGCAATGGTAGCGTTCTAAGGCCGACTTTTGTAAACCAAAATTTACAGGCTGATGAAAGGGTCGAAGTAATAAAGTTGCTTCGGTTGTACGTTGATTGTTTCGCATGGGAATATAGCAAGATGTCTGGACTAAGCCGCGAGCTCGTAGAGCATCGTCTACCTACCAAACCTGGGTTTAGGCCTTATAAATAGCCCCCTCACCGCTTTAATTCGGCCGTGTATGACCGAGTTAAAGAGGAGGTAGAACGATTGCTCAAGGCTGAATTTATTAGGCCATGCAGGTATGTTGAATGGGTTGCTAACATTGTTCCTGTAGAGAAGAAGAGGAGCGGAAAAATACGGGTTTGTATTGATTTTAGGGATCTGAACAAGGCCACTCCGAAGGACGAGTATCCCATGCCAATAGCCGACATGTTGATCAACGATGCTTCAGGACATAAGGTAGTAAGCTTTCTTGATGGCAACGCTGGTTACAATCAAATCTTTATGGTCGAAGAGGATGTCTACAAGACAGCCTTTCGATGCCCTGGTTTTGTCGGCTTGTTTGAGTAGGTCGTTATGACTTTTGGTTTAAAGAATGCTGGCACTACATATCAACGTGCTATGAATTTGATCTTTCATGACTTGCTAGGAGTTATGCTAGAGGTCTACATAGATGATGTTGTAGTCAAATCGGATGCTATTGGAAATCATCTAGTCGATTTGAGAGTTGCTTTTGATAGGATGTGTTAGTACGACTTAAAAATTAACCCACTCAAGTGTGCTTTCGGTGTGTCGGCAGGCAAGTTCTTAGGATTCATGATTCATGAAAGTGGTATCGAAATTTATCCTAAGAGGCTTGAAAAGATTAGGAACTTTGAAGCACCGACATGCAAGAGAAATGTGCAAAAGTTGCTAGGAAAGATGAATTATTTACGTCGCTTTATATCTAACTTGTCTAGCAAGATCGATTCTTTTGTCCCCATACTCCGGCTCAAGAATGAGGCCGAGTTAATTTGGGGGGCAATTCAACAAAGCGCCTTCAAGAAGATTAAAGAATGTTTGTCATCACCGCCCGTGGTAAGAGCACCAAAAGTCGGGATTCCGCTTCGGCTGTACATTGCTGCAAAAGATAGCGTGATAGGAGCCATGCTAACTCAAGAAGTGGAGGAAAAAATTACATCATCATATTCTTGAGCCGCCGCTTGCTGGATGCTGAGACAAGGTACATGTTTGTGGAGCGTTTGTGTTTATCACTTTATTATGCATTTACCAAATTACGTCAATATCTTCTCCCTAGCACATGTATTGTTGCTTGTCAAACCGGTGTCGTAAAATACATGTTACAGAAGCCGATTCTAAGTGGTAGAATCGAGAAGTGGGCTTATGCTTTGATTGAATATGATTTGGCTTATGAACCTTTGAAAGCTATGAAAGGCCAAACCGTCGCTAATTTTATAGTTGATCATCACATAGACATCGATTGGGGTACCAATGTTGCTCTAATTGAAGTAGTACCATGGAAACTTAATTTTGACGGTTCGACTTGCAAAAATGGCTAAGGTATTAGAGTGGTTCTCATATCACCTAGTGGTATGCGCTTTAAGACCTCAGCTCATTTAGAATTTCCTTCTACTAATAATCAAGCCGAATATGAAGCTTTATTACCAGGACTTGAATTGATAGGTTCCATGGGTATTAAACATGTTCATGCATATGGTGATTCTCTGTTAGTATTACAACAAGTATCAAAAATTGCTCAAGGTTTTAATGGTTTCCTAAATATCTACTTGGATAAATGTCTAGACATAATTACTGCCTCTGATGAATTCAAAATTTCTCACGTGTCTAGAGAAGCCAATTCAATTGCAAATGATTTGGCTCAGCAAGCATCTAGCTATCAAGTCAGGAGGGGAAAATTTTCTGTACAGGGAAAGCCGATGCTTGAACTTCCTACCGAAGCCAGAGGCTTCGCGCGGACGCGAGGCCCATCGGACCCTCCGGACCGTACCTCTTCGCCCACCGAAGGGTGTTACGTGCTGGAGCCCTTCATGCACCGAAGGACTCTGCACACTGGGCTCCTCGCGACGAAGCCTTCCGAGTGTTAGAGGCCTTCGCGTGCCGGACCCCTCCACCGAAGGGCTTCGGTCCGATCGGCTCCGCATAGCCGATCTGACTAGCCCTCGACGGGAACAGGAGTGGCTCAGGGGGCACTTTGAAATCGAAAATTTAGACGCCACTTCGGAGAAGGAATTGGCAAACCCTCCGAATATCTAGAAGGATGATTGGAGAATTCCAATCGTCCAGTATTTAAAGGATCCCAGTCAAAGGATTGATCGAAAAGTTCGGCAATAGTCATTTAAATTTGTATTGCTTGATGATGTGTTGTATCGCCGAACTATTGACGAAGTACTTCTAAAGTGCTTAGATGTCGATCAGTCTAGAGTGGCTACATGAGAAGTTCATGAGGGACTTTGTGGCACTCATCAGTCGGCCCAGAAAATGAGTTGGATGCTCAAGAGCGGGTTTTTATTGGCTGGCTATGATTGAGGATTGTTTTAAGTATTATAGAAGGTGTGAAGCATGTCAAAAGTTTGGTAATCTTTAGTTGGATCCTGCGTAGCTACTTAACCCTATTATCAAACCATGGCCGTTTTGAGGTTGCGGTTTATACTTCACCGGCCAAATTCATCCTCCCTCTTCAAAAGGGCACAGGTTCGTGTTGATGGCTACATATTACTTCACCAAATGGACCGAAGTTGTGCCTCTCAATAACATGACTCATAACGAGGTAACTGAGTTCATCTTGAAGCACATCATACATAGATTCGATATTCCCCAAACTCTCCCTACAGATCAGGGTACTTCATTTGTTGCTAAAAAAGTGAGAGACTTTACCGAATTTTATGGCATTAAGTTGATAAACTCTTCGCCATACTATGCTCAGGCTGAGTCTAGTAATAAAACCGTAATTAAGCTTATTAAGAAGAAAATCGAAGAGTTCCCTAAAAGGTGGCATGAAGTGCTTTCTGAGGCGTTATGGGCTTGTAGAGTCGCAAAGCATGGTGCTACCAAAGTTAGTCCATATGAGTTAGTGTATTAGACGTAGATCTTGGCTCATTAAGATTTCTTAAGCAAGATGGCTTATCGGTCAATGAATATGAAATTGTTTTGAAGGATAATTTATAAGAAGTGATCGATAAGAGGTTAAGGGCTCTAGAATCCATCGAGAGAGATAAGAGGAGAGTAGCTAGAGCCTACAACAAAAGAGTCAAAGAAAAATCGTTTCAAGTTGGTGACTTGGTTTGAAAGACGATTTTGCCTTTAGGCACTAAGAGCCCCAAATTTGGTAAGTGGTCGCCTAGTTGGGAGGGTCCTTTTAAGGTGGCTAAAATCGCTCCAAGTAATGTGTACTTGTTGGAGTCTCTACAAGGAGAGCAATTTCGGAGAGCTTTAAATGGCAGGTATTTGAAAAAGTACTTCCCAAGTGTGTGGCAAAGCGCTTAAAAATGTCAAAAGGGCAATATGGAGTATATCGTCCTTAGCCCATTGTGCTTTTAGGTCACTTAGTTTGCTAAAAGGTAGGGGGGCATGTGTTGGTAGCAAAAAATGGCATTAATGGTCGAAATTGTCAAAATATTAATTTTGGTAATTTGGGCCGAAAATATGCAACTCCTGGTACAGGCCGAAGCCCTAAAGTACCGAAGGCCCACCTGCATTGGGCCTCGGGGGCCTTTTAGCGGCCTGCTTCACCAAAGCTTCGGCCCGAGGAGCAGGCTTCGGCGGGCCTGCCGAAGGCCCACCTTGGATAGGCTTTGGATAAGGAGTCTGATACAGATTCAGGTTGTTTTTATCTCTAATGTTGATTAGGTCGAATCTTATCAGATTAGAGTTAGAGATAAGAAGACTATCCCCTATAAATATAGGGGTGAGGCTGGTTCATAGGATCCCCCGATAAACACAGATCAACTCTTCAAACCCTTGTTTGAATTGTACCTTTATTTTCTTTATTTTCCGCATTATATCAGTACACCTTCATGGGTTTGCACTGGAAGCCCTCCGTCGGCCACACCGTAATAGTGGTTACCCTTGTTGGTTCGCTTGTGAACCCTCCGTTAATCTACGTAACAGATTGCTATCATTCATTTTGTATACTGTAACACTTGGTAATTCACTCTCCAGGCCAAATTGGCACTTGATCTTAACTTTGTTGCAGGTTTTACGTTCGGAGCCCATTCGTTGAAGGTTTTCGGAGCTAGGAAGCTCGTTTCGGAGGCTGCTAGAGCACCCTTCGGTGATTCCTCGCTTCGTCCATCCTTGCTGGATTCATCACACTGTTGTCGGTCTGGTTAAGTCTCGCGCACCAGAGTTACTTTGCACGGAGTTGCTTCATGTCGAAGTCACGCCAGAACACTCTGCATCGGACTTCGTCGTACCAGCACTCCGTACCGTACTTCGTCACGCCAGTGCTCCATATCGTACTACGTCACGCTGGCACCCTGCATTGGATTTTGTTGTGTCAGAGGCTTCGCGCCGAACCCTGCTGTTCGGAGGCGATTTTGCGTTGCGATCTATTCGGGGCCTATATTTGACTAGATCGATTCGAACGTCGAAGGCCCCCTTCGGTGATCCTTCACACGGTATATTCCAAACCAATCTAGCTCCGTTCGGCTAGTTGGATTATTTTATCTATACATTTCGGCTAATTGGATTATTTCTGTGTGATCTGATTACCTGATGAATCAACCCCCCTTGCCACTGTTAAGGGTAGTCGGAACATGACGTTAGTGTTGTGTTACGCTTAGGCTCATCCCTAAGTATCCACACACTTTTGGATCATCGAACCAACCCAAGTGCGGGGCACATTTTCATGTCAACACATTGCAGAGTGCTAAACCTCGAATTTAATCTTTTGTAGATCATGACACCTACTACGTCTACTGTTAAGAGCACTCCAGTTTTTAATTTATGATATATTCTTGAACAATATAAATTGTATAGAACGAACTTTATGGATTGGTATCGAAACTTGAGAATTGTTCTCAAGCAAGAGAAAAAAGGATTATGTTCTAGAGGAACCTCGCCCTAATGAACCAAGAGATGATGCTTCTGCATCGGATAAGCATGCTTATGAGAAGCATGCTAGTGAGTCCGTGGATGTCAGCTGCCTGATGCTTGCCAGCATGTCCTCTTAGTTTTAGAAATAGTATGAGGAACGTGATGCTTACGATATGATCGTAGGGCTTAAGGGCATGTTTTAGGACCAAGCAAGGGCAGAAAGATACAATGTATCTAAATGCTTGTTTGGTAGTAGGTTGGCTAAAGGGAGCCTAGTGAGCCCTCACGTGATCAAGATGATTGGTTGCGTAGAGACTCTAGAGAGACTGGGAACTCCACTAGATACATACCTCACTATCGATTTCATTCTCTAGTCGCTCCCACTGAGCTTTGAGTCATTCATATTGAACTATAACATGGTTGAACTAGAGAAGACACCAGGTGAGTTTCATGAGATGCTAAAATTTGCTGAGGAGAGTATTAGGAAGGTTCCAAACCATGTGATGGTTATTCATAATGAGGGCAAAAAGAGGAGGAAGAACGCTAAGAGTACAGATGCGATCTCTAGTGCGAAGTATAAACCGACTGGAAAGTCCAGGTCTGGTCCTGCCAACTCTGATGTGTGCCACCATTTCCACAAGCCCTGGCATTGGAAGCTCAACTGTAAGGTGTACCTAGAAGAGCAGAAAACCAAGAAGGGGAGTGGGACTTCCGTTTTATGTATTAATGTTATTGAATTTAATCTTGCTACTTGTCCAAATGATTCATGGGTATTTGATACCGGATCGATGATTCATACTTGCAAATCGTTGCAAGGGCTGAGTAGAGTAAGAAAGTGTGCAAGTGGCGAGCTGGATATCTGCGTCGGGAATGGTGCAAAGGTTGCAGCGTTGGCCATCGCCGTCTATTCATTATCGCTATCGTCAGGATTAGTTTTGAGTTAAATACTTGTTATTTCATTCCCGCCTTAGGCAGAAACATTATCTCTTCTCCATGTTTAGAGGAAGATGGTTTTGAATTCGTAATAAAGAACAAGAGTTGTTCAATATTTTTGAATGGCATGCTCTATGGTGTTTGTCCATTAGTGAATGGATTGTATATTCTAAGTCTTGACGATACACACGTTTATAACATTAGTACTAAGAAACAACGACTCAATGATTTAAATCCTACCTATGCATGACATTGTCGTTTAGGTCATATAAATGAGAAGCATGTACAGAAGCTCCATTGTGATGGACTTTTGGAGTCATTTGATTTTGAATCATATGACAAATGCGAGTCTTGTTTACTTGGCAAAATGACAAAGACGCCTTTCACTGGATAGAGTGAGAGGGCGAGTAAGCTTTTGGCCATAGTACATACTGATGTGTGTGGTCCAATGAGTCACACGGCTAGAAAAGGATTTTCAGTACTTTATTACTTTTACCGATGACTTTAGTAGATATGGCTATGCCTACTTGATGAGGCATAAGTGGGAATCCTTTGGAAAGTTCAAGGAGTTCCAGAATGAGGTACAAAATCATACGAGCAAGACAATTAAATTTCTATGATCTGAAGCAGTGTGGAATTGTTCCACAGCTGACTCCACCTGACACGCCTCAGTGGAATGGGGTGTCCGAGCGGAGAAACCACACTTTATTGGACATGGTGCAGTCCATGATGAGCCACACTGATCTTCCATTATCCTTTTGGGGTGATGCTCTAGAAACCGCAACTTTCACGCTTAATAGAGTTCCATCTAAGTCAGTAGAGAAGATGTCATATGAGATGTGGTCTGGGAGGTGTCCCGGTTTGTCTTTTCTAAAGATTTGGGGATGTGAGGTGTATGTAAAACGTATGACGTCAGATAAGCTCAGTCCTAAGTCTGACAAATGCTTCTTTGTGGGGTATCATAGGGAAACCAAAGGATACTATTTCTACAATAAAGAGGAGGGCAAAGTGTTTATCGCTCGAAATGGTGTATTCCTTGAGAAAGAGTTTCTCTCAAAAGGAGTTAGTGGGAGGATTGTGCATCTCTAAGAGGATTGTGCATCTCAAAGAGGTTCGAGAGACACTGGAAGTGTTCCAGATCCCACTGAACCAGAACAGGAGGCGCAAGCTATTGCAGATCCTGTTGTGGATGCATCGGCCCCACGGAGGTCTAGGACAATAGTCCATGCGCCAGAGTTGTACATGTTCTTGACCACTGGGCATCGCGATGTGTTGTTGTTGGACAACGACGAGCCCAAGACCTATGTAGATGCAGTGATGGGACCAAACTCTGAGAAATGGCTTGGAGCAATTGGATCCGAGTTGGATTCCATGTGTGTCACTCAACTTTGCAACATGGTTGATCCACCCGATGGTGTAAAAACTATTGTGTGTAAATGGATCTTCAAGAAAAAGATAGACATTGATGGAAATGTTCACATCTATAAGGCACGATTGGTGGCGAAAGGTTTTAGACATATTCAAGGTGTTGATTATGATGAAACTATTAATAGCAAAAAATGGCATCAATGGTTGAAATTGTCAAAATATCAATTTTTGGTAATTTGGGCCGAAAATATGCTTTTCCTGGCATAGGCCGGTCCAACCAACCATAGTAGGCCGGTCTAACCAGCCATGTGGGCCTGGTCAGACCGGGCCAATGGGTTCGGTCAAATCGACCCAAGTTTGAAAACTAGAGATAGAGTTGGTTTCGGGCTGTTTTGATCTCTAATTAAATCTTAACCACTTTTTGGCCGAATCCTACTCAGAGTTGGTGTCAGGAAACTTGATACCAGCCCCTATAAATATAGGGGTGAGGCCGATTCAAAGGGTATCTCCACAAATCAATACTTCAAAACCCTAGTTTTGAATCATACCTTTACTTTTCAATCTACCTTTTGCCCTAGCATTACTTTACTCATAGCAATTGATCTTTGTCAATTTGATCAGCAAATTGTCCATACTTCACCACGCTACATCGAGTTATTTGTGGGTTTGATATGAAAACCTTCTGTTTCACCCTCATACAAGTTTTTTTTATCGTTTTATCGGTTTTACCGGTGATTCGGTCGCTAGGCCGAATTGCCTGTTGGTATGACCGGAGATCTACCTATGGTCTGACCGAGCCCCTCACACCAGAGGACTTCTTCGAATCAAGGACCCCCTTCACATCATCCTCCGAAGCCTCGGGTACCCTCTGGTCTAAGTGAAGGAATACCTTTGGTCCGATCAACCGAGGTGTCAAAGACCCCGTTCGGAGCCCTATTCTCTGAGGACCCCACGCAATAAGCACTTCGGTCTGACCGGATTCCTAATGTCGGTCTGATCGATCAGGGAGCCGAAGGCCCCTTAGGTACCCCTTCGGCACCCCCTTCAAATCGAATGCCAAAGATATCCTTCGGCGCCCCACTTCGCATTGTCGGTTCGACCGACGACATAGTGTCAGTCTGACCGGCCCACATAGGCCAGTCTGACTGTCGTGATTACTTTTGTCCAACCGGCCTTGGTTTGGTCGGTTGCTTGCTTTTCTACACACTTCGGACAATTGGGTCTTACCCCTAGAGTTTGATCTGGTTGCCTGGTGACTCCATTATTTCCTTACTACTGTTTAAGGATCGTCAAAACGCGATGTCAGCGTTGTGTTACGCTTATCGGTTTACTCCTAAGTATCCGTGCGTTTTTGGATTGTCAGATCAGCGTCAGTGTGTTTGGTGCATTTTCGTGTCAACACACTTTTTTGTGACTTCGCTGGTGAAATACACGCCAAGTACAACTACGTCAATAGCAAGTACGACTACGTCAACAGCAAGTGCGACTATGTCTATGGTACCTTCTACGACAACAAGCATGGCAGGGAACATGGAGGACGACGACGACTCCGGTACCCTTACCCTAGAGGTTCTCTTAGAGGAGGACCGTGCAGAAATTGAAGACAATGTGAAGGAACTTTGTGATCGCATTCTTATAAGATCCGTCAAAATAGGCGACACATTCGTCAAGAGTGACGCGAGACCCGTCACCATCACCACGCCGACTAAGCTAAACTCCCACCCTCCCCTCTCTTCCCTGGACCTCGAGCAAATGATAGCTTTCAAGGTAGGTCAGTGTTGGACCGGATACGGTGACCGGAGGGGGTGAATGGGAGCTTTTAAAATTTCAGACTAAAAATAGCCTTTTGTTTTAACTTAGTCTCCTGCGGAACAGGCTTCGAACACACCCTTTGAAGTTCTGGTTCGAAGGTATTTCACAGCTCCAAAACCAGGCTTCGGAAGGAGCAAAAGTTCGAAGTCAAGAAGACTTCGCTCCACTCACAACATCAAAAACTCAACTCTGCTAAGTCAGTGCAGGCTCCGCACACTGGGTACCTTCGAGCAGACTTCGCACTTCACTCTTCGCAAGAGATGACTTCCCTCTAAGGACTTCGAACAGATACTTTGCACTAGCAACTAGTACTAGGCTTCGTATTCCAAAGATCTAAACTCACACCGAACACACTCGTTGAGGACTTCAACAGAGAAGAAAACAGGCTTCGATTTAAGCCACCCTCAGTGCTTCGCTAGTAATCAGAGAGGACTAGCCTCCAGTTTACACAGAGCGAACACACACTATGAACAAACACTTCTCCACAAAAATTCTAGAACACAGACTCAAGCTAGGAAGAAGTCAAACACAAAGAAATCAAGACATGCAGTGCAAGGCAGGCATACAAGTTCAAGCAAAAAATGAAAACAGAATCAAAGTTTCATTTCTTGAACAGGGAACACAAAATGAACTCACAGGATTGAATACAAGAGTGTGTGGCGGCTCGCACATGAGTTCTAAATTGCTTCTCAAAGTGTTTCTGTTGCCTAGCTAGCCTCCACTATTTATATGCACTATTCAGCCCTGTGAATAGACTACTTTACCCCTAGGGTTTACACTGATTTTGTCTCATTAGAACAGGGGGTACAGATGGTAGTCTACTTTATTTGGAGGCTTCTTTTGTCAGCTTTGTAGAGGAGACATCATCAGCTTTTGCAGAGCAGACACGATCAACCTTTGCAGTTTTGGAGTCTTCTAAAGCCCCCCTTTGCACGCGAGGGGTGCAATAGTTTCGGTGAGAAGCCTTGAGCCTGATGGCCTTCGTTTCACCAAAATCAGCCTTTGATACAGTGATGGTTTTGAGCTAAAGGCGTCAAAGCCCTTGTGCCTTCGCGCCATCACCTCCGGAGTGGACCACCACGGCTTCGCAGCTACTCCTAGCTCGAACTCCGTCAGTCCATGTACCGAAGCCATGCATGGCTGAAGTACCTCAAGTCAGCCACACTCCGAAGCCTCACCTTCGGAGTACCACCCTTTGAAGTCCCTCCTTCGTCCAAGGCCTCCGCATGAAGCATTTCGTGAGCACATCATCGCGGTGTCTCTCCCCGAGCACACTCCTCGACGAACCTCACCCGGACCATGCCTTCGATGCACATTGACTTCTGAGACCTTCATCGGGTAAACCTTCGAGTGCCTCCCTCCGGAGCACACTTTGAACACATTGCCTCATTGTTGAGGACTATCACTACTAGAAAATCCCCCCTGTAGATACGCTGTAGTAGTAACGCCATTAAAAGCATCTCTACGTCGACATGTAAAGATGTTTTTTGACACGATTTTAAAAATGTGTCCGATTGTTACGATATTAGACACGCTTATAGTGTTATTAGTCATATAAAGATATTTTTTAACACGCTATTGAAGTCGTCTCAAAAGGACACGAAGTTAGACACAATTTAAAGCATCATTATCCCATAGAGACATTGTAAAGCGTATGAAACATTTGTTTATAGCTAGGTATAGATGTTTTCTAACATGATTTGAAAAACGTAGCGAATTGATACAAAGTATAACATGCTGTCAACCGCAAAAAAACATGTAGATTAGTTGTAAAGCGTATCAAATAACCATAAAAAAACTGACACGGATATAGACGCGCTTTGAGGTGTCATTATCCTCTTGACACAGTTTAAAGCGTATCAAAAAATTGTTTATAGCTAGGTATAGATGCTTATAAGCATCTATACAAATTGATACAAAGTTTGACATGCTTATAAGCATCTATACAAATTGATACAAAGTTTGACATGCTTATAAGCATAAATAGCATGTACTAAAAATTGTGTACAACTCAAATTAAAAAAAAATGTGCCTCATTGGACTTGAACCCGGGTTGAGAGCTTAAGAGCAACGCAGCCTTACCATTGAGTTAGGAGCATATTTGTGATCTATTCACTGGACAAACCATATAAACATATAATTAGCATTTGCCACTATTAAAACTAAATCGCAATCATGTTTTATCCTGTTTTAGCGCAGCCACGCACTGCCGTGCCCTCCCTCGAACGCGCCGCGCCACCTCCTGGTCGGCCTCATCAGCCCACGCCGCCGCCGGAGACGCAACGCGCCGCTCCCTCCCTCCGCGCATTGCGTCGCACTGCCCCTCACTCCGCGTACTGTGCCGAACCGCCCCTCCCTCTGGTCACTCCGCTGCGCCGCTCCTCCCTCCGCCGCACCGCCCCTCCCTCCGCCTCACCGACGCGCCCCTCCCTCCGCCGCACCGCCCCTCCCTCCGCCTCACCGCCGCGCCCCTCCCTCCGCCGCACCTCCCCTCCCTCTCTCTGTTCACGAGACGTGCCACCAAGATTCATAGGTCGCCCAGGTCATCGTCATCATCAACATACACCAGGTCGGTTGCCCTGTTGCTCGATACTCCACCTACAACTGCTTGGATGTTTGCTTCTCTGTACAATGGAGACCCATTTTTTCCCTGTACTAGTGTAGTATATGTGTGCACTATCGTCAATTATCAAATCTAGTTTAAAAAAGGAGCAACATCATTTAGATGATGGATTATTGGACTTTAAGTCCATGTGTATTCTCCGAGGGGTTTAATTGGGGAAGAAAGCTAGTGAATATATCCTCAAATTAATGGCCAGTCCATGCTCACAGTTGGTAAATTGTTGTTACATTTTTTACAACCGTGCTGTAATGTAAATGTATGATATGATTGAGCTTCCTTGTTATTTGTTGTCGTGGTTTGATTTCTTGAAGCATTTGCTGTAATGTAACTGTCTTTTAAATTAAGCATGATTTGTTTGATTTAAATTCCACATGTGCTTACATAGGGTGATGGATAGAAGTTGGATGAAAAAATCTAGACGGGAGACTTCATATGAAGATGGTGTTGAGGAATTTTTGAATTTTGCTTATCAGGACCTTCCACCTGACAGTGAGATACTGTGTCCATGTAAAAAGTGTAAGAATAGAATAAACCAGACTCGTGATGAAGTTAAGACACATTTGAGGTGTGACGGTATTCTTCAAGGTTATACCTCTTGGGTTCATCATGGTGAGAATTACGAAAGACCCACAATTGCATTTGATGATGTGCCTAATATGACCACATTGCCTGCCACGGGTATAGTACAAGGTCACCGGGACGGAGGATCGGATAGCATTGAAGAACTACTACATGCTGCATTTGGTAGGGCTGCGGGAATGCTTGAAGGTGAGGCAGATGATTTTCATGCAAGATTTGCATGTATGGAACATAATGCCCTAGAGGATATTAATGTGAATTCAAGTGAAGGCGATGATTCGAGGAGGGATCATAATATATATGCAAGATTCTTAAAGGATGCACACGTAAGGTTATACCCTGATTGTAAGTACTCAAGGTTGTCTTTTTTGGTGCACTTATATCACTTGAAGTGCTTACATGGTTGGTCACAAGAATCATTTGCATCACTATTGGGTCTACTATCTGCCGTGCTACCTCGTGAAGCAAATCTGCCTAAGACATATTATGAAGCGAAGAAAATCATACGTGGACTAGGTCTTGATTATGTGAAAATCCATGCTTGCCCCAAAGATTGCATGCTTTTTAGAGGTGAACATGCCAAAAATGATGTTTGCCATGTGTGCGGGAGCTCTCGTTGGAAAGTTGTTAAAGAGAATTTGTCATCAGCTAAAGAAAAGGGGAAAAGGAAACCAACAAAAGTGTTACGGTATTTTCCATTGATAGCTAGGATCCAGAGGTTATTTTCAACGACGAAAACTTCAGATGATATGCGATGGCATGAGGAGGCACGAACAAAAGATGGAAAACTACGACATCCAGCAGATGGTGAAGCTTGGAAAGAATTTGACGATAGGCATCCTGAATTTGCTGCAGATGCTCGAAATGTACGACTTGGTCTTGCAAGTGATGGATTTAACCCCTTTGGGAATCAGAATTTGAAGCACAGTACATGGCCAGTAATGCTCGTTCCTTACAACCTACCACCTTGGATCTGCATGAAGCAAACATCTTTCATGTTGTCAATGATCATCCCTGGACCAGATTCTCCTGGTAATGATATAGATGTATATTTGCAGCCCCTGATTGATGAGCTTTTACTGTTGTGGGATGGAGTTGAAACATTTGATGCCTCTTCGAAAAAAGAGTTCCATCTCAAAGCTGCACTTTTGTGGACTATAAATGATTTTCCAGCATTAGGTTACCTAAGTGGATGGAGCACAGGTGGTACATATGCCTGTCCTGCTTGTGGTCCAGCGACAAAATCATTTCGCCTGAAGCATGGTAAAAAGTCGTGCTATATGGGTCATCGTCGATGGCTGCCAGAAAATCACAGATACCGAAGGCAAAGGATGCAGTTTGATGGCTCCATAGAGACTGAACTTGCACCTAAAACAATGAGTGTCAGCACTATTCTTAAAATGTTAGAAGGGAGAGAGTTTGTGCTTGGGAAAAAGGTGAGCATAGCAAAGAAGGACAAGAAGAAAAGCAAGAATAAGGAAGTGGCAGATGAAAGTGCTAAGAAACGCAAGCGTAAAACAAAAGGACAAAATAATGAGTCAAATGGGAGTGTTAGTCAGGAGGTGAAGAATCCTAAAGATTGGTTGAAAAAGAGGTCAGTGTTCTTTAATCTACCATATTGGGAACAAAATAGATTAAGACACAATCTAGATGTAATGCACTTAGAGAAAAATGTGAGCGACAACTTTATCTCGACTTTGTTAGCTATTTGTCATAAAACAAAGGATGACCTTAATGCACGACTAGATTTAGTTGAACTTAGAATTCGAGAGGATCTTCATCCTGTTGTACATAATGATGGAAAGCAGACGATTCCTGATGCACCTTTTACCATGTCTAGAGAGAAAAAGGAGATCCTTTGCTCAGTAATAAAAAACCTTAGGACCCCTGATGGATATGCATCAAACATATCTAGGTGTGTGAACATGAAAGACTTTACATTAAGTGGACTTAAGAGTCATGACAATCATGTTTTACTACATGACATTCTACCGGTGGCGCTCCGATCCTGTTACCCTAGCAAAGATGTCATGAGGATAGTTGTTGAACTATCTAATTTCTTCAAGATGTTGTGCTCCAAAGTTATAGATGTTGATGAGTTGGTAAAGCTTCAAGAGAGTATTGTGATGACACTATGTGATATGGAAAGAACTTTCCTGCCATCATTTTTTACTGTGAGCGTGCATTTGATGGTGCATTTGGTAGAAGAAGTTAAACATGGTGGCCCTGTTCAGTACCGATGGATGTACCCCATGGAAAGGTATGAAACTTCATTTAGTTTGCACTGTTGTTGTCAATAAATCATTTCGATAACTTACACATGTTCATAATTGCATATTTGCATATAGGTTTTTTGTTCGGCTAAAGGCACTTGTCAAGAATAGAGCTCACCCAGAAGGATCAATTGCTGAAGGATATTGCATGGAGGAATGCTTGGACTTTTGTTCAAGATTTTTAGAAGTAACAACTCGTCTTACTAGGCCATCTAGAAATCCTGAATCTTCTCATGAAAAAAAAGGCTTGTACTTGTTTGATAGTGCTGGTGAACCAATTGGAAAGTGTATTGTGGTCAAAGTTGATAAGCATGTTCTTGTTCAGGCACACAGATATGTCTTGCGACATTTCGATGAACTTGAGGATTTACGTAGGTCTGTTCTTATATTTCTCCAGGTTTTGGTTATTTTGTAGTAACTTATTGATGACATGACACTGATCCTATTCTTGTAGAGAGTTCTTGGAAGAGGAGAAAAGCAAGCTGGGGCCATCAACCAATTTGACACCTTGTTCCATTGAGAAGTTGACCGATGAACACTTTCCTGATTGGTTAGAGCAAAAGGTGTGTACATCTTAAGTTGGTGCATTGTATGCACACACTATTAATTAATAGCTGAATTGGATATAATTAAATGCATTTGTACAAACAGGTTATCCTAGGGGATGGAAAAAGCATAACGGCAAAGGTTAGAGCATTGGCTGCAAAACCTAGCAGATATGGTGTGAGATGCAGTGGATTCTCTATTAATGGTTTTAGGTTCCACACTATGAGCCGTGAGGCTGCACGCTTGACACAGAATAGTGGTATAGTGAACATCGCACATGATGGTGTGCATTATTATGGTAGATTGTCAGATATAATTGAATTGTCATATGCAGAGTACAAGGTAGTGCTTTTCAAAGGTGAATGGTATGATGTTCATCATCAGGCTGGGATACGAAAAGATGAGTTTGGATTTACCCTTGTGAATTTTTCTCGAACGATACACACAGGACAAAAATTAGAGCATGATCCTTTTGTCTTCTCTTCACAAGTGCAACAAGTATTTTATGTCCAAGATCCAAGAGCTGAATCGTGGTACACCGTGGTGAAAGTTATACCACGTGATAATTTTGACATGGGTGCTGAAATGTTGGAAGAGGAAACAGTTTAGATTGCATAGTTGACAATGTAAACTTGATTCAGTTCTGAATTGATTGCATAGTGTAAAAAGTCAGTTTTTTATCCATTTTATTGACAATTTAAACTTGATTCAGTTCTTAATTGATTGCATAGTAAAAGTTATGAATTGGTATTCAGTTTTTAAGTTCTGAAATGTTGGTGTAAAAGTTCTGAAATGTTGATGTAAAAGTTCTGAAAATGTTGATGTAAAAGTTCTGAAATGTTGATTGCATAGTGTAAAAGTTCAGTAAACTTTACAATCAGTAAACTTTGTTAAAAGTTCTGAATAGGGGTATGTTAAAAAATCCAAAAACCCTGCTCTTTCTGAGGTTCGAACACCCGACCTGTGGTTCAAACAGCCTGTCCTCTACCATTGGACTATCGATGCTTTCCTGAGAGTATTGTGCAAGCAGCGTATTTATATGTATACTTTTATTTAGTATTTAACCCTTCGCCGCCCGTGACGCCTCCTCTTCTCCCCAATATTCCCCAATCCCCTTTCGTCGCGCGTCGAACCCTTCGCCTGCCAGAAGCCCCACCGTCGCCGCCGGGCGCCGTCGGTCAGCCGTCGTTGGTTGGCCGCCGCCTCAGACCCCCGCCACGTTCACTCTCTCGCGCGCTTGGGGGCTCCCTGCGCCGCTCGCCAGACCTCGAGGTGCGCCTCCACTTTATCATTGACCTTATCTCTTTTGTTGATTGAAGAACAGTGCCTATGCTTGAAAGATAGCTGTTCAGTTCAAGTAATTTCTCACTGGTTTTGCTAGAATCATTTTCTGAGTATTGTGAACTTATTTGAAGTCTTGAAGATATATCCTTCTAATTTTATGTTTCTTGTGAGTATTAGTATGAAGTATCAGTTTGTAGTTTGGTTATCTATAGCATTTCTGAAATTTAGTGCACTGCATCAAATCTTAATGTTTACTTGATGTTTCAAGTGAAATGAGTAATAAAGACTGAATGTCCAAGCTTGAATGTTGGTTGTTTCTACTGATTTTTCCTAAAACCTCTAATTACTTTGGAGCATACTGGTTAGTTTTAGTCTGAATTATGTAGTGTCACTACTGTTATGAGTGGGGGATACTTAATACTGATATTTGAGTAGTAGGGTACCATAAACATGAATCACCATATTTGTGATTTCATTTTGTTATAAATTCAATCAGTGAACATATCCTTCTGTTTTTGTCTAATCAGCTGTTTTCATCTAATTGAAAACTGTTTCAAAACTATACCTTTGAGCTCTTTTCATCTAATTTGAATATTCATTTGCCGAGAAGCCGAGCATTTTTCTAGTGATGGGTCCTCCTAACAAAGAGTTGAAGAGGGACAAATTGGGGAGGTTCCGGCGTCATACGAAACTCGAAAGAAAGTATGTGGTTCCAAAGAGTGAACAGAACACTGGGTCATCTACTACATCAAGCGGGGTCTGTGAGGTGTGCCAGTGTGGTAAGGTTAAGGTAGAAGGCCGCCCTTGCGATTGCGCGCCAAAGTCCAAAAGGAAGCGTGTGGTTCTTCAGTTGGACTCGGACTCGGACGACAACAT
The DNA here is from genome assembly GCA_019279435.1 of Zizania palustris. Taxonomy (NCBI): domain Eukaryota; kingdom Viridiplantae; phylum Streptophyta; class Magnoliopsida; order Poales; family Poaceae; genus Zizania; species Zizania palustris. Next base: position 69,733,393 of record JAAALK010000287.1, on the reverse strand, counting down.
GCCGCATCAAGGTAAAGGGCAAACTGTAGAGGCAAGTCGTGCCAAAGGGCAAACTGTTGAGGCAAGTCATGCCAAGGAAAAAACTGTAGACAGAAGTGGTGGCAAAGGAACAACTGCAGATGGAATTGGTGGCAAAGGAAAAACTGTTGAGGCAAGTGGCAGCAAGATGACTGTTGAGGCAAGAACTTCTGATACTTCAGTTATTTTACATTGCTATATCAGTGTGCATTCATAGTATATTTAATATTTTATTTATGAGTTACTTATCTGAGTTTCAATGTTTATATCTTCTTGCAATCATGCAGGACTATCTAGACCTAATGCTTGTACAACTAGACTGCGTGATCGAGAAGCTGGATGTAATGATGGACAAACTTGACATAGTGATCGACAAGATGTGTTCTAAATGACATGGACAACGACGTGATAGTTAGTTAGTGGTGGTGGATGTTGTCATCTTTTGTTTAGTTAGGTGTGGTTGTTGTTGTTCATGATCGATCGTATCTTTTGGTTACTTAATGATGGATGTTGTTATCGATAGATCGCTGGTACCTTTTGTTAGGTTGGTGGTTGAACTAATGAACTAATGACTGATGGCTGCATCATATATGTAAGAATTACTAATGGCACATCTAATTGACTGCATGTGGTATCTTTACTTAATTTGACTGATCAGACTGTATGCTTCTGTCATGCTATCATCTTCAGTTAATCTGAGCAAAATTCCAACTTTTCTGGTGCAAATGCAAATTTGCAAAAATTTCGTTATCATGTTGTATATGGTGCTATTATATTATACTTACATTCTACGATGAAAATTTGAAAATGTTTCAACGAATTTGTGACATAGGATGTTAAGAAACTCGACCTTCTCATGACAGGAATTGAATTACAGTTTTCAAAAGGAATAGGTTCGGGTCGAAAGCAAATTTATGATTAAACAGTCATTTCAACTTTAATTTTTTTTTATAATCAAAGTACAACTTATCTCCTTCCACATAAAATGTTTGTAATTTTGTATAACCATTTAATTTGCTATTTTTAACACATTAGTCGTGTTCCTACGATTTATATCGAAATATGTCAAATTTTTTGTCCCCACATACACTAAATTCGAAGTTTTTCTGAAAAACTATGTTGTGAAACTCGATCGGTAATGCGGAGGTTAAGGGTTCTTAAATTCTAAGAAAATCAAATAAAGTCTGAAAAATACGAGATTTTTCATGGTGCTATTATATTATACTTACATTCTACGATGAAAATTTGAAAATGTTTCAACGAATTTGTGACATAGGATGTTAAGAAACTCGACCTTCTCATGACAGGAATTGAATTACAGTTTTCAAAAGGAATAGGTTCGGGTCGAAAGCAAATTTATGATTAAACAGTCATTTCAACTTTAATTTTTTTTTATAATCAAAGTACAACTTATCTCCTTCCACATAAAATGTTTGTAATTTTGTATAACCATTTAATTTGCTATTTTTAACACATTAGTCGTGTTCCTACGATTTATATCGAAATATGTCAAATTTTTTGTCCCCACATACACTAAATTCGAAGTTTTTCTGAAAAACTATGTTGTGAAACTCGATCGGTAATGCGGAGGTTAAGGGTTCTTAAATTCTAAGAAAATCAAATAAAGTCTGAAAAATACGAGATTTTTCATGGTGCTATTATATTATACTTACATTCTACGATGAAAATTTGAAAATGTTTCAACGAATTTGTGACATAGGATGTTAAGAAACTCGACCTTCTCATGACAGGAATTGAATTACAGTTTTCAAAAGGAATAGGTTCGGGTCGAAAGCAAATTTATGATTAAACAGTCATTTCAACTTTAATTTTTTTTTATAATCAAAGTACAACTTATCTCCTTCCACATAAAATGTTTGTAATTTTGTATAACCATTTAATTTGCTATTTTTAACACATTAGTCGTGTTCCTACGATTTATATCGAAATATGTCAAATTTTTTGTCCCCACATACACTAAATTCGAAGTTTTTCTGAAAAACTATGTTGTGAAACTCGATCGGTAATGCGGAGGTTAAGGGTTCTTAAATTCTAAGAAAATCAAATAAAGTCTGAAAAATACGAGATTTTTCATGGTGCTATTATATTATACTTACATTCTACGATGAAAATTTGAAAATGTTTCAACGAATTTGTGACATAGGATGTTAAGAAACTCGACCTTCTCATGACAGGAATTGAATTACAGTTTTCAAAAGGAATAGGTTCGGGTCGAAAGCAAATTTATGATTAAACAGTCATTTCAACTTTAATTTTTTTTTATAATCAAAGTACAACTTATCTCCTTCCACATAAAATGTTTGTAATTTTGTATAACCATTTAATTTGCTATTTTTAACACATTAGTCGTGTTCCTACGATTTATATCGAAATATGTCAAATTTTAACTACAAATACCTCAAACTATGTGCCAAAATTATAGAATAATCATATTCATGTTTTTCTGCCCTTTTTTTGAAAAAAACCTATGTTCTATAACTTTATAGAGTCTTAAAAAAGGAACAAAATTTGAGTCATGTTTGTTAAGATGAAATACTTGATTTTAAATTTGTATTGAACGATAGAAACATATTTAAAAAACAAACTAAAAATATGGTGACCTCCAGGGATCGAACCTGGGTCGCCATCTTACCAACCAGCGCCTACATCCATCAGTGCTACTTTTAATTCTTGATAATTTTGCGCATGCAATTGTATTTTGTGCTAGTACCGAATACAGTACCGAAATTTTTTGGCGCCAGGTTGCGCGCCAAACACTTTTACCTCCTGTACATTGAAATCCTTGCCTTATTCAACACCCGGAAAGCTCGCAACCGCACGGCAACCGCACGGAAACCTCCTGTACATCCAATTATCCTTTTACCTCTCCTTCTATACTATACATCCAATTCCCCTTTACCGCTCGGGCGCCGGCAACCGCAGAGCCGCACCTGCTCGTCGGCATCCTCAAGTTCTCGTCGTCACAATCTCCGCTCCAGGTATTGCCATGCCTTCGTCCCAATCTCCGGCCTGCTTATCGATTTACTGCTTATCGTCGCGCGCCATGAGTTCAGATATGACATTGAATTAGGGTTCCAAGAAATTTAATACCTTCGACATGTAATCTTTCATGAAATCATATGTGCTCTACTGTTGAGAGTTCGTACAAGATGAGTATCTCTTGCTGGTATGCACATTCTGAAATATTTGGAGGAATCAGACTGGTATTCTGTTCTGTTTCAAAATCCTGCTGGAGCTATCTGCTGATTGATGATTTGTGTTCCAATTTGAAGTTGCTGAATCCAGATTTTGATCATGGTTCTGATTCTAGTGTTGTATGTCCTGAATCTGTTTTGGGTTTTGCCATCTTGAGAATATCATTCTGCGCACTGTGTTGAATTGAAATTTGAATCTGTGTTTTTAGAGGTGCGTTGGGTGAATTGATCATGAAATTTTAATCTGTGTTTTTAGAGGTAGTTGAATGCTGATAGCAGTCACAATAACTTGATGACTTAAATCTTTGTAACTTCTGATCAGATCATGGTAAGACCACTTCGACGGTTAAGGAACTTGAACCTCCAACAAGAAGAGGAGGCAGAACCTATTGAGAATGGGCAGGATAACTTAGCAGAGTGTGAGAATGAGCAGGATAACTTAGCGGACTATGAGAATGGCCACTCCAACTTACCAGAGCATGGCAACGACGAAACATTGCAAAGTCCTCCTGATGTTGATGGCTTATTAGCGCGGCTCCCAAGCCAACATCCGCGAACCCCAATAAATATAATATGTGAGTTTCATGTTTTTATTGCATATCCAAATTCAGTGTCAACATAATCTATTTCCTATATGTAGGGCCAAATGGAGATGTCAGACAAGTTGTAGGGGAGTTCAGAGTTTCAAATTTAGTGGATTTACAAGGAGGAAAGGTTATGGTAGGGACTGATGAAAATGGTGTCCCAAATGAAAGGTCAGCCTCTATTCTTGGACAATACCTTGGACAGATAGCAGAAAAACCATCATTAGCGCCTTTACACATTGAAAGATGGGACAATGCTTTGTTCAATACTCACAAGCAACAGATAATCAAAGATGTGGAGGTAAAATTAATGTTCCTAGCTAGTTCAATCAAAAGTACCTCAATTTCCATCCATCTAGTAACAGCTACGTCTACTTTTTATAGGAAAACTTTCAGTTCCCCCGCCAAACGCTAAATCTTACAAGGGACTGGGTGCTACGGACTGTTAACAATAGGTGGCGATCCTACAAATCAAAGTTGAAGAAACAATATTACAACCGTGAAGAGAGATCTCTAGATGAAATCATAAATGGGAAACCAAGCAAAGTGAATGAACTTCAATGGAAAGCCCTTGTTGGATTTTGGTGCCGAGAACCACATAAGGTACCACCCTTTTATTCATCATTTATATGCATGATGAAAGTAACGAGTGTAACATCACTTCATAACTCTTTTATTTGCAGAAAGTATGTGCGATAAACTCTAGGATCGCAAAAGAACAGAAAAATACACACACATCTGGGAGAAAAAGCCATGCTAGGCTTAAAAAAGAGATGGTGGGATATATTCATCCCAAGTTACTTCTTGTATTCACATTCATCTAATTCAGATCTGTAATGAGCCCCACTTTTGTATGTTCTGCAGGAAGTTAACCATAAAAGGAAGATTAATAGGCTTGAATTATGGGAGGCTGCTCACAAGAAAAAGAATGGCAGATTCACTACTCACAAAGTGGATGCACTAATGGTACATTTTATGATCCTAAGCATTTATGTTCGATCTGAATTTCTGTTTACCATTTTTTGACCTCGCACTGTTTTTATTTCTATAGAACGCATCCTATGAGGAATTAGAAAAAAGGCAACAAATGAACAATGGTAATCTTTCAGCGCAAGATTTTAATGAGGTCTTCAATGGGATAGTTGCTAAGGAGTTAAAAGCACGAGGGTACTATGATGATAAGTACTGGAGTGAAGTTCGAGTGTCCCAAGGTCTAACTTTTGTCACTCAAACTGCGGAAGAAAGAAGGTACCAAGATAAACTAATTGAAATGGAGAATAAGATGAAACGCATGGGTGGCTTCATGAAGCACTGGCTTGGTTTCATGATAAAAAAGTTTCCTGAAGAGGATTTCATAAAAGAAATGGTAGCCAATCTACATGATGATGAAGTAAGCATTTGTTTCTTTTTCAGAATGGCAACTACATATTTTTTCTCATTGATAGCAGTGATTACAAGTAAGCCCTCCTCTCACTTGTTTTTTTTTCAAGGATGAACCTGTAGAACCAGAAATTCATAGTGATGACAGCGCTGCACACACAATTGGTAATGTGCACTCTCCGACAAATGAAGTGCAGGTAATACATCACCTACTTTCTGTCATGTGTACTCATCTACATCATTACTATTAAAGTTTATACTAATGGATTATGTAATATGGTTTATTATACTTTGCAGCACGATACATCCACCGAAGACCGTATGCCTCTACCTACTGACCATGTGGTTGCAACGGTATGCAGTACATCATGCAAACTAAATCTCACAGTAATTATGTAATTTAATTCCCAACATTTGAACATGCTTATAAGTACTGTGTTATGTTCCTTGTTTGGCTCTTGTTTACTACAGGAGGAACAAATTCATAGTTCTGTTCATGAAGGTAACTGTGTTAATGCAGCCACAAATATTTCCCAAGATCCCATATTGACAAACATGGTATGTCTAGACTAACATTGCAATGTTAATCTATATTGGCTGAACTTATTTTACTGATGATGTATTTTGACTAATATAAGTTATGTTTATTCTAGAGGACTCGAAGAGTTAAAGCCCCTAGTTTGAGCCAATCTGATTCGGTATGCTTCTATTCTGCTTGTTTCTTTTGTAATTAAATTATTTAAATTACAAAATCTTACCTTCTTGTTTTGCAAAATGGTAGAGCCGTTCTCCAATATATCTTATTTCCCTAAGAAACAAAGGAAGAATTGTGGCCAAAGCGCGGTTGGTGACAACTGATTGGAAACGAGAGATTGGAGGAACCATGCTTGGAAAGGAATACGTTGGGGTTTATGTTGAAGGTCTTGAAAACGTTGATGTTAGAAATAAAGGAGATGAGCTTATACCTAGACCTATTTTTGAGATTCGTAAACTAGTAGATGCTATTGGCTATACTATACCTTGGCCCCGTTCACATGTAAGCTTTTTTTAAAGAATAAACCTTCAATTCTGTAATATCTTCAACTTGTGGTATTCATCTAACCTCATGCCCCATTGCAGGTGAAGAAAATTACAATGGAGACCAGCAAGAATCGACAATGAAGCATAGTTTATATTTGTTAGTGAAATAAATTTAGAAATATTTGTGTGATAGTCACTATTTTTATGTTTCTTTAGCAAGGCAATAGTCTTGTTCATAATAACTTAATTACTGCACTAGTTGGTTCAAAGTACTCATCATATCATTTATTTGCAAATTATTATCCAAATAGAAAATCTGCTTTGCTCGCTTTTTGGGTTTCATATTATGGTCATTGACCTACATACAGTGTACCATGCACTTGGCACAGTTCATGGAAAGGTGTGGACAAGAGGACTAATGTTTCAATGGTTAGTTTTTTCTTTACCATTCTTGTCTTCCTGCCATTTAATTTCATGTTGATCACCAATTTACTTATATTATGTTATTAGCTTCCTTTCTCTGTTGTGCTTGAATAATTGAAATTTGTCCATATAACTTCATCAGATTATGTTTATTTATCACCCCTTATTTGTTAGGCCTCACTACTGTTTTTTGATAAACTCATTCTCTGAAACACTCATATGTATAAGTTTCTTTGCTGCAATTCATCCTATCCTGAATTGGCTCCAGTTCAATTTATGGTTATTTGCTAGGTAAGACAATTGATGTTGCTGCTATTAGTGCATCCCTCTACATATGATTTATGGCATGGGTTATATACTAACACATATTAATAATTTTTCAGGTCATAGATAATTATGTGCCAATTATTACTATGGTACAATCTGTGATGTCCTCGAGTGCAGCTAAAGGAGAAATTTGCTATGTACAAGAACATGAAGCCATGTGGTTTATAGGGAAAAGATTCACACTGAAATGATGAGCCAACACTCCTGGTGACCATGATGCTGAAGTTTTGTTGAACAAGAGTTAAACATATGTTCAGTTTGGACAGGCTTTTGCATGAATAATGCCATCCCGTGCAAATACATGTACCAAATTTGTATTTGCCAAGATGTGCATTGCTTTCTTACAATATTTATGCATATGTATTACAAAGATTCAAGGTTACGATACAGAGTTGTCAAATGAAATGAAATTGTTAGCAACTTTTCCTTATTGGCTTGATACTGATCAAGGGAATGCAATAATGATTGACTTCAATATGTAGTCTGTGTATTCTGATTGGTCCATATTTATGGTGAAGAAAATAATTGTTGGTCAATTATTTCCAATAGATCATTTTTTAATAAAACATTATCTGATAATAAAATATAAATATATATTACAATTATGTATGTAAATAAAAAATCATTATATATTAGTACACATGAAAATATATGTATCTATAAACCGTCTCTATAATTCTTAATACACAATGTGATGTAACTACTAAACATGTCTATATCCGTAGACGCGTAATTATAATGTATCTATGATATTGTTTCTACATTTGTTAACACGCATTGTGGTGTTAATACAAAACGTGTCACCTGCCATATCATCCGCCATGTCACATGCCACGTCAATCGCCACATCATCTTCCACGTAATTTGCCACATCATCTGCCACATCATCTTCCACGTCATCTGCCACGTCATCTTCCACATCATCTGCCACGTCACATTTCGCCCTCTACAAATTCGTCTCTATACTTATTACTGCGCAATAAGACGTCCTTATAAAACGCATCTATATTATTAGACATAATTTCTATATGTATCTATAAATTGTATCTACATTTATTAACGTGAATGTAACGTCACAATACTACGTAACTACATCACTACAGACGTTTTATACATGTGTCTACTAAACTGTATCTAACTTTATAGATATGCAAATAACGTGTTTATACACTGTCTCTTACTTTCATAGCAACGCATAAATAATTCATCTCTACAAGGTCTGACGCGGTACGTACGAAGACGCTTCTAACACGCTTTATGAAAGCGTGTCTATATTGACATAGATATGAAATAAAGCGTGTCTAGACCCTAATTCTGGCGTAGCTACAGGGGGTGTTTTCTAGTAGTGTATATCCACCATACTCAGAAATCACTCCTTTCAGAGTACCTTTCGAAGTGCCTCACCTCTGAGTACTTTGTCTCGGGGTACCTTCAACCGGAGCCACCCTCCACACTCTCTGTCTTCGCCTGGCGCACCTTGACCCGAGGACCGACCTCGACCCCACGCATCCTTCGTGACCGAGCTCCCCGCTCACCCGGCATCAAGCCTCCCGCTTGACCTAGGTTCACTTGCTGCGAACCGTCCGTCGCCTCCGACATCACCTGCGCACCACGAACAGACAAACAAGTGTATCCAGTACCTCGGAGACCTCTCCGGGTAAACAACCTCCGGTACACACTCCGATGTACCACCCAAAGTACCGAACCCTTTGGTATGACCAAGTCATCGTGTACTGTTGGACCCCTCCGACAGTCACACTCCGCTGCAACAGACGCAGCAACTGAACCCACCGAACCCTTCGGTGAAACAACCTCTGAACCCCTTCGAAGGAACCCCTTCGAATCTAGAGGATAAAATCTGTCAATCACTCATCACAGACTCCGAAACCAACCCTTGGTTTCTTAGTCAGGCAATTAACGCCACATTGGATAAACATTTGGCTCCTATAATAAACTCTAGGGCAGAGGCAATGTTTAGAATATTCGGATTTTCTGAGGCCGTTTCCCCCGATATGATTGTTAGCGCTCCCCCTACTCATTGCATGCACAATAGGATAGATAGGAGCGGAGAAAAAGATATCATGCCCGCAACCTCGACTTTCGTGGCCGAAGCTCCTCTGACCTTTGTCGGTCATACCGAACCTAGTTGGTCGGTCCGATCGGAGGACCTTTGTTGGTCCGACCGGCTGTACCAGGCCGGTCAGATCGATGCCTGCCAAACCGCAACGCCCAACCATCACCCTGGTACCACTATACCACCAACGATGGATGGTCCGACCAGCTTTTGGGCTGGTCCGATCGGTGTATCCCCGACAAGCATCGGTTTGACCGGGCCTAGTTGGTCGGTCCAACCGAACGAGCATGGTCGGCCCGACCGGCCACATCAGGCTAGTCTGACCGACGCGGGCCCTGCTGTAATTGTTGCGCCGCCACCCACGCCGATGTTTCCGTTTCCCATGCCCGTTGTGCCCCTCACTACTCCACATGTATATGGGTCTGGGCAAGCAACCTACTACGCCACGCCGGTCTAGGGTTATTACCCTCACCCTACCGATACTATTTCGACGCCACATGTTAGCCCTCCACGTTCAATCTATTCGCACGCAACAGCAGCAAGTGGTGATACGCAGTATATGCTGATCAAAAATAACAATTCCACTACTAGTCCCCATGGCCAGCGGGACAGCTCTGCTCACACCCCCGTTGTGCCCTCTCCTTTTAGGCCAATAGTGCAACAAGGTAGCAATACAATGCCTAAATGTTTGAGGAAGAAAATGTTCACCACGCTCAAGAGGTATTTAGAAGTCGAATCAAAGGATCGGATTGATCAAAAGTCGTATCCTATATATTTTGAGTATTGCAAGCTTCCCGATGGTTTCGAAATGCCGAAATTCACAAAATTCAGAGGCAACAATGCTGAGACCACAAGCAACCATATAGCATGATTCTTAGTCCAGTGTGGTGAGGCGAGTAGTTGCAATGAACATAAGGTTAGTTTGTTCTCTTTATATTTATGCGCAATTGCTTATGAATGGTTTATGTCCTTTCCTTCTCATTCCATTTTTACTTGGGAAGATTTAGTCCAAAAGTTTCACATGCAGTTATCTCCTAGTGAAATAGAGTGTCAGTTAGATACTTTGAGATCGGTTAAACAACATACCAGTGAGACCATTGACTCTTACATTTAGAGGGTCCTAGAAACCAAAAGCCGATACTCTAACTTGACTACTAGCGACAAAGACTTAGCTGATCTTGCACTTGATGGTTTGCTTGACCACATTAGAGAAGCTATGCATGGTCAGACTTTCATGGATATTGGTCAGGTATTACGAAGCGCTCTGGCTATTGAAAGTCGAGTCGTGGACCAGGGAAAATCCAAGGACGACTTAGAAGAGAATGCCGGTGAGCGATCATCTAGCAAAAGTAAGAAATTTGATGTCTATACAGTCGAATGGACTTGGACTGATGAGGAAAATCCATTCGTATGCTTTATTTTCAGGCCAACACCTCAAAAGAGTTCAGGGGGTAAGTATATCTTTGATCTAACCAAGTGTGATAAGATATTCGACTATCTTTTGGAGAAGGGACAGATCAAGGTGCGTGAAGGCCAAGTCATCCCATCGATGGAGGATCTAGGAGGTCGTACGTACTATAAGTGGCTTGACTCTTATACTCATACTATTAATAAGTGTTATGTTTCCCACCAACAAATTCAATCGGCCATCAATGAAGTACGGTTGAAGTTTGAAAATGATCCTTCTCTCCTTAGTATTGATTGCAATACCAAAGTGTTGATTCGGCCCGATCAAACCGAATCAACTAAAGGAAAGAATATTGTAGTTGGAGACCCTCGGTCAGATACACATAATTCTATGGACAAAGAGAAACCGCTTGGCGACAAGATGGTTGGGTGACCGGGAGTTACTTTTGATGTGCTATTCAAGAAGTATGAGCATATGCCAAACAAAGAGCAAATAATCGGCCTAATAATTTAGAAAGACCAAATTCGACTCCCGAGAAAGGATTTGGTAATAGCCATCAGTCATTGGAAGCTTTAAAGCCATTTTATTCATATGGTTTTCTGATGATGACATGGGAGCATGCCCCATGCCCCATTATGATTATCCTTTTCAATACTTTGCCCCATGGATGTCGGTCTCGCCATCCGAAACACCATTCCACCAAGGACCAGCAAAAATGGAGAGATCAGCAAAAAGGCGAGTATATGGTCGTGCTCAAAAAAGTTGGCCTAGATCTTCGGAGATAAAGGGAAGGGACCAAGGATGTAAACTCAATGAAACAACCATTGTTGGTAAAATAGACACTCGCAACATCCCAACCTCTGAAGAAGTCCTCTCGAAACAAGGCGGAGGCAATAGTGAGAAAACCGCCAAAGATACATATGCCGGTCCAACTGATGCCTTAGGGCCGGTCCGATCGGCCATGGCACACTGATTTGACCAGCCTCCCATGGCTAGTCTGACCACCCTTCGTTAGATTCCCGACAACAACCGGCCTGATCGGCCCAGCATGACCGGTCCGATCGGTGGTGTACAAGAAGATATTTATAGTCGCCGCAAAATTAGCAAGGCTAAGTTGAGTACTTCCCATTCGGCCAAAATTTTCAATAGCAAAATTGTTGCTCAGGAAACAAAGTCGTTGCACTCATGGGCACCACCGGGAATGACTAAGTCTCAAAAGAGACGCTTACAATGTCTTCGTGCTGATTATCTCAAAAAGAAAAAGGCCAAAGAGTTCGAGGATAACCCGCTCGATTATCCTAAAGCCCAAGCAAAGACACGATGGCTGTGGAAACCAGAGTTGGTTGATAAGTGTAACACCCCAAATTTTCAATACAATAAAAATATTATTAATTCAATTTCTTGGAATATATATTTCTGAAAATACTTTAAATACCTCTTTATACCAAATTGAACTACAGCATAGAGTAGATGGCCAAATTAGGAGGTGAAACTTTTGTATATGATCCTAAGACCAAGATATATTTTTGAGAATTTTTATAAATTTTTACCAACCTTGGAAGTATCCCTAAGATTTTCATCTATTTTCTGGAATTATTTTTATTCAGGAATGTTTTAAAACAGTAATGGGCCCCTCTCCCTCCTTTCTCTCTCTCCCGGCCGGCCCAGCCCGTTACCTCGCGCGCCTTAGGCTGACAAGCCGACCTCACCTGTCGGCGCCGATTTCCTCCCCTCGCGCGCGCGCCTGACGCCTCGACCCCACCCGTCAGCCCCCTCTCTCGCGCGCTCGCACCCGCTGACCACCTTGGCCCGCCTGTCGGACCCGTCTTCCCCGCGGGATCCGCCCCCAAATCCCCCCTCGCCGGCCAAAACCCTAGCTCCACCTCGGATTCGCTCTCGCCGGCCCCCTCACCTTAATTACTCGATGGCATTGAATTCCCCGCGTTCCCCCGACCGTTTCCCCCCGTAAACCCTCGCCATTAAACCACGAGATCAGCGCTCGCGTGCATGGCCGAGGCTCACCGGCGCCATTGAATACCTCCCCTCCCCTTTCCTTGTATTCGTCGCCCGTTATCCCTCGCCGACGACCCTATTTAAACCCCTCACCCCCGCCGCGCTCGGTTCACGCGTCCAATTGAACTCAGACCAAACAGAGCGCCCTCCATTCGGTCTTTAGCGCAACACCGCCGCCCGACCTCCAGCCGTCGATCGCCATCGCCGGAGTCCCCCTCCGCCCTCACCGACCGCACCGCTGCAACCGCAAGGACCTCCCCAACGCCGGCCACCACTCCATCGTCGACGAACCTCGCCGGATCGCCGTCGCCGCCGAGGACCCGCACGCCTCCACCGCCTCCGCTCGTCGCCGGCCTAGCTCCATCGACCGTTCGTCACCGCAAGGGTACCCCCATGATCCCCATGCCACCCTCGTTCCGTTTTAGGCCTTAGACTCGATCGCCGTCGCTCGCCGTGGCCGCTGGCCCGCTCGCCGTCGTCGGAGAAGACGACCGGCACGGGTCGAGTACCCGTGCCGTGTCGGATTCACGCACGACCGTGCGATCCGGATCCGACGGTGACAATTAATCCCCGCGTGCGGTTTAATCTATTCCGTTAGATCTCGGCGAAGGGGTACGTTTTAATCTCGTGCGTCCGTTAGTTTTAAAACCCCGCATCGCATCTAAGCCATCCATCGCGTACCGGTTCAAACGTTTTAATCCTGGCCGTCCACGTCGACTTACGCGCCCCGCCTCGCCTGCGCACGTTGGATCTGGATCCAACGGTTCGGATCGACCCGGTGCACGCGCACAGTGCGCGGGTTCACCGTGGGCCTGGCTCACCGTGGACCCGAGGGGTTTAAAAATTGAAAATGAGGTTCAGAAATACTTTTAAACTTGTAAAATTCATATCTGGCGCATTTGAACTCTAAAAATTGCCATTCCAATTTCAGAAAATTCATAATATTATTCTCTACATGTTTATGCAATAAAAACAGTAGGTTTACTTTGGACATTTCATGTTTATTTAAATGGACATTCAAGTACCCTTAGTTTAAAAATGTAAATTATTTAAAATCCAGTAAATTTTGTGTTTATTTATTTCCTGTTAATATGAACAAACCATTAAGTTTTCTATGGAACTTTCATTTAAAATTTATTAGAGAACTTAAAAATAAGAATAACCACTTTTAAAACCCTTTTTCAAGGGACAACACTTTAGTTTAATTTCTTTTAAAAATTATCTATAAACTGAATTTCAGGACCCTAACAACTTGATTTATTTTAATCAAACCAACTTAACCCTATGTGATTATTATGTGATGTTATATTGTTTGGTTGAATGTTGTATTCATTTTATTTTACTTTATTATATTAAAAAGACTACGACGTCGCCGAGGAGCCGGAGTACTTCCCCGAAGTCCCTCCCTCTCCTTTCGCTAAACAAGGCAAGTCACCAAACCAATCTTTTGAGCATATTGAACCCATGTTTGATTAAACTATCGCTAAAACACATAGGTTATACATGCATTAGTCAAATGAACCCTTACAATATATTTATTTAGGATCCCCCGACCTTGATGTGCAACCCAAGCCATGCTCTCTAGCCTAAACTCCTTGTCACCATATGATAAATGTTATTAGTTAGTGTCCAATGTATCGACACGATCGCTATAGGATAAAAATGAGTCGTAGTACATGGTTCTACTATATGATCCCCATTGTTTCTTATCTATGAAATTCTGTCGGTGTTGGAGTTGTGGTTATGAGTGGATGCATGGTGGGTTCCGGGTGCAAGCTAGGGCATTGGTCGGTAGCACCCGGGGCACTATAAGGACCGGTCTGAGGGATCCGTTGCAATACACTTACGTACTAACCACAAGTCTAGTGGGTAAGTCCTAACTAAGGTATGGGTTGTTCCAAACCGAGGCCACCATTTGGAGATGGGTCAAGTTGCACCTGCGGGTGACTTGTACCAATGTGGCACAAAAGGGGGTGCGACGTTAGCCGGGATGCGGCCTGGCGCGCCGGCGAAACCTAGAGCGGGTGGTTATCGCTTGGAACACTTCATGCCGAGGTTTTGGCACGAGTTCCCGTGGAATGGGTCATCTCGTTTGGGATGAGTGCGTGCCTTGTGGGTACAGTAGTACATCTCTGATCAGAGTCTTAAATCTTTTCGAAAAGCCGAGCCCACGGTCAAGGGCGGGTTGCGTGACATCCCCCAGTTAGATTACTTTGAATATGTATGTGCATGATGGATTGACATGTAAGGACTGTTGAGCGAGGTGGGGCTGACTGTACCCCTCGAGTTAGTTGATGTTGATGATATTCATGTTTACTTTCCGCGTGATTAAAATATGATTACATTAAATGCAATAACTGAAACTGTACTTTTCCGCAATGTTAGCCATTACCCTTCCTTGTTTATTATCCTGCATTATTACTTGCATTTGCGGTGGCTTGTTGAGTACTTTTTGTACTCATACCCGTTGGACCCCACAGAGGATGCTTACTATGAGGACGGTCTGGAGTAGCATGCATTTATTTGAACAATGTATGCTACACCATGAAATGTGTTGCTATTCAATTACAGAAATACTTACATGGATCAAGCGACATATTGAGAGTACATCAAGGGAACGGAACATAATGGAAGTTGATTGGGGACCAAGTAAAGGCCATCCAAAGATAGTATATAAGTTTGGGACGTCACTTTTGTGCCAAGAGAAGGTGGAGATAAAGTTCTACACGTTTTCAATTCGGACTCGGACTGCTGAGACAATACCAGATTCAATCATGCATAACTATTACATGGAAGCTCCAATTTAGATGATCTTGAACGTTTTGGAAAGCTTGCGAAGTCCTCTTTCCAACAGATTCAGCCACACCTCCAGATTCTATCTGAGGAGATCGTAATAATCAAAACAATGCGTGTTCCTTCTCCAGTCTGACCCATTTAAGCCCATGGGCCTTGTAACCGAGTTGTATTCATCTAGAGTTACCTTTGGCTGACCTCCACACGTCCCTAGCCTTATAAATGCCCCCCTGGCCGCCACTTTTAGATGGATTTTTGTTTAGATCAAAGTTTAGCCTCGCTACTTTGCCATGTAATCCCATGATCGTCTAGTTTGCTGGATACATGTTACAGAACTCCACCTTATTATCAATATGAGTTGCTTGTTTATCTTGTTCTTGCTTGTTCTTCGATTGCTTGCAGGAACAAATACCCTCGTGGTTGGGTTGATCATACTGCATCAAGGACACGATAACCTCCATAGTTGGTGTATCGATCGCAAAGGCACAACACAAACATCTTATACGGTTGTAGTCGGATCATCAACATCATCTCCCTCTAATAGAACTTATCTTATCCTCTCATCGAAAGATCGGGACACTCCTGCCCTCATCAAGTGGTATCAAGAGCAAGGTTGATCGGTGAGAGACTCCCTATTTTTACCGTAATTTTTTCCTACAGTCTAAAAAAACCAAAAAATATAGTAGATTAGATCAGTCCCATATTCCAAAACACTTTGAGCCTTTTACTAGTACTGCTTAGTTAGGGTTTGTTGAGTTTTTGGTTGCATCGTTGAGTCAAGTTGCTGGTCTTAGCGTCTAGTTCATTTAGAGTTTCAAGTTCTTATCACTTTTTTACCACCGTGTTGGATCTGTTTATCAACTGTTAGGGTGTTTTTATCCCTTAGTTTTCGAGTATAGATCAAATTGGAGTCAGTTTTGGTTTATTGGAATTCAAGATTGGATTCGGGCAGGCTGTGAAGGTATTAATAAAACTATCATATCTCGCACATGCCAACTCAGATTGAAGAGTTTAGATACTTTTAAGAAAGTTAACAGCGAAATATTCAAGTTTCCTGTTGGAGTTAACTTCAGATTCGGTCGTTTCCTTTCTGTTTTGTATCGTACAAGTTCAAGAGTCTTGAATTAAGATTTTCTGTATAATAAGGCTTTTTCATTTGCTGTTATTAAAAAAGAGAAGAAAAAAGGCAGAAAGGTGCTCACAAAAAAGCCACACCAAAAAAAAGAAAAGAGAGAGCAGAATAAAGAAAAGGAGAAGAAAAAAGAAGTGGAGAAAGACAAAATCTAGTTCTACCTTTGTCGGTTTGGTGGTATCGTTTGTGTCTAGGCTCGCATCTCTAGTATGTTCTAGCCTAGGACCAGCCCAGTACCGACTTTGAACGATTATTCAACTTACATTGACTAATGTGGTTCTAGTTTTTCCTTTGTTAGTATCTTTTCCCACCTATAGCTCCACATACTCATCTATTACTCTACAAGATGAGCAACAAAGCTTTGATACACCTTTCTCGTGAAGTTGTTTGTGTTTGCGGGTGCCGTCACCTCCTGTCTTGCTTGGTAAGAACTTATAAGAGCATGGTAAAAAGCTTGAGTGTGTGTTACCTTTTAGCCTCCATAACCTAGTAGTTGATAGGAATGTGCATATTCTTGTGTATGTTTCTTGTTCACTACTAATCATGATAGGATTGCTCAAGGAGATAAATGACGATCATGCTCAACTAAAACTTCCTGGTCAGATTTGCCACAACATGGAGAGTGCTCAACATAAAGGATGTGATATATTGAAATATTATCTAGCGAAGGTAGAATCATCTCTACCTTTATTTGATGGTAAGTTTGATTATGAAGCGTATGTCAATTGGGAGCTAGCAGTAGATAAACAATTTGATAAATATGATTTTTCTAATGCTCAAATGATTAGGGCTGCTAGAAAAACATTTATCGGTTTTGCATCTTTTTGATGGACATATACAGACAATAGACCTGAAACTTGGCATGACTGCAAAATTATGATGAGAAGGAGATTTGTGTTTTCTTATTACAAGCGTGCTCTTCGTGAGATATTAGAAAAATTGAAACAATCGAATAGAACCGTTAGAGAGTACTACCATGAATTTAAAATCTGCATCCTATACAGTGGTTTAGAAGAATGCTATGAAAAAACAATGACTAGATTTTTGAAAGGGCTTAATTTAGAAATACAAATTTTGCTGGCTAATACCACATATAGTCATTTAGGCCACTTGTTTTTGCTTGCTTGCAATGTTGAGAGTCGGATTTTGCGTGAGTGGTTGTGTAATGGTAGAAAGTAAGAGCAATGTGAATTATTTGATGATAAAGCTTCTAAATCTCCAATTTTGTTACGCAAAGATGATATGAAATCAAAGAAGCAGCAATACCTTGTGCCTCCTATTACTAAAGTTTTGCGGGATATGCATAGCACAAGTCTAAATAAGGAAAACAAGATGGTTACTGTGCTGATTCCATCACTTGAGCAGGTAGATACCTCATTGGTTTTTGAGGCTGCTAAAGGTAATAATGAGATGAACCAAGGTGAGTATGCTTATTCTGAACCACATTTTTCCACTTATAATGCTAATCTAGTGCAAACAGTAGTGGAACCTATTTCTAAAATTCCTTTGTCACAAGATGATTTTGATGTTGTTCCTTGTGATAAAGAAGAGTTGTGCAATGCTTCACTTATATCCATGCCAGAACTATTGAATGAACATGTTAATGTTGAACCATTAAGGGATTTGAAACATGTCAATCATATTACTAGTGAAAAGGAAGAACTTGAATTGATGCCTTCATTACATACTTGGGGTTATATTGAATTTGATGATCTTTGTGAACTTAGTGCTTTAAATGAGAAATTACTCACTAGAACTGACTTGCCATGTCCTACTCAAATGAGTTTTCATGTAATTGGCAAATAAAATGATCAAGGAGTATACTTTGTGCATAGAGTTTACATATGTTCAGATTTAAAATTGCATGTAAAGTCTGAAAACAATAGTCTTGAACAAGGTGTTTTAACTAATCCTATTATCTCGAGAGCATCTTGTTTTAATTTAAATACACATGTTTGTTTTCAAGAAGGAGAGTGTGCTAAGATGTTCAACAATACCACAGTTTTGTCTCCTTTTATCAAGGGTGATTTTTCACTCACGCTTGAGCAACAAAATACTAAGGAGAGTTGGTTTCCTCCTACTCTCAATGTAACAAAAGAACAAGTGATATTGCACAATGATATTTTTTTGCTAGGAGCTACAATGACTAAGAATACAAGAACAAACTAAGGACGGTTTGTAGCCAAGAAGGAGAGAATGATGAGGACATCAATGGATGGGATGTGACCATGCTTATGCATTATAATAAACAAGCCAAGGTGCATGCATTCTATATTATATTTACATTTTATTTATTTGAACAATGTATGCTACACCATGAAATGTGTTGCTATTCAATTACAGAAATACTTACATGGATCAAGCGACATATTGAGAGTACATCAAGGGAACGGAACATAATGGAAGTTGATTGGGGACCAAGTAAAGGCCATCCAAAGATAGTATATAAGTTTGGGACGTCACTTTTGTGCCAAGAGAAGGTGGAGATAAAGTTCTACACGTTTTTAATTCGGACTCGGACTACTGAGACAACACCAGATTCAATCATGCATAACTATTACATGGAAGCTCCAATTTGGATGATCTTGAACGTTTTGGAAATCTTGCAAAGTCCTCTTTCCACTAGATCCAGCCACACCTCTAGATTCTATCCGAGGATATCGCAATCATCAAAACAATGTGTGTTCCTTCTCTAGTCTGAACCATTTAAGCTCATGGGCCTTGTAACCGAGTTGTATTCATCTAGGGTTACCTTTGGCTGACCTCCACATGTCCCTAGCCTTATAAATACCCCCCTGGCCGCCACTTTTAGATGGAGTTTTGTTTAGATAAAAGTTAACCTCGCTACTTTGCCGTGTAATCCCGTGATCGTCTAGTTTGCCGGATACATGTTACAGAACTCCACCTTGTTATCAATCTGAGTTGCTTGTTTATCTTGTTCTTGCTTGTTCTTCGATTGCTCGCAGGAACAAATACCCTCGTGGTTGGGTTGATCGTGCTACCGCAAGGACACGACAACCTCCGGAGTTGGTGTATCGATCGCTAAGGCGCAACACAAACGTCTTGTACGGTTATAGTCAGATCGTCAACGTCATCTCCCTCTAATCGAACTTATCTTATCCTCACATCGAAAGATCGGGACACCCTAACCCTCATCAGTATCGTCCTTAGCCCGTTGTGCTTTTAGCTCACTAAGTTTGCTAAAAGACGGGGGGCATGTGTTGATAGCAAAAAAATGGCATTAATGGTCGAAATTGTCAAAATATCAATTTTTGGTAATTTGGGCCAAAAATATGCCTTTCCTGGCATAGACTGGTCCAACCGACCATAGTAGGCCGGTCCAATCGCCCATGTAGGCCCGGTCAGACCGGCCCAATGGGTCTGGTCAAACCGGCCCAAGTGTGAAAACTAGAGATAGAGTTGGTTTTGAACTGTTTTGATCTCTAATTAAATATTAACCACTTTTTGGTCGAATCCTACTCGGAGTTGGTGTTAGGAAACTTGAGACCAGCCCCTATATATATAGGGATGAGACCGATTCAAAGGGTGTCTCCACAGATCATAATTCAAAACCCTAGTTTTGAATCGTACCTTAACTTTTCAATCTATCTTTTGCCCTAGCATTACTTTAGTCCTAGCAGTATATCTTTGTCCATTTGATCAACAATTTGTCCGTACTTTGCCACGCTACAGCGAGTTCTTTGTGGGTTTGATCCGAAAACCTTCCGTTTCACCCTCGTTCGAGTTTTTTTATCATTTTATCGGTTTTTACCGGTGATTCGGTCCCTAGGCCGAATTGTCATCGGTTTCTTGTGTTTTGTAGGAATCTAGGTTGTCATCTTCGTCAAACCAACTCCACTGCAACAATCCAAGTGGCTGGAGAGATCACCGCCAAGCCAAAGGCTTCGTCGTCCCCCTTGTCGGTCCGACCGGCCATCTATAGTTGGTCCGACCGGGTGTTTCCGGTATGCGCCGGACCAACCGACGTCCCTGACTCGGTCTGACCATATTCGGCCTACTTCGCACCAGAGGCCTACTTCACACCGAAGACCACCTTCGCACTGAAGCCCGTCGATCTGACCAGAGCTCTACCTGTGGTCCGACCGAGCCCCTCACACCGGAGGACTTCTTCGCGTCAAGGACTCTCTTTGCGTTAACCTCTAGAGCCTCGGGTACCCTCTGGTCTAACCTATGGAATACCTTCGGTCCGATCGACCGAGGTGTCAAAGACCCCGTTTGGAGCCCTATTCACCGAGGGCCCCTCGCAATCTGCGCTTCGGTCTGACCGGAGTCCTAACACCACCAGACATTAATAATAAAACCGGGAATTTATTGAAATTCCATAGAAAATCAATAAATACAAGACGTTCATCACACGACTGCGTACAATACGCCAATCCATCATGGTTCGTAGACCATATTATTAAAAAAAAGTTAAAACAAAGAGAAACTAATAAAATAAATCCTCTAGATGAACGTCTTCTTCTAGTCTCGGGCCTTGACTGGGTCGCTACTCCAGACCTTCGCCCTCCTCGTAGTAGACTGCCTCTGGTGGTGTAAGTCAATGGGGGTGAGTACAATCGTACTCAACAAGCCACCGAATGCAATTATAATGCAAGGTAATAACAGGGAAGGTAGTGGCTTACTTTTGCGGAAAAGCATATTTGTAAAGCAATTAATGTAATCAAGTTATTAATGCAGAAAAGTAAACATGAGTTTGTGCATCATCTTTCATCATCTTCTACCTCGAGGGGTACAGTCAGCCCACCCTTACATGCAATGCATTCACATAATAGTAAACTAACTGCGAGAGGTCACACAACCCGCCCTTGACCGTGGGCTCGGCTTTTCGAAAAGATTATTTACTCTGATCAGAGGTGTACTACTGTACCCACAAGGCACTCATTTCCCGCACACCGCAGTGTGTTAAATGACTCCTGTCACAAGAAGCTCGTGCCAAAACCTTTAGCATGGAACGCACCAATTTGATAACACCCTCTTATAGGTTTCGTATGGTTTCCCAGTCACTTCGGGCCACGCCATACCCCCCTTGAGCCACGTCGGTACAAGTCACCCGCAGGCTTGCCCCTTGTACCCCTCCACTATGGTGTTCCATGTTGATACGGTCCATACCTCCAGTTAGGACTTACCCACAAGACTTGTGGTTAGTACGGAAGTGCTTTGCAACGGATCCCGCAGACCGGTCCTTATAGTGCCCCAGGTGCGACCAACCAATGCCCTAGCTTGCACCCGGAACCCACCATACTTATAACATAGCCAACTCCAACAGAGTCCAGAGACGAGAATAACGGGGAAAATCCTATCGCAGAATCCATCTATCTACGACTCGTTCATTTTATCCTATAGCAGTTGTGTCGGTACATTGGACACTAGCTAATATAATATTTGTAGAGTGACAAGGAGTGTTGGCTCAATAAGCATGGCTTGGGTTTGCACACAAGGGCGGGGATCTAATAAATATAGTGTAGGGCTTGAGATTTGACTAATGCAATATTATCCTATGAGTTATAGCAATAATTTATTAAAACATGGGCTCAATGATGATCAAAATGGGGGTTGTGACTTGCCTTGATCCGTGAACGGTGAAGGTGGAACCTCGGGGTAAGACTCCGGATCGTCGACGGCAACGTAGTCTTCTCGATACGGAAAAGTAAACACAACATTCAATAGACAATCCAAAAACCAATCATACAAGCATACATGTTTTTGTTGGATTAAGTAAAGGAGATAGAGTATTAATTTTTAGGGAATTGTTACTTAAATATTTAAGATTAATTTTTAATTAGATTTCTGAATTTTATAAATTGGGGTAAGTATTTTTATAAGGGGGTTTTATTTTCCCTTTTTTAGAGATGAATTAAAAAGGTATAAAATAGCCTTATTGTTTTTATTGCAGTAAAAAGAGTGAAATTAAGTTATTATGTCTTCTGAAGTTATTATATAAGTTTTTATGATGTTTTTATAAAGTGTTAACTTTTTATTATATGAATTACTTATTCATCCTAAAAGGGCCTTTGAAATATTATTTAATAAAATGAGATGGGCAAAATAAACATTCTATTTTTATTGTATTAAAATAGTGAAATGAAGTCATTAAGTCTTCTGAAATCAATATATAAATTATTAAAGGTTTTTCTAAGTTATTTAAATGAGATATAAATTAAATCCTAAAGGGGACTTTTCTTTATTATTTAATAAGGATATTTTGTACAACATAAGCATACTGTTTCTATTGCATAAAAGTGTAGAGAGTAAAAAGACAAATTTTCCAGAATTGAAATGGTCAAATTTGGAGTTAATTTGAGCAAGATATGAATTTTTAAAGTTTAAACATATTTTTCTAAATTTTATTTAAACCAGAAACAGTCCCTGGTCCACGGTGAACTAGGTTCACCGTGCACCGTTGACTGCGAGCGTGGACCAGTCCAATCTGGACCGTCCGATCCAGATCGGGTGGCCGACAGTGAGGCGGGGCGTTTAAGTGAGATCCGATGGCCACGATCCACTAATACCGCTTGGGCGAGATCTGAGGGCTTAGGTTAGATCCCGCGGGGTTTTAATCTATGCCCTCTGTTCATGATCGTGCGGCACAGATGAAATCCGGCACAGCACACGGCTTTGCTGTCTTCTTCGGCGACGGTGGCGCACGGGCGGCGGAACCCCGGTGACAGCGAGGTCCCATGGTGCGGCCAAAGCCAAAAACATAAAGAGGGGCACAAGGGGGTTCCTGGCATACCGGCAGCGACGACGTTGAAGTAGTGGCGGTGGTCGGCATCGAGAAGAGGGCGGCGGTGTCCTTCGGGATCAACGGCGGTGACGTGTTCCGGGGGTCTTCACGGCCAACCAAGGCGAGTCCGGGGTAGAGGGCGCGGAGGCGGTCCTATCGGTGGCGATGGCGAGGGCGGCGGTGGCTCGGAGTGCCGGCGAGGGCTCGCCGGAGTGCGAACAGAGGAGACAACCCAAAAATGAAGGTGGGGGCTCGGGATTGCGATGACCTAGGGTTCTGGCGCCGTGGCGGAGTGCGGCGAGGGTGGGAGGCCTTTTATAGGGGCTCGCCGGCGTCTAAATGGTAGGCCACCGATGCGAATCCGAGGGGATTCCATCTAGTGCCGGCGAGCTTTCCTAATGCTCGGGTTTATGCCATTTATGGCGAAGGCACGTGGGGAACTGCGGGATAGCGATCACCGGAGATGGGGGGTCAAGATCCCGGCTTGATTCGGCGAATGGTGGCGGCCGGCGGCGATTTGGCAAGGGGGGCCGACGGGAATGGAAGGGGGAGATCCCCTTCCATTGAAGAAGATGAATCTGACAGGTGGCCCCCACCTATGAGTGGTTGCGAGCGAAAGAGAAGGGGCCGACAGGTGGGCCGAGCGTGGCAGCGGCAGAGGGGTGGCTGATAGCTAGGACCAGGCGTGGCACAGAGGAGAGAGGGGCGCCGACAGGGTGGGCCAAGGATGGCAGCGAGAGGGAGGTGCACGCGAGAGGCTGGCAGGTGGGCCGGCCGAGCGCGCGGGAGAGGAGAGGGGGGAAACGGCGCCGACAGGTAGGTCCCGCCTGTCAGTGGCTGAGGCGACTAGATTGGGCCGGGCCTAGGAAGCTTTAGGGGTTGCGGCCCACTAATGTTTTAAAATGTTTTTCTGATTAAAATAATTCTAGAAATTCATATATTCTTTTAGGACTTGAAATACTATTTCTAAAATTTTGTAAAAATTCTCAAAAATATTTCTTGGCCTCTAGACTCCACCATAAATTTTTCAGCTACAGATTTGAAGTATTTCTCCCTGTTTTGCTTTAATGGGGTTCTTTAAGCCTTTTCTTTAATTAAATAAATCTTTTTATTCCAAAAAATTTATTTTCCTCATTTTTACTTTATTTTTAATTCTGGGGCTGTTACACCCGCATAGGCTGATCTAACTGCCGTGATTACTTCGGTCCAACTGGCCCTGGTTTGGCCAGTTGATTGCTTTTTCACACACTTCGTCTAATTGGGTCTTACCCCTAGGGTTTGATCTGGTTGGATGGTGACTCCGTTATTTCCTACCACTGTTTAAGGATCGTCGAAACACGACGTCGGCGTTGTGTTATGCTTAGGAGTTTACTCCTAAGTATCCACACGATTTTGGATCGTCAGATCGACGTCAGTGTGTTTGGCGCATTTTCGTGTCAACAGAAACATTTTCGCCCATCGCTTTGCTTAATTCTATTCAGATCATCCTAGCTATTGCTGCATTTTATGATTATGAGATATGGCAAATGGATGTCAAGACGACTTTCCTAAATGGAAACCTAAGTGAGGATGTGTACATGACACATCCTGAAGGTCTTCAAGCTTGTAAGTTTGTAAGTTGTTAAAGTCCATTTATGGATTGAAGCAAGCTTCTTGGAGTTGGAATCTTCATTTTGATGAGGTAGTCAAAGGGTTGGGCTTCATCAAGAACGAAGAAGAGCCTTGTGTTTACAAAAAGGCTAGTGGGAGCTCACTTGTGTTTCTGGTTCTATATGTGGATGACATATTGTTGATCGGAAACGACATTCCTTTGTTGAATACTATCAAGACTTCACTGAAAAATAGTTTTTCGATGAAAGATCTTGGAGAGGCAGCATACATTTTGGGCATAAAGATCTATAGAGATATATCAAAACGGTTAATTGGATTAAGCCAAAGTACGTACATTGATAAGGTTTTGAAACGGTTCAAAATACAGATTTCCAAGAAGGGTTTTCTGCCAATGTCACATGGTATTTCTCTTAGTAAGACTCAGTGTGATGTGACACCTAATGAGCTAGAGAAGATGAGTGCGATTTTGTATGCCTCCGCAAGTGGATCTATCATGTATGCCATGTTGTGTACACGCCCAGATGTGTCATATGCTCTAAGTATTACGAGCAGGTACCAATCGAACCCGGGTGAAAGTCACTAGGTTGTAGTAAAGAGTATCCTCAAGTACTTGAGAAGGACTGAGGAAATGTTCCTGGTATATGGTAGTGAAGAGGAGCTCGTTGTAAGTGGTTACATGGATGCTAGCTTTTAGACCGATAAAGATGATTCTCGATCGCAATTTGGTTTTGTGTTCTGCCTCAATGGAGGCATAGTGAGTTGGAAGAGTTCCAAGCAAGAGACGGTAGCCGATTCTACAACAAAAGTTGAGTATATCGTTGCTTCAGAAGCGGCGAAGGAGGCCGTTTGAAACATGAAGTTTGTTTCTGAGCTGGGTGTTGTTCCTAGTGCGTCCAGTATAGTAGACCTCTATTGTGATAATAGTGGTGCCATTATGCAAGTCAAGAAGCCTAGATCACACTAGAAATCCAAACATATACTTCAACGGTGTCACCTGATCCGCGAGATCATTGAGAGAGGTGATGTGAAGATTTGCAAGGTGCACATGGATTTGAACATGGCGGATGCGTTGACGAAGCCTCTTCCACAGCCCAAACATGAGGCGCATATGAGCTCCATGGGTATAAGATACTTGCGTGAGTGAGTCATTTGTTTGTGGAATATGCTAGTAGGGTCTATGCTAATGTATGAGGATAATTGTTATCTTGTTCCTTGAATAAATATCATTTGCATTTAATTAATGAGTACGACTTGTTATGTGGAACTTTTTGCTTTATGACGATGTTGTTCTAAAGGGTCCCTAATCTTGTCATCATGTGGGACAGTGATGATACATGGATTAGTACATCCGACTGATTGATGATTGTGTTTCACAGATCATA
Organism: Zizania palustris; assembly: GCA_019279435.1. Classification (NCBI taxonomy): domain Eukaryota; kingdom Viridiplantae; phylum Streptophyta; class Magnoliopsida; order Poales; family Poaceae; genus Zizania; species Zizania palustris. The sequence continues at coordinate 69,707,265 of JAAALK010000287.1, read as the reverse complement.
GACATAGAGATGTTAAATCAGTGATGTGGACACATGTTGGTGAACATGGTGTTGGACAGACCCACTTGAGATACTGCTGAGATTGTTATGTGCCAACAGTTGTCATCTCAAATGGTGTACCTGTAGAGTCCTTGGACCTGAGATCATCATTTGATTCCAGAATATGTAGTGACACACTTAGATGCTTCCTAACGCTATTCCGTAACAGGGTAGTAATAAGGGTTGTTTTCAGGTGTGTTGTGAAACATGTGTTGGGATGTGAGCGGTCAAGATAGAATTTACCCCTCCTAATAAAGGGAGAGTTGTCTTTGGGCCCCTCGAGGTATTGGATTGGAAAAGTGCATGACCATGCCACTATGACTAAGGAGTTAGTCATGATTTGAATCCGATACTTGATCGAGTGAAAATGTCAAGTTAACCAACAAGGGTGGCACGTATCTCGCCTTGAACTTGACTGACGGTGCGTGGTAAAGGGACTAGTGCCTGAGTATATCAAGGTTCATGAAAATTTGATTTTGTACGCTTTTGGGGGTCAATATGTGCTGCTAGGTACCGCTATTGATCAGTGAGTCGGAAATGGTTTCCAGTAAACAGCCATTGGTGTATGAACCTATCAGGTCACACACTTAAGGGGATGGATTAAAACATGCAAAGAATTGGTTCTTGTGCAAGTGGGTGAGTGAAGGTTATGCCCAAGAAAATTCAATGTATCTGAAGGTCTGATAGGAAGTATAGGAAGTTCCGGTTAATTTATGGTCTCGATACAGAGAGCAATTGTTGCTTCGGAAGTTCCGACGAGCTAGAAGTTCCGATTCGGAATCGGGGAATTTTGTACTGATCGGAAGTTCTGATATGGTATCGGAAGTTCCGAGGTGGGCAATAAGAGATTGGATCTATTGCGTATCGTACTATATTAGGAGACCTAAAATACTTTGTTGGAAGTTCTGATTCAGGATCGGAAGTTCCTACGTGGGCAAACAGATTGGATCTGTTACGGTTTTGGGATGAGCATGACCAAGGGGCTCTCAGCCCTATATAAAGGAAGGAGAAGGACGTCTTGAGGCAAGCAATAAGCCTAGATTAGACCTAGCCACCCAAGAGTTCTCTCCTTCACTTCTTGATCTCAAACATTGATGTCAAGGATCCCCGTCTCTCACGTGCGGTGCTAGCACACTGTCGTAGGAGGTATTCCATCCATGTACTTGTGGACTTCATGGAGGCGTTGCTCCAATAGCGACGCTCGTGAACATCTACATGCGAACGACTACCTTGTCTTCATCGATCGGATCGGCGAGGAGAGGCTTGACGCGCTGCTCTAGCATCTTCTTCCGCTGCACCTAGCGTGTCTTGTGCTAAAAGGTACCGATCTATGATCTCACACACGCATGAGCCTAGAGCCATAGGGCAGACATTTTGAATTTGTCGTCTAGCGTAGCTCTCCTATTCCCCAACATGGGTGTCGTGATCCGTTGGATTCTATGGGGAATCGAAGTTTATATGAGTATATGTTATTGTCCTGATGCCAAAATTTCATTTCCATGGAGAAGTGAACAAAATTCCTTGTCTATTCAGTGTGGTCCTTGGAGTATCTGATTCCTTCAAGGTATAAATTTCTCATCGCCAACAGTGTCGTTGCGGCGGCCAACCCGTACATCAACTGGTGGACGGGGAGGCCCTACTCGGCATGGTACCTTTAGATCCTGGAGAAGCGTTACACGCTCCCTGTGTGGAAGCAAAAGGATGAGTTCCTCACCGCCCTCCGCGAAAACCAAACTCTCATCCTGGTCAGTGAAACCGGAAGTGGAAAGGCCACTCAAGTATGAAATCCGCACTCGTGCCCATACATCTCGATGTAAAAGTTATTTAGGATATGAGTTAGTCGTTGTTTGTTGGGTTGTATCATTATATACTTTTTCTAGATGGTTGCAACATGGTGCTTTGGTAATTTGGTTAGGTTTTGTTTGTGTATCGATGTATGATGCTGAGGCGATGGTAAATTGGCTAGGTTATTTTGTATCAATGTGTGATGCTCAGGCGATAGTTTTGTCATTTCTGTGTGGGTGTCCTTACTGGTTAAATTGTTTTGTGGATTGATTTGTGTTTTGTTGTCCAGATCCCCCAATTTGTGCTCAAGGCTAAAGGCTTGAGAAACCGCTCAATGTTCGCCTGCACCTAGCCACGAAGGGTGGCAGCAATGTTGGTCTCCCGGCGTGTTGCGGAGGAGATGGATGTTACTATCGGAGAGGAATTCAGTTACAATATCCGTTTTGAGGATTGTAGCAGCCACAAAACAGTTATCAAGTAAGTCTATTAGTTTATTTTTGTTTAATGGAACAACATGATTAGTTGCACATGCAGATTGATATGGATTGTATGTTTCTTTTCTTTTTTAGGTATTCTGATCTAATCATGTTGTGTTGAACACTATTGCTTCCTATCAGATATTTGACAGATGGTATGCTTCTGAGAGAAGCTATGGCTGACCCACTGTTAGAGAGGTACAAGGTGATTGTTATTTGACTCCATTATTTCAGGTGGCATTTACATAGCTTAGTTCTTGCAGTTTTAGGATTTCTATAGATCACTTTAATTTTGTGGTGCTTTTTAAACATCATGGCCCTGCTCTACAGAATTTTTTGGTTAAGTGGGAAAATTGGCCAATTGTTACCTAGGTATCAGTGATGTGTTATTACCTCTAGGCAACAATTACAAATTAACATGCTGAATTACATGCATTTATTTGCCGAAAACATCTTTTGGTTGGATAGCTTCTCTTCCAATCCATATGAATGTTTTGGTCCACAGGTTGTTAAGCCTTCCATATGGAAGTTATTAGATGGGGCAGTTGTTCTTCTGCTAATTTTCTAAAGAAGATGAGTAAATCTGAAATTTATAACTAGAAAGTGTGCTAATGTCTCCTAGCAATTCTTATTTAAGTTTCTCGTGCTCAGAAACTTAACTTCTGCTACAATGTGTCATATACCAGCCAATTTTTTATGCAAACATTTATTAGGAAACCATTTTCTATTCTTATAGATTAGTTCTTCTAACTTTGCACTCATATATTGAATCCTTACCTCCTTAATACTAATAGTTTCAAATTTTGGGGTGTCAAATTTCCTATGCCGATCTCCCCATCGTCAAATGTCCTAAGAGCCATTTCCAGTTCTGGTGAAAATTTGAGACATATGCTTCAATTCTGTTTAAAATTAATCCATCATGGGAAGTTGCTCTGCCTATGCTTCACTTTTAGTATGAAAGTAATGCTAAAAGTAGTCTCTTCACATCTTTTCTGATCACACTTTCATTTTCTCCATAAACTCTATTTTTTATGTTTCAACTTCCATCATCATGCACACATATGTTGACGCCTTGTTTCCCTAGGTATTACATGCCAACCACCATATGCAAGATATCTCTGCAACTTACATGCATAACAACTTACATACTAGATCGATATTAATTTTAATATGAAACCCTATTTTTGCTTTCTACATGTTCGTGTTTGACGGTTACAAATATGAAGTATTGGCAATGCTCTACTTCGTGTGTATAGTTGCTTTATGGTTACAAGAGATGTGTTCGATTCATCTAATGCATGCATTGTTGCTTTGAATCATTCAATTATTCCAAGTTACAATTTGTCCAACATCATTTTGCCTTTCAGGATCAAAAAGGCCATAGAACAAATGCTCATAACAAGGAAGATGAGTCTATTGAGAACAACAAGGAGACTGAATTTGAATATCCCAAGAAAGAGGGCAGTGTTACCACTGGAAACATGTTGGAACAAATATGGTTCATGGAGTAATTTTGTAAAAAGGTTATGTCCTTGATAGGTGGCAACATCCAGAGTAAGCACAAGCATATCTAGAATGATGTATCACCACCACCCCTTGCATATGCACTTGGGAGGAAGCTCAAGCAAGTTAAATGGCATCATCGTTATTTTTTGGTTGGTCTAAATGGGTTAGATCACTATCACAAAAAACGGTCTTTAGTGACAGAGCTTTAGTGAAGGATAAATGACACATGTCACTAATATACTTTTAGTAACGAATTATTTTACACCCGTGATTAAAGATACACCATTAGTGACGGGTCATAATCTGCTTCGCCACTAAATTGCTGCACAAGAGGGGGCACCCCCATTAGTTACGTATTATGTTATGACCCATCACTAAAGATGGACATCCTCTTTAGTGACGGGTCATAATATGAACCATCACTAATGTGTGTTCTTTTACCTTCATCACTAAAGATGGACACCATCTTTAGTGACGTGTAACGTTATGACCTGTCACTGATGAGTATCTCTTGAGTATAAATAGGCGGGAAGAAATTGAACTAGCCACACTTTCATTTCGCACTGATCCCTAACCCTAGCCTCTCATTAGCGATGCCATCTCTTCTTCCTCGTTGACGCCACGTGCTGCTCACATCGCCCCACCTCTCTCCCTCGTCTCTGCCACTTCCCCCTCATCATTGTCATCTTCTACTTGTCGGCGTGCATGGACTTCCTCGTCATGCCTCTCCATCACTGATTCGTCCTCGTCACCGCCTCATCATGTCTTTCCATCGTCAACACATCCTCATCACCACCTCATCTTGATTCTTCGTTCTCCTCCCAAGATACTTACCTATATGCTCCAAGAACCCTAGCTGGCCCCTTCAGTGTATCTATGAATGTTGATATTTCTTATAATGTTAGTACTTCAGTGAATTTATGAATATTGATATTTACTTGTGCCATATTTATACTTTTGTGAATGCCATTTTATCATTTTTTTTAGTTTTCACTATTTATCTACTCGATATAAAAAGTGGTACTTTATCTATACCATGCAGCATGTCATATATTATTTTTTATGGTTACTTTTTTCTTTGGAACTCCATATTTATGTATACCCTATATGTATACATGATCAACTTGATTTATGTGTTCTATAAATGAATGAACTCATTATGGATAGGGTATCTAATTTTTCCATGTGCTCCTCTACACACTTTCCTATTTGCTTAATGAAGAGTTGGTCTAGTTTGTTCATGAAATGTTATTACATTATATACTCATTATCAAATAGTTTGTTCCTTTAAGTCACCTTTTTATTCAATATCCTTTAGTGGTAAGATTTAATTAATTAGTTGTCACACACATCCTTATACTAGGCCAACTGTTCATTGAGTGAATAGGGAAACATATGGTATATCGACACGGTAAGACTGTTTGGACTCAATGATGACCACACCGAGAGAGACTACTCCATAATCAGAAGCATAATCAATGATTAATGTTTTCTTCATTTTATTATTGCAAGTTGAACATTTAACTTATTCTTGCTAAACTCATTTTTTGTAGCTCGTTATAGAGCATTCAGTGTTGATACTGATATATCAAACACAATAGAACGCTGATAGTTGGTAAAAAAACCACAATGTTGTTAAGTCTCTAAATGTTTGCCTTATCCAAATTGAATGGGTCATCCACAATAATTGTGTATTTCTATCGCAGTGCTACACTCAACCTTTCTGGAAAACCAATGTGGATTTTATATCACGTACCATATGTTGATGGCCTTAACGACAACAAAACTTCAAAAGCCGGAAGTAACATACTATCATATATGTGATTGCTTTGTTAAATTTATTTTTCACTTATGTATACATCGACTAATGTAAAAAATATTTTTGCATTTTCTTAAGGAGACTGGCTTGCATGGCATCTAAGGATGTCAGTTCAATATTGTGGCCCATCACTAAAGGATGTCAGTTCAATCCAGAGGTAGTCTTTTAGTGATGGGTGAACACTCGTCACTAATGATAGGTCTTTACTGACGTGATAAGGATGGCGAGCGTGATTTCCGTCTCTAATGAGCTTTATAACCCATCACTAATGACCTTATTTTAGGTAGTGGATATTAATTCAGCATTAAGATTTTGTGAGCAATTGACCCTACAAATATTCTGGGATGGTCATATGAATGGGCTTTGGCATATCTGACTTACTTGGAGGATTGACATCATTAGGATACTTTGGTGGATAGAAGTTCATAACATGATCATGGCACTAGGTATACAAATCGTTTGTAAACCATAACTCTTAATATGATTAAAAGATAATCGATTGGTTTTTGGATGAAAATGGGTGCCTTTTTTGTACTTACATTGAGGATTAGCATCATTAGAATTAATTGTCATTTTCCAAAATCTTGAAGATAATAGTGGCAAACTGGCAATATACCTTTTGTACTCATCATCACACAGTTCCAAGCTCCAAGGTCAGTTGCCACTTGATCATAACTCTCTTTTGTGGCTAATTTTCCTTAGAAGCTAATTTCTTGACTTGCTTTGATGTCAATACTATCAAGTTTTATGTGATAGTATTGAGATAGATTAATCTCTCATCAGAATTTCTGTTGGTGAGCTCAAGAAATTGGTGGAGGGGAAGGTGAAGTACATTGGGTTATCAGATGCGAACCCTAGCACCATTAGGTGTGCCCACGTCATACATCCAATCACTATAGTGCAGATAGAGTGGTCACTAGTTTGCATAAATAGCTCTACAATTATGAATTCTATACTAAAATGCATTTGTATTAGTAGTTTTTTCATTGTGTGGTCTATTATACAATGATGTTAAGTAGAGTTGTACAGAAAACATTATGCTCTCAAGATGTTTTTATTCTTATTAATTAGCTATAATATATTGTTCTACCCTAGGCTTAAATAATTTTTACTTCTTGTTAAGACATTGTAGAGAATGGGAAAGACTCTTTTATATTTTTGTTGATGGTAATTGAATATTTATGTATGATTTGTTTAGGATAAGAATAATCATTTCTTCTTTTCATTGTAGCCTGGTTTACATAAAACCAGCCAAAAATCTGAAAATACCGTCGACTTTATAAAAGATGAGCTAAAACCGTTGGGTTTTCATGTACCTGATCGGAACTAGGAAGCATGCAGGCCGGCCATGGGATTTGGTTGGAAACAAAGTAAAATGAGGGGTATATTGACAGAAGCAGGCTGCTGCTGTTTCCGGCGGTCAGTCGGAGGAGTGCTCCCCACGCAGTTAGCAGGCACCGTCTGATCCGGGCATTGGAGAGAATCGCGGCCCTCCGTCCGCTTCTTCCCGAGGCCTGAGCGATGATGCTGACACCGTTCTGCCACCGCTTCCATCGCCCGGCCTCGCGCCAATAAACCCATTCTTTACCAAAGCCCCCAGACGACTCTCCTCTTTTCCACGCGAGCTATTGCCGGTAGGAATACTAAAGAATTCATTTGTAGCACTCAAAATTTATAAAAAATGATTTTAGCTTGTTTGCTTCACTAATACATGTGTAATTAACATGCATCGGTCCACCATATAACATTGGCCAATCAAAATGCTTGAAATTTAGAACTAACATCACTAATGAATGATATCTATGCATTTTCCCTGTGCTACTAATCTGTTCAAGAATTGCCTAAAAATTATTAAAAGTAAAGTATTTTCTTATTGTTGTATCATATGATTAGCTTAGCGGCTAAAGTTCTTCCAAACAATTTAGATTCTAGCTCTAAATGATAAAACTCTCTCTCTATATATATATATATAATCTTCTGTGTTGTGATCTCCCTAAAAACGTTATCTTGAAGATTTTTTATCATTAGTTGATCTCACCTACTAGTAACATTGCTTTTGGTTAGTGATGTTTTTGGGTTGTGGGTGCTGTTAGTCTGTGTGATTGTATATATTTTTCTCTTGATTACAATTTACTAGAGTTGTAATCTTATTTTTTTCTCCAACTTAATTAATACAAGCCCTACATTATGATGTGAATTGCTTCGAAAATAAATAAATTAGAATTTAAAAACCGTGGAACAACAACTTTCTAGATTTTTCTTTCTAATCAGCTGATTCATTTTTCTTAATAATCATCTGATTCTCGTAATTTCAAGTTCTGTAAATTAAACAGTACGTAGAGTGGTGCCGTTGAATTTCAGATTGTTTGATTGAAGATTACCGTTGGGAATAGAGATTAGCTTGGAACATTATTACCAGCAAGGCAGCTAAATAGATGCTGCAAACTTCACATGCGTGGAGTGGAGCACAACAGTAAATATCGGCATTCGATGTTTAATTAATTGTGCTCTGCACGCCTGCGTTTGTAATTGCATGCATATACGGTAATTCCAAGATGTCAGGTCTCTCCTCTTCTTGCGTTTGACCCGGCGTGCATCTTCTCCTACACTTGGGGCTTTTCAATTGGCCGGAGGAACACGCTGCATATATTGCTCTTTCGAGTTTCGACTTTGCTCCACTTTGAAACAAAATATCATAAAGCTGAGATTTATGAAAAATATTTAATGGCTTAAATTAATAAATTTAATGACAAAAATCAGAAATTGTTTTAAGGTTTTTTTATAGTTTGTATATTTTAAAAAAATTACTTTTGTGAAAGTTAAAAAATATCTAGACTTGGATAAAGACAAGCAGATACTCTCTCCGACTTCTTATATAAATTATTTCAATATTTTCAAATTCTTTATAAATATAAGTCGTTTATAAATTTTAGATATTTTTATTTTTTTCTTCCATAGCTTACCTTGTCATGTAAATATTGCTCTCTTACAAATAAACAACCTTATGTTTTCCAAACCAGAATAAGAAATAATAAAATTATTTAATTTGGGTTTTAAAAATTTTGTACGCAAATCAAAATGAGATTGAATACCCTGGCGTCTTGACATATATCTGCCGTTATAATTACTGCATGCATTCCCGGCAGAATGGGCTACTCTCTCTCTCTCTCTTTTTTCAGACGACAGAAGGCATCAAACCACAATAACATGGCTTTTCATTGAAATGAAAAGTAGTAAAAGGGCACAGGCACTTATGTATACCTCAATAAGCCAGGCAAATATTCCGTTCCGATATCATCCTTTACTCTGGATGGTTCCTAACTTGGTAAATTATATTGCATAAACGACACATATATATACCTTGTTAAGCCATGCAAATATTCCATTCCGATATTATAGGGCAACCACATTGGTATTGTTTTAAATAGAAAAATAGTATTTATTATTGTTGTGTTTACAATGGTGATGAGGACATCAATGATTGGCATATGACCATGTTTATGCATTATAATAAACAAAGCCATTGTTGTCCTCATCAAATGGAAGGAAACAAAAAGTAGCATTAAAGTGGGCTCTATTTATAGTGAAACCCACAAAAGTTATTATTTTATGGTTTATAATCATACCTTAAGTTTATGGTACATTTTAGAAATTTTTTTCCTACAATGTAGTTGCACAATGTGTAAGACTAGTAACAAAATTATATTTAATGCTTAAGACTACCTTTTCATACTCATTATGAACCGAAAATTTATCCATCACAATCAGGCAGCACAGAGGATCAGCAAAGACACCATTGGCGTTATACTTCACTCCAAATGGATAGATAGGTCACAACACAAATGAGCAATATTCAATTATTTGTCAGTTTAAATGTGTGCTGTTTAATTATTTAGTATTAGTGTAGTTGTTACTGATATCATCTGAGTCTATAACTGTATGTTAGAATAATAAATAATTAAATATCTCCACAAATGAAATGTACTATGGTCAAAGTAATAGCCAGCTCTTGAAAATTTAGATAAATAAATTGATGTTTCCCGCAAAGCTGAATTCTATTTTATTATGTTTAGAGTTTATGACAATTGAGTTTCATAATATAAAATTAAATTCTATAAAATTTAGGAAATTTGAGATTTTAATGATAGTTGTAGGCTTGTGGAAGTGAAAAAACTCGCAGACAAGGCCTACAGCTAGCTAGCCCACTGCTTCAGCCTTCAGCGATCACACTCTGTGCCTTCAAACGGGAAAGCAACGCTGCCATTAGAATTCAGTGTTCCGTCGCCTCAACTGCACATTAACACACATGCTTGTACCGCTCCATCCATCACTTCCAGTCCACATGTAACATCACAGCAATTCAGCAAAGCATGGCTGATTGATCGGCACAAGCATCGCCTAACTATAAAGTACGCCTTTTGTTTACACGTGTGACTTGGATCTTATTTGATACTTTGAACTAATTATTAGTAGTTAAGTTCGTCTAAACAACCTAACTAATTACTAAACTAATTATTAGTTTATGGACCAATTAATAGTTAGCCATTAAAAGCTAACGATAGTTCTTTACTCTTTTTTCAGGTATTAGTTCAAAGTATCCAAATATATATGAATTAATTATTAGCCAACTAATTATTAACTAACTAATAAATAATTCAAACTAACTGTTAGTTTTAGTCACCCAAACAGTTTTAGTCACCCATACGCACGTTCAGATAATGAATTGGCGTCTAGCCTTTTAATTTTATTTAAAATAAATTTATACCTTATATACCCTTTACCTACCCCTTCATAATAATATTTTCTTATTAAAAAGATATATTAGTATTTTAGTTTTATCATTAATTTATCAAATTTATTATTTTTTTTTGAAATAGGCCACATGAGCCCGACATTATTTAAAGACCATGGGTGTGTCGGGATGTGAACGTGACCTCCTGGTACGCCCGCCTGAGCACGCTTAACAATGGAGCACGCTTAACAATGGAGTTCTGAGGAGATTTGGTGCCAGCTAACTCACATCCCTTTCACTATCAAATTTATTTTAAAAGTAAAGATTTTATAAGATGGAAGGAGTAATCTTTAGCATTCAAAATATGTCTCATAAATACTTGGTTCTTGGTTTTTTAATACGTGCATAAATAATAGATTTTGATTAACCAGATCATATCGTCTAATCAGCGTGCATGTGCATGTAAATTAAAGGTAATATGCCTGTAAACTAGAGCTATCATGGTTAATCACAATATAGCTGATTCATTTCTTTAACCTGCTGATCTGTATAGTACTATAACAGAAACCAAATATCTCATTAAGAGACAAATTAAAGGGATCATATTATGCTAGGACCTTGATTAATTTCTCCACAACATATATAGTAGTAGATCACACTAGTCTCGATCGGATTACATGGATGTGCCGAAACAAGAAAGAGTTGCTGATGACGAACGATCATGAGGAGGCCTATATTCTCCTTGGGATTTGGGTCCTCTAACCTCTCCACCAACCAACCCCACGCGCCATCTTCTTCTTCCTCTTCTCGTCTTAGCTCTATAAATAACCTCCAGTATTCTCCCCTCCGTCACACAACTCTCTCTCCCTCTCTCTCTCTGTCTCTCTCCCTAGCTCCCGAATCGCAGAAACTCTCTTTTCCTCAGATGATCAGATAAACCCTCAAATGGCGGTGCAGTGATTCGGCAAGCAAGAATGCGATTATGTGATATCTACATGAAATAGCGATGCATATATATCTAGCAGTCTAGCTTGTACATGTGGCCCTCTTTGTGATCTTCCACAGCTTTCTTGAACTGCGTGAAATCCCTTGGCTTGCAGAGATCATAGCGACTATAGATCGCTTGGGCTTGAATCCGAGATCTAGCAGTTCAATAAAGCTGTGGGAAATTGCAGGGAGAGGCCAAATCTGGCCTCGCGTCGATCGCGTGCATGCATGCATGGATAATCTGGTAGATCTGATATCGATCGAGATGGAATTGTGCCTCACACGCTCGGTGGATCGATCGATGAAGGTATGGCTACCATGCATGATGCATATTTATTTATTAATCGCGCTATTATTTAGTATCTCTAAAATTCCCCCTTTTGTTTGTTTATCGCCTAACAAATCTGTCATGTACCGTTCATAGATCTCGACTGTTTACAAAGTATTCGATTAATTTTCAAGTCGTTTCTCTTTGTTTGATACTACGTGAATTCAAATTTTTAGTGACAAGATGAAAGGAAGTACGCCAAAGTTAATTTGCGTATTGGGCTGCTCCCAAAGTTCTAGATTGAATTCTTCTCCTGGTGTTCCATAATGTTTGCTAGTAAATTAATACGGTATATAATTTCGTTTTTAGCAGGATATTTTAGCTGGATGAACCCAAAGAACAATATTACTGTCTGCACACGTATGCATGAAAATTTCACCCAAAGATAACATCTTTATGACAAAAAAGAGCATGCAGTTCGAAAAGATTGGCGTGTTGGTCTGCCAGACTGCCATGCATGTTGCAATCGATCGATCGATTAGTACAGTAGATCTTTTGTTTGAAAAGGGGGAAAAAGATGATGCCCTGCAGAAGAGTTGTATACATGAAACCTCAAATCACACCCAGTAGTGCTTGTTCCCCTTTGCTTGCTGCCATGATGCGAATGGAGATGAGTCCAATTCTGCCACTGCATGATGGGACTCTTATTCCTGGAGATGCCAACTGCATGCCCCAGTCTGTATACGTGCTCTCACTTCACTTAACTAGCTAGACCAGCTGAGCTACTCTCATAGGTTAGCCATGGTGGCTACTGGTAAGCAGAGCTCTCAACGAACAGTTGCTCACTGCTTGCGTTTGCCATTGCTTTCCGTTGCATCAGGGCTATGTATGGCTAGCTTTGTGTGTGATGTTGGGCAACACTGACAAGTCTTCTTACTCCTGAACAGTTCTCCTTCTTGGCTTTATCTTCTTGTCCCGGGATACACACGATCTGATGGAGAGGATGTGTCTGTCTTCTGATTCAGTAGTGGTACGAGCGTACGTGTGTGTGGTCTAGGAGATGCATCCTGTCGATCACTCTGAACAAGTACAACAGATGATCAGTCAATCCATCCAAACAGAGTTGTGAGAGAAGTCAGGAATGTGTCATCTTTCCCTTTTGCGTCAGATGAACCATAGCGTCGATCCGATACTCCTAGATAAAAAACCATCGGTCTCCCGCTTATGAAAAGATGAATCATGGCAATACTCCTGCATATAACTAGTTGATCAGTCGCCCCTCGATCAGTTTGAATGAAAGGGGGTTTGGTTTGAGTTTAGACTTTTGGCATATCTCCATATTTAAGATAAGAAACGCTTAAACTGAATCTTAGTTGCTAAGTCACGCTCATCCAAACTGATTCTGAATGTTGTTAGTCCACTTTGACTCATGCATGTACTCAATTTGCGTAAACTCGAACGCACGACAAGTTCAAAAACGTGGTCAATTACACATGCTGTCAATTTGTCATAGGATTGATTAGTAATTAGTAGTTCTGCAGATGACAGTAAAAAATGTCTGAGCATGCACGCATACCCTGGTTAATTACAGTAGTGAAATGCACAAGCATTCAGACAAAGTAATCACATGTGCATTCTGGAGCGAGATGACAGAAAGCGTGAACTTTTCACGTGCTGATTGATTAACAATCTATGTTTGAATGCATCTAGGCACACAGGTGGCTAAAAACATGATCTGGCCACATCGATCAGGTGCTACATCGCGTTGTAATTTCTAACCGTACGTTCACAACGGTGAATTATCCTTTTTGTTTTGCCCTGAATTCATCTTCCCAACCATTTTTTTCTAAACTTGTACAACTGGATTTCACCGTCTCTGAAAACACAAGTTGATGCATGTGAACGAAACAAATCAGGGAGATACAATTTCATACATTGAGCAGCCGTGCATTCATATATAATACATCCGTCTCTAAGTATATAGAAAAAAATAAAACTTCTTAAATAAAGCATTTTTTTGACAAAATTGAAGGGTTATTCCTTTTGCTTCCATGGACGCAACACATCGGCAAAAGAATCCCAGGGTTTGTACGGATGATGCGAGAACAGGATACATACACTGTCGTTTCATTTACCTAGCTGGCTAGCTATTTCTCTGTCAGACATACGGCACAGACGAGCTGGTCGGTCGCCTAACTTGCAGGAATGCACTTGACTATACCGGCAGGAATTGAATTCAAATTTCTTTTTTTCTCTCCTTATTTACGTGCACCTGTTCGTCTTTGTTTGTGCAGTTTATTTTGCGTGGAGTTTAGACATTTATCCTAGAAAATTATCCTTATTCAAATTGAATTACAAAGACTTATGGTGCTAGGGTAACTGTGTTCTCTTCTGTATCTACCTAAGATGGCTAAGATAACAAGATTTCTTCTTCTTTTCGTTTGAGAAGCCATATGTTCATTGTCTCCATGCAGGGCTTCCAATCCAGCCATGTTCTCCCAGGGAGAATTTTTACTGGGATTCCTTCCTGATGCAGCAATCCTTGTGCTTTTGCTTGCTTGCGGTGAAATCCATTCCAGTCATGGGGTGCTTGAGGCTTCAGCTCGACATGAGTGAGAGGGAGAGAGATGACACGACAGGCAGGGTGAGTGAGATCTGGGGGCTAAAAATCACGTCGCGGTCTGAGCAGCTTACCTGTCACGGCACGAGCTACTGACACTACATGTGGGCCTGCATCAGATGTGGGGCCCAGATGTCAGTGCCCCACCCGTTTTCTGGCATGTGCAGTCCCTGTGCTTTTGTTCGTTGCGATGGATGAGAGCGGAGGCTGGGTAGGCCCAGGTTAAAGAAACAGTGCTTGCTTACCGGTAGTTAACCGTTAGTTAGTGGTTGGCGTTAACGCTATATTACTGTTAAACTGACCAGATAATAACCGGTTTAGTCAAACTTTTAGTAAGGGGTTAACGACAAACAGTTATTTACCGTCAAACTGCAATGGTAACTAAAATAACAGAGTTGGTTAACAACAGCCAACCTTGCCATAGAAGAAGAAAGAAGAGCTTTGTGTGATGAGTGAACTGAGTAGAGTGAGGAAAGAGAGGTGGAGTGAGCAGGGGGAAAGCTGCCTTCTGTCACTACTGGCTGTGGGATAAAGCAAAAGCTAAATTGACAGGATATGGAACTACCCAATCCCTCCTGCCACAGCCTTTCAGAATGTGGGCCCTTTAACCTTTTCCCTTTCTTGTTTCTGTCCTTCTTTATTATATTTATCATATATTAAAAATATGGATTTACATACCTTGTCCTATTTATCAAAAATCGGACCCTACTATGGTGACAAGGAGATGAGAAGAAAGCAGATGGTATTGGAGGTGTACGAGGCGAGCCCGTTTGGTTCGGTGTATTTTTTTTGGAGCGGATGATTCCAGATCCACGAAAAATATTCATTTTTAGGTACCGCTTCGTTCTATATAATTCCAAACTAAACACACGTAAAGTGGAATGGAACCGCTCGCTTGCACCTAACTCTTGAACCAAACGCTACCTTAAGGATTTGCTTAATAGGAGGACAAAGTTAGATGAGATATAGTCATCCATTTTTAGAATTTAATTGTCTAGTTTTATTATTTAGTAGAATGGATGAAACCGTCTAATTTTTTGTTTGGTTGAATGAATGAAGTTGTTTGATTTTTTATTTGGTTGATGAGCAAACCTAAATGAGCCATTGTAGTCACCTCGTAAGTTGAATGTATTCAACTAAAATACATGCGATTAACAATGATGGTCAACGCTGGCCTTCCTTATCCAATAAATTTTTTTGGACAAACTCATTCAGCATATTTAAGGAATATTCCCGCTGATCCGCCCCATCCAATCTGATACTAAATTTATCAAGAATGTTATGTGCTTGGAATTTTGAAAGAATGAATTCTCCTGCACATGCACATGCACATGAGGCAAATAAGAAAACATTAATTCCATAGGTTTTAAATGAATCTCTATCCTTTTTGTAATGCTACGTTATTCATTTCTACACTATGTCATCTATTATGAGGCTGATAATACGTGAGCTTATAAGTTATAACCCGCGTGCCAATGAGACATTGACACATCAGTGCCATAATGTATGCACTAAAAACACGTGTATTTTTTCTAGTAGTCTTTTTGTCCCAAGGAAAGCGATAATGCGAATAATTGAATAAACTTAACATGGAGTACGTAATTTCAAAAGAAACACGCACGAAGTCCACTTTAAGAAGTGTTCACAGTTCATATGATAGTACAGTAGTGAATTCAACGAGATATTCCTTATAGGGGCGAAGAAAAAAATATATGGCTAATCCAAAACTAATTATTCAATTCGTAAAACTTTTATACAATTTCATAGTAATTTTTATAACAACAAGAAGGGAGGAATATAGCTCAAGCCACAGCCACGCCATCCCTGTCTGCCCTTGATTGTTCGCAGCCTCCCATTGATTGTTCAAACTCAATAAAAACCAGCTGCATTTTCTTTGTCATGCGAAGCCCCACATGAAACAGTAAACATCAAAGCAAAATGGAAAAGGTGAAATTCCTTTTCAGTACTCTCTTGGATCCATGGTAAAGAGAGAAAATGAGAGGGAAATGCTTTATTGAAGGAAATAAGAAAAAAGAGTATGTTACTACTCTTTTGAAAAAAAAAAGAAAAAGAATTTCCGAAGACCCTCTACTTGGTTCAGTGCAACTAAACTGTTGTTAATTTGAAATAAATGATAAATAATTGGCCGTAAAAAAGTGTCAAATGCACGGGCAATCTTCGCATGGATGACTTGCCTAGCCATAAAATCAAGTAGCAGAGCGTCGATGACCACAGTTACAGAGACAAGAAACACACTAAAAATTCAGTAATTATGTAAAACTTGAACCAAAGTGGAGAAAGCTTGAGTGAGGCATGCATGGTGGACTAGAAAGCCAACTTACATGAAATGGAAAATTAGCACAATCACCTCTCTCTCTCTCTCTCTCTCTCTCTCTGTGCATGCAGCGGCCAACTGACAATTGAAAGTCCTTGTTATGCCATTTCTTCCCACAGCTTTCTTGACCCTCTTCTTGCTCTCTCCATATAATCTTCCATTGATGTCGATCTCCACTCTCCAGTGAGGGAGTGACCTGAGTGAGGCACAAGAGAAGTTCAAGAAAGCTGTGGAAAGGCATGGCATGGACTTGAAGCCAGATCTGCAGCTATCCACTGCACATTGCAACCTCTCCAATGCCATTTGCCTCTCTTGATCCCTCTTTTTATAACCAAGAACCAGCTACATGCTATCTTAGCTAGCTAGCTAGGTCATGCTCCACCTCTGCACACGTAGAGAGAGAGAGGGAGAGAGAGAGAGGACGACGAAGCTTTATGTCCGCAAGTAGACGGTAGACTAAGCAGATGTGCAGGAGGAGAGGGAGTAAATTTCACTGAAGCATGGGATCTAAATGAGGTTACAACAATAAGGCCATGAGAGGGAGCAGGGTTAAAAAGGACATGCATGGTGAGTGCAGCTAGAGGTTTATAACCTTCTTATGCATGCACAGCTTGCTTGCTCATCCTTGGACCACCTTTGTCTGTTCCATTCTAGAAGGGGCTTAGCTGCTTGAATTGTGTTTTTCCACTGTCTTGAATGCTCTGAATTTACCACTAGTACCAGTTCAGAGAGTGGGAAATTAAGAGAAGTCTGCACCCTCCTCATGCAGTGGGGCGCCATAATTTAGCTTGTGCAATTCAGCATGGGCCAACGCCGGGTAGATGAGAGAAAGGGTTAATAATTGAAGTGATTAGTACAACAGTAGAATTAATCATCCAGAGATCGATATGGTACATGATTTACTGCATCCATGCAGCTAGCTACCGCAGTGCAGGTTTATGCAAGCTAGCTACATCCACAGCGCTGTGCGTGTACGTACGTACGTACACCCCTTGTCTTGTGCTGTTGTCAGGAGCTGGGTCGATCTGAAATCTGAATTAATCCATGGAAAGCTGATTGGCTAGCACACTTGAGCCTGCCTGCTCATATGCATGCCTGTCCAGCCTGTAGATGGATCATCGATGTTCCAATACGTACGTACGCAACGGCCAAGATCTACAGAGAGGGATCTCCGGACGGATATGATGGGCATTCAGATCTGACCATGCATGCATGCTAGCGGCAAGCAGTCCTTGTTTATCTGCCATATTTCGCACTGCTGCTGATTGCAGCTTGCTGAGCTAGCGATGGATCGAGTGGGCATTCATCGCGTGCAATTGCAAACCACACCCTCGAGCAGCAAAGCACATGTCTGCCCCCCAGTCCTGCAGAATCATACCATCACCGGTGCCACCGCCATCGAGACAGACACACACACACACACACAGAGAGAGAGAGAGAGAGAGAGAGGAGAGAGAGAGAGAGAGAGAGAGAGAGAGAGAGAGAGAGAGAGAGAGAGAGAGAGACGTTAAATTTGAAGCACACCAAGTGCCGGGATTAGAGGAGTTTTGAGCCTGGGGTGCGCGCCGTCAGATCGAGGCGAACGCGATGTCTGACGAACTCACGAGCATGAACTCCTCCAATTCCTTGTATTGTGTACATCGAGATATCTGACGATGTCAATATATATTAGCCAAGTAACCTTATGCAGTTATGCTTACCCCTTCAAAATCTTCAGTATATATCATTGTATCAATAGATCAGTAAAATTGGGAAGATAGCAAAGCGATGAAATCATTTACCGGTCCATGCATGGAGCAGCAGTCCATAATAATGAGCTGTCCACAAGACCAATACTCCACAAGACCACAAACACATAGCCCGTGAAAGTGTGAAACCTAGCTAGCTAACTCCAATCGACCAGATTGTTCGATAGGCATTCATGATAGCTTGAACATGTGTGTTTTGGTAGAAAATAAAAAAGTTAGAAGATTCGCTTATCCCAATTTTTAACATTTATTAGAAAGATTAGCAGAGTAGCAGAAATGACTTTGCATCTCATTAAATTTGTTAGTTCTAATTTTGAAACGAGCTGATTATATAATACCACTTAATTTTGTGCACACATTAATAAAGCAAACACACTAAAAATTAGATCTTGGTGGGAGAAATTTTGAATACTAAAAATCATTTTTTGGAGCAGATTAAATAATTAAGAAGCATTTAAGCGGCACTAGTTTTTTATACGCCCAAAGGTGAGCGACTAGCGTTGTACCTAGGGCTGGACAAAAAACTCGTAGCTCGTTAACTCGTTCGGCTCGTGACTAACTCGGCTCGACTCGGCTCGGCTCGTTCTATTTTCCTAACGAGCTGAGCTGGTGTTTTAGCTCGTTAGTATAACGAGCGAGTTCGAGCTGGCTCGCGAGCTGCTCGCGAGCTTAACGAGCTAAGCACTAGTAGTCAAGTCAACCCATTAAAACAATAATAAAACACTATCTTACAATATGAGACTCATTATTTTATAATTTATTTGTTAATATCAAGTTATTACTTGCTAACTTATTATTATAAATTTATTATTATGGCCTATAGAATTTATCATATAAAAGTATATATAATTTCTTATATAAAAGTATGAAACAAATAACATGTGTGATTAATTTGATGGAATCATAGAAATAATGATGGAACTATGGATAATTATTTTTTTGAAACCTTATGTATTCTATTTATTTCATATTTGATGTTTGATATGTGATTATTTAAATATTTATTATTTAATCATATTTTAAATAATTGGCTCGCGAGCTAAACGAGCTAGCTCGCGAGCTGGACCGAGCCGAGCCGAGCTGGGTTTTCTGCTC
Organism: Zizania palustris; assembly: GCA_019279435.1. NCBI lineage: Eukaryota > Viridiplantae > Streptophyta > Magnoliopsida > Poales > Poaceae > Zizania > Zizania palustris. Next base: position 69,687,855 of record JAAALK010000287.1, on the reverse strand, counting down.
GTTATGTTAACGAGCCGAGCCGAGCTAGCTCGTTAACATAACGAGCTATAACGAGCCGAGCTTAACGAGCCGAGCTGGCTTGTTATCCAGCCCTAGTTGTACCGTTGGCGTACATTGCTATATATACTATATTATTGCACTCCTGCATCAGACATACCGCTAGCTCGTCGATCCGGACACGCGGTTCGATCTATAGGAAGACTGCACTGGCACAGTGAGAATCAAATGCAGCGAGATCAGCAGCATATATATACACGACATACTGTTCGTTGGTTCAATCGGAAGGCCTAATTACTAGTTTCCCTTCACTTCACTGACTGATCGATTCGATTCTCTTGACAGCTTCTTCTGTAGCTATCGGCAGGAGTTAGGCGCGTGTGCATGAGCCCTGCCGTTGGAGTATTTTGACCAGCAGCCAGCAGGCGATGGGTCGATTGGTGCAAGCTAGAGGCTGGCTGGCCGCGTACCAGCAGCCGGCCGGCCGGCGTCAGAGGAGAAAAAGCCGTGTCCCGCTCGTCGCGTCGTCGCGATTCCGATCTCCGGCCGAGGAGAGCGGTGGTGGCCTGCTGGCTGGCCTTCAAACATGAAAGGCTGCGCCCCATGAGGACTTTTTAGCGCGTGGAGACGAACGGTCAACGTAGGCCGCGCGCGCCACTCTGCCTCCCCGTGGCGTGTGGTCAGGGACCCGTTCTGAGATTTCGGTTGCAGACAAATCAAAATTTATGGAATTATATATATAATAATAATATGATATTTTAATACGAAAGTATAAGATATTTTGAATGATTATACAGTAAATTGATTTAACTATAGTTATATTGCATATATACGGCAGAGCTAGCATATCGGTTCATAGAAACTATGACCGGTAATCATGGAAAAGATTGGTGTATGCATGCATGAAACTAACAACCGAAATCATTTAAATTACATGGATATCACTAATCATACATGTGAATATTACTAGCATAATATGTATATATATAAGAAATCTAACCGACACATAATTAAAATATATCAAAAATAATATTCATATAGAATATTATGTACATAATATGTTTATGAAAGGAGGGGTGGACCATACCCATGTACCTACTTATATATTGGTAGATCTAAGATTTCGCCAATCGATATGTCATATCAAAATCTCTATATGCAATTTGGTAAAAAAATTCTAACAGAATAAATAATTATTAAATTTGTGTTATAATTTATTTTTCTAATAAGACAAATAATTATTAAATTTTTTACTAGAATAATTTATTCCTCAAACAGATGAACAACAAAAAATAAAAGGAAAAAAAATCCTTGAATTATATTCAAAGCCACTAGTGTTGGCGTAAAAGATTACGCTAACAAGTTTAAGAAACTAAGTGTGTAACAAACGAAGTGTTTGCTTGAGTAAACTATTCCAAGCCTCCAAAGACGGATAATAGCCTGAGATAGTTCGAAGTGTATATTGAATATCTGAATATTCGATGCCTATTACAGGGCGAGAAGGGGGGTATTTATAGGTAAAACCTCTAGGGAAAAGACCTTTTTACCCCTTAATTACAACCGACGTAGTGGATACTATTTCGGTATCCCTTATAGGGTCAATATGGTAAAACATGTTCGAAGGATGTCGATAAAGTAGATGTCACATCCTTCTGGTTGTTTTCCACTTCGAAGGGGAAGCCTATCGGAGGGTCTCTTCAGACCAGGGCCTAGATAAACCCTTCGACTTTGAACCCTTCAATCCAGAGACAAGTCTAGGGCTCTGAGATTATGACTTGTATTTATCTTGGAATCTTGGGGATCATGAGTATGAAGTATTTTCCCCCAATAGTAGCCCCTCAAATACGCTTTTCCGAATAGCATGTATAGCAAGTAGAGCAGTATACGCAAAAAATATTTCCATGCTCAGGAACTTAGAAAAAATTCAAGGTATTATAACCGTTCGAAGTGTCTTTAGCATCGAAGGTGTATCGAATCTTGGCTTCGAAATTGAACCTCCGTATGATGGCTCCAAAAGAAAGTGAACCGTTATGATGGCAGTGCGTCGCAAAGAGCTGTTACTTTTGTGTCATTACCCCTCAAGTAGCCGTTAGACCTTTCGAGAAAGTAACAGACGCAAAGTTTTACCGTGGGTTCACACTATTTCACCTTTTGGCCCCACCTGTCATTGACGAGGGTTGGATCTGCAAGTGTGAAAACATACACGAGTTGTGCCGAACGAGAACAGAGCAGTTATAAAAGAAGAAAGCGATCGACAGCGAAAAGCTTTTGTAGAGCTTCCGTGCTTAAACCTTTTCACATTTCCACCTTCAACCTTCCTCTCCGATACTCTCGAGCACATTTCTAATGGCAAGAACCAGCACAAAAGTGCTGATGGCGACGATGACCTTGGTGCGGCGACAAGCCTGGGCCGCATCTACAACGGTGGAAATGGCAGGAGCTCCAGGGGGCTCTTGGCCCAAGAATTCGCGGGAACTCCGCCCACCGTCTAAGAAGCCACTGAAGCAGACTTTCATCCTCGGGCGATCAACTTGCTCGGCGGAGTCCATCGAGGAAGCGGTGAGCGGGAAGATGGGGCCGGGAATGAGGACTCAGGTTCCTGGGGAAGAAGTGACTCCGGCGTCGAGGAGCGAAGAAGTCGTCGTCTTCAAAGCCTTCTTCGAAGCGGGACTTGGACTTCCTGCAATAGATATTTTGGGAGAAGTACTTGAGATGTTCCATGTTACTCTGCCGCAACTATCTCTGAACGCCATAGCCAGGTTAGCGGTCTTCGAGTGGGCCCTCCGAGCTAAAGGATGCGAGGGAAGGTCTGGAATATTTGCGGCGACCCATGAAGCTTCGTGCCAGCCAAAGCCGCAAGATGGGCCTGGAGACTCCAAGTGTCTAGTAGCCTTCAGGAGCGTCAACTTCCAGCTCCGGAAAGGACACTTGAAGAATTTCTCGGCAAAGATGATCAATGACTGGTGGTACTCTGATTGGATACTCCGGTGGTTTTATGCCGAGGTAGGAGAAGACTCTAGTCTTGCTGGTCCTCTACAAGTAATATGGTACCGGAGGGAGGCGGAGGTGACTCCGAACTCAAGTTTGCTTTCAACGCGGATTGGGTTATTGTCTTTAGTGGTTGAGCGCATGAGTATGCGGGACTTGGCGGAAGAGTTCATCACCCTCCGGATACCTCCACTTAGGGCCGACTGGCCTATTGTATTTCAGAGCGCTTCAGAGGGGGCTTCGAACTCTAGGTAATACCTTCGTATCTTCTGCATTTAGATTAATCATAGAGAATAATTGTAATATTCTTAATAGATTGTTACCTTATTTCAGCGGCTCCGTTGGCGTTAGCTCCGGAGCAGATAGCTCGGGCTATAGAAAGGGTGCTCGAAGCCCCTACTACCATGGAGAAGCAGCGGAGGATTGAGCTGGTTGGGAGTTAGGAACGCTCCAACTGAGTGTGGAGCGCGCTCAGAATGGAGGCTCCTCCTCTGCCAAGCTTGGACCTAGTAGGAGCAGTCTCTCGAAAGAGGAAAGTTGCCGCTGGGACCTCCAAAGTGGCGAGGACTCCAGTGAAGAAGGTGGCATGGAAGGCTAAGCTTCCTTCGCCTCCAGCATCTTCGTCTTCGCTCGAGATTCGAAGCTCTTCTTTGGAAGAGTCTGAAGAGGAGGAAAATTAGGAGGTCCGCATGGGGAAGGCGCTCGAAGACCTCTTGATGAGAGACGACGAAGATAATTCTCGGGTTGTGGCTGAGGATCCCCCTCATGAAGAAGTTGGAGTAACTCCAGCTGCCGAAGAGGTAGTGGCGATCCACCCCGAACCTACCGGGGTCCAAGGAGCAGAGCTGGAAAGTCCTCGCTCCCCCGTGATCGGAGTTGTAGTGACAGAGGTCAAGGCTTCGGCATCTGCTACTCCAACACAAACCTCGAGGGAGGAGCTCGAAGAATACCTCAGAATGTATGAATTTCTAGGGGACCCCGAAATCCTCCCTCAGGTTCTAGATGAAGGTAGGCCTTCGATCTTCATTCTTTGAAGTTCCTGAAATAATTTCATTGCACCAGTAATATCTTAATGGATAATTGACAAATACCTTATATTTGTAGATGCTTCGAGGAGTAGCATGGCTCCAACCAAAGATGGAGCTTCGACTCTAATTGGAGATGAGGCTCCGGTCATAGAGGAGCTCCGGTGACTGGAGCTACTTTGAACGAAGCTGCTCCATCCGAGGGAGACATTCTTGAAGGAGGATCCACTCCGACTGAAGCGGTGGCTCCTTCGGTTTTTGTGCCGGGGAGAGGTAAGGGCAAGACTTGTCTTGGGCCTCTTCCCTCTTTGACGACAACACCATCGACGAATGACCCTTCGGTAGGTGCTTCAGAAGAAGACCCCACTAAAGATGACCAGAGATCTCTGTCCTAGCTTCTGCTACTGGCTCCATTCTTGGAGCAGCGGTCAGGGCTCCGGTCTCTCTTAGAACCTTTGGCTGAAAAGAGCCAAGAGGTTGGCAGCTCCGATCTGGTCTCTGTTTTGAGCGATGCCAGCGGATCAGAGCTAGACCTAGCCCTCGAAAGGGCTACCCTCAAGGTATGCAACAAACATAAAGTACATTTAACTTATTGAAATTACATCATACTTACTTTGCCCCCTTTTTTGCAGCAATTTGTCCTTGCTAGAGCGGCAACGACATCCAACGAGCTCGAGACCAATCGACTCAAAAGGAAGGTTACGACGCTTCAAAGGGTCCTTAAGGGCTCTGAAGACAAGTCCTTGCGACTAGAGGAGGAACTTCTCGAAGAGCGGAGGACAAAATCTATGGCAGAAGAAGCGCTCCAAACAGAGTAGCAAACTCGTGCCAAACTTGCCTTCTCAATAGAAGAGCTTCAAGTGGAGCGCACGATGTTGAAGGCTGAAATTGAGAAGCTTCGAACAGCGGAGGCGGCTTCCGGAGCTGAACTCATAGAGCTCCGAGGGTTGCTTAAGCATGTGCTAGTTCAGAAGAATTATTTAATGTCAAAGACAACTGAAATCTCCTCTATCGCTACCAAACTGACAAGGGCCGAAAAGAGGTATAGCTTGGCGACTGATCAGACCATGGATACCCTCAGGGGTGTCCTAGAATATTTTGGAACGGTGTGCCCGTCTTCTTTAGCTGCGGAGGACGAGCCTCTCAATCGAAAGCTCAGGATGATCCACGCAGCGACCAAGATGATGAAAGGCTCCGATACTCGCTATGGATAAATCTCTGGGAAAGTAACCGGGATCAAGGTCCGTCGACACCTCGAAGCCGTCGAGGTCTCTGTTGCTCCAGTGAAAGGTTCGACACTGGCAAGCTTCACTGATGAAGGCTTGCTACAACCATCATTGGATGTGGCTTTGGCTTGGGAAGCCTTCTGGGTGACTTGGAAAGAAGACAACGAAGCTGCGGCCAAGGCTTGGATCGACAAAGCCTGTCGGCAGAGGCAAGCTTAGACGAAGCCTCTGGCTCCAACTTCACCAACTGCTCCGCCTCCCGACCCGAAGGTCTAGCTTCTAGGGTGCTTAATTATGTACAAGAGATCTTGTAACACCCTCTTATTTTAATGAATGAAAAGTTTATAAATGAAAAGTCTTCGCTTGAATGTTTGTTTTTAGGTTTTGCTACATGCTTCAGATCCTGATTTCGAAGTATTAGAGCTTAATGAAGGGCTTCGCCAACAACGAGCTATCCTCAAAAGCTTGAGACCTTACAGGCACTCGCGATTTTCGGTTCCTCGAGGCGAGCAAGGGGAAATAGCACCCGATATATGTAAGGAAGTGTTAACTTTTATTAAAGAGGAGGAAAAAGAAGTTAGTATAGCATCATCATCTTCGGAGGACATTGATTGGTCCGAAGAAGAGTGTATCAGCAAGGAGCAAGCGGAGAGAAGCCCCAAATGACTTCGAACCTAGGAGAGAAGCCCCGAACAACTTCGGACCTGGGCCGAACTTCAGCAAGAGCAAAAGGATTTCCGGGCTTCAAAGGAAGGGAAAAGAGTTAAGCGCAAGGTTTTGAAGACTCCAGGCTCCAGAACAAGTCATCTTCGAAGCCGGGCTAATTCTGAAAACAGCTCTAGGGATCGGAGGGGTCTCCGCTTTCTCCTTGGCTTAGACATAGATTTTTCATAATGTAATATAATATGTTGAATAATATAAACTAGAATGCATCGAAATTGTCTCATTACATCCCAGCCCCTCTTTGGGGGTAAGCTCCTTCGAAATTCGATCGAAGGTGGTTACACACAACGATGATAACGTTAGTTAGGAGTACAATTTCAATAACTTTTATTTTTGGAGGCTCGGAGCCCCTGATTATATCAAAGAGGAATTAAGGACTTGTGGTCCAAAATTTTAATAGATGGTCGCTAGGGACCTCGAAAATTCGTTCGACTCCGTTAGTTCGGAGTCTGAAGATGGTAAATTGGTACTCTTTTTCAAATGTGGTCGCTTCAGACTCTTTTTCGAATGTATTAGAATCCGATTATAATGGTCGCTTTGGACTCTTTTTACGGACATTTTCAAGTTAATTGCTTGGAGTCCGTATCATTTGGTCGCTTTGGACTCTTTTTACGGATGCTATCAAGACGGTGGCTCGGAATCTGCTTTTTGTGGTCTCCTTCGATTCTTTTTATGGATGCTTTCAAGCTAGATGCTCGGAATCCGTAGCATTTGGTCTCTTTGGACTCTTTTTACGGATGCTTTCAAGCCGAGGGCTTGGAATCCATTTTATGTGACTTTCCCACCTTGACAGATACTCCGAAGCAGTGGCTCAAAGTCCATAAAATCGGTTCGAATGAATAATACTTACCTCTGCAATTAGCTTCGTTCTCCTAGTGCGTCCACTAGAAGTAGGAATCATTTTGAGATGTAGGCATTACTCTAACCATGAGCTTTATTTATTTAGAAAGTGTTTACAGATGATTACAAGGAGCCCCTATGCGAAGTATCGCTTAAGGTGCTCCGCATGTCTGCATGCTTTAACTCTTCACCTTCTGAATTGGCTAATTTAAAAGATCCAGGGCGTACTAAACGAAGGATGATATATGGACCTTCCCATTTATTTCCTAATTTTCTTGGTGCGATAATGCTTCGCAAAACTAAATGACTCAGTTTAAGTTCATTAAATTTAATCTTCGGATCATATCAAGTTTTCGTATGATGTTGATACTTCGTTAGGTTTGCAATAGCTCAAAGCCTTGTTTCTTCCGTTAAGTCTAGCGAAGCTTGTCTTTCATCTTCTGTTTCAGGTTTGATGGTGCGAAGAGATCCTGCTTTAAGCTCTGTTGGCGTCATGGCTTCATCTCCGAATAGTCATCTGAAAGGGGTAAATCCTGTGGACCTTGCTTGAGTGGTCCGAATAGACCATAAAATCTTCGGGAGCTCTTCGGTCCACAGCCCCTTTGCCAATCCTACTATCCTTCTATTCAGGCCTGATAAAATATTACCGTTAGCTCGCTCGATGACTCCATTAGATTGAGGATGACGGACAGCTGCAAAACACTTTTCAATGCCAAGACCTTCGCAGAACTCTCTGAAGGGTTTGACATCGAATTAGGTGCCATTGTTGATTGTCAGCTGCCGAGGTACTCCGAACCTGCATATAATATTTTGCTAGAAATTTTTTTGTACATTCTTGGAAGTGACAACTGTGAGGGGTTCTACTTCGACCCACTTAGAAAAATATTCAATTGCTACCACTGCAAATTTTAAACTTCCTTTTGCAATTGGGAAGGGGCCAATGAGATCCATACCCCACCTGGCCATGGGCCACACCGAAGCAATAACTTGAACAGGTGTTGGTGGACAATGACTTCGTCTTCCCATCCATTGACAACCTTGGCAAGTGCATACCAAGGCTTCCACATCAGCTACTATTGTAGGCCAATAAAGCCCTTGGCGAAGTGTCTTCCCTGCTAAGGCTCAAGGGGCAAGATGGCTACCACAAAGGCCTTCATAAATTTCTCGGAGTATATCTTGGCCTTCGACTTGGGAAATACATCGGAGTATGGGAGAACATACCCCGACCTTGTATAAAATACCATTGATAATATGATAATTCCGGATTCTTAATTGCAATCTTGAAAGCTTCGGGCCTTCTGGTAAATTAGCTTCCCCTTGCAGTAATTCCATAATTGAACTCCGTCAGTCGGTGCTCGGTATGCAAAGGACCTCCACAGGACGGAGTTGGGGCACCGAAGGAAAGGTAAGCTCTTCATAAAATGCCCCTTCCGAAATGTCTATGGCTCCAGCTGCAGCCTTTGCCAAGATATTGGCTTATGCATTGTTGGCTCTTGGGATGCTTCGAACAGAAATCCATTTAAATGCTGCTTTGATCTTACGGATTTCTTATAGATATTTAGTAAGTTGTGGATGCCGAACTTGGAAAATTTTATCAATGTGCCCTGCTACAATTTGGGAATATGTTTTTATAACAACTCTTGTAGCACCAAGGGCACGTGCCTTGCGAAGACCTAGCAAAATTCCTTCATACTCCACAATATTATTGGTGGACTTAAAGTTGAGCCTTGCGGAGTACATTGCTTTATGCCCTAAAGGTAAAATTATCACTACTCCGACACCTGGTCCGGATGCTTGAAAAGCTTCATCGGAGTATATGGTCCATATTCCTTCACTTGATTCTTCCGGAGCCCATACTGCAGATAGAGTCCATTCTGCTACAAAATCAGCCACTACCTGTGACTTGATTGTTGTTCTTGCTACAAAGGAGATGCCAAAGGGTGCTAGCTCGATGGCCCATTTTCCAATTCTCCCTGTAGAATCTTTGCTTCGAAGCATATCTCCTAGAGGATAATAAGTTGGTACAATTACATTATGTGATAGAAAATAATGCCGTAATTTCCTCGAAGCCATCACTAGAGCATAAGCGAATTTTTCCAACTCAAAGTATCTGGTTTTTACTCCGGACAAGGCTTCCGATAAAAAATATACTGGATTTTGTACCAACTTCCCATTGAAATCCATTTCTCGAACAAGGACTGCACTGACAGTGGAGCTCGTAGCCGCAAGATAGAGGAGAAGAGTTTCATCTACAATGGGCACGGTGAGTGTTGTAAGGTTGCTGAGATAATCTTTAATATCATCAAAACTCTTTTGGCACTCCGATGTCCATGCAAAATCTTCGGACCCTTTCAAGGCTTTGAATATTGTGAGGCTTCGCTCTGCGGACCTTGCTAGAAATCTGCTAAGGGCTATGAGGCATCCGGTAAGCTTCTAAACTTGCTTAAAATTTTCTGGTGGATCAATTCTTTGCAGTGCACTTATGTAAGTTGGGCTAGCTTCGATCCCCCTGCTCGAAACTAAATACCCTAACAATTTCCCAGCTTTAGCCCCGAAGATACATTTTTCGGGGTTAAGGCGAACTCCACATGCTCGGAGGCTCTCAAAAGTTTCTGCTAGGTCTAGACTATGTTGGTGCTTTAAAGCACTTTTTATTACAATGTCATCCATATAGGCTTCAACATTACGACCTATTTGGTGACCTAGAGCTTTAGCAATTATTCTTAAAAAAGTTGCCCCGACATTTCTTAAGCCGAAGGGCATTCTTACAAAGCAAAAGACTCCCGAAGTTGTTACAAAGCTTGTCTTGGCTTCGTCTTCGCGTTTTAACCATATTTGATGATATCCGGAGTATGCGTTGAGGTATCTCAAAAGCTCATAGCTAGCAGTGGAGTCGACTAATTGATCAATACAGGGCATGGGGTAGGGATCTTGTGGGCATGCTTTATTCAGGGATGTGAAGTCAATGCACATGCGCCACTTACCGGAAGCCTTTTTCTTGATGAAGACCGGGTTGGATAACCACTCCGTATGAGCCACTTCTCTAATGATCCCGACCTTCAACAATTTTTTCACTTCTACTTTAGCAAGGGTTTCCCTCTCTATTGATAATTTACGGAGCCCCTAGCGAACAGGTCAAACCCTTGGGTTGACGGGTAGGCTATGCTCAATGATATTTCAGTCAACTCCTAGAATGTCTTCATCGGACTAGGCAAAGACATTCAAATTTTCTCTAACTACTTCTTCTAACGAAGTAGCAATTTTCGGAGGCAATTCCTTGCCAAACTGGATAGGATAATCTTTGCTGTCCTTTACAATGATTTTCGTTACAATTTCTCCTTCGGGGCTTGGCCTAGGGGAGGACATCTTTGAGAATTCACTTGACACAGGAATATCCTTCTAATGGTCTTGCACATTATTTATCTATCGAGGGTCAAGAGGTGGACCATGGCCAGACTCTGCCCTTCGTGCTGCAGCTTGGTCACCGACGACCGTAAGCACTCCTCCTTGCATGGGCATCTTGAGGCATAGATAATTATGATGTGCCACAGCTCCGAATTGATTTAACATGCCTTTTCTGAAGATGACATTATAGGCATACGGGGCATCAACTACGTCGAAAATCACCTCCTACGTTCTAGACAGAAGCCCCTCTCCGAAGGAAACCTCGAGGCCTATTTGGTCGAGGGCATCAAGAGTAGGTCCTGCGAAGCCTTGAAGTGGTCGAGTTACTGGGAGGATATGTTTCCTCGGGATACAAAGCTGGTCGAAGGCTTGAAAAAATATAATATTCGTGAAGCTTCTGCCATCAACCAGTGCTCTTTGGACTTCCGTTCCTGCAATATAAGCAGTGATAACAAGGGGGTCCTCATAAGAAAATTTTATACCCGCCGCATCAATTTAAGAGAAAGATATAGGCACATGGGACCATTCAGACATTTCATCAACCGATGAAGAGGTCCCAATATGCCCTACTTCATGAACATATTCTCTCTTTTGCCTTTTTGACATGCTGCCAAAGGTTCCTCCTCCGGAGATGGGAAGAACCACTCTTTTGCCGCGGTCTTGTGTATCTTCTTGCTTTGGAGGTGGCATAACACTGGCCACCGAAGGCTGTCTTGACATCCAACGGTTTGTACCGGCTCTGGACATGCCTCGGGAGGGGTTCGGTCAGTTGTGCCTTGACCTGAACTCCTCTCAAGGTACTCACTCCTCAGGGCTAGTATAGACTTACATGCATCAGTAGCATGGCTTCGGTTCTCGCCGAGGATACAACAGAAGAAGGCTTGGCCTTTGCCAACCGACTTCCCTGGCGGCCTCCAGCTACTGACCTTGCTTCCCGAAGCTTGTGCATTCTTGGGGGGGGGATTTCGATGAAAAGGGAGCAATGTTCAAGACTTCGGAGCGAGGATGCTTTTGCCCTCTCTGGCTATCATTACGATTATTTTCGAAGAGGGAGACTTGTGAAGAACTTGGGGACTTCGGCTCAACCTTGACTTCTTGGAGGAAAGTTGACGGAAGCGAAGTAGTTCTTTGAAGCCATCCTTCTTCAGACCTAGCATATTCTTCAAAATAGGCCATCGGTTGTGCTATTGAAGATATATGCTTCCGATGAAGTTTGTCGAGGAGGTCTGCATTCGTAACTCCTTCGCACGCTGCATCAACGACGAACGATGTGGACAAACCCTTTATCTGAGACTTCGTGTGAGTGAAGCACTTGAAAAATTGCCGTAAAGTTTCTCTAGGTTGCTGCTTCACCTAAAAAAGACTACCGGTGGACATAGGGGGCACAAAGGTCCCTTGGAAGTTATTTACAAACTTCTTCCTTAACTGCTCCCAAGATTTAATTGATCCTGGTTTCAAAGACCAGAACCAACGCAGAGCGACTCCTTCAAGCGCAAGGGGGAAGAACTTCACCATTGTATCTCGAACCCCTCCGCTAGCTTCTATTGCCAAAGCATATGAACGAGAAAATTCTCCTAGATCTTCCTCTCCAGAGTACGTACAGAGCTTTGGAGTTCTGAACTTTGGGTCGAAGCACACCTTCTGCAGGTTGGGGTGTAACGAAGATTCCTCATCAAAAGAAGCATTCTCAGCGCTTCTTATAATCTCAAAGGCTTTGGGATAAACGGCGAAGTCATCATCTTGAGGCACCTCCGGAATGGCGGGGGTAGCTTGAGGACGAAGTCTGTCTGCAACTTCTTGCCTCCACCTCATCACTTTGGCCTGAAGATGGGCCATCTGGCTCACCACATTGTCAGGACGATCTTCATTTCTACCGGAGGGGACCTCTAGGTCTTGAGAACTAAACAGGTCAGTTCAAAGCACAACCGAAGCCACAGGAGAGGCTCCGTTGGTTCGAAGCATAGACAGAGTTCCAAGAGGGGCTTCATATGTTCGAGGAAGAGTATTTATTTCGGGAGTCTAAGGTGGGGGGACCACAGAAGGTCCTCCGACCTTGACGATATTTGAATATCTCAACCCAGAGGTCCGAGAGGACCTCTGGAGGGGACTAGTGCCTAGGCTCCTCTTAGGAGGCATGGCTCTAGAAAGGGATTGGTAGAGAACGAAGTTTTTGTACTAGGTTCCCCATGGACGGCGCTAACTGTTAGCGTAAAATATTATGCTAACAGGTTTAAGAAACTAAGTGTGTAACAAATGAAGTGTTTGCTTCAGTAAACTATTCCAAGCCTCCGAAGATGGATAATAGCCTGAGATAGTTCGAAGTGTATATTGAATATCTGAATATTCAATGCCTATTACAGGGCGAGAAGGAGGGTATTTATAGTAAAACCTCTAGGGAAAAGACCTTTTTACCCCTTATAGGGTCAATATGGTAAAACATGTTCGAAGGATGTTGATAAAGTAAACGTCCCATCCTTCTAGTTGTTTTCCACTTCGAAGGGGAAGCCTATCGGAGGGTGTCTTCAGATTGGAGCCTAGATGAACCCTTCGACTTTGAACCCTTAAATCCGGAGACAAGTCTGGGGCTCCGAGATTATGACTTGTATTTATCTTGGAATCTTGGGGATCATGAGGATGAATTATTTTCCCCCAACAACTAGGTATTGAACTCAGGGCCTTATATTTAAGTGATATTTAAGTGGAATTTGCTTAACCATTACACCACTAAATGCTTTTCAAAATTCTAAATACTATTTTATTTTTTACTATATCCTCATACATACACACACATGTGTATAGGGGCCCTTCAAGTTTGGGGGTCCGGGGCGGCCGCACTGCCGCCCCCCTCAGGGCTGGCCTTGTGTGTGGTGAGGTGAGGTGAGCTTGTCATTTGGACCGACACTATCGGTTTGATGAATTAGCAGGTGGAGTCAATGGGATACTGATAAAAATTTAGGGTTTGTTTGAGAGAAATTAAACTGTCTCAAACATATTAACTCTTCGTAATGCAATCAACTCTATAGAGTTGGACCTCCCATAGTACAAAATAATGGAGCTTTTAAAGAGTTGCTCCACAGATCTAAATTATGAAACTATTCATCATAGTTATACTCTACCGTAGATCTATTTCACTGTAGAGTTTTGGAGTTAAGCTAATGATGATGGAGTGAATCCCTTTCAAACAGGCCCTTAATGGACAAAGACGGGGTACACGCAGTGTGGATTGATACTTCATGTTAGTTATTATTTAGTTAGCCAATAAATATGTTACTTAGGATTCTATGTTGTCCATAGATAGCATATTTATCAGGCTATAAATATGTAAGTTGTTGGCATAAAAGATTATGCTAACAGGTTTAAAGAACTAAAATGTTTAACAAACGAAGTGTCTGTTTAAGAAAACTATTCCAAGCCTCTCAGAAGGATAATAGCTTGAGATAGTTCGAAGTGTGTATTGAATATCTGAGTATTCGATACCCTTTATAGAGTGAATAGGGGTATTTATAGACCGAATACATAGGGAAAAGACTTCTTTACCCTCTAATTATAACCGACTAAGAAGATACTGTTTAATATTCTTCATAGGGGTAAAAGAGTAAAAGACTAGTCTAATCAATGAGAAGATAAATCTTCTATCCTCGCTGGCAACACCCCTTCGGGTGAAGAGGCTTCGGGAGGCTCCACCATGCCGAAGCCTTGATGGAGGTCTCCGTTGTATAGAGCTCTGAATACTGTGAAGTCTTGATGCTGTATGCATCTTTGGAGATAAAGCTTCTGACTTTGTCTCTTCTGCTTGTACTAATATGGAAGTTTCTTTGACTTCTGGAGGATGAAATATTTTCCCCCAATAGTAGCCCCTCGAATACTTCTCTCCGAATGGCCCATGCAGTAAAGAGAGCAGTATACGCAAGAAATAATTTCATGCTTATAATTTAGAAAGGAGCTTGAAAAATTTTACCATCCTTAGAAACATTCGGAAGAAAGGTCTTTGGACCAAATTCTATGCAGAGACGTTCACGAAGATGGCTTCAAAGATGAATCCCTCACAGAGCCAATATAGCTATTAGTCTTTAGAGCCATTTGACTCCAGAGCCATTAGACTCAAGAATAGAGTCGTTACTCTCTAAGAAGGATATCGATCACTTCGTCTCCGTCAGTTGTAACCTTTTGTGAAACGTTCCTGCAAGTTATGATGGCGTCGAAACCATAACAGGGAAACCAAATGGCGCACTGTAACGGACAGTACAAAAATTTCCAACGCTATAAATAGGAAAGTAAAAGTGAAGTTCAGATACTTTACCGATTATTTTCACACATCACCTTTCTTCTTCCTGAGCGCATATTCTCAAACACTCCTTTTCTCCGATGGCGAAGACTAGTCACAAAGTTCTCGTTCCTGCTTCAACCTTGGCTCGACAGCAGGCGATGATGGTGGCTACGGCGGTGGGGTCTCAGATATCCCTCATCTATCTAGTGCTCATGACCTCCGTCCGGCATCTGCAAAGTATACAGATCAATCGTATAGCTTGGGGGGGTCGTCCTGCTCGAAGAAATCGATTGCTGCGGCAATCACGTGAAAAATCGTGCCTAGAGTAAAGGTTCGCCAGGTTGGGAAGGAGGTGATCCCGTCACCACATGCCGGAGAAGTGGTGGTATTCGAAGCTTTCTTTGAGGCTGGATTGGGGTCCTGATGTTGGGGGAGATAATCCCGATGGTGCTTAGAAGTGCGAGGGACACGTAGTGAAGTTCGAGGAGGGGGCTCCGCAGGATGGCGACTAGCGAAGCCGTTGTCTCCAAAGCGGTTTGGTATGGAGGTCGGACGCCCTTTGATCCTTTTTGAAAGAGATCCCCCGGTCCAGAATGGAGGGGGCAGTCAGGACCCACCTCGGCTCAAGATCCGAGGTTCGGAGGCCCTCGACTGAAGATCCAAGTCTGGGAAGCGCCCGAACCCGGGGAGCCGACTAAAGGACGGAGGCGTGTTTCCAGAAGATGCGGAGGGTGCAGCACCGAGGCAGGAGACCAAGACCGGTCCAGTCAAGCTAGTCTGTGTTGATAGCAAAAAATGGCATTAATGGTTAAGATTGTCAAAATATCAATTTTGGTAATTTGGGCCATTAATGCACATGTCCCGGGTTAGGCCGAAGCCCTACAGGGCCGAAGGACCACTGGGCTACGGGCTTCGGAAGATTCCAGCCAGCCCACAGCCTTCAGCCCGGAGGCCTTTGGAGGCCCACTCCACCGAAGCTTCAGCCCGAGGAGCAGGCTTTGGTGGGCCTGGCCGAAGGCCCACTTCGGGCAAAGTTAGAGATTGACTCCGATTTTTGACTAAGTCTTTTACGCTTGATCAAATAGAATTCCACCAGATTAGTCTTAGAGATTAGAAGTCTAGCCCCTATAAATATAGGGGTGAGCTGGTTCAGAACGGCCCCCCAACACAAATCAACCAGAAAGCCCTAGCTTTGAACCATACTTTACTTTATCTTTACTTTTCTGTATTCTTTGTGGGTTTGCTTGGAAGCCCTCCGACGGCCACTTTAGAATAGTGGTAATCCTTCTTACTTCGCTTGTGAAGTATCCATTAATCTACATAATAGATTGTTATCGCCTTGTTACTTCGCTTGTGAAGTATCCGCTAATTTGCATAACAGATTGCTAACTTCGCCACTAGTGCAACACTTAGAAGAATTCGGTCCTCAGGCCGAATTAATACTTCGAATCTACTCTGTTGCAGGTTTCCATGTTCGGAGCTACTTCATCGGAGGTGTACGGAGCTGAGATATCGGTTTCGGAGGATGCTAGAACACCCTTCGACAAGATTGCTGCTTCGACCGCCTGTGCCGGACCATCACACTATTGTCAGTTTGGCCAAGTCCCGCACGTAACATGCTTCACCGACAGACTTCACCACGACAGGCTTCACCACGCCCGTACTCCGCTCCGGATGAAGTCGCGCTCGTGCGTCACACCTAAGTCATTTCCCTGTACCTTACTGTATAGGAGACTTCACGCCGAACCCCACTATTCGGAGTTGATTGTCACGTACAGATCGATTCGGAGTTTGTCTCCAGCTAGATCAGTCCGAACGCCGAAGGCACCCTTCGGTGGGACACTTCGCACTAGACGCCGAAGGTACGGTTTGGCGACACCCTTCGCACCATACTTCGAATCAGTCAGGCTCCATCCAGTTTTTGACTTGTTTTGTTTAATACATTTCTTTCGGCTAATTGGATTATTTCTGTGTGATCTGATTACCTGGCGACTCCACCCCCTTACCACGGCTAAGGGTAGTCGGAACGCGATGTCGGTGTTGTGTTACGCTTAGGCTTGTCCCTAATTATCCGCACACTTTTGGATCATCGAACTGAACCAAGTGCGGAGGCACATTCCTGTGTCAACACACTTTTTGGTGACTCCGCTGGGGAAAAGCTACGCCAACATGACAGGTATGTCTACATCGGCCGCCGGTACATCTACAACGACTATTACGTCTACACCGCCAATGGAGACCATGAGAGGCGCGAATATCGACAACCGCAACATCATGACTCCTACTCTTGAAGACATTCCTGTAGACCATTAGCGCTTCGCTAGCCAACCGTTTAGATTCAGCATTATCTCCCAAGTAGAGGCGACACTTAGAAGGTTTGACTTTACTGAGGCCGTACCATCAGCCCCTATTGCTAGTATACCTCTAGTAAATCATATGTACAACATAACTGACGGTAGCACTGGCCAGACCGTTGCGTCTCCGGTCTCAAAATTCGTGGCCGAGACTAGCCATTATGCTTGCGGCAAGGCTAGCACCACGTATCATGCACCACCGCCACCTACACCGGCGCCAGCTTTACCCACGCCGCTCGCACCACATGCACAGGCGCCTAGGCTAGAGCGCGTTGTAGAGCTAGCACACGAGGAGGGAACCCATGGCCAACACACTGACATCCCATCGCGTGTCGCGCCCCCACATGAGAGACGTGCGCAGGCAGCGGGCCAAAATGACCTCGAGGAGCGAATCCGCACACTGTTTAGGGAATGCGCCAGCTTCATACCTAGGAGTCAGGCTAGGATTTACTGGAAGCCATATCCCGACCATTTTGATACAATACCCTACCCTCGCGGCTATAGAGTTCCTGAGTTCACTAAGTTCGATGGTGAGGGTAACAAAACCACACTAGAGCATGTTAGTCAATTTTTAGCAAAGTGTGGTGAAGCTAGCAGGTCAAACGCTCTAAAACTTAGACTATTTTCTCTCTCGCTATTCGGCACTGCTTTCACTTGGTTTTTGGCACTCCCGCCGAACTCTGTCCAAACATGGGACAAATTAGAACAAAAATTCCACGACTATTTTTATACAGGTGAGACAGAACTTAGGCTCTCACACCTGACATCGGTTAGACAGAAATCTAACGAGGGCGCCTTTGAGTATATCAAGTGTTTTAGGGACACTAGAAACCGATGTTTCAGTCTTAATATTTTAGAAAGGGATTTGGTGGATCTAGCTTTTAGCGGATTGCGTTCCGAGATTAAAGAGAAACTAGACAACCAGAAATTCTTAGAGGTTAGCCAAGTCTTGCCGCAGGCTCTGGTCCAGGAAGGCCGAGCCAAAGATAAAAAGTTTATTAAGATGTTTAACAAGCCTAGGGATGAAATCCACGTCATGGAACACTCCGATGAGGAGGAATTAGAAGAGGAGGATTCAGTCGACATGTACGCGGCCGAATGGGTTTGGAACGCTAAGAGTAAACCTATCACTTGCTCCGAGTTACGACCATCTCCCACGAAGAATCGGCCTAGTGAGGTCAAGTACTCATTTGACATAACTAAGTGTGATAAAATTTTTGATTTTCTCTTAAATAACTACCTTCTCAGGTTGCCTAAAGGCCAAGTAATTCCATCTACCGATGAGTTGAAGAAACATCCATACTGTAAGTGGCATGATTCGCATTCACATAATACTAATGACTGCAATGTTTTTCGGCGGTAGGTTTAATCGGCAATAGAAGAAGGACGATTGAAAATAGACCACAATCCAAAGATGAAGCTGGACAAAGATCCCCTCTCCATCAACGCCGTCGACCTCGACGAGAAGAGGGTGTTGATTCTGCCAGAGCAGGCCGAGTAGACTAAAGGAAAGTAAGTAATTGTTGGAGAGCCACACACACGCACACTCATACCTAAGAACCCCGAGGTGGGACTGTGGAAGCAAAATGTTAGCATTCCTTTGACTAAGGCTCGCAAGAAGCCGAAGGTAACATATAAGATGTTGTTAAACAAGCACCAAAGAAAAGCCAAGGAAATAGGCCCCCACGCTAAAAAACTAAGTCAGCCGAAGGGCCCAAGGCATCCGGAGGGTGTCTTCGGACCACAGTGGCCGAGCCCTCCTCATGATGGCTTCGGACAGCAATGGCCGAACCCTCCACACAGTGACTTTGGGCCACAATGGCCTAACACTCCGTATAGTGGCTTCGGATCTCAGTGGCCAAACCCCCCGTACAGTAGCTTCAGACCCCAGTGGCCAAACCCCATGCGGAGCGAGTTCGGCCCCCAATGGCCGAACCCCGCACCACTCTGGATGAACCCTTCGACAGGAGGCTTCGGCCCACACTGGCCGAACGTACCTCCGGCCTGGCAGGACCCCTCACTGATATGGTCCGAGACACCGTCGACTCTGCCGAACCCCCCCCTCCGGGTAATGGGTTTGGCTCACAGTGGACGAAGCCACTAGAGCCGCCGATGCCTCCGTCGTACAACTGGGCAGGGACTCTGTGGGCTCCATACGTATCACAACTGGAGTACCCTCCGCAACTTAACGCTATGTCTTGTTTTCCTTCAGAGTATTATGAGTGGCATGGACAAACAGACGCAGCGGAGGGAGGTATCGTCCACAGGCTATCCATGGTACCTCCGAATCGGCTCGTGCAGAGTGAAGTCAAAGAATACGGGCACAAAGAGGCAAAGGACAGGGAGTCCGAAGCTATCATAGTCAGAGTAGGGTCTCAGGAAGTCCCAATCCTGAAGGTCCCTTCGTCGAAGTATGATGGAGGTAAGTCCCCTGCTTTGGCCGAAGCCCGCGCTAGAGCCTGGTCCGATCGGTCGAATGAGGCTGGTCCGATTGCTGGGGTTCGCAGCGAAGGATCCTCTGAATACAAAGTGCGCGAGGCCTAGGTGGGAAGTACCACTTTGGCTAGAGCTAACAGGATCCCGACAGTGGCACTTGGCACCAAGACGCAGCCATCTTGGGCACCTCCAGGCATGTCCAAATCACAAAAGAGGCGTATACAATGACTACGGGCACATGAGATGCGTGAGAAGAAGGCTAAGGATGAGCGAGACGCTATTTTTGAAGAAATTCACCCGCAGCCAATGACGAGACAGGTATGGAGGATGAAGCCGGTTGAGATAACCAACCCAGCTCCTAGTCCGAGCGACAACGATGACTACTCACCCGTCTTAGAGGGGCCCACACCCCAGGCAATGGACATCAACGTCGTCATGCTACTCGCCGAGTTTGCCTTGCCGCAGGATGAGGCCAAGGTCGCTCAGTTGAACCTCGACCCACGCAATGCTATCTTTGAGAAACCCGAGGACTCGACTTGCCATCTAAAGCCTCTCTACATCAGGGGTCACATTAACGGAAAGCCGATTTCCTAGATGCTTGTTGACGGTGGCGCCACTGTTAACTTAATGCCTTACTCGCTATTGAAGAAACTTGGCAGGGATGAGGATGATCTGAAGTAGACCAACTTGATGCTCAATGGCTTCAACAGCGAGAGTTTCGAGGCCAAAGGCGTGCTCTCCATGGAGTTGACAGTAGGCAACAAGACATTGCCAACAACATTCTTCGTTGTCGATGTATAAGGTAACTATAGCGTGCTGCTTGGGCGCGACTAGATTCACGCAAATTGCCGCATTCCCTCTACTCTGCACTAGCGCCTAATTCAGTGGGATGGCGATGAAGTAGAAGTCATACCCGCAGACACTTCGGCCCAAGTGGCATTGGCTGATGTGTCAGATGACGCTGTTCACAACAAGGTAGAGTGCCTATCAGTTAGAGATCTTTTGGATTACGATTTTGTTAGCGTGTCCGGAGGTCGTTTTGTACTAGTGTCTGTAAAGCCGGCTGGTGTAGCATGTCTGTTTTTATATTAGTATTCATGTCTAGCAAGAGTAATCTGGATTGGCTAAAGTATCGTGTAGAGCAGTATCGGTCTACTAAAGACGGTATCGCCGAAGCCATTGAGGACTTTAGCGAAGTAGAGAAATTAGGGCATGGCTTTGCGTCGGCCGATCCCTTAGAAGAAGTTGACATAGGTGATGGTAGCATTCCGAGGCTGACTTTTGTAAACCAACTTTTGTAGCCTGATGAAAAGGCTAAACTAATAAAGTTGCTTCGGTCGTATGTCGATTGTTTTGCATGGGAGTATAGCGAGATGCCAGGACTAAGCCGCGAGCTCGTGGAGCATCGACTACCTATCAAGTCTGGATTTAGGCCTTATAAACAACCTCCTCGTCGCTTTAATTTGGCCGTCTATGACCGAGTTAAAGAAGAAGTGGAACGACTGCTCAAAGTTGAATTTATTAGGGTTAATTTTTTCTGTGCCATTACGATTTTTATGGTTTGCCAAAATGCCATTATTGTGTCACTGCCAGATGGGGGCCGCCACAGTCACTGACAGTGGCATGTAGGCAATTTCTGAAAATTATAATGGCATGTGAGTAATTTTCCCAATTTATTAGGCCATGCAGGTATGCAGAATGGGTCGCTAACATTGTGCCTATAGAAAAGAAAGGGAGCAGCAAAATACGAGTTTGTATTGATTTCAGGGATCTGAACAAGGCCACTCCGAAGTACGAGTATCCGATGCCGATAGCCGACATGCTAATCAACGATGCTTTGGGACACAAGGTACTAAGTTTTATTGATGGCAATGCTGGTTATAATCAAATCTTTATGGCCAAAGAGGACGTCTACAAGACAACCTTTCGATGTCCTGATTTTGTCGGTTTATTCGAGTGGGTCGTTATGACTTTTGGTTTAAAGAATGCTGGCGCTACATATCAATGTGCTATGAACCTGATCTTTCATGACTTGCTAGGAGTTATGTTAGAAGTTTACATTGATGATGTTGTAGTCAAATCGGACGCTATGGGGAACCATTTAGCCGATTTGAAAGTTGCTTTCGATAGGATGCGACAGTACAACTTAAAAATGAACCCACTCAATTGTGTTTTTGGCGTGTTGGCGGGCAAGTTCTTAGGTTTCATGATTCATGAAAGAGTATAGAGATTGATCCTAAGAGGCTCGAGAAAATTAGAAACGTTGCGACGCCAACATGCAAGAAAGATGTGCAGAAGTTGCTAGGCAAGATGAATTATTTGCGTCGCTTCATATATAACTTATCAGGCAAGATTGATGTCTTTGCCCCCATACTCCGGCTAAAGAACAAGGCCGAGTTCACTTGG
The DNA here is from genome assembly GCA_019279435.1 of Zizania palustris. Lineage (NCBI taxonomy): Eukaryota > Viridiplantae > Streptophyta > Magnoliopsida > Poales > Poaceae > Zizania > Zizania palustris. The sequence goes on along the minus strand of JAAALK010000287.1, from coordinate 69,666,188 downwards.
GGGGCAAGTTAGCAAAGCGCCTTTGAGAAAATTAAGGAGTGCTTGTCATGGCCGCCCGTGGTGAGAGCACCCAAAGCCAGAATTTCGTTTCGGCTGTACATCACTGCTGAAGATAGCGTGATCGGGGCCGTGCTAACCCAGGAGGTAGAAGGAAAAGAGTGCATCATCATGTTCTTGAGCCGTTGCTTGCTGGACGCCGAGACCAGGTACGCGTTTGTGGTACGTTTGTGTTTATCACTTTACTACGCGTGTACCAAATTACGCCACTATCTTCTCCCTACTACATGTGTTGTCGTTTGCCAAACCGACGTTATAAAGAACATGTTACAAAAGCCGATTCTAAGTGGAAGAATCAGAAAGTGGGCTTACACTTTGATTGAATATGATTTGGCCTATGAACCCCTAAGAGCTATGAAAGGCTAGATTGTAGCCAACTTTATAGTTGATCACCACATAGATGTCAGTTGGAGCGACAATGTTGCTTTGATTGAGGTAATACCGTGGAAACTTTATTTTGATGGTTCACCTTGCAAGAATGGCCAAGGTATTGGAGTGTTTCTCATATCTCCTAGCGAAGCGTCCTTTGAAACCTCGGCTCATTTAAAATTTCCCTCTACTAACAACCAAGCTGAATACGAGGCTTTACTGCTAGGGCTTGAATTGTTGGAATCCATGGGTGTTAAACACGTTCATGCACATGGTGATTCCCTGTTAGTGGTGCAACAAGTGGCTAAGAGTGCTCAGTGTTTTAATGGCTTGCTAAATGGCTACTTGGATAAGTGCCTGGACATAGTTGCTACTTTTGATGACTTCAAAATTTCTCATGTGTCAAGAAAGGCCAATTCAGTTGCAAATGATTTGGCTCAGCAAGCATCTGGTTACCAAGTCAGGAGAGGAAAATTTTCTGTATAGGAGAAGCCGATGTTTGGTCTCACTGCCGAAGCTAGTGACTTCGGACAGGCGCACCCTCCAAGTCGAACCCCTCCGACTGCCGGAGACTACCACGCGCCGAGGTCCCAAGACCAGAGTACTTCGCCCACCAAAGGATCTGGCATGTCAGAGACCATGAGCCAAAGTCCTCGGGATAGTGAGGGCTTCCAGAAGCCCAGACTCTCTGGCAGGGGGCTTCGGCTTGATGCGCTCCGCACAGCCAGTCCAACCAGGCTTCGACAGAAGCAAGAAGGGCTCGGGGGATACCCCAAAATTAGTAGCCTAGATATTTTTTCAGGGAGTGAGCTAGCGAAACCCCCAAAAGTCTATTAGGGTGATTGGAGAACTCCAATCGTCCAGTATTTGAGAGACCCTTGCCAAAGGGTTGATCGAAAAGTTCGGCGACAAGCGTTTAAATTTGTGTTGCTAGACGACACACTGTATCGCCGAACCATTGACGGAGTAATGTTAAAGTGTCTAGACCATGAACGATCCCAGGTGGCTACTGGAGAAGTCCATGAAGGACTTTGTGGCACTCATCAGTCGGCCCAGAAAATGAGTTGGATGCTCAAAAGAGCGGGTTTCTACTGGCCGACTATGACTGAGGATTGTTTTAAGTATAATAGAGGGTGTGAAGCATGTCAGAAGTTTGGCAATATTCAATTAGTTCCTGCTTCATTACTTAACCCTATTGTCAAGCCATGGCCATTCCGAGGTTGGGGTTTAGACTTCATCGGCCAAATTCACCCTCCTTCCTCAAAAGGGCATCGGTTCGTGTTGATGGCGACAAACTACTTCACCAAGTGTATCGAGGCTGTGCCTCTCAAGAACATGATTCACAACGAGGTACTTTACTTTATCTTGAAGCACATCATACATAGATTCAACATTCCTCAAACTCTCACAACAGATCAAGGTAGCTCATTTGTTTCTAAAGAAGTGAGAGACTTTGCCAAAGATTATGGTATTAAGTTGATAAACTCTTCGCCCTATTATGCTCAGGCCAATGGTTAGACCGAGTCTAGTAATAAAACTGTGATTAAGCTCATTAAGAAGAGAATTGAAGAGTTCCCTAAAAGGTGGCATGAAGTGCTCTCCGAGGCGCTATGGGCGTGTAGAATTGCAAAGCACGGTGCTACCAAAGTTAGTCCATATGAGTTGGTATATGGACAGGAAACCGTTCTACTTGTAGAAGTAGATCTTGGCTCTCTAAGAGTGTTAAAGCAAGATGGCTTATCGGTCGACGAGTATGAAACTCTTTTGAAAGACAATCTAGAAGAAGTGACCGATAAGAGATTGATGGCTTTAGAAGCTATAGAAATATATAAGAGGAGAGTAGCTAAAGCCTACAATAAGAAGGTTAAACCAAAATCGTTTCAAGTAGGTGACTTGGTTTGGAAGACGATTTTACCCTTAGGCACTAAGAGTCCCAAATTTGGTAAATTGTCGCCTAGTTGGGAAGGCCCTTTCAAAATAGATGAAATCGCTCCTGACAACGCATATGTGTTAGAATATATGCAAGGAGAGAGGTTTCAAAGAGCTTTGAATGGTAGATACTTAAAAAGGTATTTCCCAAGTGTGTGGCAAATAACTTGAAAGATGTCGAAAGGCCGATATGGAAGGTATTGTCTTTAGCCTGTTGTGCTTTTAGTTCACTTAGTTCACTAAAAGGCAAGGGGGCATGTGTTGATAGCAAAAAATGGCATTAATGGTTAAGATTGTCAAAATATCAATTTTGGTAATTTGGGCCAAAAATGCACATGTCCCGGGTTAGGCCGAAGCCCTATAGGGCCGAAGGACCATTGGGCTACGGGCTTCAGAAGCTTCCAGCCAGCCCACAGCCTTCGGCTCAGAGGCCTTCAGAGGCCCACTCCACCGAAGCTTCAGCCCGAGGAGCAGGCTTCAGTGGGCCTGGCTGAAGGCCCACTTTGTGCAGAGTTAGAGATTGAGTCCGATTATTGACTAAGTCTTTTACTCGTGATCAAACAGAATTCCACCAGATTAGGCTTAGAGATTAGAAGTCTAGCCCCTATAAATATAGGGGTGAGGCTAGTTCAGAACGACCCCCAACACAAATCAACCACAGAGCCCTAGCTTTGAACCGTATTTTACTTTATCTTTACTTTTCTGTATTCTTCGTGGGTTTGCCTCGAATCCCTTCGACGGCCACTTCAGAATAGTGGTAATCCTTGTTACTTCGCTTGTGATGTATCCGTTAATCTACGTAATAGATTGTTATCGCCTTTTTACTTCGCCTGTGAAGTATCCGCTAACCCGCGTAACAGATTGCTACCTTCGCCACTAGTGCAACACTTAGCAGAATTCGGTCCTCAGGACAAATTAGTACATCAAATCTACTCTATTGCAGGTTTCCATGTTCGGAGCTACTTCGTCGGAGGTGTCCGGAGGTGAGAGATCGATTTCGGAGGTTGCCAAAATGCCCTTTGGCGAGATTGCTACTTTGATCGCCCGTGATGGACCGTCACACTATTGTCGGTTTGGCCAAGTCCCGCACGTAACACGCTTCACTGACAGACTTCGCCACGCCCATACTCCGCTCCGGACAAAGTCGCGCTCGTGCGTCGCACCTAAGTCATTTCCCTGTACCTTACTGTGTCGGAGACTTCATGCCGAACCCCGCTGTTCAGAGTTGATTGTCACGTCCCGATCGGTTCGGAGTTTGTCTCCAGCTAGATCAGTCCGAACACCGAAGGCACCCTTCAATGGGACACTTCACACTAGATGCCGAAGGTATGCTTCGGCGACACCCTTCGCACCATACTTCGAATTAGTCAGGCTCCATCTAGTTTCTGACTTGTTTTGTTTAATACATTTCTTTCGGCTAATTGGATTCTTTCTATGTGATCTGATTACCTGGCGACTCCACCCCCCTTACCATAGCTAAGGGTAGTCGGAATGCGACGTCGGTGTTGTGTTACACTTAGTCTTGTCCCTAAGTATCCGCACACTTTTAGATTGTCGAACTGACCTAAGTGCAGGGGCACATTCCTATGTCAATAGTCTGGCGACAGGATCACGATCGCTTGTGCAGTGCCTGACACTGCAGCCATGCCCAGCACAGCTGATACACTGTCAGGGTTGTACCCTTTGTTTGTACTATAGGGCCGTTGTATGTAGTACTACTATCAGAGGGGTTTTGGAAGTATTGGGCCCTCGTAGGGCTCCACTATAAATACTCCCCCTCTCCGCATTGTAAGAGGAGAGGACACTTGATCCAAGAATACAACTCTGAGCTTAGCCTCCTATTCCAAAGCATCACTAAAACCTGTTGGTCTAGTCTGCTGTTCCAACACCCGGCGGTGGATTTATTTGTTGAGGTATTGTGATTGTTTCACGTCACTCTGCCTCAGCTTTCCCCCAATGCAATTGCTCGCCTGGCTATCTTCGAATAGGCTATGCGGGCTGAAGGATGTGCTGGGAGGGTGAAGATCTTCACAGCTCTCCACAAAGCTTCGTGCAAGCCGAAGACCTTTACCGAACTTGTAGGGGAGAAGATGGTGGTTTCCTTTGGGAGCATCAACTTCCAACTTCATGACGAGTTCCTTGATTGGTTCCCAGCGAAGTAAATCAATGACAGATGGTACTCTGACTATATTCTTCGCTGGTTCTATGCTGAGGTAGGGACGAAGTGTGCCTTGGCGGGGCCTTTGGAAGATATTTTTTACTGGAGGGAGGCGGAGGTCCATCTCGATCTAGGTCAACTCCAGGTCCACCTTGGACTGTTACACTCTGTGAGCCGCCGCATGAGCATGCGTGACTTGGCGGAGGAGTTCATTGGGCTTCGGATCCCTCCTCTAATGGCTGCTTGGACGATCAACTTCGAAGAAAATCTAGAGGGGGGACTTCGGGAGATTCCTTCAAGCTCCGCATGTAAGATCTTCACATATCCTACATCAAGGTGTTTTGCACACAATATCAATTTTTTAAATGACTTAATCAAACAATATCTTATCTTTCATCTTCGCGTGTGACTTTGACTCCGGAACAAATTTTTCGGGCTATGGAGAAGGTCCTCGGAGCCCCTATGCTATAAAAGGAGCAAAGGGTAAAACTGGTTGGGACTTGGGAGTGGTTCAATCGAGAATGGAGCGTACTCAAAGTTGAGCCCCCAACCCTTCCGGACTGGTCTGCTCCGAACCAGGCTCTGAAGAAGAGGAAAGCTGAGGCAGAGTCTTCGGCACCGGTGAAGACGCCTACAAAGAAGGTGGCCCGCAAGCCGAAAGCTCTTACCCCTTCGAAGTCTCTTGTCTCGTCATCGGATAAATCGAAAGAGGAAGACGACGTAGACGTGCAGATGGCGGAGGAGTTCGAAGCTCTTCTTGCCGAAGACGAAGGGTCTTGGATGGGAACCGAGGCCTCCGTTCAAGATGGTGCAATGGTGGCGCTGATGGTAGAAGACAACCCCGAGCAGGCGGAGACGGTCGCCCTGACTATGGGGGAAGGCGGAGTGGAGACTGAAGGGGCTCAAGTCCCAACTGCAGAAGTCTCGGCTCCGGATGAAGTGATAACTGTCATGGTTGAAGAAATCTCTGCAGCTGTTCCTTTAGTTCGAACTCTAGAGTCCGAAGATCGAGGACTTCAGTTAGATGTTTGAACCTCCAAGCAGTCCAGTGCTCATTTGGCAACAAGATGCCAGAGGTAAGTCTTAGCTAAAGACATCTCTTTTTTCTTTACCTGCACCATTTAAATAACATCATATACCTTTGGTCCCATAGAATCAGCTTTAGCGAAGGTGACTCCTGTTGCGAACATGGTCTCGGAGCTTGAGGCAGCTTCGGTGCCATCATCGACTGCAGCACAGGAGGTGGGTCCAATAACGGAGGTAGCTCCGAAGGAGGTGACGAGCCCTAGAAAGGGTAAAGGCAAAGGTTGGCCCATGCCTACTCCCGCTCTAGGGTGGACTCCATCTGAGTCTACAGACAGAGGCCAATCAACAGAGGCCTCTAAGGATGCTTCATTGCGCTCCGGTCCTTCTCCTAGCGATGATGATCGGAGTGCCTTGTGAAGGCTCCCTCTCCTGGCCCCCTTTCTTGAAAGGAGGACAGGGCTTCAGACTTTGCTAGAGCCTCTGGCTCGATCTAGTCACGAGGTTGGGGAGACTGAACTGGTCTCCATCCTTGGTGAGGCCGAATGGTCAGAGCTCGATGTTGCTCTCGAACGGGCGGCTTACCAGGTACAAGGCACCTACAAAAATTAGTTTAATCTAAACATGTATATAATTTACTTACATTACTCTTCTTTTCCTTTGCAGCACGTCGTTCTAGCTCGAGCATCTGTTGTGTTGAACAAGCGAGAATGCAACCGACTCAAGGAGAAGGTGACAGCTCTTCAAGGGAGTCTTACCGACGCCGAGAACTGAGCATCGATCTTGGAAGAGATGGCTCTCACTAAGCGGAATGCCAAGGTCAAGTTGGAGGCTGCAAAGGAGGAGCTCGAGGCTGAACGATTGGTGCTTCAGGCCGAAGTTGAAAAGCTTTGAGAGGAGCAGGCAACTTCGGGGGTTGAGCTTGTCAAGATTTGAGAAGGGCAACAAATCTTGGCTGAAGACGTGAAGAATTTGCTTGGACAAAAAACTGTCCTTATGACGGAAACAGCCAAGCTCTCTTTAATCTGTGAAATGACTGCTTCAAGCAAGGCATTGGCCGTGGAGAAAATAAAGTGTGAGAATGCGGCCTTCGAAACCATGGACGTCCTCCAGGGTGTTCTGAAATATTTTGGAACTTTGTGCGCTTATTCGTCGTTAGCCAATGACTCTCTACTGCGGAAGATGAAGATGATCCAAGCGACAGCGAAGATAATGAAGATTTTGGGTACTCAGTATGGAGAGATCTCCGGCCAAGTAGCCGCTCTCAGAGTACTTTGCTACTTCGAGGACATCGGACTCTCCGCCTCGCCGGCACCGGGAGAAGCCCCTGCTAGCTTTGGCGGAGACCGACTATTGACCCCTTCTCCTGATGTGGTCGCAGCTTGGGAGGCTTTTCAACCATCCTGGAGAGCTGAAGGCCGGTTAGCTGTGAAGGCGTGGATCGACGAAGGCCTCCATCAAAAGCAATCGTGGACACAGCCTTCGAGCAGCAAGCCTCCTTCGGACCCGAAGGTCTAGTTCTCCTTAGGGCTCCGTTATGTAAAAACTTATGTTTTTGTCTTCTTTTGAATGAAAAAGACTTATTTGGAAATGTTTTTAGGCTTTCCGACCTTTTTTGGATGAACTTGAAGTATTAGAGGTTAATGAAGGGCTCCGCCAACAATGGGCTACCTTCGAAGCCTTAAGGCCTCATCGGCATCCTCAATTTTCAATTCCACGAGGGAGCCATGGAGAGGTTATACCCGAAATATGTATAGAAATTTTAGCCTACATTAAGGAGGAGAAGGGGGAAGAAGTTTTTAATATAGCATCTTCATCTTCGGAGGACGTTGATTGGTTCGAAGAAGAGTGGTCTGGTGAGGAGAAAATGAAGAGTAGCCCCGAACGACTTCGGACCTGAGCCGAGCTTCAGAAAGAACAAAGAGAATTCCGAGGTTTAAAGAAGGGGAAACAGATTAAATGAATAGTTCTAGAGACTCCGAGTTCCGAGACAAGTCGCCTTTGAAGCTGAGCTAACTCCGAGTCTAGCTCTGGGGATCGAAGGGCCTTCGCTTTCTTCTTGGCTTAGACACTGATTTTTCCTAGTGTAATATAATTTATTGAGTAATATAAACTGAAATGTTTCAAAATTGTGTCATTATCTCCTAGCCCCTGTTTGAGGGTAAGCACCTTCGATTTTCAAGCGAAGATAGTTACACACAATGATTGTAATGCCTGCTAATAGTACAATTTCAATAATTTTTATTTTCGGAGGCTCGGGCCCCCTTATTATATCGAAAAAGAATTTGGAAACAGTGGTTCGAAATTCGAGTAGATGGTTGATATGGGCCTCGTACGTCTCTTTGAACCCATTGGTTCGGAGTCCGTAAATGGTAGCTTATTACTCTTTTTTGGATGTATTAGAATCCAATTATTCTGGTTGCTTCAGACTCTTTTTCAGATGTATTAGGATCCGATTATAATGGTCACTTCGGACTCTTTTTACGGATGCTTTCAAGCTGATTGCTCAGAATCCGTATCATTTGGTCTCTTTGGACTCTTTTTACGGATGCTTTCAAGCCGGTGGCTCGGAATCCATTTTTCATGGTCTCCTCCGACTCTTTTTACGAATGCTTTCAAGCTAATTGCTCAAAATCTGTATCATTTGGTCTCTTTGGACTCTTTTTACGGATGCTTTCAAGCCGGTGCCTCGGAATCTGTTTTTCATGGTACTTTCCAACCTTGACGGATGCTTCGAATCGATGTCTCGAAGTCCATAAATTCGGTTCGAATGAATAATACTTACCTCCGCAATCAGCTCCACCCCCTAGTGCATCCACTAGGAGTAGGAATCATCTTGAGAAGCATGTATTATTCGAACCATAAGCTTTATTCATTTAGAAAGTGTTTACAAATGATTACAAGGAGCCTCTAAGCGAAGTATCACTTAAGGTGCTCCGCATGCCATGCATGCTTCAATTCTTCACCTTCTAAATTAGCTAATTTAAAAGATCCGGGGTGTCCTGATCGTATGATGATATATGGTTGTTGGGGGAAAATACTTCATCCCCATGGTCCTCCAAACTGAAGGGCTCGAAGCCGAAGGATCCATCTAGGCTCCAGTCTAAAAAGACCCTCCGAAAGGCTCCCCCTCTGGAGTGGAAAACAATAGGAAGGATGGGACATATGCTTTATCAACATCCTTCGAGCATGTTTTACCATATGAACCGTATAAGGGATACCGAAATAGTATCCACTATATCGGTTGTAATTAAGGGGTAAAAAGGTCTTTTCCTTAGAGATTATACCTATAAATACCCCCTTCTCGCCCTGTAAGAGGAATCGAATATTCAGATATTCAATATACACTTCGAACTATTCCGAGCTATTATCCTATTCGGAGGCTTGAGATAGTCTGCATTCACAAACACTTCGTTTGTCAGTTGTTGGTCTTATAGAACCTGTTAGCGTAATCCGTTGGGCCAACAGTTGGCACCGTTTGTGGGGAACTTAGTACTAAAAGCTAGTTCTCTGGCACTGCCTGTAATTCGAAGTATGTTTGCGGAGGGAGTTTCAGAGTCTTAGGATTCTGCGCACCCTTCGGCAAGGGGCTTCAAGTACAGTTCGAAGACCTTTCTCGCCTTCCACCACCGTTCGAAGCCCTTGGTCTTTGGACCCTACTTAGCTTCGTAAGTCATGCCTCCCAATTGGAGCATGGCCACCGGTGCCCTCCGAAGGTCCTCTCGGACCTCCGGGGCAAGACCTTCAGATATACCCCAAACTCCTAAAGTAGCCAATAACCCCTATGAAACCGGAGCCCCTCGGACAGCTCCATCGGTGCTTCGAACTGACTATGTCAGTTCCCGAGACCAGGAGGACCCCTCCGGAGGAAGTGAGAACCTCCCCGATGATGTGGCCGCTCAGATGGCCCGACTTCAGGTGGAGGTGGAAAGATTGAGGCAGGAGGCCATGGATAGGCTTCGTCCTTAGGCCAACCCCACCGCTTCGGAGACGCATCAATACGACGACCCCGATTACTATTCCGAAGCCCCCCAAGTCCGAGCGAGCACCGAGAACGCCTCCTTTGACGATAAGTCTGCACTGCACCTGAACTTGCAAAAGGTGCGCTTTGATCCCATGTTCCGAGCCTCGAATCTACACAAATACTCTAGAGGGGCTGACCCCAGGGAGTTCTCTCGCTCTTATGCTCTTGCAATAGAAGCTAACGAAGGGGTCCGAAATATGATGTCAAAGTGTTTCCCCCTTGCGTTAGAAGGCGTAGCCCTTCGTTGGTTTTTGTCTCTAAAGCCAAGATCAATTAAGTTGTGGGAGCAGTTGAAGAAGAAATTCATGAGTAACTTCCAGGGGACCTTCATAGCCCCGATGTTTACTGGAAGCCTTTTTCAGGTGAAACAGAAAACAGGAGAAACTCTTAGGCAATACTTCACGCGCTTCGCCTACACCAAGTCTAAGATCAAGGGGCTGTCGATGTCATCTATTGTGGATGCGGCACATGAAGGTGTAATGAACCCTGGCATCCTCGACAAACTCCATCGGAAGCCGGTGTCTTCAGTGGAACAGTTGATAGCATACTTCGAGCAGTATGTCAAATCAGAAGAAGGGTGCCTTCGGAGGACTGCTTCATCCACACTAACCCTCCCCTAAGAAGTCAAGATGGAGCCAAGGGCTCCGAGTCCTCCGCAGGCTCCCTTTGATAATCGTTCTCACGATCAGAGAAGGGAAAGGAAGCACCCTCGCTCTAAAGTATTGAATATTGACCCTTCGCTACAAAGATGCCTTCCAATTATCAGCAGGCTCAGGGCAACAAAGCTAGTGGCTCGAGACCACCAAGGAAGCCTGCTGTCCAAATCCAGACTTTCCTTTGTTGTGTGCATGGTGAAAAAAGAAGCCACACCAGAAAGGATTGCAAGTCCATACTAGCTCTTCGGAGCGAGTATCTTGAGAGAAGCTCGGATCGAAGCACTACAGACGTAGCCCCTCCGGCAGCACGGCTAGAGCCCGTGCAAGCCGTCGGACATGCAAGCAACCTCAAAGTCCCTATGCAACCTCTGGTGGCCAACATTATGCCACCACCGAAGCAAGAAGACCTTCAAGATCGTGGCAAGCGAGTGGTCCTACCCTTCTCCGAAGGGGGGACCCTCGGCAATATGTCGAAGCGTCAACAGAGAGATTACGTTCGTGAAGTAGGACATATTGGGACTTCGAACTCAGCTACATAAATGCCCGAGTGGTCCCATGTGCCCATATCATTCTTCACCAATGATGTTGTAGGGGTGAAGTTTCCCCATGCCGACCCCCTCATTATTTCAGCTGACATGGCAGGGGTGGAAGTCCAAAGGGTGCCGGTCGATGGTGGAAGCTTCGCTGACAAACTCTTCGTCCAAGCCTTCAATCAAATGTGCATTCCCCAAAGGCTTCTACTTCTAGCAGCTCGCCGACTCCAAGGCTTTGTAGGCCCTCCTCTCGATGCCCTCGTCCAAATAAGCCTCGAGGTTGCTTTCGGTGAGGGGCACCTAGCCAAGACTGAAGAGGTCATCTTCGATGTTGTCGACGCCCTGTATGCCTACAACACAATCTTCGGAAGAGGGATGCTGAATCAATTTGGAGCTATGGTGCACCACAATTATTTGTGCCTCAAAATGCCCACACAAGGAGTCCTTACGATCCTCGGAGATCAAGCTGTAGATCAGAGAGCAGAATACGGCCATGGCCCACCTCTCGCTCCTCGGCAGATAAATAGTGTGCAAGAGCACTTGGAGGAGGCTTTGAGGTCCCATGACCCTCCGAAGAACCCTTCCCTCAAGCCAAGCCCAGAAGGTGATGTAGTCACGAGGATCATTGTCAAAAAAGGCAGGGAATACCCCATTCAGTTTGGCAAGGGGTTTCCTTCGGAGATCGCCACTTCACTAGAATAAGTGGTTCGCGAAAATTTGGATGTCTTCACCTGGTTAGACGAAGATATCCCCAGAGTTGACCGGAGCATTATCGAACATAGCTTGCTCGTCAACCCTAAGGTTCGACCTGTTCGCCAAGGGCTCCGCAAGCTGTCAACTGAGAGAGAAGACATCGCTAAAGCGGAGGTGGAAAAGTTGCTAAGAGCCGGAATCATTAGGGAGGTGGCCCACACAGAGTGGTTAGCGAACCCAATATTCATCAAGAAAAAGGCCTCCGGCAAGTGGCGCATGTGCATTGACTTCACATCTCTGAATAAATCATGCCCACGAGACCCCTACCCCATGCCTCTCATTGATCAACTTATTGACTCTACGGCTGGCTCCGAGCTCCTGAGTTTTCTTGATGCATACTCCAGTTACCATCAAATATGGCTAAAACGTGAAGACAAAACCAAGACAAGCTTTATAACCCCTTCTGAAGTATTCTGTTACGTGCAAATGCCCTTCAGCTTAAGAAATGCCGGGGCACAATTTTCACATCTTATTGCTATAGCTCTAGGTCACTAGATAGGCCGAAATGTCGAAGCCTATATGGATCACATTGTAATAAAGAGTGCCTTAAAGCACCAACATAGTCCAGACTTAGCAGAAACTTTTGAGAGTCTCCGAGCATGTGGAGTCCGCCTCAACCCTGAAAAATGTATCTTCGGAGCTCAAGCAAGGAAGTTTCTAGGGTACTTAGTTTCGAGCAGAGGAATCGAAGCTAGCCCGACGCAGATAAGTGTACTACAAAGTATGGTTCTGCTTGAAAATTTTAAGCAAGTCCAAAAGCTGGTCGGACGCCTCGCAACTATCAACAGATTCCTAGCCAGATCAGTGGAGTGAAACCTCCCAATTTTCAAAGCATTAAAAGGGTCCGAAAGTTTCAATTGGACGCCGGAGTGCTAGAAGATCTTCGACGATATCAAGGACTACCTTGGAAATCTATCAACGCTTACTGTGCCCCTTATAGAGGAAACTCTCCTCCTATATCTTGCAGCAACAGGCTCCGCAGTCAGCGCAATGCTTGTCAGAGAAATAGAGCTCAATGGAAAACTGGTGCAGAACCCAATATACTTCATCTTAGAAGCCCTGTCCGGAGCAAAAACACGGTACTCCGAGCTCAAGAAATTCACGTATGCTTTGGTAATGGCCTCGCGGATGATAATGCATTACTGTTTAGCACACAATGTAATTTTCCCTACATCGTATCCCCTTGGCGATATGCTCCGGAGCAAAGACTCCACGCGGAGAATTAGAAAATGGGTTGTCGAGCTAGCCTCCTTCGGCATTTCCTTCACTTCAAGAACATCCATTAAGTCTCAAGTTGTGGTTGACTTTGTTGCAGAGTGGACTCCATCCGCAGTATGGGCTCTAGAAGAATCATGCGAAGGAGTGTGGATGGTGTACCCCAACGGAGCATTTCAAGCATCCGGAGCTGGTGCCGGAGTCGTGATAATTTTGCCTTCAGGGCAGAAAGCAATATACTCCGCAAGGCTCAACTTTAAGTCCACTAACAATATAGCAGAGTATGAAGGAATCCTGCTTGGCCTCCGCAAAGCGCACACACTTGGTGCCACTCGGGTTGTAATCAAAACAGATTCTCAAGTCATTGTAGGGCATGTTGACAAAAACTTCCAAGCTCAGCATCCACATCTTGCAAAGTACTTAGAAGAAATCTGCAAGATGGAGTCGTTATTCAAATGGATTTCCATCCGGAGCATCCCACGAGCAGATAATCAGCATGCCGACATCCTAGCGAAGGATGCTGCCAGAGCATTGGATGTCCTAGAAGGGGCTTTTTATGAAGAGCTTGTCAACCCTTCAGTGCCTCAGCCACCCTCCATAGAAGTACTTTGCATACCAATCACTGATTGGCAGAGCCCAATATTATACTTTTTGCAGAACAAAGCAAGTTCACTCGAGGGCCCATAATTGCAAGGAACAAGTCCATTTTTGGCCATCGAACTAAGGCTGAAGTTTGCTTTTGGCCATCGAACTCCAAAACCAGGAATCTTCGGCCACTGAACTTTACAAACCATGTATAATTGACCACCAAGTCCTGTTTTGAATGGTTTCAGGTGGTTTTGACCACCATGTTGGACTCCATCGCCACATCACCCGCCACATTAGCTTGCTGACTCAGCTGCAGTCCACACGTCAGGTCAGGAGCCCTACTTATCTCTTCGTTAGGTCACTCGACAGCGGCGCTGGATCATTTGAATCCTACGACGACGCTAGGGTATGAGGAGGGGGCGGAAGAAGGGACGGGACGGGAGCCATGGCCAGGTCGTCGAGCTCGTCTTCCTTGACGGGTACGCTTGGAAGTTTGGGTGAAGAGTCTCCAATCCTATACAGGCATGGTCCCCTAGATTACTCGTCGCCGATGATTTGCTATTGCGGGAACAAGGCAACACGGTGGATTTCTTGGAGCGAAGCGAACCTAGGGCGACGCTACTTCACTTGCTACCGTTGACGCTATGCTATGCCGCCCTCTGCCTTGCGCACCGATGATTTGAGGAACGAGATGTCATCGGGTGACCTAACTAAGAGATAAGGATTGCCCCTGACCTGACGTGTGGGCCACAGCTGAGTCAGCAAGATGATGTGGCGGGTGATGTGGCGACGGAGTCCAACGTGGCAGTCAAAACCACCTGAAACCATTCAAAACAGGACTCGGTGGTCAATTATACACGGTTTGTAAAGTTCAGTGGCCAAAGATTCCTGGTTTTGGAGTTCGATGGCCAAAAGCAAACTTCGGCCTTAGTTCGATGGCCAAAAATGGACTTGTTCCTAATTGCAAAGGTTATAGTCAAGGGTCCGGGATTATGAGCTTGTCAACGGAGTTCTATACAAAGCTGGAGTATGTTCTCCTCTACTCTGATGCATCTCGCAACCCAAATGCCAAAATATACTTCGGGAAATCCATGAAGGCTTGTGTTACTAGCAAAAAATGGCATTAATGGTCAAGATTGTCAAAATATCAAGTTTGGTAATTTGGGCCAAAAATACATAAGTCCTGGATCAGACCGAAGCCTTATAGGGCTGAAGGCCCATCGAACATTGGGCTTTAGAGATCTTCTAGCGGCCTACTACCTTCGGCCCGAAGGCCTTCGGAGGCCTGCCTCACCGAAGCTTCGGCCCAAGGAGTAGTCTTCAACAGGCCTTGCCGAAGGCCCACTTTGGGCTGTTTTAGGAGATAGAGTTTGAGTTTGATTCTGGCCATTTTTATCCCTAAACTTGATTAGGTCAAATCCTACCAGATTAGCCTTAGAGATAAGAAGACTAGCCCCTATAAATATAGGGGTGAGTCTAGTTCATTAGATCCCCCAACACAATTCAACCACAAAGCCCTAGCTTTGAACCATACCTTACTTTTATTTACCTTTTTGAACAACCTTCATGGGTTTGCCTGGAAGCCCTCTATCGGCTAGTTCGAAATGGTGGTAAGCCTTGTTACTTCGCTCGTGAAGTACCCGTTAATCTACGTAACAGATTGCTATCACCTTGTTACTACACGTGTGAAGTATTCGTTAATCTATGTAACAAATTGCTACCTTTGTTTCTCTACTGTGACACTTAGCAGATTCGGTCTCCAGACTGAATTGGCACTTGATCTATGTTCTGTTGCAGGTTTTCACACTCAGAGACCCTTCGCCGGAGGTGTCCGGAGCTTGGAAACTGGTTTTGGAGGTTGTCAGAACACCCTTCGGCGGAACCCTTCTTCGACTGTCCGTGCCGGACCCATCACGCTGTTGTCGGTTTGGCCAAGTCCCGCACGCCAGAGCGCTCCGCAGCAGGCTTCATCGCATTAGGCTTCATCACGTCTACACTTCACACCAGACGAAGTCATCCCAGCACGTCGTGTTGGAGTGTTTTTGTTGTGTCAAATACTTCGCACCGAACCCTATTGTTCAGAGGTGATTTCACATCAGAGATCTGACCGGAGCCTGCCTTCGGCCTGATCGATCTGAACGCCGAAGGCTACCTTCGGTGAAACCCTTCGCACCAGACGCAGAAGGCCTCCCTTTAATGAACCCTTCGCACGGCACACTTCGAATCAATTAGGCTCTGTTCAGCTGACTGATTTATTTTATTTATATATTTCTTTCGACTAATTGGATTATTTCTATGTGATCTGATTACCTGGAGACTCCACCCCTTTGCCACTATTAAGGGTAGTCAGAACATGACGTCAGTATTATGTTACGCTTAGGCTTGTCCCTAAGTATCTGCACACTTTTGGATCGTCGAACTGACCCAAGTTCGGGGCACATTTTTGTGTAAACACACTTTTTGGCGACTCCGTTGGGGACTGCTATGCCAACATGACGATTACATCTACATCGGCCACGGGTGCTTCTACAATGACTACTACATCTACAACGCCGATGGATCCGATGGGGGGGCGCAAATATCGACAACCGCCACATCGTGATGCCTACCCTTGAAGATATCCCCGAAGAAGATCGAGTAGAGATCGAGGCAAAGATGAAGGCACTACAAGACCTCATGCTTGGGAGCTACGTCAAGACACGCGTGAGCTTCATCAAGCATGACATCAACGTCCCCGACCTATCTCGAACCCAGGTAACACCAGTGTCGCCTCCTTTATCTTCTTTAGAGATTGAGAAAAAAATAGCCGAATCAGTAGATCTAGCTTAGAAGGTTCGCTAGCCAACTGTTTAGATTCAGCAATTAGCTCTTAGGTAGAGGCGACGCTTAGAATGTTCGGCTTTACCAAGGCTGTTCCTCCAACTCCAATCGCTAGTGCACCTCCGGTGAATCATATCTATAATAGAACCGATGGTAGTACTGGCAAGACCATCATGTTTCCGGCCTCAGCATATACGGCCGAGACAAGACACTACGCACATGTCCAAGCTAACATTGTTTATTGCACGCCACCTACACCCGCGCCAGTTCTTCCTGTGTTGCCTGCGCCACATGCACAAATGCATAGGCCCGAACACATCATGGACCCAGAGCCAGCATGTGAGGAAGACCCCCGTGGCCGACACACTGACATACCACCGCGTGTCGTGCCTCCACATGAGAGACGCGCACAGATAGGAGGCCAGGATGACATTGAGGAGCGAATCCGTGCACTATTTAGGGAGTGCACCGGTTTCGTGCCTAGGGTTCGGGCTAGGGTTTACCGGAAACCATACCCTGACCATTTCGACACTGTACCATACCCTCGCGGCTACAAAGTACCTGAGTTCACAAGTTTCGACGGTGAGGGTAACAAAACCACACTAGAGCATGTCACTCAGTTCTTAGCACAGTGTGGAGAAGGTAGTGGGTCGGATGCTTTAAAACTCAGACTATTTTCCCTCTCACTATCCGACATCAATTTTACTTGGTTTTCGGCGCTCCCGCCAAACTCTGTCCAAACGTGACCCCAATTGGAACAAAAGTTCCATGACTATTTTTATATGGGTGAAACAGAACTCAGGCTTTCACACTTGACATTGATCAAACAAAAATCTAGCGAGAGTGTCTCCGAGTACATCAAGCGCTTTAGAGATATCAGAAACCGATGTTTTAGTCTCAATATTTCAGAAAGGGATTTGGTGATCTAGCTTTCAACGGGTTGCGTTCAGAGATTAAAGAAAGGATAGACAACCAAAACTTTTTAGAAGTTAACCAAGTCTTACAACAGGCTCTAGTCCAAGAAGGCCGAACCAAAGATAAAAAGTTCGTCAAAACATTTAACAAACCTAGGGCTGAAGTCCACATTATGGAGCACTCTGACAAGAAAGAAACGGAGGAGGAAGAAGATTCGGCTGACATGTATGCGGCCGAATGGGTTTGGAATGCTAAAAGTAAACCTGTCACTTGTTCTGAAGTATGGCCGTCTCCCACGAAGAATCAGCCTAGCGAAGTCAAATACTCATTTGATATAACTAAGTGTGATAAAATATTTGATTTTCTCTTGAAGAACCAGCTTCTCAGGTTGCCAAAAGGCCAAGTCATTCCATCCACCGACGAGCTAAAGAAACACCCCTACTGTAAGTGGCATGATTCACATTCCCATTATACTAACGACTGCAATGTTTTTCGTCGGCAGGTTCAATTGGCCATAGAAGAAGGACGATTGAAAATAGACCCCAGTCCAAAGATGAAGCTGGACAAAGACCCCTTTCCCGTGAACACCGTCGACCTTGACAAGAAGAGAGTACTGATTCAGCTAGAGCAGGCCGAGTCAACTAAGGGGAAAGCGGTCATTATTGGAGAATCGCAAACACGCACACTCGTACCAAAGAACACTAAAGTAGGAGTGTGGAAAAGGAATGCCAGCATGTTCCTTCGGCTAGGGCTCACAAGAAGCCGAAGGTAACATATCAGATGTTGTTAAACAAACACGAGAAAAAGCCAAAGAAATAGGCCCTCACCCAAAAAAGATAAGACAGCCGAAGGGGCCAAGGCAGTCAGAAGGTGGCTTCGGAACACAGTGGCCGAACCCTCCGCACGATGGCTTCGGACCCCAATGGATGAACCCTCCATACAGTGGCTTCGCCCCCCAGTGGCCGAACCCCCCGCACAGTGAGTTCGGACCCCATTGAGGAGCCATGCTGAATAGCGTGGGCCTCATGGCTCCAGATGTGATGAGTCATTGTCAACGATAGTCAAAGAGGACAGAAGAAGAAAGGAGATATGCTGTTTCATGGGCCGCGTGTGACTTAGGTACACGGGCAGCGAGCGACTGTCGGGCTGAGAGAGCTGCGAAGTCGGGCTGGCCCAATCCGGGTACATGGGCCAGAAGCAGTAGAAGACCCACTGGGCTGTTGACCAGGGTTGACTTAGGTACACGGGCGGTGAGTGATTGCTGGGCTGAGAGAGCTACGGAATCGGGTCGGCCCAATCCGGGTACCTGGTGCAAAGTCGGTGGAGGCTTTGTCAGTTTCGGCGCAAAACTGACAACCGTTGATCTTGTATCGGACTATCCAGAAGAGAAGCCGTAGTCGCTACGAAAGCTTAGCTTCTGGATAAGTCATCTGTATCTCTAGGCCCACAGTCAGTCAGTCGTGTCTGTAAAAATTCCTAAGGGCAGTTGAGTCTTTTCCTTTTATTCCTGCATCTGTAAAAACCCTAAGGGGCTGGTGGAATATTCTAGGCCATTGGGTAGCCTATAAATAGGGCCCCAATCCCTAGGGTTGGACTACCCTTCTAGAAATCACTTTTTGAATCATTCATTGGGTCATCTTTCTATTTCCTGCGTTTGTCTCTCTCCTGTGTGTGCGCCGCCAGGCTAATTACTGCTATTCATCTATTTGTTCCCTGTTTTCTGGATGATTCTATTCCTTTTGTTTCGTGTGTAGCATCTCATTTAATGGCGTTGCAGTTTTCGGTTTGCTCACAGCGATTTTTTTTCCTGGTTTTAAGAGCTTCGGTTGCTTCTGTTCTTCACGAGAAGAGTACTAGTTCTTGCTGGTTGCAAGTAGTACTACTACACTGTAGCAACAGTACACTGGTACTAGCTTTGCTTTTTCGTGCACAGCTTTTTGATCGAGTCGACAGGGCTAAAGTATCTTTTCTGGCTGTTTCTGGCGAAGCCCCTTCTCTATGTTCGAAGTCCCTCAGCTTCATGAGGCAGGCTTCGATCTGACATCCTCGAGGACTTCGCTTGAACTTCGAACTTCTTTTTGTGTACTGAGTTGCTAGCTTCGAAGTACCTTTTTGAACTGTCAGCATATCATACTTCGAGCGTCTGTGCGAAGGTACTCCGACTTGAGCTCTTCGAAGTCCATACTTTGATAGGGTTCGAAGTTGGCTTCAAAGCTTGTCTTTCTGTTAGACTTTGCTTGACGTAAGTTCCTTCTTGCTGTCATTTTCGAAGGTCACTATGTGTGTGTTCGGAGTTTGTCTTTCGAAGTTAATCCTCTGAACGAAGGTCTCAACTTCGGTTGTCATACCTTGACCAAGCTAGCTTCGAAGTTTGAGTGTAGGCTTCGATTTGATCATTCTGCCGTGTGTTGGGCTTTGCTACTCTTTCGAAGGTTGTTTTTCTGTGAGCTTGTTCAAAGCTTTTTGTTTGAAGTTTTAGCCCTCGAAGTACATTGTTCGAACCTAGCTTCGACTCTACCATACTTCACTCCGAAGCATACTTCGCACTTTGTTACTCGAACTAGGATAGACAACCAACCTTCGACACTCTCACAACAGCCTTCGGCAGGCTTCGCAACTAGCCTCCGAAGTAGGCTTCGTCACCAACCTCCGAAGCAGGCTTCGACACAGCGAAGCAGGCTTCGACACAAGTGCAGCAGGCTTCGCTGAGTTCCGAACAGGAGACAGATTTCTGAACAGTAACTTATCATCTCACTTTATATATACTTAGATCATTTCATTGAGAAGTTTGGCCTGACATGTCTAGTATACTTTGTTTATCTGCCTAGTTGCACTGCTTTGGTAGTTCTCTATTTAACATCAGTTGCTTTTAGGCTAGATACCTTTAGACTTAGGCTATCTGTTCATTTTCTGCTGCCTAGTCTTTTGAGGTGCGTTGGGTGTTGGGAACAGGCCATATATTCGAAAGAATTTTTAAGGCGCCCATTCACCCCCCTCTGGTCACTACTTTCGGTCCTACAAGTGGTATCAGAGCGAGGTTAGGGTTTTTCCATACCTTAACCGGTTCTAAACCCCAGTAGTGACCATGACATCTCCTGGCAAGGTCCCGTACTTGGAAGCCTATGGATATAACTATTGGAAGACTCGTATGCTAGCCTATCTCATGAGCCAGGGCTCGGACATATGGGACATTTGTGTTCACACCACGTTTGTCATTTTGCCAGTCGCTGAGCATGGTACTGCTGGTATCATTGCTCAGCATCTGAGCAACAGTAAGGCTGTGAACATTCTCTTTTCTGGTTTAGGTCCCACTGAGTTTGAGCGTGTGAGCCATCTCTCCACTGCGAGAGAGATCTAGGCTACCCTCAAAGCACACCATGAGGGAACAGCTCAGGTCAAGGCTAGGCTCTATCATACCTACCGGTGTGAATATGAAAACTTCACACAGAAGCCGGGTGAATCTGTTGAAGCCTTGTTTGGTCGTTTTCAATCGATCATAAACAAGCTTCGGGACAACAAAGCTGAAGGTGCTCAGTTAGTCTCAGATCATGAGCAGGCACTCAAGGTTCTTCATACCTTGGACCCAAAGATCTGGGAGATCAAGGTATCCTCTATTGTTGAGAGCACTTCTTACGATACCTTTACCATTTTTGAGTTGTTTAGCAAGCTGAAGGCCACTGAGGTAGATATCCAGCTGAGATCAAATCTCACTGGTTCAGGATCAAAGTCCCTGGCCCTTGCTACACCTTCTATTGATCCTTCCTCTTTGAGCTGTGCTGGGTTCTCTTTGATGTCTATCACTGAGGACCAGCTTGAGTCTTTGGGAGATGATGATTTGTGTCTTTTTAACAACCGGGTGCGTCGTGTTTATGACAAGAGAATGTTCAAAAGACACGGCACAAAATCCGGGTGCTTTGAGTGTGGTGATCAAGGACACTTCATCGCCGACTGCCCCAAACGCAATGGATACAAGAAGGGCACCAGTGGTGGCTTCCATGACTCCGGCAAGCACGAGAGCTCCTCCTTCATCAAGGGCAAGCCAAAGACCAGATTCTTCAAGAAGGCCCTGAAGGACTACTGGCGAGAGAACAAGAAGCGCGACAAGGCCTTCTTCGCCGAGATGGAGAAGAGCTACTCCAAGCAGTCCACGTCTTCTTCCTCTTCACTAGCTCAAGCGATGAGGAGATCGTCATCAAGAAGGGGAAGGACAAGGATGATCCGGTGGGCCTTTGCTTCATCGCTTTCGGGGACAGACCGAAGAGCCATTCACACCAGCGCCGAATATCCCGCAAGAGCTTCTGCTCAATGGCTCTTGGGGATAAGGGAGAGAAGAGCTCCTCCGATGACTCCGACGACGACGACAATGAAAAGGTATCATCTTATGAACGCGAAATCGTTGATTTACTTGAAAGTAATCATCAGGAGTTAAAATATCGAGAAAAACTGCTTAGGGGTGCTAAGAAAAGGATAGACGAATTAGAGAGTGAGCTTGCTGTGGCCAACGGTAGAATTGAGAGTCTATCTTCTTCCCCCTGCTTGGGTGATAGCAGTGAGTGCTCGAAGTGTGAGGTGCTTCTGTGTGACTTGTCGACTATGAAGTCCAAGTACACATAAAGGGTTGATGAGAGGGACGCTTTGGCCATGAGCTTGAAAGCGCTCAGCTGGAGCTGAAAGATGCTCAAGCCACTGTCGTCGCACCCTGTGTTGATTGCCCATCTCATCTAGCTGCCTTAGTTGAGCTGAAATCCAAAGGCGATGAACATTTGGGTGATTTGGAGAGGTTGAGAGCTGAGCTTGCGCATACTAGGCTAGAGCTTGAGACATTGTCAGTTCCACCCACTGTCTGTGTGAACTACCTGTCTCTTAGACTTGAGTTGATCAAACTGAAAGCCAAAAAGTTTGTCCAAGTAGAGAGTGAGTGTGAGACCTGCTTGTCTCAGGTGGAGGTTCTAGCTTCCTTGAGAGAGGAACTAGCTGATTCTTAGAATGAGAACTTTTACCTCCGTTCTATCCTGAGTTGGATCAGTGCCAGAGAACCATAGCTCGGCATGATGATCCAGCAGTTCAAGAGGCAGGATGGGTTTGGAGTAGGTTACACCTACACCAAGGCTGACTTTGAGAGTGCCATTAGCCGGGCAGTGGAGTGGAGTAAAATGACTCCTGAGCAGAGATACCCTAAGACTCACTCCACTGAGTCCTCCCAGGCTTGTCAGCCCAAGGATGGAGTAATTCATGAACCACCCAAAGCTCCACCCAAGAATCCTATCTGGGTTCCAAAGCCCAAACACCTCCACTCTTCTCTAGACTCTCTTCCTGGACCCTCTCAACCCAAGAAGACTACACCGAACACCACTAAGCCCAAGGACCCCAAGCCTCAACCACATCCCAAGAAGCCTACCTATCATTGTGGCTTCAGGAGGAAGCGGGTTGAGAAAGCAGAGAGGGCTCATGGTGGTCAGGAGCAGTTCTACCAGCAGGGTGATAAACTGCGTGTTCCTCGACACAGGGAGAGGCTGGAGGCCAGGCCGCGTCGTGTAGGTGGTGGTAGAGGAGACGGCTTTCTTGCTCGTCCTCTAGTTGGTGGTGGTCACTCCGGTAGAGCTCCAGGCCGTTTTGGCTACGGTCCTGGACCTCGTGGCCGAGGCTTTAGGCAGAACCGAGGACCGCACTTTGAGCCGCGTTTTGGTCCGAACTCTCATGATGATTTCTGCTTTTCGTCTTTTGAGCAGATGGCTCGACACTGGTTTAGCTCTTTTGCTAAACCTGGTGCCGGACCATTTGCTCCCACTTACAACCACTGATTGTGCAGGATCGGGTACTGGAGGACGTTTGGATCATGGACTCAGGATGCTCTCGCCACATGACGGGACATCGTAGATGGTTCTCCAGTCTCACTCCCCCGAGCTCCAAAGAGTACATCACATTCGGGAACAATAGTTAAGGGAAAGTAAGTGGCATTGGCTCAATTCGCATTTCAGACCATTTTTCTTTAAAGAACGTTGCTTTGGTTAGAAACTTGAACGTCAATTTGATTTCTGTTTTGCAACTTCTTGAGGATGGTTTGGAGGTGCATTTTAAGAAGGGTAACTCTTCTGTGGTTGATTCTAGAGGATCTTTGATTTGCCAGATTTTACCATTCGGTAAAGTTTTTCGAATTGACTTCTCTAGTTCTTTTGGCCCTTCTCGCTGTTTGATTGCTGGATCCTCCTCTGAGCTCTGGAAGTGGCATAGGAGGTTAGGTCATTTGAGTTTTGATCTGCTAGTCAGGTTGAGCTCTATGGACCTCATCCGAGGATTGCCCAAGCTTAAGATGGAGAAGGATCTAGTTTGTCATCCCTGTCGTCATGGGAAAATGGTTGCCGCTTCTCACTCACCTGTGACTCAGGTGATGACTTCGTATCCAGGCGAGCTCTTACATTTGGACACTGTTGGTCCAGCTCGGGTACGTTCAGTTGGTGGGAAGTGGTACGCGCTTGTCATTGTTGACGACTTTTCTTGATTCGCGTGGGTTTTCTTTCTGGAGTCTAAGGATGAAACGTTTCAGTTTGTTCATGACTTGATTTTGAAGCTGAAGAATGAGAACAATGGTCGGATGCGAGCAATTCGCTCCGACAACGGCTCTGAGTTCAAGAACTCTTAGTTCGTCAGCTTCTGTAGTGATCAGGGTCTGGACCATCAGTTTTCTTCTCCTTATACTCCTCCACAAAACGGCGTTGTGGAACGAAAGAACCGCACGCTAGTCGAGATGGCCAGGACGATGCTCGATGAGCACATGACTCCTAGGTGTTTTTGGGCTGAAGCTATGAACACGGCTTGCTATCTGGCCAACCGCATTTTTCTTCGAGCTTACTTAGGT
The DNA here is from genome assembly GCA_019279435.1 of Zizania palustris. Lineage (NCBI taxonomy): Eukaryota > Viridiplantae > Streptophyta > Magnoliopsida > Poales > Poaceae > Zizania > Zizania palustris. The sequence continues at coordinate 69,642,292 of JAAALK010000287.1, read as the reverse complement.
AAGACTTCGTATGAGTTACGATTTGGCAGACAGCCCAAGGTGAGCCACTTGCGAGCGTTTGGCTGCAAGTGCTTTGTGCTCAAGAAGGGAGGGCATTTGGACAAGTTTGAGTCTCGTTGCTGGGACAGTGTTTTTCTTGGTTACGCTTTGCATTCTCGAGGCTTCCGTGTTTGGAACCTCGACTCCCAGCATCTTGTCGAGACTTGTGAGGTTTCATTTGATGAGTCCTTGCCTTCTTTGACTCCTTCTTTTGAGCCTTCTGATTGTGAGCTCGGAGAGTCCATCTTCGAGGAAGATGAGGATACTCCAGCCGCTAATGAGGGTGGGCCCTCTGCACCCCCTGCAGAGCCCACACCTTCTGAGACTTCGATTGAGGACGAGGGCGGACCTCTGATCACTTCTTCCACTTCGATCGAGCCCCCTCAGTTGAGTCCAGAGGTGCCAGCTACTGACTCCGGTGAGGTGACTTCAGTTCACTAGGGAACCCGAGCAGTTCAGCGTGATCACCCCTCAGAGCTCATCATCGGTGATTTGACTGAGAGAACTTTGCATTCATCTGGTAACTCTCTTGTTGTGTTCGCTGAATTTGCTTTTGTTGCATCTTTTGAGCCGAGAGATGTTTCTCATGCTCTTTCTGATTCAAATTGGATTAATGCTATGCAAGAAGAGCTTGAGAACTTTATCCGTAATCGGGTTTGGACACAAGTTGAGCCGCCACCAGGATGCAACCCCATAGGCACCAAGTGGGTGTTCAAGAACAAACAAGGTGAAGATGGGGTTGTGGTGCGCAACAAAGCTCGACTAGTTGCCCAGGGTTTTTTGCCAAAAAGAGGGTATTGATTTTGAAGAAACTTTCGCTCCTGTTGCCCGTCTTGAGTCCATTCGCATTCTATTAGCTTTTTCCGCTTCAAAGGGTTTTAAGCTTTTTCAAATGGACGTTAAGAGTGCTTTTCTGAACGGGTTCATAGAGGAGGAAGTTTATGTTAGGCAACCCCCTGGTTTTGAGAATCCGAAGTTTCCTCGACATGTTTTTAAACTACAAAAAAATTTATACGGGTTGAAGCAAGCCCCCAGGGCTTGGTATGACCGGTTGAAGCAATTTTTGTTGGGGAAGGGCTTTGTGATGGGTTCTGTGGATAAGACTCTCTTTCTGCTCAGAGTTGCTTCAGACTTCTTAGTTGCTCAGATTTACGTGGACGATATTATTTTTGGCGGAACTACTGATTCTCTTGTGTCCAAGTTCTCTGAGCAGATGCACAGTGAGTTTGAGATGAGCCTCATGGGTGAGCTCAAGTACTTCTTAGGGCTCCAGATCAAGCAGACCAAGGACGGCACCTTCATCCACCAAGGTAAGTATACTCGTGACATGTTGAAAAAATTTGACTTTGGTGGTGAGTTGAAGCCGCAGATGACCCCGATGGGCACATCTGGAGGTCTGGACAAGGATGAGAGCGGCGTCAAGGTCAATGAAAGGGAGTTTCGAGGGATGATTGGTTCGCTGCTGTACTTGACGGCAACAAGACCGGACATACAGTTCGCCGTGGGACTTTGCGCGTGTTTCCAGTCTTCACCACGCGCGTCTCATCGGCAGGCTGTCAAGCGCATCTTCAGGTATCTCACTTATGCGCCCGATCTCGGTATTTACTATTCAGCATCATCATCTCTTGATTTATCTGGCTTTTCCGACGCTGACTTTGGTGGGTGCCGGTTGGATCGCAAGTCGACTTCCGGTACTTGCCAGTTTCTTGGTTCGTCTCTTGTCTCTTGGTCTTCTCGAAAGCAATCTGGAGTTGCTCTTTCGACCACTGAGGCTGAGTATGTAGCTGCCGCTAGCTGCTGCTCACAGTTGGTTTGGATGATTTCCACTCTACAAGATTTTGGGTTGTTCTTTCCTACCAGAGTTCCATTGTTTTGCGACAGCACCAGTGCAATTAGTGTAGGAAAAAACCCTTGTCTCCATTCAAAAACCAAACACATTGATGTGCGCTTTCATTTTCTGCGGGATCAATATGAGAAAGGTGTCATTGACCTTGTTCATGTTGATACCCATCATCAGTTGGCTGACATTTTCACCAAACCCCTAGATCAGTCTACCTTTGAGCGTTTACGAGGGGATTTGGGTGTTGTGTATCCTTTCTAGGATATTTTGCGTCAATTTTTTTCTTCTTTACTCTTTTCTTGAGTCTTTTTGTGTGTGTTCATATCTTGCATATTCACATATCACACTTTAGAGCTGCTTCTATTATATGATTGAACTGCTTTACTTAATCTAGCTGGTACATGCTTTTGAATACTTGTCTTTGATCATGCCTTGGTTCAGTTCACTTGATATGTCTGATATTTGTCATATGCATGGCTTTTATGCTTTAAAATTTGAAAAATGATCACCATTGCTTCTGGTAACTAGCATATGTAGGCTAAATGTTTTTGCTATCTGTTACATGCCTTGTAGCTAGTTCCTGACTTAGATGCAAACATGCAACTTGGACATCTTTCTGCTTTATAACATGGAAATGTGCTATAAAAATCAAGAAAAATGAAAATTCCATGCCTTTTTATGCATAACTTGAAAAGATCCAGGTGGGTTTGTTTTGTCGCATTGCATTGTTTTGGACTGCGTACCATAGCACTTTGGTATGAACTAGGACAGTGTAATGTATGCCAAGACCAATGTCTTAAGCTTCTGATGGTCCAGTTCTGGCCTAGGCTTGACTTGGTCGGTCAGCATAAGGTTTGACATGCAAATAACCCCTGGCAAAAATGAAAAAGGAAAGAGAAAAAAGCCTGAAAAATGAAATGATAACAAGTTTGCTGAAGCACTTTGTTTTGGATAATGCTTATCTTGGTAGATATCAGATATCTTTTGCATCTCATGCTTTACCTTGCTTGTTTACTGGAAAATGTGGTGATGCTTTTGTTTGCAAAAACTGAAAAATGTATGCTAATGACTTTCTTTAGATATCATCTGTTGCACTGATCATGCCATGTGTCTTAGATAGTATGTATTTTGCTCTACTTGTTAGATGTTGTAATTGGAGTCAATCATATCGGAGAAGCATGCTTTATTCACTCCTCATGCACCCCAGTTGCATTCATTGCATATTTTGAGGGGGACTTGTGTTTCAGGGGGAGTTTGTGTCTCTTTTGAGTGCTTGATGAGTTCACTTGTCAACAAGGGGGAGAAATTTTGGGATAAGAGTTCGAGGGGGAGTTTTTTGTCTCACTCTTTTTGATATCCTTGTTGATGTTTCTGAGATCGCACTCATTCTGAGCTTTTACCTTTGGTTAACCATAATGACCGCTTCTTACTTTTGTTCGGCTTTTGGTCATTAGGGTTAAACTTTTACCTTATTTTCTTCTTCTTTGTTTTCTTGTGCTTTGTTTTTGTGTTTCCCAAGTTGTTCGCAGGTTCTGAAGAGCTGAAGAAGTGAAGTGTTGACAATGCACTCATCAAGGGGGAGATTGAGGAGCCATGCTGAATAGCGTGGGCCTCATGGCTCCAGATGTGATGAGTCATTGTCAACGATAGTCAAAGAGGACAGAAGAAGAAAGGAGATCTGCTGTTTCATGGGCCGCGTGTGACTCAGGTACACGGGCAGCGAGCGACTGTCGGGCTGAGAGAGCTGCGAAGTCGGGCTGGCCCAATCCGGGTACATGGGCCAGAAGCAGTAGAAGACCCACTGGGCTGTTGACCAGGGTTGACTCAGTTACACGGGCGGTGAGTGATTGCCGGGCTGAGTGAGCTGCGGAATCGGGCCGGCCCAATCTGGGTACCTGGTGCAAAGTCGGTGGAGGCTTTGTTAGTTTCGGCGCAAAACTGGCAACCGTTGATCTTGTATCGGACTGTCCAGAAGAGAAGCCGTAGTCGCTACGAAAGCTTAGCTTTCGGATAAGTCATCTGTATCTCTAGGCCCACAGTCAGTCAGTCGTGTCTGTAAAAATTCCTAAGGGCAGTTGAGTCTTTTCCTTTTATTCCTACGTCTGTAAAAACCCTAAGGGGCTGGTGGAATATTCTAGGCCATTGGGCAGCCTATAAATAGGGCCCCAATCCCTAGGGTTGGACTACCCTTCTAGAAATCACTTTTTGAATCATTCATTGGGTCATCTTTCTGTTTCCTGCGTTTGTCTCTCTCGTGTGTGTGCGCCGCCAGGCTAATTACTGCTATTCATCTATTTTGTTCCTTGTTTTTGGATGATTCTATTCCTTCTGTTTCGTGTGTAGCATCTCATTTAATGGCGTTGCAGTTTTCGGTTTGCTCACAGCGATTTTATTCCTGGTTTTAAGAGCTTCGGTTGCTTCTGTTCTTCACGAGAAGAGTACTAGTTCTTGCTGGTTGCAAGTAGTACTACTACACTGTAGCAACAGTACATTGGTACTAGCTTTGCTTTTTCCTGCACAGCTTTTTGATCGAGTCGACATGGCTAAAGTATCTTTTCTGGCTGTTTCTGGCGAAGACCCTTCTCTATGTTCGAAGTCCCTCAGCTTTGTGAGGCAGGCTTCGATCTGACATCCTCGAGGACTTCGCTTGAACTTCGAACTTCTTTTTGTGTACTGAGTTGCTAGCTTCGAAGTACCTTTTTGAACTGTCAGCATATCATACTTCGAGCGTCTGTGCGAAGGTACTTCGACTTGAGCTCTTCGAAGTCCATACTTCGACAGGTTTCGAAGTTGGCTTCAAAGCTTGTCTTTCTGTTAGACTTCACTTGACGTAAGTTCCTTCTTGTTGTCATTTCGAAGGTCACTGTGTTTGTGTTCGGAGCTTGTCTTTCGAAGTTAATCCTCTGAACGAAGGTCTCAACTTCGGTTGTCATACCTTGACCAAGCTAGCTTCGAAGTTTGAGTGTAGGCTTCGATTTGATCATTCTGCCGTGTGTTGGGCTTTGCTACTCTTTCGAAGGTTGTTTTTCTGTGAGCTTGTTCGAAGCTTTCTGTTTGAAGTTTTAGCCCTCGAAGTACATTGTTCGAACCTAGCTTCGACTCTGCCATACTTCGCTCCGAAGCATACTTCGCACTTTGTTACTCGAACTAGGATAGACAACCAACCTTCGACACTCTCACAACAGCCTTCGGCAGGCTTCGCAACTAGCCTCTGAAGTAGGCTTCGTCACCAACCTCCGAAGCAGGCTTCGACACAGCGAAGCAGGCTTCGACACAAGTGCAGCAGGCTTTGCCGAGTTCCGAATAGGAGACAGATTTCTGAACAGTAACTTATCATCTCACTTTATATATACTGAGAAACCAAGGGTGGTTTCGGTGTTTTGTGATGAGTGATTGACTGGATTTTACCCTCTGTTCGAAGGGTACCTCCGGAGGGGCTTCGGAGGTGGGACCTCCGAAGGGTGTTCGGAGGTGTGTCACCGGAGTGTGTTCGGTGTTTGCTTGCTGCAGCTGTGCAGCGGAGTGTAGCTGTCGGAGGGGTCCGGCAGTACACGATGACAGGGTTCGTACCGATGGCTTCGGTACTTTGGGCGGTACACCGGAGTGTGTGCCGAAGGTTGCTAACCCGGAGAGGTCTCCGGAGTACTGGATACACTTGTTTGCTTGTCTGTGGTGCGCAGGGACTTCGGAGGCGACGGACAGGGTTCGAGCCAGGTGAACTTGGGTCAAGCGGGTGGCTTGATGCCAGGGGAGCGGGGAGCTCCGTCACGGTGGCTGCGAAGGTGGTCCGGGTCGGTCCTCGGGTCGAGGCGTGCCAGGTGAAGGCAGAGAGTGCGGAGCGTGGCTCCGGCTGAAGGTGCTCCGAGACAAAGTCCTCGGAGGTGAGGCACTTCGAAGGTACTCCGGATGGAGTGACTTCGGAGTTGGATGGAACAAGTCCTCTGCGGAGGCAAGGAGTTCGAAGTGTGCTCCGGAGGGAGACACTCGAAGGTACCCGACGAAGGTCTCAGAAGTCGAGGCGCATCGAAGGCATGGTCCGGATGAGGCTCGTCGAGGAGTGTGCTCGGAGTGAGACACTGCGACGAAGTGCTCATGGAATGCTTCATGCGGAGGCCTTGGACGAAGGAGGGACTTCGAAGGGTGGAACTCCGAAGGTGGGCTTCGGAGTGAGGATGACTTGTGGTGCTTCGGCCATGCATGGCTTCGGTACACGAACGAACGGTGTTCGAGCTCGGAGTAGCTGCGAAGCCGTGGTGATCCACTCCGGAGGTGGTGGTGCGAAGGCCCAAGGGCTTTGACGGCTTCGGCTCAAAACCGGTCACTGTATCGAAGGTCTTCTTCGGCGGAGCGAAGGCCAACAGGCTGCAGGCTTCTCGCCGAAGCTTCCGCACCCCTCGCGTGCGAAGGGAGGTTCCAGAAGTCAACTCTGTAAAGGCTGACACTGTCTGTTCTGAAAAAGGCTGACACTGTCCCCTCTGCAGCTGACAGAGAAGCCTCCAAAATAAAGGTGGACTACCTTTTGTACCCCTTAGTTCTGTAGAGACAAAATGGATGTAAACCCTAGGGGTAAAGTAGTCACTTCCTTAGGATGAAGCCGTGGGCTATAAATATGGGGGGCTCGGTAGGTAACATTTAACACTTTGAGCATTACTGTTGAGCTCCTGTAGACAGACCCCGTTGTATTCATTCTGAGTTCAATTTATTTCAGTGTTCCTTGTTTCAAGCAGCGAAGCCCTGCTTCTTTGTGCTTTTGCTTGAGCTCGCGGTTACATACCCTCGCTAGCTTTTAGTTCACCGAAGCCTGTCTTGGCGAAGGGTGTTTTTTCTCGCGAAGTGTGTTTTACAGTGTGCTGTCGCTCTGTGTAACACGAGGCAAGACCTCGCTGCTTACTAGCGAAACCCTGTTCTGTTCCCGTAGTGCTTCTTGTGTCGAAGCCCTTAGCGTAGTCTTTTTGCGTGTGCATGTAGACCTTCGGGTACGAAGCCAGCACCCGTTGCTGTCGCCAAGTACTTGGTCGAAGTCCTCAGAGGGCTGTCCACTCTTGCGAAGGGTGAAGTGCGAAGCCTGCTCGAAGCACCTTGTGTGCGGAGCCTGCACTGACTTAGCAGAGTAGGGTTTTCGAGGGTTGTAAGTGGAGCGAAGTCTTCTTGGCTTCGAACTTTTGCCTCTCCGAAGCCTGTGTTCGAAGGTGTCGAAGTACCTCCGAACCAGACCTTCGAAGGCTGTGTTCGAAGCCTGTTCCGCAGAAGACAGAACAGAACCGAAGGCTAAGTTTTTAGCCAGAAATTTTAAAAGCTCCCATTCACCCCCCCTCTGGTCGCCGTTTCCGGTCCAACAATTGGTATCAGAGCAGGTTAAGATCACCAGTTGACCTTAACCGGTTTTGTGATCTGTTGGCGACATGGATAGAGGCAAGTAAAATTCCTCTGTTCGATGGGACAGATTTTGCATACTGGAAGGTGCGCATGGAGGCTTACTTGTTAAGCCAAGGAAATGCAATTTGGGAGATTGTGGACTCACAATACTCCATCCCTGATACCCGCACCACTCAAACCGAAAAAGATCAGTACATTGCCAACTCGAAGGCAAGGAACATATTGTTCATTGGTTTGAGTAGGAGTGAGTTTGATAGGGTGCAGCACCTTAGGACTGCTAGGGAAATTTGGACAACGCTCACTATTATCATGAGGGCTCTACTCAGATTAAGGCCAGGCGCCAAAGCACCTACAACCAACAGTATCAGCTGTTTGTGCAGGCACCTGGTGAATCTATAGATGCCATGTTTCGCGCTTTGATGCTATAGTGAGTAACTTGCGATCCAACGGGACGCTTGCTTACAGTGATCATGATAGGGCTATCAAGCTTCTCTATGCTCTGACCGTAGCATATGGGAAGTGAAGATATCCAGCATTGAGGAGTCCACAGGCTATGACACTCTAACCTGTGATGAACTCTTTAGCAAGCTGAAGTCCACAGAGATTGCCAAGGCATCTCTTGCAGTGCACAGAAGCTCTTTGCCACAGCCATTGACATTGGTTTCTAGCAGTAGCCGTGGCACCACTGCAGAACCAAGCACCTCAGGCACTTGTGTTCTTGCAGATGGTTTTGCTTTGTCCTCCCTGGTCTCCGTCACAAAGGAGCAGGTGGATACTCTAGCAGATGACGAGCTTGCTCTCATTGCCCGGAGGTTCACCCGCTTTCATCATGAGAGACGGGATCAGCGGAGAAGTGGTTTTAGTGGCTGTTATGAATGTGGCGACACCTCTCACATTAAGGCCAATTGCCCCAAGGTCAAAAAGAGAGATGAGAGTGACCGCCCCAAATTCCACAAAAAGGAGAGGAAGCCCTTTGTGAAGGGCAAGCGCGGCAAGATGGCTAAGAAAGTAGCCAAGGCCGCTTCCAGAGCTTTTGTTGCTGCTCTCAGCGACATCGACACATCCTCAATGAGGAGTCGAGCTCTGAGGAGGAGGAGTCCCCAAGAAAGGAGGACAAAAAGGACAAGAAGGACGTGACTTCACGGCCTTTGCTTCATGGCCCGACAGCGATCACAGCGGCGATGAGCTTGACTCATCTGAGGTAAACCTATCATCTGACCAGCTTCTAATCAAATTAGATGAGCTGAATGAAGTTGTGCTAGGTCAGGATAGATTGCTTGTGCAAGCCGCTAGAGATAGAAAAGACCTTAGACTTAGGCTAGAATCTGTTTCTACTGAATATGCCATGCTTAAGTCTAAATATGATGATGCTGAATGTGAATCATGTTCTGTTGTCATGAGTGAGCTTGCTCAGTTGCGTTCTGTACATGCTCAAACTCTTTCTGAGCTTGAGACTGCACAGAAGCAGCTTTTGGAGGTGGATTCTAGACCTCATGAAATTATTGATTGCATGAACTGCTCTTTATTACGCGGATAGCATTAATTTACGTGATAAGCATGTTCATGATTTGGAGGCTAGATTGGAGAGGGCCGGGTAGTTCTAAGGATGTGCAACCTGTTTGTGACACTTGCATCACCCTTAAGGACCAGTAGGCACTGTTAGAGAGCGAGCTGAAAACCTCATGTCTGAAATGAATACCTTCTTTCTGTGGTAAATAAATGCACTGAAGGGAAGGGTAGGATGGATTTGCTCTTGGCCAAGACCAAGTTGTGTGCTGACAGAGCCGGGGTAGCTCTAGGTTTGGTTTTGAGAGGATAGCTTCAGACAGTAAGACCAAACTGTTTTCACCTCTCCCACCACCCTAGAGAAAGAGAG